>OX419589.1:12157301-13357301 GCA_948473455.1 Teleiodes luculella
TGTCAAAAAACGTATTTTGCGATAATTTCCTATAGTTTTATCGTATCGTTTGAAAAAAATGTGCGCATTGTATGCAGGCGTCAATGACCTTTTGTCCGGATTAATATGAAACAAACCATAGACCATTTACGAGCAAAAACCAATGTTATTTCAGAGTACGGACCAGAACGGCTGCACAAGTGGGTCGGAGAGCGAGGGTCGTCTGCGGACTTCCTTCAGCGCCCCGGCGTCTGGCCTCAATTCCCTCGGCTCATCGTCTAGCACCAGCCGCCTACCACGGGCCCAGAACCCCACCGTCACTCTACTGCAAAAAGCTAGAGGTAAGATTCATCATTCATTCCTTCAGGTAATAATTAACCTTCAGCCCTTCAGGTAACAACGCCTGTGATACTAACGGACATGACACAGAGCCCTCCCACACTAGGATCTTTCGAGCGTCGACGTTGTGCGCCGCGTAAACAATCATCCACGTCCGTCTTTTCTTTCACTCGCCCTGCTGCCTAAGACTGGACGCTCAAAATAAGCTTGAAAGACGCTAGTTCTCTTCAGATAACAACGCCCGTACCCGCCAGCGGGGGCGCGGCCATAACCAAAATCAAAATTGATAATCAGAGACGGAGCTCAGGCGTCGTCTCCTTCACGATGTTTTTCAGTATCAACGCGCTAGGCCGAGGTCCGACGCGTTGGTACATGACTTTTTTGGGGTATAGTCTTCCGCTCCCCCGCAAGTCCGGTCAAGCTTGATTGGTCTTACTTTTTCGACACAAGCATAGGTCAATTTAAAAAAAAACTTCCATTCTGAAGTTTGCAGGTTCGAACCTCGGCACGTACCAATGTGTTTTCGATTTTTTAATTCATATGTACGTTTGTTCGACGCTCTTACGGTGAAGGAAAACATCTTAAAGAAACCTGTACTCTGAGAAGTCATTCAAAGGTTGTGTGTGAAGTTGACCAACCCGCACTAGGCCAGCGTGGTTGACTAATGCCTATTCACCCTAATTTCAGGGTAGGCTCAAGCCCCTTGATGGGAACATATATCAGCTGTTAATAATGCTGATGCAGATTCATCATCATTATTGTATTAGCTGAAAGACGTCTAGGTCCACTGCTGGACAAAGGCCTTCCACCAAAGATCTCCACAACGATCGGTCCTGCGCTGCACGCATTCATCGGCATCCTGTGACCCTCACCATATCGCCTGAACAGCTTTTGAGGGGCTTACATAAGCTACGTGCTTCACCTTTTATTAATATTTCTTGTACTAGCTAGCTACAACCGAGAAGGAATTCTTTTCCTAATTTTCGTGTTGAAATAAGATTTTCTTCAATATTAAACATTCTTTACTTATAAAAATAGTTTTCACATTCTTTTCTAAATATAAATAGGTATTTCGAAGGTTTCTCATATTATGTTTTTATTACAAGCTATAGATATTTTATTGTTTAGCATCCAAAATCAAGGTTTAATTAAACACTTAAATCTATTCATCATGCTACGACTGCTACGACGGAACAGCCGAATCCTGCTACGGCGTAGTGGCGTAGCAGTCGTAGCACTCGTGCAGTGCAGAGATGAGACTTAATTTTAAACTCTTTGCAGCGGTATTATAGCTCATTTTCGACACAATTCCGACTAAAGTTCCCATTCAGTTTATTCGTTTATCTACGAGTACCTATATAATAAAAAATGTATTCATTGGAAAAAAAAACTAAAAACCGGGATGTAAGAAGTGATATAGAACAATCCAGTTTTTTTGCATATCTGTTTATCTGTTTGTCTGTTTGTACGGGCTAATCTCCGAAACTATTGGACCGATTCGAATGAAATTTTGCATGGTGGTGGTACCTTATATCGCCGGTCAACATTTTTAATACTTTTATTCGCGGAAAATAATATAGAGTTCACGTGTAATAGTTAAAATATTACTACGGAAAAGTTGAAAGACAACGTGGGCGTAGCCGCAGGTAGACGGCTAGTGCTTGAACAAACTAGCAGAATAAGCGAACAAAATGTCGGTATGGTTTGGAAAATACTTCTATCATAAAAGAAATAAGAGTAAATATAAAATTCTATTCAAAATTGTTTTACATGTTAAGATGTAGGCTGTTCCCGCTTCGTCTGTTTAGCATTCAGAGCGGAGGCTTTGTGCTATCTTAATTATTTTCGGCGGCGTACATCACACGGTGTCATCTCCATTCGCACGCGTCTCTCTTATTGCCTCGTGTGATAACATTAGGTGCCATTTACAGAATTTTACGTTCCCAAATATTTGCGTTGAACAAATTGAAAGTTGTTTTCTGACGTCCTATTAGCTTATTATCAACACGGAAGCAAAATAGTACTAGCGTACCTGTCTTTGTCTAACTTATTATTTTTCGCGAGTGAAGAAAATTTTATATTCTATATTTTCAATATTTAATAAAGAGAATCGAGGAAAGAGAAGAAAGAAATCTTGAAAAATGGACAATGATAAAACAAAAGCAAAATTCAATTGTATGTAAATAAATACGTATAGATCTAGTTCCAACTTAACCGCTAGCTAATCACATTCTGAAGTATAAAATAATAATCCCAAGTTTCCATTAGGTAATGTTCACCATTCCAATCTATATATAAATAAATAGACTCCTTTTTTAACTCACTCACTTCACTCGAAATTCAAAAACATGGCAGAAAAAAATATAATCCGGTCTTTATGACAAAAATCGTTAAGGAGCCCCAAAAAGGGCAAGTTTGTAATTTATTCGATGGGCTCTCTGCCGGAAAGACGGCTAATTGCCGAAAAGTCCCATTAATTGGTTTAGGTATCTACGCACTGCCGAGTGACGACTTTTCCTCTCATTAAATTGTTGAAAAACCGATAATCTCCCACCCTCCGAACTCCTTCGCGCTGAATTAAAGAAATACTTTCCTGCTAAGTTTATTAAAATTATTTGGAATCTTGGAGTTTCCAGTTTAGTTACTCTTTCTGATTTCACAAATAATAAGGACTTTATTAAAAATATTTTCGTCCGATCTTGACATTCAATTAAATGTTACATAATTTTTATTTGATCATTTTTTTATCTCTTTTTTTCCCGCAAAATGTAATTTCACTAAAATTTAGCTGGAGATTAAGTGCTTTATGTAGGCATGCGTGGAACGCATCTAGTGACGCGGCAATATTTATCAGATACCTGTAGGCCTACAGATAACATACAAGTCTTGTAGGGCTTTCCTTTTGAGTCTCTTAAATGCTGTGTTGTGTTTGGCTTTCGTCAGTTTGGATGCAAGTATATATAGGCCGGGAGATGATGACAGAAATTTTTAGGTCATTTGTTACAGTATGGCGGTTTAACAGGGGTCTTAGTACGCAATGACAAAAAGAAAAATGATAGTCATAGCGCTGGTACTGGCGGCCCAATCGCGTGGGCGTTAGTGAACTAGTCGGATAAATTACGAAAGTCAAACGATTTGTACCTACCACGAAAATTTTATTATTTTCCGATAGCCCGTACAAAATAACTAGACGACAGTGTCATGCCATACTTCTCCGGTGTGACTTACAGCCCGCCATACCGACTTATAAATTAAAAATTCAACCATTTGTACCAAGGTCATTTTTGCACAGTTTGATCATCTTCGTGCAGTCATTTACGAAAATCACCATGCCATACTTTTCGGACGGATCCAAATGGTCGCCATACCGCCGAAAATCTGCATTTTTTTTTTCGCGATTGGGCCGCCAGTACCAACGCTATGACCATCATTTTTCTTTTTGTCATTACGTACTAAGACCCCTGTAAAACCGCCATACTGTAACAAATGACCTAAAAATTTCTGTCATCATCTCCCGGCCTAATAGGGAAAGTCCTTGATCCTGATATATTGATAAATTGTTTCACTGAAAGGATTTTCAGGTCTTTGTGTAATTATGTTTGTGTTTCAGTACTAAACATCAATTGACAACTTTATACTTCTTGTAATATAAAAATAAAATATAATAAGTATAATGCATTCTATTTGATGTTTATCATATTAGTTAGCTCCCCTCGCTAATTTGAAAATGTAAATAAATATGTCTACACGATAATCGTAGAAAATTATAAATGGTACATACCTATATCCGAATACGGGAGAAATCGCAAATAGCACGACAACACGGAAATATTTGACAGTGACGAAGGTCAATGATGTTACCTTTTCATTATTACTTTTCACACGAATGGAGATGACAGTTGACAGAAAATCAACTGAAATGTATTTTCCGTTTGATTTTAGCTCCTGTGTGTTTATTAGTAGCAAACGGCATCACCCGTGTCAAAAGTTAAGGTCGCCTGCGCTTAGGTATTCTTATTCATATCGCCACCGCCATCACCGATGCGTTACGATTTTTCCGGTAGGATTTAGATATTTTCCCACGGTAAAAAGTATTAAATTGGGCATAGTTGGTAGGCATTTAAACTAAACAATTTATGGTTTCCCAAGATACAGGCCTCGCCTAGTTTGGGAACATCTGTTAATATATGTTATGGACTTGGATGATGTATTATTTACTTTCTCCTTATTAACAGTGTATCTTTGCTATCTAAGTTAACGCTGATATTTTAATATACGTTTTTTTTTATTTTCATTTCTTTTTTCATTTAGTTCTAGCGAGCTGCGAGAATAAACGAATAGATGGAGACACGCAGACATAACCATTCTAAAACTAAGTTTTTACTGTTTTAAAGCTGATAATAAAAATGTAATGTTTTCAGAAGGGCAAATTCCCCGCGGCTCCAGCTACATACAGCTAGAGCGAGACAGCGCTCGGCTGCCCCGCGACAGACCCTCGCCTCCCAGAGGAGACCCGGGTAAGGAATAGTTCCTGAACCACAGATATTATCTTTTTTTTACTGATTTAACTATTATTCATTTTAGCTTTTCACGAGTCGGAGTCCATTTTTTTTCTTCTGGATTCGCGTTGACCCTCTCCCTACCCCTGGAATATTATGTCTCTTCTCTTGTCCTTTTTTCTTGTGCAGACAGGTTTGGAGAGAAGGTATGACACTGCTCCGACAAGACATATACCTAACCTAACCTCGTTTCGGAACAAGGTCAAAAGAGCAAAAGTACAAGTGGGAGCAAATGGTCAAAAGAGGAGAATGTCAAGAGGGCAGAAAGTCAAAGGCGCAGAGTGATAAAAGCGCATAATGTCAAAAGATCTACTAATTAAAAATACTACTACTTCTTTGACATATGTATGAAATTAATAATTTTAATTAATAAATAATTTCTTTACTATCAAAAAAAAAACTATAATACGGCTTGTTAACCTGAATTACGGTCCCATCTGGCAGAAAGCATGAAACTTAGCATACATGTAGCTTTTATATATGTGCTTCAATATCGATATGGAAACACGCTGAGAAATGATTACCCCTCCCTTTTTCCCTCATTTTACCTCCCTCATTTTGGTTTTTTTCATTTTCTACAAAAACGGTAGGACTGATGAGTTTACTTTTCAAAAACCAAATAGTTGTCGATAAATTACCTACAAAATGATACTACATTTTATAGTGCTAAGATTAATATATTTCTATATACAGCCATCAACGTATTATGAAATTTTAAAAACAGGCACACTTTTTTCTTCCTTAGTTCATTTATAGGAAAACGACAAGAGTGGTGATAAAATGGACTAAAGAAGTCAACTACCTTATACATTAAGCTAAAAAATGACATTTATTTCATAGTCGTAACGGCATTACTTCTAGAGTTACAGCTCACCGCGTCTGACTCAAGTACTCTTTTTTTTACCTTTTTAGAATACATCTTTCTGTTAACTTTGTTTAGCGTAGATTAGATTCAGATTTTCCAATTAGAAATAAAACAGTCCATGTACTAATCCAGGCCACAGTCTATTTACATGTAAAACTAGCTGTCTGCCCGCGGCTACGCTTGCGTTGTGTTTCGACATTTCCGTATTAATTTTTAACTATCCCACTTTTTTCCGTGATTTTAAAGTATCCAACATGTTGACCGAGTATATAAGGTACCACCATGCAAAATTTCATTTCAATCGGTCTAACAGTTTCGGAGATAAGCCCGTAGAATAAATATACTGCGCCGTATGAGTTACTAAAGTTTTTTAACTATCCCACGGGAACATTTTAATTTTCTGGGATTAAAAGTATCTAAGATGTTGACCGGGGATATAAGGTACCACTATACAAAATTTCATTCAAATCGGTCGAATAGTTTCGGAGATTAGCCCGTGCAAAGAAAAACAAAAAAAAATCTATAAAATCTGTACATAGAAAAAAATGCTATAAACCTATTCAAGGGGATGTAAGAAGCGATATAGTACATACCCAGATTTTTTTTAAATATTTTTGTTTCTCTGTTTGTCTGTTTTTACGGGCTAATCTCCGAAACTATTCGACCGATTTCAATGAAATTTTGTATAGTGGTACCTTATATCCCGGTCAACATCTTAAGATACTTTTAATCCCAGAAAATTAAAAAGTTCCCGTGGGATAGTTAAAAAACTTTAGTAACTCATACGGCGCAGTACATTCTACGGGCTTATCTCCGAAACTGTTAGACCGATTGAAATGAAATTTTGCATGGTGGTACCTTATATACTCGGTCAACATGTTGGAT
The DNA here is from genome assembly GCA_948473455.1 of Teleiodes luculella. Classification (NCBI taxonomy): domain Eukaryota; kingdom Metazoa; phylum Arthropoda; class Insecta; order Lepidoptera; family Gelechiidae; genus Teleiodes; species Teleiodes luculella. Next base: position 12,163,929 of record OX419589.1, read on the forward strand.
ACTTTAAAATCACGGAAAAAAGTGGGATAGTTAAAAATTAATACGGAAATGTCGAAACACAACGCAAGCGTAGCCGCGGGCAGAAAGCTAGTTTTACATGTAAATAGACTGTGGCCTAGATTAGTACATGGACTGTTTTATTTCTAATTGGAAAATCTGAATCTAATCTACGCTAAACAAAGTTAACAGAAATATGTATTCTAAAAAGGTAAAAAAAAGAGTACTTGAGTCAGACGCGGTGAGCTGTAACTCTAGAAGTAATGCCTTTACGACTATGAAGTAAATGTCATTTTTTAGCTTAATGTATAAGGTAGTTGACTTCTTTAGTCCATTTTATCACCACTCTTGTCGTTTTCCTATAAATGAAGTAAGGAAGAAAAAAGTGTGCCTGTTTTTAAAATTTCATAAAACGTTGATGGCTGTATATAGAAATATATTAATCTTAGCACTATAAAATGTAGTATCGTTTTGTAGGCAATTTATCGACGATGATTTGATCTCTAAAAAGTAAACTCCTCAGACGTACTGTTTTAGTATAAAATTCAAAAAACCAGAATGAGGAAGATAAAAGGAGGGGGGAAAAGGGGGGAAACAATAATTTATCGAAGTGTTTCCATATCGATATTGAAGCACATATATGACAGCTACATTCATGCCAAGTTTCGTACTTTCTGCCAGATGGGACCGATATCCTTATATTTTTTAGCTAGCAAGCCGTACTACTACTGATAAGTCCGACTTACATTCTAAGTGAGAAAAAATGTTAATTTCTAATCAAAAATCTACTGGCTGTCGGAGCAGTGTCCTATGTACGTTTGGAGACATAAACGCTTTACACGACACCAAGGGGAAGAGCTGGTTAGTACCATAAGCCTTCATTCAGCTTATGAAAATGTATAAAACGTTTTTTTATTATTATTTCAGTGCATGCATTGCGCAAGGAATACGCAAGCGAAGGCGAGACCGACCGGAGCGACTACGAGCGAGGCGGGCGGAAGATGGCGGATGCCCACAGGAAAGTAGAAGGAATCGGACCTACTACCAAAGAAGGCATGCCAGTCGCACTTAGATCTGTAAGAATCATTTCCATTTTCTAGTTTAGCAATACCACAGAATAAATAATAGTACTAGGTAGCAATACTTACTTTCTACGCTGGCTCAGCAATCCGAAGTGAAAGATATTTAGCAATAGTTAAGTGAATGAAAACGAATCTTAAAATGAACGTAACGTTAAGTTGAAGAACTTTTCCTGCCGATTCTTGCATTGGTACTCAATAATTTTTAGTACAATAAACGCTTACCGCTATGACAAAATTTAAAGTCTTTCTCGAGGATTTCAACAAGTTGTAAGAACATTTACTGCTACCATACGCTTACTACATGACTTTATTTTTCCTAAATGGTTTTTTTTAATACCTTATATCTCGTATTTTTGGTAATTTAATTTTATCGAAATTTTCGGTAAAGTACAGTCAGCTGCTATAATAACTTACATCCCTCTGCTGAGAAAAGTGTTATTGTTTTCTCTAAATTGCTAGCTGTATGTCAACATCGTTCTCTACCGGTTAACTCGACTTAGGCAGAATAGGCTATTCTTGTATCCAAATTTAAGAGCTTTATTTTTCAAAATATTAGACTAGGCACTACGGGATAGCATTTAAAAATTATTGTATAATTAATTAAAATATTTTTTCTTTTTCCAGGAGGTCAAAGACCAATCACGTTGGTACAAAAAAATGTACGACACAATTCACAAAAACAAATACGACGGTGAGTATATTTACTGCTCAAGTTTTTAATCGAAATTTTATTATTTTTATTATCACTTAAGTCAAATAGAGACTTACTCCCTTATACATAAACATTGTTTAAAGTTTGACAATGTTCTGTCCCTTTCCAACGTTTCAATGTCTATGAAACTGCAATAGATATTTAGTTGTTGAAAAAGGACGGAAATATTATTCAACTTAAGCAATGGTTCTGAATATGGGAGTTACACTTTAGTATCTTAAAAGTCGGATGAAGACTAACTTGAATCTTTAGTTTCTCTAGTTTCCTCCAAACATGATGCATTTTCTTTTTCAGACGATTATGTGACTATACGGTACAAAAACCGACGAGGTGATTATAGTGAAGTTTTCCAAATTATTGACTTAGCACCGGTGGCTGTATAACTCCACTCGAGGCATTATAACAGTTGACTATAACATCGTTCGCTTTCATTCACAATTTTGCGTATAACTGTACATACACAGCAGCTTAAAGCATAATAGTTTTTACAGTAATACAATTACTTTGAATAGCGTTTTCACTTTGCAATTTAGAAAATATTCGCAAATAATACAGTTGATACGAAGCTTTAGTATGTAGGTACCAATACTATGGAATAGTACCAACTCTATACTTCATTAAAAATCAAGTAATTAGAGGTTTACTAAGAAATAATCAGGTGTCATATATTAAAAAATATGTACATATTCTGATTGCTCCTCCAATATTTTAATTTATATTCTATGATATATCTACGTTTCTTTACAGATTTTGTTTATACATATCTCATTATAGAGTCTTGCATAGGAATAAAGAAAGAAAAATTAAAATTGGTAATAATATTTTCTGCAGTAAAAGCTTTTTGAGTGGTTCTTCGGCAATGATGTGTTAGAATTTATTTTAATGGAGTATTAGTTGGTGCATACTTGAAATTCATCTAAAAATAATAATCTGTAACAATAAATTAACTTTAAACGAAATAAATGCTTTTTAACAAGTAACATAAAGTAAACAGTAGTTTCAAAGGGCAAGGGTTAAAAATGAATTAATTACCTAGAAAATTTGGAAAGCTGTACTTTTCAAATACAATTTTATTTCCATTACACGCCGTTCACTTCATTTTGTGGTTGTCAAATCGTTTCACAATAATTATACAGGTGTACCTAAGTGACGACTTAGCAAAAACTGAGAGAATATGCTCACTCAATTAATCTGATCATTTAATCATCTTTCTAAAAGATAAAATAGTCTGAGTACAAAACAGTCATTGTATTGAGACTCAAATTTTACGTAAAAAACCAATGGAAAGTTGGAATGAAAAAATACAGATGGAAAAGTCCGGTGAAGCTTGATCCGTCGTACTTTTTCGACTTAAGCATAGGTCAATTAAAAAAAAAGGGGAGTCTACCGACAAGAGCGCGGCTCTAAGTGTAAAAAAAAGTACTGTCCGAGAAAAATGAAAATTTTTTATGGAGTAATTGACTCGTATTGTACGTAACACTAGGGACTACTATTTGGTATTCTGTGGTAACACCCGCAAACTGCACTTGTCATTTGAATTGGATCTCGCGAGCTCTAACTTCTGTCTTTTGTCTTTTATTTTTCAACTATGGGAGTGCCAAATTCCCTTTTTTACATTTTCGAAGCAAAGTTTCTTTGAAAATGTTGCTCAATACCTTTGAGTGAGCATGTTTTTTCAGTATTTCCTAAGCTGCCACTTGTAGCCTATACACCGTGAAATTTAACTGGTTGTTTATAAGCAAAATAGTGGTTGTACCCATGTAACTGATTAATCAACATAGGTTAAAATCTTAAAAATATTTTTTTACTTCTCATTTAAACTTGAGCTATGTAACCGGTTACTTTGTATGTCAAGTTGAATTTAAGAATTTTCAACCTATGTTCCTTAGGGAAAGATGTTCAGTTTCATGGGTACTTGCTCTATTATTTTGTATATTTACGGATCTTTACACGATAATTTTAAATAGGTATGTTTTACGATACCTTATTTGCCATTGTTTCGGCGAGGTTGCACCTGCCGTGGTCGCGAGCTGACTGAAGTCTGCGATGTGGTTACTGCTATAGTGAAGAGCGGGCGCATTCGCAAATATACAAAATAATGTGTACTAGAAAGTCTCAAACAAACATTAATTCCACTATGTGGCGTATGAACAACCAGCTAAATACGGTGAATATAAATTTTTGGCATATCTCCCTAGGCGAACCACCGAAACGAGTTTCAAATAAATCTCAGTATGCGTACTTCGACCCTCGGTCCGGGTACCTGAGCGAGCCCGAAGGAGGTATCAGCAGACTCGGGTCGAGTACGTGGAGCGATGCGTATGACAGTGACGTCACCACAGGACCCAGGAGACGGACGGCCTCCGTCCAGGAGGAGAGGAGAAACGATATTACCTCACCGTACCTACCTAGTAATAAGTAAGTGTTATTTTTCCCTCCAGCCGCGTACGAACCGGAGGTTCGTAATTAGTTACGATAGAAGAAAAAATACTCTTTGTACGATACCAGTTACTAACCAAAAGATTTTTTTAATTACTAGACTGGTTTCGATAAAAGAAATTTGAAAAAATAAATACGAGTAAATTACTTTTAGTTCCTATTTATGTAATAAAATATACAATTATAGCCATTTACTAGTGTGTGTTTCGAGCAAAGAGATTTGAAGAGCCGCTTCGCTAAAGCGGCTCCCATCTCTCTGGTTTCGAGCGAGGAGCTAGGCGCCATCTAGTTTTAATACAGGATTTGAGCTTTTTCCGAAGCACGTTTTTTTCTAGGGCATTGACAGTCCTCTCGAGTATTTTGCTAACAATACTGAAAAGTGTTTAGAATGTGATTACTTCCTTATGAGCCATAAATTTTCTTCTATCTGCTGCTACACTGCATGAAGACAACTAATGTGCTATACAAAAAACATTTAGACAATTAGATTAGTCAAAATGATACAAGTCATACTAAAGTTAGACCAGAAATATTAAAAAGCTACTCTGGGGGCGTCACACAATCTTATTATTTTTTTGACAGTAATCGCTGTTATAAAGTTGAATTTGCACGGCGAGGTCTTTCTTTTTAATGTTTTATACTATAGCATTAGAAACTGTTGTACAATTTTACCGGTTTCAATTTCAGATATAGTACCTTAGCCTCAGCAAGAGCTAGTCAAGAGGTGTACAAAAACCAACCCGGCAGGATAGAAAATTACGTACCCGGAAAGTCATCCGTAGTGGACAAAGAAGCTAAACAGGTATATCTTACTTTCATTACAATAATCACACTTTACTAATACGTTCACACAATCAATACCAATCATTTTTTCATTCAATTCACTTAGCACCATTTGAAATGAGGTAATTCTCTTCAAGCCATTTTATCATATACCTACTAAACCTAAACCTTAAAACATTATAAAGTCTTCTGTCATTTTTAGAGCCATATTTGCATTAGAAAAAGCATGAAACGAAATAAAAAAGATATCTTTATAAAATTATTCTTTAAAAAACGATACTTTTAGTATTTTACACATTATCATGTAACTGCCCGATTTCACATTAATTATTCATGGTCATCAATAGTCATCATGATGGAAGCAAACAAAATATTTTTTCTTTTTTTAGTGGTGGGACGAGGTCATGGATATATTCGATGGGGTACGAATCTTTTTCACTATTTTATGTGTGTTTGTCCTAACTATTAATCCATTATTTTTTTATTTCATAAAAGGCATTGTTAGTAACGCCATTTGGCGCATGGCGTAAAGGATAACAATTTTCGGAATAAAAACTTGATACCTCCTACTTAACTATAGTTAATTTATAGCAAAAATAATGTATCTAACTATAGAAACAAATCAAATTAAAACCAACCACTGTGTTTAAAGTTGACTGTATGTAAAGTTTTAACTGTGAAATAATAAATTAATTTTGTACATACATAATAACGTATAATACTTACAACGCTGTAAAAAGTACCCACCTAACTTAGTAACCTTCTCAAAGAATTTTTGAACGAAGTGTGTCGGTTTTTTGAAAGATAAAATTTGTAACGAAATTTTTGTTTCTAATAAATAGCTAAAAATATGGTAACAATCAAGAGAAGAATGAAATTGAACACCCTATTAAAAATATGGTTAATTCAATCATTGAGCTTATTTACTTATTTAAAATGAAACAGGTAAATGGAGTAAGGAATTTCATTGATTTAACATTTTATAATAAGCAAATTTTTCATTTAGTTCATTTACACAATACTAACACAAATTTTGGTACGAAGAACAGTCTTCATGTGACATGACATACACATGTATAGGTAGATAGACTTTGAAATAAATAAAAAACTAATGAGTTTGCATAGCAACAATTTAGTGATACAAATTCAACGAAAGCTCCTAACTCCATATACTTGTTATGAACAAAATGCGCTATGTAACATAACGGTATGTTCTCGATTGTCATCGGGTGGTGGTGCACTAACAGTGGCTAGACGACAACTCCCCTCTGCCCGCTTACACTACATTGCTCGCGCGCGCCATTCAAAAGAGTGTAAGAATTAACGTGTCTGCTCGATTGCCTTTATGTCTGTTTTGGTAATGTCGAAAATTGTAGATATCCTTTTTATTTTTATGATGAGGTCACAAGACGCTTTTTGTCTCCTAGGTTGATCTTCTTTTCGCGATGATCACACAGTTGATTATTTATTTTACATTTATTGCATACTGGAAACATTCTTAAATTGCTTCTGTATCCATATTGAGGATAGTATTTTTTATTTGAATCAAAATTATTCAGAAAGTTATATAAACATTCTGGTACTAAATAATATGCACACACGATGGAACAGAAGTACTTTATTAGTAACTATTTATTAAGTTGCATAAGAAATAATAACTAAAATACTCTACAATTTTCGATGTCCGCTAACATGTTTGGTGTTTATGCACGGCGCTCGAATTTCATGGATTTTGTTAAATAAACGTTCCAATGAGCCTATTTCTATATTTCTAGCAAACATTTAACTCATTTTGACTTGAGTTAACGTTAAGTGAACATGTTGCCTTTATTTTGTAACTTGTAAGCTTGAACATTCTCTGTTAAATTGTCAATCAAAAAAGCTCCGACGGATTTTTACATAGTATATATAAAACTCCGTTAAAAAGGAAGGATATTTTTCAGAAAGATAGACTTATTTGTTCGTCTGTATGTTGCCGTTAAATTATGTATAACATCTTCATAATCAAAAGGTTTTAATTCGATGTAAGATTTCACAAATCATTTTTTGACGTCAAATTTTAATGGTCTTTGCTTGTATTGAATTGAATAGAAATCCGACGGCGGTCTTTTCGTTTCAGTGTACATAAAGTTTAAAATCGCTTGATCAATTTCTTTGTTTCGATGTAAAGTTAATATCTTCAGCATGTAAAATCCTTGTGAATATGATTGTATATATCCCTTTCTAATATTTTTAATCTTAACTCTATAGCATTTTTAAGCATGATGTACTTCTTGTGGTAGATATTCAAATTCAACTTTTATTAGATTACTAATAAAGATTGTTTTCAATTGCAGCAAAATATTTCGAGTACAACATCGTTACCACAAGCGTCGCCCAAAGAGAGGAGGGATTTAACATCTACGATACTATCAAAATCTAATATGGCAAGGTAAATTTATTTTGTATAACTTACGCACTAATATTATAAATGTGAAAATATATTTGAACGTTTGTTCCACTCTCACGTCTAAACTACTAAATTGATTTAGATGAAAATCTGGATTGACACAAAGGTTAATTTTACCTCGGGAAAATACATAATTCATACGGGAAAAAAATGTTAACAGGAAATCGCACGAATATCAAAACGCCATTCGCCATGACTAGAACATTTTTGGAAGTATATTCTTCATCATCATCATCAACAACATTTCATTCGGCTGAAATCGTCCACTGCTGGACAAAGGCCTCCCCCAAAGATCTCCACGACGATCGGTCCTGCGCTGCCCGCATCCAGCGGCGTACCTATATTATCTTTTTGCCGCAACGGCCGGCCTTTTCTTTGGCCGGCTTTGTCATCAAAACCCTTCTTTCTAGAGCCCTAAAGGAATCCGGCTACGAGTCAGATTCGACGCTGATATTCCGTCGTCGCGAAGACACCGATGGGCCTCTATCGCCGGCGGAGAGGCGCGCGGCGTACCGCGACCTACAGGCGGGGGGGGAGCCGCCCCTGAGGGGGTTCCGCTCCCCCGCGCCGCCCCGGACTGGTGAGTTGTCTATGCGTCTAAACAAAAATCGTTTATTCGTATCAGGTTTTGCAAATATTTGATTGCGTCCAAATAGGGAATATGCACGTGACTTCAAAATGAACGAAATGTTTTTTTTTGTAATCTTTATTGAGACACAAACATAACCAAACAATTATTTTTTAAATTAAATATAGTAGTATTTATTCATCAAAAATCGGCTATTTTAAAATTCCCTCTCAAATTTCCAAAACGGTTTTTATTGGTGGTTGGTGGTGAAACAAACCGTGACGTCAATGGTCTTTCGACGTACCTACTATTCTGCTTTCTTTCTTTTTTTTTCTGGCCTGGATCCAAGTCCTGTTAGCTCGACGTCTAACTATCATCTGACATGTGACCACTGACGTCACACCAAGCGCGCCAAATGGCCGCATTCAAATCGCCCGAAAATGATAGTGATTTTAATAAAAAAAAATAGTTTAATGGTTTATACTATAGATGAGTTATTTTTTTTTCGTAATGTAATAACTCGTAGAAACGATTAAAACAATAAAAAAATACGTGCATATTCCCTATTATAAAAGCTTTAAGCCGCGTACCCACTAACGGGAAGGAGCGGGCTGCGGGACGATATCTGAGTTTTCAAGCCCGGTGAAGCTTGTGACATCGTACTTTTACAACACAAGCGAAGGCCAGTTAAAGGAAAATCTGAGTTTATGTGCAGCCTATCCCATAGAAAGCGGGCGCAATCTGTGTTGCAGTATGCATATAAACTCGTATGCAGTCCCGCGGCCCATGCTTTCCTGCGTCTTCCGTGGGTCCACTTCTTTACTCAAACCAAGGCTAAACACTCAGGCTAGTATTATGTTATGTGGGCTTACTTCTGGGGTATGCTTACATTGTTAGCCTAACAATATGAAGAATATGCTGTATCAAAAACTTGGATTATTTCGTCAAACCCTCTTTTTTAATATTTTACTATAGATTTTCTATAAAAAAATAAAATAGAGAAACATTTTTATTATTATTATTCTCAAATAAGATAATAAGACGACGACAGTAATTAAAGTCGTATTTTAATGTAATTGTAATTTTAATGATGTAACAAATTATAATATCCTCCATTTCCTTTTAAATTAGTAAATCCAATTTAAATTGCAAATTGTAACAAATATACCAAACCAGAAGTAGTTAATATCATTAGTGATTTCACATCACATTATTTGGGTTTAGATCAGTTTAGAAATATTTATAAATCTAATGATTTCCTTATTGCATCTGCCGGAAAACATTATCGGTTTGCATGTGACCCCGCATCTTTATATCTAGAGTTACGTAAATTAAAAGTCACCGTATCTCGCAATGATGATGAAAGTTGTTTATTTCAAAATTGAATAATAATGTCCCGTAAAAAAATTTTTTACGTTTTTAAACTTATTTGAAACTTCAAATTAGAATTTCTAAAAATTTCAAACAGAATTTATAGAATTTAGCTATAATAGTTTTTTCTAGAGTAGGGATAAATTAGTTAGTCAAGACTATTATTTTCAAGGTTTAGATATTAGATATATTCTTACAGTGGTTTTAGGGTTGATTTTACCATGAACCATTATTACCATATTTTTTAAAGGACAATTATTAATGTTTATTTACCTAAATTTATATGATAATTAGTGTTTTTAAAAGTGATATTCATTAGTACAATCAATCCTCGTTTTGTATTTCACTTATGGTTAAATCGATTAAGGCGCTACATTTGAACTCAAAACTAACTTAACTTTAATTTAAATCGGGCAGTTAACAATGCATGATTTTGCGACTCTCTTAATTCGGTGTCGGTATTTTAACCAAATATCTAACGTTGGCTTTTTGACGCTTTTTACGCAAACGAAACGTGTTGAATTCAAACATTGACGAAATTAATTAAACTGAAAAAATAATCGCACAGATTTACACTTTCTGATAAAAATCCGGTCAAGGCCAATCAATGCATTTTCCATGTTATATCTGACGTAGCGACATATCATATGGGCTATTGTAGGATGGCCATTCAAGGCCACTACACAATGACCATAGCGGTACTCTCAGACCAACACAGTTCAAAACCAAATACACACTGGGTAAGTTCATATTTTCGCACATATTGCACGTAAAATTATTATAAGGTGCTGGGTCTTCAATGGCTGCCTATCTACCAGGTATTTATAACCTGCATGTAAAATTGTAGTATAGTTGACTCCAAAATTAAACAAACACTGAAATAGAAGGGTGGTGTTTTTAGCTATATTAATATTAGTATATTCCATTCAGACTTAATTATTCTGAAACAGGTTGAAAACATCATCTTCTTTGATCTATTTTACACGTGAGTTAATTTTTAGCACCGTAGTACCACTATTAGTGAATGCCAAATGCTTTTCAGCGTCACAGAACATCGCGGGAGCACAAGACACGTTTGGCAAATAAAACCTAAGTAGCACAAAAAGGAACATACTGAATCTTGGTTACATTTCCGCAGACGAAACGGAAATCGAATACATTCCGATCTCACCAACATTGACGAAGATCAGAGTTCACAAGAAAACACCGAAGTTACACGAAGTTATCTGTTATCCCGCCGCCAATGCAGGAAGTGTTTCGCAGAGCAAATTCAAGAAACAGATACCTTCTTTTATAACTGTGGATGTCCACAGCAGAGTGGCAGAGTATCCTCCAGCTCCTCCTTGCAGAATATCATCTAAAAACAGTAGAACTCTGAAGTTGGTTACTAACACGCGTCCAGCATCGACATCTCCAAAAAGAACCGTCGCTAATCCACAATCTAACGTTGACTTTCTTAAAAATAAAATAAGCAGTAAATTAACCAGGCAAAACACCCATATAATTACAAAACGGAATTCAGTACCCGATGCTAAAACCGATCTAAAATCTGTGAAATCTCGAGTTATGTCGATATCAGCTCCACCTGCCGTCAACAGAAGAAATCTAGTGACTCCACCGAAAGTTGGCACCAAAGCTGCTCCTGATTCAAAACCAGTAACCAGTAGCTTTGGTTCACCCAGGCGCTTGACTATGCCAACGGAATATAACTCCGTTCGGGGAAAATATGGTGAAACTCATCCTTCAGTTGTGATAGAAGGAGGCGCGGGAAGAAGGACGCCTATCACGAACATATTAGATAAAGTCACTTCATTGGATAAATTATGGAGCTCTGAAAAACGAAATGAACGCATCGATTTGACAAAAGTAAAATCTAAATCTTTATCGAAAACAGGTGTTACTTCTGTATCGAAAGTTAATGTTTCGAAACCATTGACGTTTACTGTAAAAGCGTCCTCGCCGGGTGCTGTTCATAGAAGTAGAGATATGACAAGAACATCGGAAAAAGTTCAAAAACTAAAAATATCAAACATTCAAGCTAAATCTAATCCATGTTTAGTGACTAAGACTGATATCAAAGCAAAACTTGGAACTTTACACTCAAATTCAAATATTTCAAAGTCGTCTTCCAATATTTCAACAACTCCAAGAAAACAAGCCCAAGTTAAAACTGCTGTTGTTACTAATCTCAAAAAGAAGAAATCATTAGACAGTGTAATTATTAGACCTCGCAGTGTGCCGTGTCATGAATCATGTAGCAAGAAGGCAAAAGACAATAGTAAAATCTCAAAAAAAGTATCAAAACCTATAAAAACCATTAAAAAGAGTACTATTAAATATCCCATTGAATCTGAATTAGATAGCCAATTTGGTGATGCATCTAATGAACCGTCAAATTTTGGATCATTTGAAAATTTGTCCAGAAAAGAAATTACTGCGAAAGAAATAAAACGAACTCGTGACGCTGTTGTATCTGATTCTTTCTTTCAACACCTATTTTTAGGAAACACAAATATTCCAAATGTCTGTTATTCAATGGTGGAACCAAACACAACCGTCATGCAGAAGGCTAAGATGTTTCAATCCTATCCTCAAGAAACAGCGGCACCAAAATCGTTGAATACATATTTGATACATCGTAAACCTGTATCACTATCTCGCTTTAAAATGTGGGACAGATATCCTAGTCCGGCTTTACCACAGGCTCCTAGGTCAATATCATGGCCTGGAAGAACACACAAAGAAATCAGAAAATTCGATAGCCTTTTGCCTCGTGAAGAGTTTGGATCAACATCGTCTCTGGCCACCGTAAGAAGTAAAAGTGAACCACCTATCAATAAAATTTACTTTTCGCAAACGTCTAGACCAAGATCGCCTACAGTGGTATTTTATAAAAAACGCAAAGAATCACCAATCAAGCAAGATCCATCTCCTTCTAGAATAGTCTTTTCACAAACATCTCGACCGGTATCTCCCGTAATTAAGCATAAAATAAAAACGCCCCCTACTGCCCCACGTAGAGAGCTTTCAAAGTCACCATCACGAATAGTATTCAGTGAAACTGTGCGACCTGTATCACCTGTAGTCACTAGACGTTATTCTCCCGATCTGGAAGTTATTGAAATAAAAGCGGAAGAAGACAGACATCCAACAACAATATTCTTTTCGCAAACGTCAAGACCTGTTTCGCCTAAAGTGACCAAAAAGTCTTTGGGTAAAGATCGAAGCAAATCAACATCACCTGTTACAATGAGATCCCCTTCGTATCGGCGTATCCACAGTGCAAAACAAAGTAAATACCAAAGAGATGTAATTAATAAACCAGTCTTGCGAACCCGTAGCGCTGGCGATGCTGATAAAAAAATATCACAAGACGTCTTACATAAAACCAAAAGCGACTCGAGCCTTCGTACCGAAGATCTTGATTATGAGGAGTATATTCGTGATATGGAAAACACGCAATCAAGATCTGAGAGATTTAGAGAGCTTAACAGATATTACTCGTATTTAGAAAGAGTAGGAGAGTTGGAAAAGGCTACGTCTACATCTGATCTAAGACATAGGAGGAAAGATGAAGAAATAATAGATTTTGACCGTTGGAAAAAAATAAGAGCAATCGAAAGAGCAGAGGAAGAACTAAATAATCTTTATTACAAATTGAAAATTGCTCAAACCGAAAAAGATTTTTTATTCTATCCACGAGACGTTAAAGATTTTCGTTGGAATTATGATAGAGATAGAGGACTGAGAATAAAGGAAAAATCTGTTGAAGATATTAAAGAACATTTTCAGCAAATCCCATATTACGATTCTTTGGAATTAGACCACCTGCCATCCAAAGATACCTATAAACCATTATGGAGAGGCACTAGCGTTTCAGAAACAGCATTTAATATTAACCGAAAAAATGAAGATGATAAATCAGAATATCGTCCTACCGTCAAACCAGCTGTATCGTTACAACAAGATTCATCTCTGAGTGAATTACGCAAAAAGTTGGGTCTAGGTAGTCGACTGTGGAGTAGCTTATCTATGGAACAAGTGAATGCTTTAAAAAATCAACTTAATGCAATTTATAGCAGAGAGTTGGAATCCAAATCAAACAAAGATAGTGAAAAATTTGTTGTAGATGTAACGGATATGAATAAAAAAGGAAACAAAAATTCGTTGCATGTTCGTAGCAGCTCGCTTATTACATCTCCATTCAGTCCAGTGCCAGAAAAAGAACTGAGCAAATCGGAATCTATAGCTGCAATTTCATGTCCTATAACTTCTGTAAAAGAACTGAAAAACAATGTAAATAAAATTCAAATGAGTCTAAGTGAAAATGAAAAACGTAAAATTTCACAAACTATTAGTAAAGAGGTTTTAGACAGAATCAACAAATTTGATAATACACCCCCGCTTACATTAAAAGAGGAAATACAAAACAGTTTACTTAAAGATAAATCCCCTGTGGATAATAAACAACTCGTATCTCAAGTTACAAGAGAGTCATCTATAGAAACTGATGTACAGGTAAAAAGTGACAGCTTGAAAGATGAAGACTCTAATGCATTACCAAAACATAGTGATAAAACTGATTCTCAGTATCTGTCTTCAGCTAGTGAGACAGAAACTGGTAGTTCTGACGTTTCAAATAAAACAGTCATCTACAAAGGCCCAAAGAAAGAAGTTCAGAAAAAAGTAGAATATTTCGAGTCGGTCAAAAATTCGTTAACACCGATTCCAACAGTTTATCATGCCAGAGAAAATTCAGATGAAAAAGTTACTCAAGACAAAGAAATCACAAAAGTTCAAACAACTGAAAAAACTGAATCTGAACCGCAAAAAAATCAAATGGGCCAATCTCAATCTTGTTCAAACTTCAAAGAACTTTTCGGGGAGACAGAAAAAAATAAATTCCTGTCGCTTCCTGCAAAGCCGGAGCTACGTTCAAGATCGCCTTCCCCGCAATCGGAAGTTTACGTGTCTGAGCGGCGTACCCCTGACACGCTACGCTACTCCAGTGACGAGACGATTTGGCGCAGTCGAAGCCCGTCGCCCGACCCGGAGCGCTATTGGCGCGCGTACCTCAACCTGGCGAGGGCCGGGGAAGTTCGCCGCCTCGCGCGTCGCTTCGACTCTCCAACAGCCGCCGCCGCCGTTCTTCGCCGCCACCGCAGCGACCCCGAACTAGCCAAATGGTCTTCAGATGACAGAATCTTTATTCGTAAATCGAAAAACTTGCTACCTGTAGCTCGAGTTCCGCTCAGACCTGCCAATCGGTATATGCCACATATTGATATCATATCTAAACTGGCCAGTCTTCGTCGACGAACTACTCCGCGATCTAGGTCTGCTGAAGAACCATCAGAATGCCGCGCTGGAGAAGTAGAGCGTATTCGGCGCAGGTTCGAAGCTATGTCAATACTAGGCCAGATTTATGCTTCTGCCCCAGACGTTAGTGAGCTACGAGACATAGCTCCATATCTAGCTGGTCCGTGGATAGCACATCGCTACCCGAAGCGTAGCGATAATAATAGGTCTTTAAAAGATCCGGGTACATTGATCCGAGGTAGGACATCGCCTGTAAAGAAAGAAGTTAGGCGGCCTGTGATGAAAGAACCAGTGAAGTTGAGTTCGATACTGAAAAGTGATGCGTTTGGGAAGCAAGAGTTTGATCCAGCGATGCATCGGCCGGCAAGTCGCTACGAGCCGCCCCGCGCCCCGCCCCGGCCGCCCTCAGCGTCGTGGCCTTACCGCCTCGCGCCCTATATCACGCCATCAAGACATACGGTCACATTTCAAGGTTACTTTCACCTTCTTTTATTTTTTTGACATTGTGTTTAATTTTGGAGCAATCTGTTAAAAAGCTTTCTCATTTCGTGACTTCTTGATGTTCGTTATGTGTTCTATGTTGCGTGTTCGTTTTGCGTGACCTTGTGTTGTCTGTCAATAACTACAATCTATCTAATGTACAATGTAAAAAAATGTACCGATTGTATTGCTGTACTTTGAGTGCATAACGAATAATCAATAAGTTTAAGTTTCCATAGTTTTTGTTTTGTTTTCCCATTATCATCTTATTTTGTTATACCCTAATAGAGACCGACTCAGCCCCGGAGCCTCCTCGTCGAGCGCCACAAGGCAGCCTATCAGACACAGGCAAGTAATAAATAAATAAATGTGGGACATTTCACACACGGTCATCTGTCTCACCCCAAACTAGGCAGAGCCTATATATACTATGGGTCTCTGACTGCTGATATACTTACATATTATTATGATTATGTTCATAATATTAATAAAATTATACAGCATCCAGACACAAATCAAACACATAAGAACTCATCACACTAATTTTTGCCTTGGGTGGGGTTCGAACCCGCGATCCTTTGCTTCGAAGGCAGAAACACTACTTACTAGGTTACGAGGTCGTCACCACTATACCCAGTATACTACTGACATAGAAAACGTCTTGTAATAATGCATAACATTAAGATAGTGACAAGATTCATGGGACGTTACCATGTCACCCACTTTTGGTGTCTTAGATAACTCATCAACTTGTCCGCTTTCCTTCCTAAAACCGTCAGATTTGTTGTGGCTGTGCGAGACAACACGAGCTGCAATTACACCTATATTATCTGTGCGAATAAAAAAGAAACAATAGCCTTTGTTCAAAACAATTGGCCTCTCAACTTATTCGTCTGACCGCCGTCGATGTCATACGTGTTCTTGAAATAAGTTAATTTCTTATTCGAAAATTTAAAATAATAAACGTAACATTCTAACCTACTATTAGTGTTATATCATCATTACGGAATGCGATACGTAATTTATCGGTTGAGTCTAAAGACATTATAGCAAAAAGTGGATCGTTATCTCAGTGTGATTTTTGGCCTCTCATCTCAGATTTACGTCATCGTATTCGATTAGGTTGGCAAAACCTGTTGGTTCGGTTTATGGACTGTCAATAGTATGTCTAGTCTCGTGTTAAACCGCGGCGTGTTTTGACTGTTCATCGTGCGATGATAACGTGTTATAATTAAAGTGTTTCATTTTATTTCTATGAAAGACTCGCTTATCTTCTGCTGTTCAGTGATAAAACTTGACTGCCTTATCTATAGCCTCTTCAGTTCATTACGAACTTTGTGGTTATTCGCTATAGTGCAACAGTATGATAAAATAATAAAGTTTAAAAATGGATATAAATCAATTCAGTGTTAATAAATTCGAACGCAAAGACGGATTTAATAGTGCAGATGTGGGTTATGAGGACGATGGCTTTTTCAGTGATGTTCCATCTTCAGGATCTTTATCAAAGTCTCGGATTGCATTGAATAAATTCTTAAAGAAAAACTTGCTATATGAAGATGTTGACGACAAAGACGACAGCGCATACTTTTCGAAAGAAGGTAGCCCGAATGAATCTGTATCGAAAAGTGACACTGATAGTCTCAAAGGTAATGATTTATTTGAAATAAATAAGACTCTACCATACGATGCAAATATCACAGATTTCGTCAAATCATATGAATCTAAGCAAATAGATAAAGTGAATAAAAAAAGTCCCTCCGAACTAGAAACTGATTTTCAAATTTATGAAACAAGACGAAAACACAATGCCACTTGTACAGAATATGAACAAAAATCTGAATCAGATAATAAAGTTTATCCCAAAGAAAGATGGCCTGATAAATATCGCCGCAAAAGTGATACTAACGGCGTAAGTTCCATAGATATCAATAAAACAAAAAGATCAATGTCGCAAGCTGTAACAATCGAAGAGTTCATTAAATCGTACGAGTTGAACCACAACAATAAGTTTAAACCGAAAAGCAAAAAAATAATTGATAACGAAAGTAAATATGATCCACGTGCTAAGCGCACATTGTTTTCTGAGGTACCGAATAGTAAAGAATTGCAAAATTTGTATGTACCTGACTGTGAAACGAATCAAAGTAAACTGAAAAATCTACAAAATGAAAGTAATAAAATACATGATCCATATACTAGAAAACTAGATAAAACTGGTAAACTTGATGTTAAATTTGACTCTTGTAACCTGTATGCTGAGCCAGGTAGTAATAATGTAAAATACAATAAAAACTCCACTATGGAATCTGAAGATAACTGTGAAACAAAAACTCAATCACATAAAGTAGATCAGCTCAGCTTTCAAAGTGACACTTCAAATGCCTTAGAGTCATTTAACATTAACTCATCTGTAAAGAACAATAATGAAAAAGTATGTGAAGTCAAGCAAAATTCCCCACAGATCGTGACTATTTCAGACTATCATAGTGCAGAAAAATGTGAACCCGAAAATGTTTCAATAATTGAACGTAAGGCTTCAACATTTGAACAGAATAGTGATTCTGAGAGTACCAGTAATGAATCTTCGACTAAACACTTATATTCACCACAGAAAGCGACTATTACTATTACAAAAATAATAAAATCTTGTGATTCAGCCGATAACCATATATCTGATAATAAACACCACCTTTATGTGACTAATGATTGTACAGAAAGTCAGCAGGAACTAGAAACTAAACTTCCTTCGCCAGTACCATTACCACGGAACGTATCTCTACGTAGAAATTATAAACCATGCGTTCCGCAACGTACCGAGTATTTGAATCATTATAAACCAAATGATGAAATAATGAATGGTTCAATAATACAAAAAGATAAAGAACCAATAGAAACACAAGATTCTTGGTCGCAGAACAAAAATGCACCTTACGTCCCGCATGAAAAAAAATATGATATTGTTGTTCAATCTAATGTAGAACAGACAGATGATTATAAATCTATGCAATTGCTTGAAAACCATAAAGTTTCTAATGAATACAAATCAAGCCATCAAGATAACTACCAAACTATGTCAGCTTCTCTTACTAATCTATTTAAACAAGATATCCCAAGTGATGTCAGTGAAAATTATGTCACTTTTCGAGAAAAAACGAACAGATTTGAGGACCATCGTCACACATTGCATGATTTTACCGGTTGGGTGAACAGAACAACCAAATATCCGGATGTTTACGCTCCGATGCCGTACAGTGAGTAACCTATATTGTTTTCTATTGAAAGTTTTTGTTGAAAAATTTTCCACGCGGTCTCTGTAGCGTTCATTGTTCATTCTATACATATTTTTTAAGCCATAAGCACCTACTTAATTGGTACAAATTATTACTTTTTATAAAACATGCATTTTATTTCAAGATTTCACTAAATTGTGAATCATATCCATAAAGTAAAATAGTAGTAAAATATGATAAACAACAGCTATAAAAGTGTCATAAACTAGCAGCAAACCAGGAAATTCTTCAAACATTTGCCCTGTCCCTAATTGTATATCATAAAAAACTAAAAGTTACACCATAACATACAGAAATGATGTGTTTACAATGCTCTATTACACCGTAACTGGTTTCGACGCGAGCGCAGTGCGAAAGCGTCGCTCACGCACGTGCGTTTTGGCGGGAGATTCGGTTGGGGAGTGGCAGCGGCGGCGAATGGAAAGTCTGCAAGTGCATCTTGATCAAATCTACCACTGTCCATAGTATTGCTGACTGCCACCGCGGCCGCGACGACACGGGCTAACTTATCTCTCATTGCAAGTTTAATCTAGTTCGCTGTTTAATATAGTGCGTGTTGTGAAGTGTTTACATTACGATGGGCATTCTCAAGCAGATCAAGAAAATGACAAGTTATGGTTTGTTTACGTTTCAGTTTTCCTTGGTTTCTATTTTAATTACGAGGAAGTTAATTTGCATAATTATAGTTTTGCATAAATTGATGATTACATTGATTACCGCTCATTTTGAAATCTAGGTTATTTGTGTTTATAGTTAACTTGTGATTATTCATTTCATTCATTACATTAATTCATCAATATAATTGGCATGCTTATTAAACTGTTTCAGTTTTATAAAAATCAAAGTAGAGTTTGCTCAAGATAAGCAAGTGAAGTAATCGCTATTGCCTTCAATTGACATGATTTGCTTGATTGAGCAGATTATGAAACAAAAGTGTTAGTAAGTATTTAATACCACATTGCTTAAATAAATTTCTATACTTGATATTATTTCTTGTGAGATGAAATTAATACTCTAACTAAGGAAACAAGAAAACAAAGGAAGCGAATAAGCTGATGTATTTGTACAAGTCTTACTTGATATCGCAAAAAAATACAAGTATCTCTCATGTAGACTACAGATTCACCTATTAATTGATTGACCTGGGATGATTTACATCTTATAATTTTAATTAAATAATTTCATTTGTAGATAACATTTGCTGATTTGCTCTACATCATCAACTTCAGTTAATCATTATTTATTACATTACCTACAAAAACAATTGGAAAATTACGAACTCTATCTAAGATAATATCTTTAGTTTTTATTCAAACAAAAGCATTTAACATTCTATTGTTATCCAAAATTCTTACATTTTGGGTCTATGGATTTAATGTAGTAGAAAGTATTCCTCTACATTAAAAAAAACCGCTATTAAAAACTTTTAGAGTCAGATAAAAATATGTAGGTAATAAATAATAGCTAAAGTCCCCCTCGCTACCAGCATTGGCTTATTGTAATAGTCAGCACTTATAGCAAATTGGTGGCTGCCGTTCTATGATTATATACCATTATCGAATTATTCGCTTTCGTGTCTGCGTCTTGTTAAGTGTTTTGGTTTTAACTTGTATCTAGCATTGATATTTGTTGGAATATGCATCCGGTTATTTAACTTGAATTTCCAAGACGTATTACTTATAAAAGTTTTTATAAAACGACGAAAAGAGGAAAATTTAGACAACTTAAATAACTCTTTTAGGTACTTAATTACTTAACTTAATTTTTGGACTTGTAATACATAACAGAAAAATACTCGAGAATAAGTGAATTTACTTGTATTCCTATTACATTATGTAAAGAAAGTCGTGTAATAGTAAGACCAAGCAATAATCCAGCTTTAAGAAAGTCCGAAAGGTTAACAAGCAATTCCGCTACCACAAACTTATTATGCGGTACACCGCAAGCCATTCCAACTGCAATGATAAATTTGTAATTTACCTTCTCAGAAAATCATGTCTTTTAGACTACAATATCCTAACCTAACCAAACTAGAAAAACTCTCACATGTTGATATTTGTTCGACGGATACCCTACCGGGATTCGAACCTGGAACCTCTGTAATGTAGTGCGAGAATTTTACTCCTCGGCTACGAAGGCTTATGGCTTCGTGCTGTACCGTTTTAGTACCTACTTGACCACCAAGTCTTGACCGATCAAGCGAAAGTTCTTTGGATCAACCCACATTGTTTATTTTCACTCTCTTCACGTCGTTGTTACGTGACCAGGGAACAAAATGACTGTTACTAACTAAAATTTTGTTAACAAGTGTTCGGACAAGATGATAATCTTAAATTGGTTTTTCATATTTTAGGTTTGTAAAGGCGATGGCTCAGTAAATAATTTCTTCGTCTAGAAAAAAAAAACTTTACTTTGCCTACAAACTTAAGGACAAAATTTATAGGTAATTTCTTCTTTAGATACCAAGTTAACGGGCATTGTCTTATATGTTTCTAATACACTTATAATTATGCGTTTGCTATAAACATAAAGAGTGCCTAATATCCTTTATAATGACTGTATTTAAAATGTAATAATACTTAGGCCTTTGTCCAGCAGTGGACGTCTTTCGGCTGAGATGATGATGATGATGAATACTTAGGAGTCCAAGATATATGCATCAACGAAGCGCGTAGAGATCTTATCCATAAGTAGAGAGAAAAATTTCCATGTTTTCTCTTAACAGAGATGAAAATTTCTCCTAAGATTTCTATTAAGTTAGGTTGCCAAGTTTCTAATAAATTACCATAATTACGTATAAATCTTTTTATATTTACTTATAAGTATTGTTAAAAATTAAATAAAGCACTTATTATGTTTTAATGAGCCATAAAACTATTTAAATTCGAATGTAGTGTAATGTTATTTGATAGTTACTGTGTAGTTTGAATTTAAACATTATTTTAGGTTTTTAAAATAGAAATAGTTCTTCCTTAATAATAATTTCTAGGTTTAATAGTAAGATTTTTTGTGGCGCTACTAAGAAAAAAATTCTGAATATAAAAGGTAAAATAATCTAGCTTATCCATACTCGAATCAAACTCTAGACTTCACAAAACGATTAATAAATATAGAACCTAAATACATCAAATTAAAGCTTATAGAGGAAACGGTCACTCATCAACATGCATTTTGTAATTTAAGATTTCCTTCCAAGAATCGCTCAGCTAAATGTAACCTAGCTCATCTATATCGGTTCAGGAATCTAGATCTATGCGGAAACGCATCGTTGAGATGAATGGTAGAAACTTTACTGAGAATTGAAGATAGCTGTCGTCGCTGATCGCGTATGATTTTAGAATTTATTCATTCAAGATAAGTGATGTTAAATGTCTCTAGGTGTACTTTTATTGGCCCCCTGAATGCAGTATTTAAAAAAATATCGACTATATAACTTATTGCAAAGTCTTTCATTTTTAACGCATTTTTCTGCATTTCAAATAATAGACATAGACATAATTTATTTGACAAAACACAATACAACACAACAAAAAAGAAAAAGACAATGATTATGAAATAATAACAATAAATATATCAAAAACTTAGGACACAAACACTGAAGCAAATGATACACAAAAGACACATAATAAATTGCAAAGCCTGAAGACCGGAAATACCATCTAAGTATTACAAAAAAATACCATTGTATCTTCCAATCCAATAGACTTCTAAAGATGTGTTATCATTTTATCATTATCATACAGCATTCTGCAATATCATTTGTACACGATACGAAGAAACGCGAACAATAAGCGTGCGGCAAACGCGTGCCGCGAATAACTTTGACGAGAAAGTCGATTTCCGTATTGCTAAGGGCTTTCGTGTCTTCGCATTTCCTTATTGATGTTTAAACCTAATAAAAAATCATTTAAATGACGATTCGTTTACATAAATACGTGTTTAAATGGATTGCATACTCGCACGCGAAATTGGGAGCTAGACGAACGTATTACGTATTTCTTTTGATTGATGATTTGTATGCTTAGAAGTCCACTACTGAACCAAAACCTTTCAATTGACTGAAAGGTGTTTCTATAACCACGAGTGGATGGATGAGTAGATTTGAAGTTGCTGTCACTATATCATCACTACATAGTATAAAACAAAGTCGCTTTCTCTGTCCCTATGTCCCTCCCTTTGTACGCTTAAATCTTTAAAACTACGCAACGGATTTTGATGCGGTTTTTTTAATAGATAGAGTGATTCAAGAGGAAGGTTTATATGTATAATACATGCATAATATACTTAAGAATAATCCACAATAACTATTTTCCCGTGCGGAGCCGGGGCGGGTCGCTAGTATATTATAAAGGCGAAAGTTTGTGAGTTTGTATGTTTGTTACTTCTTCACGTCTAAACGGCTATAGCGATTTTAATAAAACTTGGTACGGAATTAGCTGACACCCTGGATTAACACATAGGCTACCTTTTACCGCGGGAAAATACCTCATTCCCACGGGAAACCCCGCTAACGCGGGTGGAGCCGCGGGGCGGAAAGTTAGTACAGAATATAAGTGAATACTGCTGATACTACGCATAGTGTAATTTCATTTGATCAGATTTAACCAAGTTTTCTTTACTAAATAGCTTAAATCAACTTTATTTTACATGTCAAAAATAATATAAGTCATACATTAAATTGTTAAATAAAAAATAAAACAAATGTCCAAAAACAGAAAATTCAGTCAAATAGGCCGCCCCGAACCGCTCCCTGACCAAACGTGCCCATAATACTTGCAGCGTTACCCCTCTGGATCGCAATGGATATCTGCTGCATCAAGAAAAACCCCGAACGGGGATCCTTACCCCTCTCCCTCAGCCGGCGCCCAATCTCCAGCACTAGATCCCTGGCCTCCGCACACCATGGTCCAGCAGTTTCGACGGCAAAAGGCACAAAATCATATATGTTTTCCAGGCTTGAGTATTTAGCGCGTTTTCTCAAGGAAGCAGCCTCAGCGGCTCCGCCTGCAACATTAAATCAACTAGCTATAATAATGTCTTGTATAGAATACAATTGGTCATTTCTAACTTAAAAAGAATACGGCGGACAGAATTAAAAATCTCGTTTCAAAACAATATTCATATTTCTAGTTGTATCTACTCATTTTAATTACATAAACAAGTACTTAAAAGTATTAATTAATGCTTAACGCAATCATAAAGTTTAGTTACCGCAACTCGAAAGGTAGCTTTCACATTCCATAGATATTTTATTTTCATCACGATCAATCACAGCGATCAATTAATACTTTTGCCATCAATCGCAAATTAGGTCATTATAAAATTGTTTAGATTTACTCATTTGACTAACAAATAACACAGTAACAGTCCAAAATACAAGTCCTAAGTTTGCTTTTACGTACTGAATTATCTTGTCTACTTTTTATGTAAATAATAAAAACGAAGTCAGGAAAAAATTTACTTGACGAAAAAGTTGACCCTAAAGCCTCGGTCACATTTAGCGAATAGCGCTGCGATTGCATTCGCTGCGACTAAAAATTAACACGGTTAGTATGGAATACGCAGGGAATAGCCCTGTAACACTGAGCGAGTTCTCCTTTCCGAATCTGACGACGAAATCACTGATGCAGTTAAAGCAGCCAAAGAATTTAGATTACACCTAACAGGCCCTTCTGGTAGCGAATAGCCTTCAGGTAACAACGCCCGTACACGCCGGCGGGGGCGCGGCCATAACTAAAATCAAAATTGATAATCAGAGACGGAGCCCCTCAGGCGTTGTCTCCTTCACGACGTTTTTCAGTATCAATGCGCTAGGCCGGCCGTAGTCTGAGGCTCCCTCGAGCCGCCCCTAGTCGCGTTGTTATATGATTTTTTTGGGGTAGAGTCTTCCGCTCCAAGTCCGATGAAGCTTGATTGGTCGTACTTTTTCGACACTTTTGTTTTTAATTGACCTATGCTTGTATCGAAAAAGAACGACAAATCAAGCTTCACCAGACTTGCGGAGGAGCAGAAGACTCCACCCCAAAAAAGTCATATACCAACGCGCTACTACTAACTAACTAATCGCGGTGTGTGACCGAGGCTTAAGACGTAGGTATATTTATATTCACCGTGTTAAAATCCTGTCTTCGAAGCCCTGTCACTTCTGTGGCATTAATATTAATGGCCAGTGGGCACCGGTCCCATGCGAGGTTACGTGTGTTCACATAACTGCGGAACATAGACGATCACCGCGTTACGACATACCATAACACGAGCTTTCGTTTAGGGTTGCCACCAATAAAAATACTTATAAATAGCAGAATATCTTCTTTCTCCGGCCTTATCCCATGTTTAGTTGAGGTCAGCTCTCCTAATCATCCTTCGCCAGCAATCTCTGTCCTGGGTAGTCAAAGGATCCACGTCCAATTCCCCAAGGCAGGGGTCCGTCACTCGCTCAAGGCCACGCGCTAAGTGCCTACCGCTCGGCGTACGTTCGTGCGTACAACGGACAGAGGGGCGCCGAACGCCCGGCTGAGCGCTTGCTTCGTACGTTTCTCGCCAAAATGACGAGATCGCGTACCTAATTATTGTGCAGTGGATGGCACCATATTACATTTTTTTTAAACTGTTAATTTTCCGTCGTTTTGCCCTTGTTTTCCGTACGATTACTTATTGAAATTATTTACACGATTTCGAATATTTTCAACCCTTATATTTAATAATAAGAGAATTCCGAGAAGGGAAATAAATATAAATCATTACATAAAACTGAAACACATTTGATTGTCAAATTAAAAATATGGTTGATTTGTAACATTCATTTTATTACAATAATCATCATAGGTACAATCCTAGCTTATTCTTACGGTGACGCGTTGTCACGTGACTCGCACGGCGAGCAACACAGTCTCGACTCTTTGCACGCAGACATAAGATGCATTTTTCCTCGTTCTGAGCAGTAAGTATTATTATTAAGATTTTGTAGGCTATTATAGAGTAGGTATTTCCGCTTTTGTATGGGAGTGATGTATCTGTTACGTTAGTAACTATTTATTAATCTGTGCCCAAGGTCCCTTTTTATAGAATAAAATTGAGCCATGAAAGGTGAGTGACACTGCATTTCGAGGGGCTTCCTGGTCATGTGGCTTTTAGGCCTTCTCATCACATGACCATACCATCTTAGCCTGGCTTCTAATAGTTTTATAAATAGCAGAATATATTTGAATTATATTCAGCATCTATCAGCAGAAGCTTTGAAAAATAAGTCAAATATATATAAATTTTGATTAGTATTAATCAGACTAATTTTTTTTTTACTAAACGATGTTAATAAGTATAAGCTCTATATGCTTGTATTCAATTCATACTTTGTGCAAGTAATAAATTAAATAGAGTAAGTTTATCCTTTCTAATAATTAATTGAGGTCATCCTAATGCATGGTCTTATTGGTCTCATTATGTTTGTTTTCAATTTTCGTATTGATGGTCGATCGCCCTTTATCTTTGAATTTTTACGAAGCAAATAGTAGAGAGAAGTTTAACAGTTTTTAATTAGTATCAACCCTACTTTCACTACCTGCACGCATCTCTACTAGTCTATACCAACAAATTAAAAACCTGACGTCGTGTGAAAGTTTTTAAAGCAATTATAACTTAATTTTCATAGAGCTAGTGATACTTAGCACGGAATTAGATAATTGTTGAAATCGTCTAATTGTCTTGTTATTTTCTTACTAATTGAGTGGTGCGGATAGCAGCGTAATAATATTGTAATGAAGTAAACTATGTGCGTGCCAAGTGCATACAATTATGCTTGTATTTATAAGAGAATATTAAATCATAGGGCATATTTAACTTTAAAAAAGAATAAGGTTATTTTTTGGGTACATTTCAAGCCATGAAAGCTAAGATCATTGTATTTTAAAGGGACTTTTATACTAAAATTATCGATGAAAACTATAAGTTAATTTTAAAGCACTGAAGCCGTTTAATGAGACCAATACATATATTATTCTTGTTTTATTTGTAGGGAATTCCTTAATTATTATTTAAAACTTTAAAAACAAATCTATTATTTATTTTATCACACACTGAACGATCCACTTAAAAATATATTTCCCGTCTAAAATTGTTTATTCAATCTTAATAACTAACAATAAAAGTAATTTATTAAAACAAGATGCACAACGTAGACGATTATAATATCAAACGATAAAAAAAGCATTATGCATAAAATTTGAATAGGTAAGTAATTAGTTTTGTAAAGTAACATGTAATTTTCTCACTTTAAGTGCAGATGGAATCATAAAAATATATGCACAGAGCATTATGTAACAGTAAACTTGGATTTAAAGAACAAGAGAACGCATGAGCCCGGAATATTCGGGTAGAGTCTTAGAGGTAGAGTAGAGGTAGAGTACAGTGAGTTGCTTTTGTTATAATAATGGGCCCGATTCTACATATTACGCTCTAACTTAAATTACAATACAATACAATAAAATATTAAAAAAAAAAAAAACACGAACGAAAAGGGACAGGTGATTGTCAACTTAAATTTAGAGACTTAATTTAGCAGGCATTTAAAAACATCCTGACTAAATTAAACTGAATTTGACAGCTGCACTGCTTATTTTAAATACCATTCATTCGAAATTAAATTCATTCATCTCCCTTCCTTTTCGATTCTCATATGAATGAAAGAGACAAACAACTTAAATTTAGAGATTTTAGCGACCACGCCGGAATTGAGCCCAATGTATCACTTTTCTCCTATCGTCTAAAAAAAGCTCCAATATACTCTACCGGCTACCTCTACCCGTGGACATGCTACTGTGACTTTGATTTTAGGTTTATTCAGTCCAAATATTCAAGTCCGGTGAAGCTTGATTGGTCGTACCTTTTCGACACAAACATAGGGCAATTCCAAAAAAAAAGCAAGATTATTTTTACATAAGGAAATAATATTTGAATTATATCAAGGTCGCGTCACACGAAACTACAATATAAAAATTTCAAGTACCTACAAAAATAAATCAGGTCACATAAGAGACTTATTGGCTACGCAATGAACATCAAATTGTATCAGCCAGTTCACAATACTGTTTAAAAATATAAGTCCTCAAAAAAGAACTCTCACGGCTGTATTTTACAACCTTTTTTGCCTTGTCACCAGAATCCCCGCGGCGCTACGTGGAAAGTGACGTCAACATCCACTACAGATGCCCAGTACGTCACGACCCCCTCCCATTGGTCCCCGAAAGGGAACTGGCAAGGCAACAAGCGGAACACATGAAACGGCTCTATCGGGAACAGAAACGGAACAAATATCTGCAGGTCAGTGTTAACTGGTGATGTTTCATGATGTAAAGGATCGTCTCGACCACTTTTCGTTGAACTCTTACAAAGAACTTGTGTAACAAAAGAAAAAATACCTCAAAAAATGTCTTATTTGTCAGTCTGTGATTGATGACCAACTTCCTTACTTTTTTAACAATAGAATTTTTTACCAAATTCTACTTTTTTTTATTTAATGGAACGTCTTATCGCTTAATACTAATACGCTACAAAACAATAGTTATAGAACAACGCTAGTTAAATAATTAAATTAACATAAATGTTAAAAAAAGACGAAAAGTTCAAAAACGGTCTATGATGACCAACTTCCTTACTTTTTCAACTATAGAAGACAAAAGAAGAACATGTTAAAAAATCTACACCTTTTTATACTTGATGGAACGTCTCTATCACTTAATACAAAATAATAGTTATAGAACAACGATAGATAGATAATTAATATAAAAATGTTTAAAAAAGACGAAAAGTTTAAAAAAATACTTTTTTATCAGTTTAGGATGACCAACTTCCTATAGAAGAAGAAAACATGTTAAAAAATCTACGCCTTTTTGTACTTGATGGAACGTCTCTCTCTATCGCTTAATACTAATACGCTACAAAAAATAGTTATAGAACAAGATATAACTAATATAAAAATGTTTAAAAAAG
Source organism: Teleiodes luculella (assembly GCA_948473455.1). Taxonomy (NCBI): domain Eukaryota; kingdom Metazoa; phylum Arthropoda; class Insecta; order Lepidoptera; family Gelechiidae; genus Teleiodes; species Teleiodes luculella. Next base: position 12,192,406 of record OX419589.1, read on the forward strand.
ACAAAAAGTTAAAAATACAACTAGGTACTCTCGACATTTTTCAGTAATCCTAAAGTGTCTCAACTGCTTGTGTCATTCTCTAAAAAGTACTAAATATTAATGTTATTTTCAAAATAAGACGTGCAAATGTCCCCACTTTGCGAACAATGCAAATATTATGTGCTGAATAAGTAATAGTATGTTAATGATCAGGTATCGATGTTCACGAAGCGTGGGTGGAATAACCAAACGCGATTATCATACTGCCAACAACAGTGAAGGTTATACCGCTACAAAGAAGATGAAAATATTTATTATTATCGTACAAGAGTATAAAGCCGTTATAATCACAGATCAGTCAAAACTTAAATTTAATACATCGATTAAGATGGTAATTGTTGTAAATTGCGTTAAATTCTCTTAATCTAGAATCTGTTCAGGCTGTAAGCTTGTTAAAAAGCAATATCACAGAATATTAACAATTATGTGTTTGAAACCATGTCTTTTTTCTACTTATTTCTAAATCAGAAAAAAATATTCTTCTTTTTCACGAATATGAAGAAGACGATAGAAATAATCAGCTACAACAAGTCCTTCCTAAGTTAAAAAGTGCCAAAATAAGTATAAGTTCACTTGTGTACGATTGTGCAGACCAAACGTCAAGTGAAGCGAACCATCGCTTTGGCGGTAATCTTGTTAAACTCGAAGGCACGCAACCTGCCGTTTGATCAATACCTAATCGTTACTGATATTATTATGTACATACCTATAGCATTATTACACCGAATTATTATTAGGTAACTAAGAAAGGTCAAGTGCACAGTGCAACTTTTTTGTTTGAATAGTGGTAGGTAACTTTAATCTTTTCTGTTTTCTTATTTAATTTGATTTTATTAGAAAACAATTCATTTTACGCTTTAAGGAAACGCTTTAGGGTCTGTAATCAGCTTATAATCAATCTTATAAATCTGCAAAACTTTAGGACATTTTTTTATCAATCTAAAAAATAATATTATTAATAAATGGACAGTATTATGCCAAGAATCAACATTGTCTTCCAGAATTACGGTGGTGTTAACTATTACGAAGTAAATATTCTATCTCTGATATCCATGGTAACCATGGTAACCATAGAATGGCTTTGTATAATTTAGTATCTTTTTCTTCTTTGTTTCAATATTTTCATTTTCGCTTATTGTTAAGGTTGCGTGGTAGAAATTTCTACTCAGCAATAAGGCCGCCTACATGTACACTTTCGATCTTTTTTTTGTGAAGTTTAGTGTTTCTATTGTTTTTCTAGTGCGCGATAAAGTATATTCTACTCTATTCTATTATTTTATTATTAAAAAAAGCACTTCTCGTAGTTCTATATACAGATCATATTGCACAAACCTCTTCAGAACTAGTAACTAATGTGAAAGAAAGTGTGAGTATAAGTAGTAAAACTAACAAGATGACTCCATAATAAGTCATGTTAAACGCAATAGTAACACTACCCATTTGCGGTTTCTCTGCTACTGTTATGTTGTCTTTGTTTTGTGGTCAACTCATATTGCCATTATAAAGGGTGTTACAGTAAATGGTCAACCATAGACAGTCTGATCCTTGGCTTTTAAGCTTTGACATCGAAAAAATGGTTTTGTGAAATCTTACTTCAAATAAAAACCAATTGAATATTTGTTCGGTTTTGTTTATGATTTAAAAAGATGGGTTCGTCCCCGAGCTTACCGTTCCCTGAGCTTACCGTCCCGGAGCTTACCGATCTTGATAAAATTGATTACTTTTTATTTTGTTTTTTTTTCTACTATTTCCAACTTGTACAATAGTCATCAAAAGTGTTTTAAAGTATGAAATGTGATTGTTTGGTTACTGCAGGCAGAATTATGTGAACTTAATGATGAAAGTTATAGTTATATGTTTTAGTTTTGTAATCAAACCAGAAACAGCTAACCACACATTTTTTTCTCACTTTCATTAAATAGTTCTTCGTTAACGGCACAAACTTTTGTAAGCTTTGGCAGTTTTGTAATTGTTTTTATTGTTGATTATTTGTAGAATAGAATATAGAATAGAATATACTTTATTGCACACTAGAAATAATACAATCAGTAAATTCACAAAAAACAAGAACGAAAGTGTACATGTAGGCGGCCTTATTGCTGAGTAGCAATTTCTTCCAGGCAACCTTAGGGTGAGGAAATAAAAAAGTGAGTCGGGTCTGTGCAAACAATATAAACTACTTATGAGAAATGTTTAACATACTATACTTACTAATTACATACACATATTTGTAATGCTAAATTGACCATCATTATTAATAAAAAAACTAATTATTGTGATGATTAAAACCTGTGATTATTACACCAGCAGATTAAGGGACTCTACCATGCTAAGTGGCGCCGCCATCCTGAAAAAAATAATAACCCGGGAAATAATCAATTTTTCAAAAATCCGGTCCACAGAACTGGAGTCGGGGTGCTGTAGGATATATAGAAGCAATCACATATGTTTATTATAGTTCAATGTAGTTATAGACAGAAAAAATGCGAAAAGTGGCCGTTTTTCGCAAATTTCCTATCTCTAACTACAGCGAGATACAATAAATAAAGTTAATAGCTTCTATATATCCTACAGCACCCCGACTCCAGTTCTGTGGACCGGATTTTTGAAAAATTGCTTATTTTCCGAGTTATTATTTTTTAAAGGGTGGCGGCGCCATTTAGCGTGGTAGAGCCCCTTAATAAACGCGATTATTTAACCGCCATCTAGAACTTATTATTTATTCCTATAAAGTATAAAATTCGACTTTGCACTTTTGCTGCTAATAGTACTTTTAAGCAAGATTGTCATTTTAATCGACTTTTTATAATAATTACAAATCGGTAAGCTCCGGGACGGTAAGCTCGGGGAACGGTAAGCTCGGGGACGAACCCAAAAAGATATACAATTATAAATAGTATATTTAGCTTGAAAAAAATTTTGTTTAGCATATACCTAGGTTTTGTATCTTTCACTAAAGACAACTTTAAAATTAATAAAAGGCATCAGTGAAATGAAAGAACTTGCGTGAGCTTTAAAGCTTTAAAAAACCAATACACGTCAAGTGAACAATTCAAAACACAATTTTATAAAAAGTAAACAAAAAACTTTCTCCATATAAAATGACACTAAAAACAAAAGATCCAGTATAACGTGTTTACAATTTACATAACATCCCGAGCGATCCACAGATCGTTATTATTGTGCGTGCGCATTCAAAGTGTACTAGTAACATTATAGTAACCTAAATCACGACACGCTACTGTTAGGAAGCATGAATCAGACACGGTTTACGAACGTTCATAATGTTCTGATGTCATGAAATTGACTGTTTTCACTACAAAGCTTTCCGTGTAAATATACGAAGCTTAACATGTTATGTCACGAAGACTCTGTGCATTATATAATAACCCTTATGAAATTCGTCGTGTCCTAGGTTTATTTTATAATGGGTAGTCAAATAATAAAAGCCGTATGTATATTTTCATTTTTTCTTTTATTATATTTTTTGCAAATTCCGTATTCTTATCTCCGATTTACAATCTAAGTTTTAAAGCGTTCAAGTCACAAATAGGCCACAAATGCATTCCGAAATTTGATCTTGGATATATCTTACAATTAGTTTTTTTTTTCTATTAACTCGTACGTGACACCGGCGGATGTGCAGGCGCAGCGCAGTCATTATAATTCGAACCGACTTTTCCCGCGTTTTCTCTCGGAGAAAGTGGCCGCATCTCAATAACTTACTACTTCGATTACCTGCGGTTGTAGCCCTAGGGTGAAAACTGCATTTTCTTGCTTTTATCTGCATACACGTAACGTCACTTTTGCTTGAGAAAACGGTATAATTTCGATGTTATCGGCCTTTAATTATGTGCTGGTTTAAGTAGGTAAAAAGTTGATATACTTAGTACTTTGAGTGTTTTTCTTTGCTATGGAGTCTTAATCTGTGATCGAAAATAAAATGTCATTAACCCGATAACTTTAATAACAGTTCAAACTATATCAACTAATATGGTTTATACTGAAAATAAATTTTACATGAAATTGTCTTTGCTCTATTTATAACAGGTCATTAGAATATCTTCATCGTTACCAAGTATTTTCCTAATATCATAAAACCCGTACTAAATATCACTAGTTACGGCGAGCGTGACTCAATACCGTTAATAAATTCATAACTAAAGTGAGATTGTAATCATTTACACTACATTACTTTTTGCACACCGTAAGATGTTTGTCTGTCCTGTTGCGAAACGGAATTAGGACTGTCATAAAGTAAGTCGTTAAAGCTAATACATACCCAGATAGGTACGTGTAGTTCGTAGAAATTGTTAAAATTAGAGTAGAGAGCGTATCCATCCAATATGAATGAACTCCAGCGTAAACAGTTCTGTGCGAATGCTGCTGTGCATAAATTTAAATCACAACCATGTAAAACATGTTACTAAATTTCTAAGTCATGCCGAAAGAATATATTCAATTTCAAAGCAGAAATATTTCGAAGCCGTTGCCTTTGTAACTGTAAATTTAAATGGGAAGCTTCTAGGAGTATTAAGGCAAGATAACATTTTCACAACATTACAGTAACTGGCGCCTTACCAGGGTAAAATATCAAAAGTATTCAACTAAAATAACTCAGATAAAGAAACGTCCTTATGACTTCGTTTTCTTATCAAATTCCTTTATCGGTTATTTGTTTTATTACTCATCTCTCTATTCAACAAATTGCGTTAAAAATAAATACAAAGGAGTGCCTCATCGTTATCGAATACCTATATAAAAAAACAACAAAACGGCCTTGACGTGCATAGCTTGAAAAATCCGTTGACCAAAATGACCGGTACCATATCGACAAACAACACTGCTTTTAATTCCATGGCTTTTATTCAAATTTGGTTCCAAACAGAAAGCAATAGAGGCGTTTGGTTTCGGTTATAGTCGAGTTTAAGAGAAAGTGAAGTTGGTATTTCTAGGCATAGCATATCATAACAGATCTGACTAGGTGCGAGTGTAAACGTGTATAGCTATGGTTTCGTGTGTTTTTCGCGCGTGCGTTGTGCTCGGTGGGAAATTAAAATAGTGACGTTACTTTATGTGTTGGAACTATCAGCCGCTGCGCTGTTTTAATTATGGTATTTTTTATGAAACTCTTAAGAATATTCGCTATAACTCTTCAGATATGCTAATCCCTATTTAAGATCATATTTCAAATATCCGATAACTGTCTTCCAATTATGTTATTTTGAATAAAAAAATATGCTAAATTATATCTACGATATACAGGTCTTTTTCTCATATGTTGTTTAAAATGGCGTTGCTTTTATTCAATATAATGCGAAATGTTTCTCTTATTATGTTCAATCTTTATGTTAAGTTAGTCTCTGTACGTGCCATATATAAATCATTAGAAAACCCCTGCAACACTTCAACAATGTTTCCTCCTTAGTTCTCATAGTGTGCATGTTAAAATTTACAGGAAAATGATATCAGCCCCCTCGACATAGAAGCCTTTGACGCATCTATGAAGGTGATGTTTGAGAGACTGTGTGATCGAAGAGTGTCATTCATTATTTTATCATAATAACTCTTTATCCATTGCTAAGAACAATAATTGTTTAATTCAAATACGTGTTAATGTTATTGGAATATAAGTGAAGGCAGATAACTTCATTTTAACTACTGAATCTAAGAAAAAAATGTTTCCCATTGCCCGAAAAGACTAGTGTCAGGAGACTAAAAGAGGACTTTTAGTTGTAAATTTTCACTTTGTGAAACTTGCCTCGTTCATAGGTAAATACAAAAGTAGAACGAAGAAATTAACACCAAAAAGCCGACAATACGTAAGGTGCAAACTGTATTGTACAACGTGTAAAAGCTAGGCTATTTCACTTTTCATTTCTCTATGGCGTATATAACCAGTTACCGAAACTAGTCAGAATAGCATCGACTAAATTCAATGAGCACTATTAAATTTTCAGATGCTACGTATAATCTGTCTTCAGTCATCTACCAATAACATTAATGCGAACGTAATAGATTTTATTAATTCACAAAACCATAAGTGAATTACTGATTCAATAATTAATTATAATCTAGCAGTCAATTACAAAATTAGCTTGTTTTTATGCGACTAAGAAAGATTCATTTTAATTTCAAATTTTAACTTTCATTAGCTTTGCATGGTTTTCTCAATATCATTATGAAGCCAACTTTGTCTAAGAAGATATATTTTCTTAAATAATTGTATGATAAATGCTGATACAAGTAAGAATTTTAACTGAAGAGCTAAATCAGTACTTTATTTCGCATCTAAACAAGCTTTGTACATAGCAAATATGACACTAAAACTTCAATCAAACTAACCTCCATGTTTGCCAACAGGAACTACAGGACATGCAAAACAGGCGTCATCAGGACAATTTCCTACCGAAAGACAAGAACATTCTACCACTAAACAGATATGACGAAGCTGAAAGAATTGTCGCAAGAGCAATTTATGCTTTTAATGGACAGACGGCGCGTGAGCTTAGCTTCCGGAAAGGAGACTTGATAAATGTTAGAAGACAGATTGACGCGAATTGGTATGAGGGAGAACTGCACGGCAGGTGTGGATTGTTCCCGTATAATTATGTGGAGGTAAGGTTTAAATAATGTTGCAATGTTGTTTGTTTTCTTATCTCGGTTTTTGGGGTTAACCTTTTTACAAACCCTGGTGACTGAAAGCATGGCTGGTTTAACGACTACACCCGTAGATAGTAGCCGGGATCAACGGCGACTACGCCTTTCGAAGCACGGTATCATATTTTACTATTATGTGATGCAGCCTGCATTGCACTGTCATATCGTAATCGAACTAAGTAGAGTCTCACACACATTTGATCGACGAGTGTCCCTTCAGGGTAAAAGCCTGAATATTCTGAGTTTTACCATTCAGCTAGGGAGACTACTTCAAGATACTTCAGTATCACTTAACAATAACATTTTCACGAATTCCAGATCCTAAAAGGCGATGTAGCGCAATCCCCTCAGAAACCCTCGGTAGTGGAAGGTAGAGCGAGAGCCAAGTTCGACTTCACAGCTCAGACCAACCTAGAACTCCCTCTCAAGAAGGGGGAACTAGTGGTGCTGACCAGGAGGATCGACCACAACTGGTGGGAGGGCCGGCAAGGGAACAGGACTGGCATATTCCCGGATAGTTACGTCACCGTGTTGCAGGAACCTACACATAATAAGCCTGGTGAGTATAATCTGTCGTTTTTTTACTAGAGAAGGAGCCAAAGAACGTAACAGGTACCACCGCGTATGATGAAGGTTATATTTTGCCCTTAAAGGGATTTTCATAGTCCTTATGCTTGCAGACGGGTTAGGTTTCGCAGTTGGTTGTTGATAGATAGCACAGGTGAACACTGCTGCTTGGATACATTTCTTTCAACACCTACATTGAGAATCATCGCCATTTCAGCCTGTAGATGTCCACTGCTTGACAAAGGCTTCCTCCAAAGATATCCACAACGATCGGTCCCGCGCTGCCCGCATCCAGCGCATAGCATAGCATAGTCACATATTCTTCAAACGAAATGTATTGTGTTATATCCAGAGGCGGATTTAGTGCAGAGCTACAGCAAGCCGGCAGCGTCCCCCGCGGCGCACGGGCTCGTGAACGGGGCCGCCAAGCGCAGCATGGGCGCGCATAGCTACACGCCGCAACACAACAACCCCGCACTCTCCAACGCGCCGCAACCCACGCAGCCGCTACCGGGTAACGCACTCAACTCTATATCTTATACCAGAGGCACAGAATAGATACAGATCCAGAGGCAATCCTGTCGATGAACGGCGCCAACGCTTAGTGATTGCTTCTTGATTAGAATGCTTGGTGATTGGTCGATTACCAACACAACAATCCCGAATTCTCCAACGCACCGCAACCCACTCAGCCGCTACCATGTAACATTCAACTCTAAGTGTTATACCAGAGGAGGATTCAACCAGCTCAGAAGGGGGTTGACAAGCGATATTAATGGTGTGCACTAAAGTGTATTTTCTATACTATTTCGGGTAATTATTCGGAGACAATCTACGTTATCAGCTTTCATAAAGGTGACTCTACTTAAAAGACTTAAATGTACATTTTCTTTAGACGGTATCATATTGGTCTTATAATGCGTTTCATTTCATATTTAATTTCGTCACACATGATCCCAAATCCCTAAGTTTACCTAACAAATATTTACCATCTTTACCCCCATTTTAAAAATCTTACCTGTTTTCCAGGTTACACAGCGAAGCCAGCGCAAGCAACCCTAACCCCCTCAGAACGCGGCTACGGGCCCCCCACCACTCCCGGCGTCGACCTCAACAACAGCGAACCACTATACGTCGACACCAACGCTGAAGCCGTTCCGTGAGTAACATCTTATAAGGACATCACTCGTGTGAACAAGGAAGAGAGCAGGACCTGGAATACTGCCTTGTTAAACAAATTTTTCCTCTACTTACTAGAAATATATACTTACTAGAAGTAATATTATCCTTTGTGAAACGTGTTGCTATAAAATGTATTTAGCAGTATTTGTTACCAGCTGAAATGCTGCTCATACCTTTTTTTTTTATACAATTTTAAAACTTTAATACTTATTCAATTACCGTATACGGTACCTACAAGAAGGATTTCGTTAGTCCAAGCCGGAAACCGAACTATTTTGTTGCAAATCAATTAGGTTCAATTCAGATTCATCACAGCAAGCACAGAAGACTAAGAACAGAAAGTTATCTCCGTACCAACTGGCCGCATAGGTCTGAATGTGAGCGCGCCGTCACCGGTCACGCACACGCTTGCACTTAGCCCATACTGCCGCACCCTTGTTCCCCCTTATTTTACGTAACGCGGACGCATAATGGGGGGGAGGGGGTACGTTGGAGAGAGGGGGGGTCCCGGCAAATATCGCGCAATGTTTTTTCTGATTGAAACAAAAAAAAAAAAAACAATTTTGGTCCATTTCATCCAGATTTTATGTACGTTGTATGCTTAAGATTTAATCTTTGTCCATGGACTGAATTAGAGTAGATATTCTATTTTTAATCACAGTAGTTACGATTTAATCGTAAATTAGTCTTAGTCTTCTGTGCTTGCTGTGATGAATCTGAATTGAACCTAATTGATTTGCATGAATCTTTTTTTTTTTTACACTAACAATCCAACGCGTTTACGTAAGAAACCCATATTTTGAAAAATCTCACGTGAGATTGGGAGATGGGGAAGGAGGTTGAATAAAATCTCACGACATCTCAGGGGGGACAGAAAATTTTAAAAAACACCTCACGTAATTTATGGTCGCCCCCACTTACTGGTTATACTGTGCAGCAACTAACTCCAAATACGATACGTTTCAGGTACCGAGCGATGTACAAGTACCGTCCCCAGAACCCGGACGAGCTGGAGCTGGCGGAAGGTGACACCGTGTATGTGCTGGAGCAGTGCGACGACGGCTGGTACGTGGGCTCCAGCCAGCGCACCGGCCGCTTCGGCACCTTCCCCGGTCAGTACTAACCCTAATCCCTCTCTGGAATTCTATGGCAATCCCTTAAAACTAAAATAGACTATGTAATCAAAAAGTGGGAGTGAAACGTGGATAATGACAACGTGACAGGGAAAGATTACAGGCATTTGAGATGTGGTGTTGGCGAAGAATGGAGAAAATCTGCTGGACGGAAAGGAAAATCAATGAAGAAGTCTTACAACTTAGGAATGAGGAAAGGACTATTCAGGGAACCTTTCCAAATAGAAAAGGGACGATGCTGGGTCACCTGATACGACACGACCACTTTGTTAGAAACATCATTGAAGGAAAGATAGAAGGGAAAAGGAAAAGAGGACGACCTAGAAGGACATATATAGACGAAATTAAGGAAGGGATAGATGTCGTGTCGTATCAAGAGATCAAACAGAGGACGAAGGACAGAACAGAATGGCGTAGACTCCACGGACAAGAGCGCGGCTCTTAAATAAGAAGAAGAATCAAAAAGTACATTGTATTTAAAGCTTAACATATCGAAATGTCTTAAAGAACGATTGCGGTCTGAAGATAAAAAAATATCTGTCCTTTATACTTCTGTGTGATCGTCTTGTTTTGCCTCGTGCTTAACCTCGACCTGCACGTTTATTCACCTCTACATTGTTTCCAGTTCTATGAAAAGCGAACCTTCTGGAATAGAATCTTCTTGTTTTAGCGATAATTTTACGAGCTTAAATGTTTAAATTACTTCTCTATCACATTCACTCCTCCTACCCCCCACCATGACCGTTCATGCATGACACACATAATTTATCGTGCGTATGCTGTTATCCTGTTGGAGGATATTTCAATATTGCCGGTTTTTCATGGTATATTGACAGCTCAATCAGGGATATATTGCACAAACAGACATTTTCAAGAGTTTTCTCCACGATTTACTTTTAAATTGAGCTTACCGATATTTCGACCGGGCTACACCGATCATGGTAATGGAAGAACAAATTGGCCACGGCAGGATATTGTTTGTCACGGTGGTCATGTTAGGGGGACTGATCCATGATAAATCTAATGTTTTATAATACTGTGGCATCGGTTATGCCGTCTCTTTTACTTTTGGTACTGGCCGCATGTTTGTTCGAATTTTAAATCATTTTCGAGTAGATTGATTTTGATAGTCTGAGTCAGTTGTAACGCGATTCTTCCCTGGAGCTGATGTAAAACGCTCCAGGATTATCCTTTCAGGAGTTTTGTAACGTATCGGGTTTTTAATGTGATATACAATTGAGATTACGTGAAATAAATAATAAAGTTCCGTTTCAGTGAGTTTGATTTATATTATAGGCTGCGCCCGTGTTATAATACAATGTTCTGTTTTTAGGTAACTACGTGGAGCGCATCTGATAGCGCGAGTGGTCGCTGCTGCGGCGCCTGCGCCGGGCCGCGCGGAGGGTGCACAGATAAGCACCGGCCCACTAGCCAGCGGCAACCAATATAGCTCTCTGTGACGTTTGAATACCATTTTCTATGGAAACATGTACGAAAAGCAGCTTGTAATTCTGTTTCTTTTTTTTATGGCAGCCATTTTTTTAGTTTACTATCATAAATATAAAAGAAATAGGTATTAAATTATGACCGATTTGATCTAGTACTTTCTATGACATTTAAATAAACTTGTCTATGACACATCTTTTATATAAGATTGCGTTTTATACACAGTCAAATGCAGATAAATAAGACCTCTAACTAGCATGGTCCATCCAATCCAGTATTCCTGTAAATTTTTTATAAGAATATGCGTCATTATATTTCCTTTTTCTCATTTGACTGTACCTACATTGAGTAGTGACAATTATTCAACAAAATCACATTTTAATAATATTGAACTCTATAATAAACGTTCATACGATTGCTATATATCGGCGCCGTTGTACTAGGAAACCAGAGCTTGAAAGCGCTTTACCGAGCGGTTACAGCGACTGAACTACAGTTATTGGAACATACAAACGTTTGATGTGATGCCGTACAAACCGCGATAGTTATGACTATATGAAGCGCCAGCGTTTGTGGGAATGGTGACGAGGATATTTCTTTCTCCCTCGCACGTAACTTGTCGAATGTATCTGCAGGCAAATTGGGAAATAGTACAATTCTTACCAAGAGTTTTATGAATGTTGGCGCTTCTTATAGAAATCAATGAGTGTTCAAGTCTTTAATGTGTAAGCGGCATATCCCAAATATTATAATAATTAGTAAAATAATAAGCGCGATGTCTACTGGGAGATGTATGAGAATATAATATCATTAAATATATCGCCCCGTTTAGGACATGTGAGTGTAAAGATACCAAATTACCATGACCTTTTGTAAGCATTTTTGAAAACTTTTTCAAAGACCTCCGTGTCGAAATATACGTTCGTACATTATTTTAAAATACACTTCCAAAGTAAATTAACATTTAACCTCTTTGTCATGGACACTAACAGTAGGAATAACTTTACAGTTTTTTTATCACGTTTAGATACTAGCATTTTCAGCCGGTGTCTACTAACCAAGTCCACTTAATTTGCCCAAAGTTGTTTTAAGCATCCCAAAGAGTATGTTTATTGGATATTTCCGTTGTTGTATAATTGTATAAAAAAGATAAAAATACTTATATACATGTAAAATTGTTTAGAATAGTTATTTATTAAAAGTAGGATGGAGGGCGCTCGTCTTTTAAAAATGAAATTTTAAAAGAACGCAGCCAGGCACGCTATGTACTAACTGACTAACATTTCATTTCATTACGACTTAACAAATACTACATATCGGCAAAAGTCAGACTTTGAAAATTACCAATTTAGTTAGAAACAAAATAAATCAAAGTTTGGACGTTTTGTATATTGGCTAGTTTGGATTTGGCCTTCTTCTAAACGACATCAATATTACCAATGTTAGTTACCGTTGTATTTTATAAATAAACTATGTGTTATGTACAGTCTGCTGCCTATAAAAGTTATCAGAATGTAAATTTAAAATTATTTCACTGAGGTACTTTTGACTGTACGCTGAACTTTTTGGACTTTGCACCGTTCTTATGTCCGTTGAATAAGAAAGATAATCGTGGTGCGTGCGTTCAGTTTACCTTGTGTTTGACTGTGCTTATTAGCAGGCGCGGCGACTGTACTCTTCAATACTCACGATATGCAATGGTTGTTAGTGTAATATAAATAGGGCGAGTAACAATTTTGACAATACATAAATAACAATGCTTAATTTTATATTAGGTGTTCCTTATTAATAAGGGTGTACAATGAAAAAACGCATTTAGTCGCATATATTATGAGCTTACTATTCGTTGTTTACATAGGACAGTAGCCAGTACGTACATGCGGCCGGACATGTTGACCTTGCGGTCGCCCGTATTCCTTTGTGTTAGGGGTGAATTTCGTATTGCGAGTGTCCAACCGCATGTGCTTGCTTCTGTACCTTTGGTTAAACATACATAAATAAATGAATATTGTGTATGAAACATTACTCTCTTTTACAGTTCTTTTGTCGTAAAAAAACATGTCGACTTTAATATCTGCAAGTGCTGTCAAGTGCTGTCGAAATAATCTAAAAAAGTGTAGATTAAAATGTCTAGTCATCAAGATTTCGTGAAGTACACATCATAACAAATAGCTTTTTTTATTGATGATATAACGTAGGTAATTGATTTCTTCCGTTACACCATTCATATAGATAATAATAATCGTGCTGTCAACTTAACCATTACTATGAATAATTTATACAATATACAATTTGAATTTGTAACACTATAATGATAATAATATAATGTAGTCTGAATGTTTGTAGGTATTCGTAAGTTTATACCAAATTAAAGATTTGTCTCGCCCTATATTTAATTATTTGTGCTTTTTATTATTTTAACCAAGAATCTATTTGTTGTACCCATATTTAATTTTGTTAATTTTTAATTGAATGCACAAATGATTTTGTTGTTGACACCTACATAAGATTAACCTGCTATTGTTCAAATACATCACACCTAATAAAATAATCTTTCTATTTAATAATTGCTTTTTATTTTTTTCCCGGACATTAAGTTAAAGATAATCTAATGACGAATCATAATGCCGAACGCTATTCGCAGACAAAACAGTGATTCACAAACAAAACGCTATTAAATGCAAAGAGCTAGATTAATAAATGGGATTTTTAGATGAGAACGCGTAAATTCTTATTTCCTTCATCAAAGCCTCATCCTTGATTTTCTCATAGAGGCCAATTGGATTTTTTTTAAATACTAGTATAGTAAACCTCTTTACTGTTCTTAAAAGAGCAAGGAAAATCTGCTCGCTTTGCAGGAAAAGAAAGGGAAAAATCAAAATCTTAGAATTTAAAATTTGATGATATTTGATGGCTTTATTAGTAGGTAGGTAGGTACAGTCGCGCCCTAAAGGGTGGAGGCTGATCCCTAGCTGAATGAAATACGTATATAGGGAAAATAATCACACGTTTATTATATTAGTAATACGAAATATTTTACATTTGCTTTTTGAAGCATGAAAACGGCGTCCGGCTCGTAGCACGGGCTACGGCCATCTCCCTCTCATCAACGAAATTCAAACTGATATTACTTTACATCTTTATAAAGCCTCAAACGCAAAAGAGGCTGCCAGCATGAAACGGCGTGCATGAAGGACACATGCACACCACAGTACTGACTGATCAAATCCATGCAGAATAAAAAATCTAAGCAAAGCGTGCTTTTATCACCTCTGGAAAAACTTAGTTTGAATCGAGTTTCCTATACATTGCTTATTTATCGTAAGAATCAATATAGGCGGCACTCTATGAACTCGTTAATAGACAGCAAAAAAAAAACTTCCTTACTCTATTATGATGGACAGTGACTTCGCGTCAGGGAGCTCGGGACGTGGGAACAAGTCGCGCTTCGTCCAAGACTCGTTCGTTAACCTGTCATATGGCGGTTGCTAGGCAACGAAAACGCGCAAACATCAAACAAACTGACATTCTGGGAAATTACAAGGAAAGAAATTGAATTTAATTGAAAGATATATAAAAAATAAAATAAAATTTTATAAAATTTCGCTTGTTTGTGCTTTAATTACCTTTAAAATGGTAGAAACAGATTGGAGGGAGATACTAAGCTTCTCCCAAAAGGAGCTGGCTCAAGCAGATAAAGAGAAGCTATGCGAAAGTTTGTCATGGATGGAAGCTGACGATATAGAAATCAATTTCTCCGATTTGAAGACACTGTTTAGACTTGCTCAGGACATTTTGAAGTTCAAAAGTGAACAGGTAAGTTATCTTTCAGAATGATTTCTGTTTTACCAGACTGGCCAAAGACTCTGAACAACGATCATAATCACAGATAAGGCACCATATTTCTCACCCCCTTTGATGGTGTTCAAATTTACAATATTTATAAATTACAAGCTTAGGTTAACGTCACTTTAGTATTTACTTTTAGTAATTGTCGTGCCTGTTTCCGCTCACGATTTATTCAATAAACATTTGTAGGTACTTCGTTGTGTATGTATTGCATACCTACACTCTCCTTTTTTTACTTTTTTTTATTTTTAAAGTAAAGCTGAGATTAGTTCTCATAATATATTTCAATTTTCAGTAGGTATATTCCAATACTTTATTACTCCTACTTTAGTACTCCTAGTTACTCCTATTATTGATATCGGTGAATCTTACTAATAAATAGTATAGTATAGTACTATAGTATAATTTTGTCTCAAGATGGTGCAATGTAAACTAGTGCAAGGGCACACAAAAAAAAGAAAATTGATGATTGTATAATTCTCCCACGTTCGTTCCTTGCTTGCTCAAAATCAAGTAGTTCGGTAGGTAGGTATTAGTTTAATCCTAAAGACCAGAAAAATAAAATACCTCGCCATGATTGCGGAATTTCAATGTAACTAATTTTGTAACTGCGTTTGTAGCCAGAAACATAAAAAAAACATGTTGTGGCGTTGTCCCCAGAGCAGGTTTTTATTTTGCTGGTGAAGCTTTGATTTGTAAAGCCTGACCAAAAAATAAAAAACCTGCTCTAAGGTGTGTAGGTAGGTAGGGTAGACCGGGGACAAAAGTAACACGGGGCAATAGTAACATCGGCGATATTTCCACACATATACAACGCTTAAATGTGTGCGTCCGTCAGATCACGCATCTAACGTGTCTCGACCTGCTCACCAATCGGCGGCGCGCTCGCTGTGAAACAGACGTGCTCAGAGGGAATTTTTGTTTTTCCACCACCACAAGTAAGTTTTTTACTCTGAATTACGTGCTTTTTTGTAGTTAGTGAAGGATTTATAGCCAAATCATTGTAATCACTCTGTTGCTAAGATGATTGGCTGCCGTAATTGTGATAATTCCACTGCTAAATTTCGATAGGTTTCTTGCAAATTTCATATTTTGTAAAATATACTACTTGAGGGCAATTGTAACAGCAGGGAAGGGGTCAATTGTAACGGTACAATCAACCCCGTGCTACAATTGACCCAACAGGTAATAATAATTTCAATTTTTTTAAAATTTTCCAATAAAACAAAAACAATTTAATTTTACGTCGTATGTGATAGGTAATACTCTAAATTTTGTGTTTTGTTTTCCAGATGCCTCGAAAACGAATAAAAACTGATCGTGGCTCAAAAGACATTTTACTTTATGAAGAAAAATCAAATTTTCGACTGTCCTTCTCCTGCTGGTGCATATTTTTTGAGAGTGATCCATTTGCTTAGTGAGCAAATCATGTTCGTTATAAGTCCATTTTATTAAGTATTTTTTAAATTCAGGGACGGTTGTAACAGGGGCAATTGTAACTTAATACAAAAAATAAAATAGTGTTTTTATACGTTTTACTGTCGTTATTCAACTAATATTAATTCTCAGAAGTTGTATTTGGCCCAAAGCGTTCCTGTGTTTACTTAAAGTTAATTTTTATTTTGTTTAAAGCTACTAACAATCTATTTTAATTTTGTTAAACTTTCATGTTGATTATTTAATAAGTTTATGAAAACAAGTTTCCTTATAATTGAGACTGATAAACAAGTGATTAAACTACGCAAAAAAGTGAATAAAAGTGGTGATATTAATCTACTCTGTCTTTTATTGTCTTTTAAAATATTGTTACAATTGACCCACACTAGGGGTCAATAGTAGCAGTGAGACCCCTCGAATTCAAACTGGATTTTCGGTACGATAAATGCAATTTAAGTGTAATTCAAAAATAAAAGCATAAAGACAATGAAATTAACCTACTACCAAATGATCCAAACTTTGGATAAAGCGAGTAGATTTCGTGTTATAGGTAATTTAACAAAAAGTGTTACCATTGTCCCCGGTCTACCCTATATATTTTTACGACTATGGAAATAATTTCCCTTATAAAATTAGTTCCATTGAAATTCCGCAATATGGCGAGGTTTCTTACCTATTTCTCTGGTCGGAATTTATATCGATATCAGAATAGAAAAAGTGGGTTAATTTTAATATTTTTATAGGTAAACAATTTGCTTGGACAATTGGAAACTTCCCATAGGAAAACTGGCAAAGGGAAAACTAAAAGCACCTTTATCGGTAAGTTCTCTTTACGGTTCGGCGTCCATTTATTAGCCAATGGGGTCTAATAAGCTGTTAAAAATTTCAGCTAACTGCAACAGAATTAACATAATAATATTAGTAAAAAATAGCTCAGAAATATTACGCAAACACCTGCAATCAATACGAACAAAATTCTGTACCCAGAATATTAAATACCCACCTACATATTTTTAAATTTATATTTAAATTATATATTAACTAGCGACCCGCCCCGGCTCCGCACGGGAAAATGGTTATTGTGGGTTATCCTTAAGTATATTATGCATGTATTATACATATAAACCTTCCTCTTGAATCACTCTATAGATCTATTAAAAAAAACTGCATCGAAATCCGTTGCGTAGTTTTAAAGATTTAAGCATACATAGGGACATAGGGATATAGGGACATAGGGACAGAGAAAGCGACTTTGTTTTATACTATGTAGTGATACATGCGTAAAACAATTTTCTCTCATAGACTCATAGCACGAATGTTTACTTTGGGCAAGATTCGAATGCTCTACGTGAATCTTTGTAAATAATTATACTTACGCACACTTTCAAAAATCTTGGCGAAGATATCTCTACCAATTTATCGCGCTCATATTTGTTCTCATGTATAATAATAATAATATGTGGGGACACCTCACACACGGCCATCTGACCCCAAACTAGGCAGGGCCTGTACTGTACTATGGGTGTCAGATAGCTGATATACATACATAATATAAATATACAACATCCAGACACAAGGCGAACACAAGTGTTCATCACACGAATGTGTGACTTGAGAAAAATATATAATTTTTAGCTTATCACACTAATGAGACATTTTAACGGGCTGTTCTCGTGTACAAGTTGTACTCGAAATAGCGCCGAAATATTTATCGTGACTTTCAACAAAACAAAATCATCGCTGTTAGCCCGTTAAAATGTCCCTTGTCTCTTTTGTGATACCAGCTTCACCGACTAGAAGCTCCGATGATGTACTAGAAACTATTGCACATCAAGAAGAAGTGATAAAAGCCAATAAAGAAATCTTAGAACAGCTGTACGCAGACATAGCAGAATTAGAAGGACGTAAAGGCAAGCTAGAAGAGGATAGAAACAATCTAGACAGAGACAGCGAATCCAGCCGTGATGCACTCTCTGAAATGAATGCTATAGCTGAACTTGAATCTGAGCTGACTTTGAAAAATAGGCATATAAGAAAATTACTTGCTGACGTTAAAGTTAGTGCTTCTGAAGCTAGTTATGCATGACAAAAATAGTATTGTTTTAACAGAGTTAAATATCTGTTCAGATTTTTTAAATTTATTTTTCATTTGTATGTGTTCGATTTTAATATAGAAACTACGATTCTGCTTCAGATATTAGAAGAAGAAAATACTAAATTAAAAGAAAAGGTATCAGTTTTAAAAGATAAACTCAAAGAAGCTACAGATCTAATTGAGAATTTAACTGAGCAACTTCTTAGCATTAATAACGAAAATAATCTAATAAGAGGTTAGTAAGTAAAAGTGTTCGATTTGTGGCAAACTAAGTGAAATGTAAAATATTAATTACGCATCTAACCCTCGCATGAATTTCAGAAAGTTTAGGTAAATCAGAAAAAAATAAGACTGACTTGTCGATAGAGATAGAATCTCTGAGAAAAGAGCTCTTTGAAAAAGAATCGAGTAGAGAAAACATTTACGAGGAAATAAAAAATAAAGTTCAGCATTGGAAGGTGAGTAAAATATGCTATACTAGTAAAAGCGGTAAAAGGTAGTCTATGTTACTCAGGATGACTGTAGCCTGTGTACAAATCTTTCCTCTTTATAATATTAGTATGATAATTAATAAATGTGTGATTTTCTACTCGTATAAATATAATTTGTACTTATTTTACGACTTCCTCGTAGAATCTAGCTCGAACCAAAAAGACGGAAGTTGATATTTTGTCCAACGAATATGCTATGTTAAAAGAACAACTGCAACAAGTACAGACTCATCAATCTTCTCCAAAGGTAAGTACTTAGAATTGTATTACTTGCTTACAAGTAGTTTCAAGTAAAACGCCATAAGACCTTTAAAAATTTTCTAGATGACAAAAGTCCAAGCACATGAGCAAAAAATCAAAGAACTACAAGAAAAACTTGTCGAAGCTACTAATGAAATGTTGAAATCAGCTAATGTTATAGAGATTCTCAAAACAGAGAACAAACAACTAAAAACACCTTTGGATGAAACATCTGAATTGGCAATTTCTGACACCAGAAATGAAAGCGACGATGGCAAAGAAAGAGCTATGATCAATAAACTTAAGAAGAAAGTTAAAGTTCTAACTATAGATTTGCAAGCAGCAGAAGAAATGGTTGCTGTCAGAGAAAAAGAACTTACTGAAATAACATCTCAACTCCAGTTGCTTAAATCAGATGAAGGTGTCACCGCTTTATTGGAAGGTCTAAAGAATAAAAAAAGAAAATTAAGATTAAAAGATGAAGGAATAAAATCGTTAGTCAACGAAGTTAACTCGTTAAATCAAATTGTGGATAATTTGCAGTTACAAAAAGAAGCAATGAGGTACTTTTATTGGGATATCTTCATAACTTTGCTATTTAGACAATCATAAATCATCATAGTAAAAATTTAAACCAAGTTTTATTTTGCAGACTACAACTTAATATTCCTACAGACGAAGAAATACCGACGAGTGGTATTTTCAAAAAGTATCGAGATTTGGAACAAAACAATGTACAGTTAACTAAAGATCTCAGAACATTTGAAAACAAATTGGTCTCCGTGGAACTCGAAAACAGAAAGTTGAACTGCAAAATAAATAAAATGACTAAAAAGTTTGTCGAAATGGGATGTAAAAAGGAGAAAATACATGAATATTGTGAGACAACTGACAGTGAAGACATGCCTACTGATGGCGGTGGAGAAGCTTCCACGTAAGTTCTTGTATAATATATATTTTTGTAATCATTGGAGTGAACTTAAACTGACTTTAAATTGAAGCTCATTGACTTATTTATTTAATTTTAGAATGTTAGCTATGCGCAAAATGAATTCCAAGAATGACGAGGAAAAAAATAAAAGGGATGCAGAAATGAAAGCAATTATTGAAGAAAATGAGGGTCTTCGAAAAGGTCTTCAAGAAATCCTAGACTTCTTAAAAGATAACAGTGAGTTTTGTTTCATAAATTAATTTAAAAAAATCAGTAGTCGTCAGTAGCCTTGGTATAAAATTACTTGTCTTATTATTTCATAGGTAAAACGACATCTGGTATACTGGCGTTGGAATGTCCAAGTTTAGAAACAGTTTTACATTCGATGGAAGCGAGGCACGCTGCTGGTTGGTTTGCCTCACACATGACAACAGTTATGGAACTCAAAGCAGCTTTGGGTGGAAAAGATGCTTTGCTAACAGCATTGCACGAAGCCAGGTTATCAAATTTACTTCCACTAAGTACTACCTATTTAACTTAAAATTAATCTTGTAATAGATTCATATTTCATCTTAATTTTTACTTATTTTCAATATAGGTATTTTAAGATTTTTTTGCAATTCACTAATAATAGTTATCGGAAGTATTCAATACTTATGATTATACTCATCATGTTTTGTCATTAGTAGGCCTCTGGTCATTTTGAAGTTTTAAATATTTTTACTGCTTATAGATCGGGTCCATATTGGATTCCATAAAAGTATTTGTCATTATTACTAAACACACAATACCAAAAAATACATTATGCGTAAAGATCGTTAGTCGAAAAGTTATGCGAAATGATTATTGTGCTAAACATTTTATGCCAAATGCCAATATAAGTGAAAATTACATTGTCAAATATGTTTTTTTATATTTGTTGTCTTTTAACTCTTTTTATTTAATTTAGAAAAGAAACATTTGATGTAATGAATAAGCTGTCCAAGGAAACAGAAAAATCACGTGAATTACAAGAAATACTCAATAATGCAAAGGTTTCTGATTCTAAAACCGACACAGAGATTAATGTAAACGAACCTAACGTCAGTATCGGTGAATTTGGAACATGGATGTCAGAAGATGAGCAAGTAACTACTGATTTTAATGACAAAGGTGCCATAAAAGATATCATCAACAAGGGCAACTTGATTTATGAAAATCAACTCAAAAACGGTTTGATATACTTCCACAATAAATTCAAAACACTATACGAAAAGATGACTGCAATCGCTGTGCAAACAGCAGATGATCAAAATAAATGGTCAATTCAGGAAGAAACGTATAAAGCTGAAATAGAAAATTTAAAAGCACTTGTGTCTCAAACAGAAGAAGAAGATGTAAGTGAGATATCTCCTGGCGTTGTAAATATTCCTAATGTCAGTTATTTACAAAGGAAATGCTCTTATTTAGAAGAATCTTATAAATATATTCGAACATTAAATGAAAACATTAAAAGTGAATATTTAGAAGCAAAACGAGAATTTATGATCACAAGTACAGAAAAGGAAACCGACATTCAAAGGCTAATACTTACTGTTGCAAACCTCACCGATAGACTGCGTTCTTCAATTTCTATTGAATTATTTTGGAAACAAACTAAAGAATTAAATGAACTGAATACTAAGTACAGAAAATTGGTAGAGTCTGATGTACAAAAAAACACGGAAACAGTGGATTTACTGAAACGTTTGGAAGCCGATAAAGCTGAAGTTATAAATAATATTCAGAAAGTTATATCGCTAAATGAATGTATGTGACATGTTTTTAACGAATCATAATAAATATGAAAAAACTAACTTATTTGTGATGCTAATTTAATCTGCATTTTTAACAGCGCTAGAAGAGGATAAAATGAAATCAATAATGTCAAATATTGAACAGTCAATATTTTCAAAACAACTGCAACAAGTATGCTTTGAATTAAAAGAAAGTAGTAAGCATATTGAAAAATTAGAGGCTAAAATTGTGGAACTTCAAGAAACCCAATCAAACTTAATGTAAGTTTTATTGCTCCTTTTTTTTTCTTTTATTAACATAAATATTATCAAATAAAAATGTTTTCAGAGATGAAACTTTAGCATCAACAACGAAAGAACATGTTAATTTAATGAAAGATCAACTTGAAAAATCGGCTGAAGAAAATAAAACTTTAAAAGAGCAATGTCAACATGTAGAAAGTCAATTAGATATAGCTCTATTACAGGTTAGTAAGTGAAAAACTTTGTATGATAAACAAGAATTCTTTGATGTACCGTAACATCGTATTACTTTGGCCCAAGGGGGTAACTTTGACCCATGACAATCAAAAAGTTTGAATCACGTGCCATTTTTTTTTCACAGCAAATGGCGCAAAAGTACTTACGGCTTCCGGTAGATGGCATCAAGCTTTGTCGGTAAAACAGTGAATCATTTTCTAATGCGAAGCCGTTAGGGTTCGTTTGGATTTCGATTTGAACCTGTCAATTTACTTTAAATTTTTACTGTGCGAACTTCTGTCTGAACTGAAACACTTATGTAAGTTTGACATCTCACTTGTATTACGTAGTGTGTCGAATATGTTCGAGACTATGCGGTTCGTAAAATTGTGTGGATCAGATAGTTATTTTAGTAGCTATATTGAATTTAAGAGGAGGAATTACTTTGGCCGGGCTTTTGGTTTAACTTTGGCCCTGGGCCAAAAGAAGTGAAGATGATCTTCCAATAGCATCCAGTTTAGAATTAAGACACAAGTCAAACCTGAAAGATATTCTCCAAGTAGATGATCATGTCCTCGTCAAATGGAATGACCAGATATATTCGGGAAAATTACTTTCTTTAAATGAGGAGGGTGTTATGGTGGGTTCAATGAAAAAAGGGGTGAAATTCTGGCGATGGCCACAAATAAAGGATGAACAATTGTATTCTTGGGAAAATGTTTTAAGGAAAATAAATCCGCCTTGTAATAAAAAGAGGCTGCTTTTCTGTGCCAGAAATCGATAACACTAATTAGAGTACGGCCTTTGTGCAGTGTAGTATGTTGATTCCTATAAAAGTTATAATTAAGACTGATTTTTCTGATTTTTTAAGTTAGTATTTACATAATAGATGGTTCCCAATAATGTTTCTCGTTTTGTATTGATATCTGAACAGATATACCTATATTTTGTTGATTTCCAAGGAGTTCGCACTTTGACGGAAGTAAAAAATGTTTAGCAATTTGTTAATATTGAAAATTCTTAAAGAATTTAATAAAAGTTGATTTTTTTCTAAGTAAAATGGTACTTTTATTTCTACAGAAAAGCTTGGAAGTGGTAACTTTAATCCATGGTCGTTAAAACATGCGATTAAGGTACAAAATAGGCAGTGGGCCAAAGTAAACGTCTCTGAAGTCAAACTTTAGCCCAAACTTTGTCAAAAAAAATGTACACGAAATCACTGTAAATTGATGACTTTTTCCATTCCCAGTCTTTAATTATATCCCCTACTATACACTGACATCGTTAAAACAAACATTTAGTTAAAAGGATAAAAAATATTTCCGGAAAAAGAAAAAAGAAGAAAATTTTGGGCCAAAGTAATACGATGTTACGGTAGGTACTTTAATTTATAATGATATGAATTATTAAACTATTTTTAGCTTCAAGACAGTCAGCAAAGGCAAATGAGTAATGATTTGGAAATAAATATGTTGAGGCATCAAATTTTAGATTTACAATCCGTTGGGGATAATAAAGCTATTGTGGCAAGGTAAGAAATAAGTAAGGTAGTAAACAAACTCGGGTCCTTGATATGAATAGGTTATAATAATACTTTCATTTGATTTATTATAATATTTAATTTACAGACTGAGCGGTGAAGTTCTTGTTGCACATTTGCAAGCATCAGAAAGTCATAAAAAAATTGAAAGATTAATTGCAAGCTTAAACAAAGAGAAACAATCAAAATTAGAAGCTGAAGAGATGTTAAAAGCCCGTCAAAAGATATTTGAAGTTTATTCTTTAAGATATGAAGCAAAATTTAGGCAAGATCAACTGAATTATTGTAGGCTGGCATGGCTGCTCACTTACCTTTTCAATTTGTATTTTATTACTTTTCCAGGTACATGTATGAAGTAATGCAGGTACTTAGACAACAATATCAAGGGGGACTTCCAATTGTTTCATTAGAAAACTATCTAAATAATGTAGAGGAACTTGCACGAAAAACTTATGACGTCAACGAGAAATTAGATGAAATTGAAGACTTGCGTTCAAGTTTGATGGCTAAGCATAGTGTTTATGATCAAATATTAGATGTTTCTAAGAATAAATGCCTAGAAGATGAAAATAGCTGTCCACACAAATTGCAGAATATGTTTCTTGTAAGTACATTATCTAACATTAGATTAGCAAGCTATTTTGTTGTGATTTATAAAAGAGATAAAATCAAAATCCTGTGCATGTATATTACATGTCATTTATTATATATGTTGATGATATACGAAGCTTTGTATTATGATCACTTATTGTAATATTCAGGATTAAAAATTAATAACAGTGTAAAATCTAGTGAGATATAATGTCAATACTCAGAAAATGATATTTTCTTGTTAAAGGAAGGTGCTCATTCTCGTGAATTAGACCATTGCAAGAAAAAGATTAAGATTTTAGAACAATCGCGTGTAGAGACACTGAAGCGTTGCAATTATTTAGAAAAAACTCTAGTGCTTACCAATCAAGGATTTGAAAAATCTCTTGAGAACATAGTTAAGAAAAGGAATTCTTTAAACAAAGAAAATGATATTAATCTGGAAATTGAAGATATTCAATCTGATGATGAGCCCGAAAGTAGAAGTAAGCGTTGTTTTATTTAGATTAAAAAAAGTATTATACCTAATTAAAATATGTTTGTTTTCATCACCATCTTTTTGTTTCTTTCAGGAAGCCAAACTGTTACTCTTCCAAAGCCTCAAATATTACGGTCACCTAGGAATAATGTCGATATGACTAAACCAGCTGAACAAGATAATAGCGTAGATATTTTATTAGGTTCTCCTGTTAAAGTCCCTAAAGTCAAAATTCCTGAAGTAGTCAATGTTTTTGTTCAAACTATTGCACCCGAGGCTCCAAAAACTTTTAAAATAATACAAACAGAAGATGATAGAGAGAACATTAATTTGAAAAACTACATAAGAGACCTTGAGATAAATATTGATAAGAAAAGAAAAGAACTGAATGAAGCTATGCATCTCATACACGAAAGAACTGAAGAAATATTACTCGCTAATTCAGAGAAAGTGCAGTTCGAAACAAAATATCAAAGTTTAACTGAATCCGCTCATCAAAAAGACAGGACTATTGATACTCTACGAGCAACGGTTGATGTTCTGAAAAACCAAATAGACGAATATAAAAATATGTATGATGCAGAACGATCCAGAACCAAAGAAACAGTATCCGAGGAAAATAGGACTCTTATCGTTGCACTTAAAAAGTTCGAAGACGATAAAAATTCTATAATCGCCGAATACAAAGAGTTATTTACAAAAGAAAGGGAACAATACACTACATCCGTAAATAATTACCAAATTAAAATTGCGGAACTTCAGTCACAACTAGACAATTTTAAAACGTTAGCATCGTAATTATACCCTTAACAAATTATTGTAATATTTATGTTCTTAGCATCCTTAGATGTTCGTTCATATTATAAGTATTCAATCATGTAGATATGACGCTAAGATAAAATTCTTGACGGTAACCAAGTAATAATAAACACTTTGATGATTTATTACAGTCAGCCCGGCGAGCCCACCAACGCAGCTAATCCTGATACACTTAAAGAAGTTATCAGTAAATATACAGTAAAAACATCAAATCTTGAAGACAAGTGTTTTAATTTGCAGAGTGAATTAGATGGGTGCAAAGCAGAACTGTTAGTGTTATTTATTTTACATGTGCTTTAAGATTTGTGCTTTATAGAGGCGACACCCAGTGATGTATAAAAAGACTCCTAATATTTTTTCAGGACAACCTATCAAAGTGAAGTAGATCGGTGGAAAAATTTGGCGATTGAACGTTTAGCAAAGATGGAGCAATTGAGTTCTCAACTTGAAGAAAGACATTGTCATGAGGTAAAATTAGACATATACAATCACGCAATCGTTAACAGCTCATATATGTCCCCACCGAGAGGCTCGAGCCTACCCTGATACCAGGGTAAATAGGCCTTAGTCGACCACGCTGGCCCAGTGCGGGTTGGTCAACTTCACATACAACCTTTGAATTTCTTCGCAGGTGTGTGCAGGTTTCCTCACAATGTTTTCTTTCACCGTAAGAGCGTCGAATAAAGGTACATAATATGAATTCGATAATCGAAAACACATGCCGAGGTTTGAACCCGCGAACTTCGGAATGGAAGTCAAGGGGCCTAGCCACTTGGCCACCGACGCTCTCACGCAAAGTAATGCAAATATTTTGCAGTTATTGCTTTTAAATTTTTCCGTTTGCAGCACATTTTTGTTTGTAGGTGGATTCGTACAAAGCCGAAAATGAGCATTGGCTCTCCCAACTGAATGAGACACAACGGGAACATAATGATCTGCGCTCGCGCCTCACAGAACAGAAGACAGCGTACGTCAAGCAACTTTCTGATAAAGATTCGCAAATTGAACATCTCCGCTCTGTCGTCCATGGATTGAAGGTATTGGTACTTAGAGTGCGTATAATACCCAAAAAACTTATGTAGTCATGATGTACTTAGTCAAAGCCCTTGTAAGGAGTATTTTTAAATCGATGGGTTAGTTACCAGGAAAAGGTTAATAAGGGCAGATTGGTGTTTCGTAATAAACCGCTCATATCTTTAGTTGATACGTACTACTCAAAATCTGTACCAATACGTTTGAACAAAAGGTATAAACCTCAACTGTGCAGTTTGCTCAATCAGATCTTAAGAGCATTATTTAAATTATTAGTGCCAATTTTTTTGGCAACTATTACATCATCTTTATTTACGCTTCGCGTTGGTATTGTGGTACTGTTCCTCCATACACCTAAACAGAGATTACGTTGATCTTTTGTTTATTTAGTAAGTACCTAATATCCGCTTTGCTTACAGCATTTTTTTACAACTTACTGATCTATTCCTTACTTTTAGACGCAAATAATGAGTATGCAGACGATGATCTCGGTTCAAGATCCCAGTTTTGATTTATCTGCTATTGTGGAAGTGGAAGAAGGTAGTGAGGCGATGACGGCCCGCGGGTCTGTGACGGAACAACTAGAGCTGAAGTACGACTCAGCGTTAGATATTCATGATTCACCGGAGGACATGCGGATATCCACTTCTTCTACTAGCCTTTGGTATGTTTTTTAATCCTTGAAAAATCTGAAAAACACGCTTTTTCTTCAGATTTCTCTTAGTCACCTACCTAAAGAAAAATTTGGTCGTCTTGATCACTCATAAGAGTGGTAATATTGAAACTAAAACCGAACTCCGACAGACACTACTCCTTAAACCGGTAATATTATTTTATTTTATATGTTCTTTTCATCAATCTTTGTATGACATGCATAACATAGAAGAAAATAAGAATAATAATTTTAGTAAGTAGGGATCAATGTCAGCACCTATGTAACATAAAATATATATTAATACTAATTACAATTAAAAGTCCTTTACATACCTTCAATAAAATAAATGAAATAAGTAGGTATCTTTATTGAAGGAGATACATTGTTATGTGCAGCTCAGACCAACTGGACAGCCTGTCAAGTATTTTTTTATATTTTTTTTCCGGGTCCAGGCAAGAGCCTGTGATTGAACGGTTGCGGCGCGAGAAACAGCTGACGAATAAACAAAACGCCATTTTGAGGAGGCAAGTCAAGGCTCTGGCAGCGCGGGAGAGGAGAGCCAGACTTGACGCGCAGAATCTCAAGAATCAGATCTTCCGTATGTAAGTCAATCATCTTATTTAACTAACGCACAAACTCGTTGGTTCCATTGATTGAGTAGGTAGACAATAGAACGTTAGGGACTGAGGTGCTAATACAGAAGTATGATAAGTTAAAGGACGAATCAAAATGACACATACCTACTTAGTGATTAGTGGCAGGTGGCAGGCAGGATTTTGATACCTTCTCTTAGTTTTTCGCGTGTTACATGCTCAATGCCAGCCACTGAACGCGAGATAGGTATCTGAACATTTATTGAGGAGGTATTTTTCAATAGATAGACGTCTTTCGGATGAAATATTGAATAAACTATCATGTAATGTCGTTCTTACCTTCCAATTTACTAACCACCAGACCCACGGACCAGACTGTTTACAGCCTATAAGCCTATATAAAAGTGTTTAGGTACAGTTGTATTTTTCTGACACTATGTTATTTAGCAAAAAATTATCCTTATGATGAAGCCTATCGATCGGTGTGATAAAACTACATATTTAGTTTTTTTTTCTCGTCTAGCGGGTCTGCGGGTTCGATTCCCGGTTCAACCATGTCATTACAAAAAAATGTATAAATGCAGTTTTAATAGTTTTTTTAATTAAAATAAAGGCCTCTTTCAGTAAAATGTTCTAATTACAATATTTAAGGTACTTTCCCTCCATGTGGCATAGCCATGGGACGCCCTGTATATTTTAATACCTCGTCCAAAATTTGAACCCAAAGCATAATCCAGAAGTCTTAGTTAAACTCTTCTGCATTATGAATAATCTTCTAGAAGCACGACGGGTAACAAAGTGGCGACTGCCGAGGCAGCCGCGCTCCATAACAAGATCGCGACCCTTCAAGCCCAATTGATGAGCGCACGTCGTGACTCCCATTCAACTGTGGCTCTTTGGGACAAATGGAAGAGGTGAGGAGGCAAAAGATTTTATTTGAAATCAGATTTCACGTAACATATTTCGATTTCAAAGCTGGTAAATACTAAGCAATTACCTATTAAATTAATTTAAGTCTTTCAATTGACCGAAAAATATAAGTTCAAATTATTCCAATTTCATCTAAGTAGTTTTTAGTCATAAAACAGTGTATGGAAATAAAAAGTGGTCTTATTACTTAAGGGCACAACAGTCAGCGGATCGCTGGCAAGCACGTTTTGAAGATAAATGCCAAGAGGTCAAAAAATTTGAATCGAGTCTGGTTCTCGCGAAGTCTGCGATCAGCCGTCTGGAAAAGGAAAAACGGGTGCTCATGACTCGACTTACTGAAGTGAAAGGTGAGTTCTTAAATTATTAAATAAGCTATGAACTTACTTCAGCGTGTGGATTTCGAGCTAGTAAAGGCACCACAACAAGGGAATGTAACCACAGATTAGCAGTAGCGTTCCTTTCCGGGTTACCTCAGCCCACAGCCACAGCCAGTGGGCTCAGTCTGCCACAGGTTTCCTACCTTTCACCTGTGTTGTATGATTTTAGGAACAATATTTAAATAATCTGTAGAGATACTATAATAGTCTTATAATAGTACAGCCTACACTTTTTGACTAAGATTCCTTTGATCGGAAGGCATTGCCGTAATAAATTTATATATTTTGCATTCTGTACCGCGTATTGTTGTTATGTAGATGTAGCTTGTATTTTATTTATTAATTTATCGTAAAAGCACTGCCCCGCTGCTATTATCGTTGCCTCTCCTTTACATTGGTTGCCTGGTAGAAATTGCTACCTTAGCAATAAGGCCGCCTATTTGTATACTTTTACTGTTGTATACTGTGTGCTTATTATTACTTTTATTTGTGTGCTTATTATTACGTATTTCTTGTTATTACTGGTGTGCAATAAAGTATATTCTATTCTATTCTATTCTATTCTATTCCATTCCATTCCATTCCATTCCATTCCATTCCATTCCATTCCATTCCATTCCATTCTATTCTATTCTATTCTAATCGGTACGCTAGTCACGCGGGAATTTTTTATAATCAGTGTCTAATAGAGTCTATTCCTTTTGCTTTTTATTATTTCCAGGCGAGAAACTGCTTGTTTTAGAAAAACAGGATAGTGAGAGGTCTGAGAAGCCTCCAGCTTTTAGCGGGAACTGGGAGCGTGATGTAGAAGATACTCCAGAACCGCCGGTATCTTCACGAGCGCTGCTGGAAAGAGTACAGGCTCAGCAGAGGAGGATCGCTGCTTTGGAAACTGCTGATAAGGTAAAAGAAGCATTGTAATAAGCTGAATTACGAGAAACGGTTTTCCAGCGAGACTTAATTTTGGGAATATTTCGAAACACCTTTATTAATAAAACACTTTAGTCTAAAACTCTGAGTATTAAAGTCTAAAATGGCTTTATTACAATGCTGCTGAATTCTAATGAAGTGAATAATGGGAAAAATGCGAAACGTCATTTTGGGATATCTGTTTATTGAGTATTTTGGGGTTTTATAAGTAGATAACGATGAATACTAGGAATAGAAATGAATGTGAAAAGAATAAACAGAATCTGATGACGTAGAAATCAACTGACATGAAAGAAGATTGATAGAGCGGATTAGTAGGTATTTCGTAGTGTGTACCTATTGCTAGTCGAATTTTAGTTAAAAAGTTAAAACATTTTTAAATATTTACCATTCAGCCAAAAGACGTCTACTGTAGATTAAAAATATCTCCACAACACCGATAGGTACTGCTATGCCCGCATCTAGCAACTCTCTGCGACCCTCACCATCTTGTTTGAAGGAGCTGATCCTTGGTGCACGTTGATAGAAACTACTAACGATATTCATTCCATCTCATCAGGGCAATGAGCATCTAGTGTCGGAATATGAGAAGTCGCTTGCAGAGATCACATCGCTCAAAGGTCAGGTGCTGAAGCTGGAGTCTGCTTTACTGGAGGCCCAAATAAGGGTGCCGCTGAAGACCACTGCACAAGATCACACTGAACTGGACTATTGGAAGAAGTTTGTAGTTTTTCTACCTCAATATATACTGTAACTTTATATTATATAATAAGTTACCAAGGCGGAACTGGCCGACGTAGTAGATGCGCAGTGAGAGCAGCAGGAAGGTGAACGCGTAGTGACATGATGCTTAATTAAAACAAGAATTTGAACTTTCGTAATTATGAAATTGTATAGAACATTGCATCTGGATGACTTTAAAATTGTTACGATCAACTTTACAAACTCTGGTAAAAGAGTTTAATGGATTTATGGTCTAAGACACTGATTTGTAAGTGAATCGGCCTATGACAATGTTCAACTACTTCTGGAATTAAATCTTGATAGTCAAAATGATAAAAGTTTTGTAATTACACAAAAGGAAGTCCCATATTGCGTTAACGGGTAATTAATTTTCAGCTACTGCGAGATGTTGAAAGAGGAGAATGTTCAGTTGAATATGAAAGTCTCCTCGCTGGAAACCGCCCCTACAACCGCGCACCAACACAGGATCAATGATCTTGAACAAACTGTACTTACTCTTAGAGGCAAGTATTATTTGATCTATTTCTATTTCTCGAAGATGACAGCATACCTACAAGTATCTAGCATAATATAAATCTCTTTCTCAAAGATAACAGCATACCTATCTAGCATAAAAACATCATAAGCAACTGTAAAGAGCTGTGTAATATTTCTGATAATAGTCTCTGATACAAAAAGTACTGGAGCATCCGTCTGTTATTAATATTCTATATAATATAAATGTTCGTTTCATTTGTTAAAAATATTTTAAGAAGCATCAGATATTAGGCATCAGATATTATAGAAGTTAAAAACTACTAATTTTACTAAAACAAATTAATAATGCATCAGTCGAAATATCTAATTTAAGTATGTATGTACAAGAACTGGACTTGTTTTGATTTTAATGTTATTATAATTTCAGGCTTAGTAAGCAAGCTCCAGTCAGAACAAAAATCGACAATCATACCGAAGCGGCCTGATTCTAGGCCTAGCAGCAGCCGTAGCGGCCCAGATAAGGTAACTTAATATACAAACTGTACGATTATATTGACTATTTAGTTCAGGAGTGAAAATTTTTTTTTCGGTTCGAAAATCATCTATATGGAAATGTATTCCGATATTGATGATATTAGATTGCGATAAAAAAGTTCCATACATTTCCAACCTATTTTAGGCAATACGAAGTAAATGTATACAATTCCGGTGACATTTTACATAGTGTTAGGTACTTATAGAAGATATATATTTATTTCTACATCATTTTGTTTCAGAGTCGCAGCCAAGTAGAGTCGTATCGTATCGAAATAGCGAATCTCAAGCGCAGTATGCTAGATAAAGATCTACTATTAGAAAGGTCAAAGGAGATGCTCAAAATAGCAGCGGAGAGAGAAGATGACTTGTTGAGAGAGGTAATTTTTTATCCGTGTTATCTTTTTTTAAGACCACTCTAGCGTCTTTTTGAGCGTCGTGCGTCTCGCATACAATCATCCGCGTCCGTCTTTTGTTTCACTCGCCTTGCTGCCTATGATTGTATGAGCGACGTAAGACGTCGACACTCAAAAGACGCTCGAAAGTGGCTAGTGTGGTGGGTCTCTAAGTCTAACAAAAGTTAGGGCAGAGATAAATGGGTGGGTAGTGGTTTTTAAATGGTTTAAGCCTGGGTACAACAAACCGTCAATTTTTCCCCATTTTGAGTTTAAATATATAGGCGGGTATTTTGATGTTTTAAAATGTGTGTTTTTTAAAATATAGGTACACAATTTTTATTAAGTTTTCTTCCTCACATTTTGTTTTTGCGTAAACCGGAATAAACCCGAGCTTTGTTTATGGCTCTGTGAAAGTTGAGTGGCAATGTTGGCGAAGTAGAAAAAATTACAAAGAAAGTTGACTTAATAGCAAGTTTGACTAAATAGAGAACTAAACAGAAAATTCTCTGAAACGCTCTATTTATTATTTGTAATATTTTGACTGTTGCAGAATGCAGCTTTACGCCGACAGCTGAGTGAATGTACGATAAATAAACATGGATTTATGTCAGCGTAATAAGCTAAGATATTATGAATTAACTTATCTCTATTTTCATATGAAAGAAAAACCTTAAAAGTTTTCCAAAAATTAAAGAATATAAAGGTAGATGGTAAGAGAGTATTTAGAGATCACTTCTTCACCGCTATTACGCAGACGTAAATTTTTCGCTGATATTTTCATGTATATGTATTTTTTGTACCTACCTAGGTACTCTCTTTCTAACCCTTTTAGATTATCCCCGATTTTATCGAAATTTTTTTATCTTTAATTGCCTCGCAAACTTCCCTTTGGAGCAAGTTGTACAAAACGCAAAAGTTCTAATAAGATTTATCTAAAGATAATCTATCTACATACCAAGTGAAAGTAAATAAGTAGGTAGGTATATAAGTTAGTTTTATTTGATTTTGAGTTTAGAAAGAAAACTAATTTTCTATGAGTTCCGATTATTTTTATAAATGGATTTACGCAAGACTAAGTAGTTGTAAAGCAAAAAGCTTTTATTACATTATACTTATGATTATTGCACCTATTTAAATATTGAAAATAAAGTAATTTTTGTCACTAAATTCGTTTTATTTTATTAATTTCTGCAAATTGATAACTAAATGTTTCTTTTTAATTTAACAAGTCGTATAGATTCTGGTGTAAAATAACAATAGGTGTCGTTTACACATGTAACTCAGAAGATTAGCTGGAATTCACCTGTTCAACTAACTTTCGCTGAGATATCTAACCCACTTACCAAACTTAGGGATTATGTAGGTATAAATATTCCTTTTTCACCTTTTTTTTCCCGATTTCAGGGTAGGCTCGAGCCCCTCGGTAGTCGGTGGGGACATATTATATGAGCTGTGATGATTATTCTTTTACAATGCATGTGCTCGAAAAGGAGCGTTTTCTAGGCAGCCAAACAGTGCGGAAAGTAGTACTTTTCCGCACTAGTGCTTTTTACTTTTCAGTTTTTTTTTAATTTTTGCTCAAGCTGTCATTCAGCCAGTCAACCTAACATTTCAGTATTTGAGATATTTTTATTACCAATTGTTACTAATATAAAGGGAACAATAAAAATAACAATTCAATAAACGCGTTTATAATTAGTATAATTACTTTAGAAATTGATTTTTATTGATAAATTGCGTTCAAATATTAATTAAAAATTTGCGTGGCTGAATAAATTTTACTCATTGCCTTATTGCGATTCGACAGCTTTGCACATGCGCAGTAGATGTTTTTTTCAGCGCGAATGTGTTTTGTTTATGAAGCCCGTCATTTTATACGCCTTTTTAATATAACTGTTTTTTTTCTTGCACAATGCATTGTAAAATCTTGTATGATACACGTGCGAAAGATGATTTCCGACTCGTGTCGGCTTATACACTCGCTCGCTTTGCTCGCTCGTGAATAAAATGACACTCATCGGAAATCACATACTTTCCGCACTAGTATCATAAATAACTATTTTAACCCCCGACGATAAAGAGGGGTGTTATAAGTTTAACGTGTGTGTCTGTCTGTCTGTGGCATCGTAGCTCCTACCTAAACGGATGCGCCGATTTTGATCTAGTTTTTTTTGTTTGCAAGGTGCCACAATCGAGAGTGTTCCTAGCTATGATCCAAGAAAAATATTTAGCTATTTGAAGATTATCAGCTTTTTTACAGTACAATACAATATACTTTATTGACAAAAGACACAGCTTTTCTAGTTTTTTAAAGGATCAAGCGGTATTGTGGCTTGGGTTCTTTATTTTTCTATTATTCTATGACTTAGCCATAGTATAATATATTTTATTTTTATTGAAAGCAAATAAAATGTAAACGTACAACACAACAGTTTCTTTAATTTATTGTCCATCCATACATGTACTATTTCTGGCGCAAGTAGATATTTTTTATACCCATTTATTTCATACATTTTATAGCTTTTATTCCTAATTTCACCATTAAATTACTCTATAAAATAGTAATATTTAGGCCACACAAAGCAGCTACCTAAATACTTACCATCTATGGTACAAATTTTATGCAGTGTATTTTACTTTATATGGGTACTAGGTACTTACCTAAACTAAATGCCTACACCAAAAACCAACTACTTACATAAATATAAGTGCAGACAGACTTTTTGTCACTCCAACATGATTATATTAAATAACAGTGTATATATATTTCTACACGTAGTACATATTTATAATATTTCTTTACATTAATGTTTTCAATACAAGTAACAAATCGCTAAGCGGTGCTTGTTTTTGGAAGAACACGTTTTCTATCACAGATATTATTCCATGGATGATTTGTATGATTTATGATAGGTATAAATAATAAAGGGTACAGGGGTAAACGATGATGGAATGTCACAAAACCTTAATTGTTTTTTTTTGTTGAGCTATCGTTCTCAAATAATATTATCAACTCGCGGAATTATTTTTTTCGAAAATCCCATAGTGGTTTGTGACGATCGGTTGCTCTAAAATATGGAGAATTCTGTCTACAGCTCTATGAATTGTAGTTCAATAAAGTTACAGATTTAGAGAGGCATTTTTTTGTAATTTTTCATACCCGAATTTCATAAATATGAGCACGTGATACAAGTTTGAAATAACACTTACTTATATTACATTTAATACATTATTACAATTGTTTACGGGTCTTAGCGCAAAAGCCTTAAACAAACATTACATTTAATAGCTTAGAAACATTTTTTCAGAAGTAGT
The DNA here is from genome assembly GCA_948473455.1 of Teleiodes luculella. NCBI lineage: Eukaryota > Metazoa > Arthropoda > Insecta > Lepidoptera > Gelechiidae > Teleiodes > Teleiodes luculella. The sequence continues at coordinate 12,228,123 of OX419589.1, forward strand.
CACTACATAGTATAAAACAAAGTCGCTTTCTCTGTCCCTATGTCCCTTTGTACGCTTAAATCTTTAAAACTACGCAACAGATTTTGATGCGGTTTTTTTAATAGATAGAGGGATTCAAGAGGAAGGTTTATATCTATAATACATGCATAATATACTCAAGAATAACCCACAATAACCATTTTCCCGTGCGGAGCCGGGGCGGGTCGCTAGTTAATTATAAAATCTCCCTTGTTACCTACCTTTTATAAATTTTAAGCTGCATTCCTAGTTTTTCCCTGTACCCTTCACTTTATTCAAACTACAATTTCCTAAATCTTGAGACGATTAACTTAATATTTTATCTCTTGCAACACAATCAAACAATCAATCAAATTTGAAGTTTTACTGCGGTGTATAAAAAATGTCATAAAAACTAAAAAAATAATGCTAGCTTGTTGTATGTACTTTTTTTTATAAGCTAGCGCATTTTCAATATACGGTAATATTGTATCAAGTCACACATTTGGAACATACCTACTCGTACGCAAGTATATAAATAGAATATTTCTAAAAGTATGTCTAAAATAAATAAATGGGAAGTTAACATTGTTACCTATCTTAAAATAATATACCTAATCAAATACTTAATATTTCACAGCACTTCATTGATTTGTGAATTGTGTAGGTAAGCCGAAAAAACTTAAGCATCATTTTAATAAACATAACTTCGAGAATTATAAAATACAATACCGGATTATTGAGTAAAATAAGTTTCAGCGCGTTAATTAAATACAGTCTATTTGGTCAGTGTAAAATTTTGTAAGTGTAGTGAGGACCACACCACACTGCACTATTATACATGATCGCCCATTGATATTGATAGACATTTAAAAGAAAAGAAAAATTATGACGCCTTTAAGGGGTATATTTTGAATCACTCCCATGTATGTTACGCGATTATTAATAGTTTAGGAGCTACGATTTTTTAATTATTAGGTATTTTTTTCAAAATTTCACCTCACCTAGATTTTTTTTGTGATAATCAAATGTTGTAACAGCCACTGTTACAACCTTTGACATATACAACACAAAAAAAAAAACGATTAAACTAGGCATTCCGAAATTTGAAAATTACTGCTCGAGCTCCAGTAGTCAAATTGTTTAAGGTTTGAAAAAATAATTATTTAGAGGTGCAGGCAGGGATTTGAGCGATTTCTAAAAGTACTTAAAAAAGTCAAGGTAAGGTGAAAAATTAGAAAAATAAACTTTAAAAAATCGTAGCTCCTAAACTATCAAAAATCGCTGAACATACATTAGGGGTGATTTAGATATAAGATAGGTACCTCTTAACATAAGGCATCAAAATGTTTTCTTTGGACGTCTATCAACGGACAACCTGTATAGTCAGTCACGATGATAGCATGTTCCTTAGAGCAACGCGGGCCTTTCGTACCTTCCTTCCTTCCTTCCTCCGGTACGGAAGGCCGGCGTTGCTCTACTAAGGCATGTTCACACATTTTTTCAAGTGGTGCTAAGTCTTAATATTTAGCAGTATTCAAATAACCTGTTCCCTATTTTTTTATAAAAAAACTACTGATATTTGTCAATAACTCATTTACATCTTTAACTAAATGCTACAAGTAAGTATGAATGAGTTGAATAAAACAAATTAAAGAATGTATAAGAACTTAATGCGAGTTACGATTTGATCTACACTTATTCTAAAATTTTGCTAATACATTTTTTCAGAATCTTCAATCCCCCGTCTTAACTGGTTTTAGTAGACCACACTGCAAAAGATTAATTATTATATTACTATTTACTTATACATATTATGCGTTTTTGCGTAAAAAATGTTGGGTATGAATGTACAGAACTTTGCATCACATACCTAAACACTAATGTTCAGAAATTAATTTTTAGGTTTAAAAATAATAATGATGAAATAAAATATAAGCTTATTGTACTTGTAAGTATCATTTAAATAGTGCAGGGTCAACCTGTGCATAAAAAAAGTGCAAGAGGCATGCATAAAAGGGGTTTTAACGAAAAAAGTACTAAGTGAACTTAATTATATAATGGCCCATGCATACAAACCTGTGTAAAATCCATGCGAGCCACTGGAGCAAAGCAGCGTGTTAATGCACTATCTCTGTATCCATCTAGAACAAACTAACTACTCAAACATGCAAAGCACTAAGTAGCATCAGCATGAAAATAGCATGCAATCATTCCGGATCATATTCTGTAAAGACTGACCAAAAAAATTAAATACCTAATACCTCGCCATATTGCGGATTTATAAATGGAATCTCTTCTAGTCTACAGAGTAAGTTTTTTTATTTTTCTGGTCAGCTTTAAACATTGTAATTAAATTAGCAAGAAAATCATATTAAATGAGTGCCACGGCGATAGTAAGGTATATTTAAAATCGTAAAGAACATGATTAATTAATATACACTATATTCTACATATTTATTCAAGTTATTAGGTTACCAAATGACATATGATTGATAGAAAGAAAATTCCCAAATGCACATTCAAACATTTTTAATGTGAGGTAAGATTCCAATGAAAAAGGAAAGAAAGCATCCTTTAACTAAAAATATTTTTATTATGTAGTGGAATATAGAAAAGCATATTTTAAGGTATATGTTTGGTAAATTAATAGGTATTCGCTTAAAATATCCCTTATTTTTCCACCATTACTATGTCGTCATTTAGGTAAATGAAAATTAAAAAGTTGGTTTATACGATGCTTTAATCTAGTTAGTGTTTATGGCAACACTAGTTTTATATTCTTGTCCCCCGTCAGATCAATGTTGGGATCTTAGCTCTCAGCCTTAGTGGACTGTAGTTATGGTGCTGATTAGGTAAAACAACGGCAATTTGCAGAGATCTGAATTTATTTCACAACACAACACATGAAAGAGTTACAGCAATCGTAAAGATGGCGTCGATATATCTGACTACCCAACAAGAATATAAAACTAGTGTTTCCACAAACAGTTAGCGATAGACATTTTGGACCAAACTGCAAATCAAACATTTTTGCCCACTATCCTTTGATATGTACAAGGCGAGAGTGGTCGTCTGGATCGTAGCAAGTGGAAGGAAGTGGTCTCTGCCTACCCCTCCGGGAAAGAGGCGTGACTGTATGTATGTATGTATGTATGTATGTATGTATGTATGTATGTATCCTTTGTTCATCTGTAGCGGCTGACTTACCTGTACACCGTTTTTCTCTTTCTCTCCGTGTTTTCTTCTGAGCCTGCTAGCGAGGGGCGGTGTGAAGAGTGACGGGTCCGGATGAGATCTACCTTGGCGCTCCCACGGCTGTTGGTGCCTCCAAATTAGGGATATAATTGTACCCACCAGTAATACCCAAACGAAGCCAATCTGTTGATAGATTGTGATATTTGGTATTAGAAACGTCAAAGGAAATTAAAAAACATCTTATCTTGTCTTATCTAATTCTATCTCACCTTAGAATGTACCTAACAATATTATTTTCTTTCTCGTCTTTTTTTTGTTACCTATTTTATCGTGTCCCAGATTTTTTCTTAAATGACAAAGAGCTAGTTCATATATAAAAGTATGAGAAAGGATATTGCTGGAGAAAGAAAAACATTACTTTTGAAAAGTACTGTTTTTCGCCTTGGGACAGTTTCAGTCCTCGGTGTAGGATGCTGCCATGGAGATAATCGGTACGAAACACAATATTACTTTTGGAACTTCAGAAAAAAAATAAAAATAAGGGAAAGATGTTAAATTTAAAGCTTACCGGGCTAGTCCACATATAAGACAATCGGTACAAATAGAAGTAGTCTCCAGGGTTGCTAGTCACTGGATCTGGTAGAGTCACGTTGTTGAGGCAGTCGGTCACGCTGAGCGGTAGCTTGACCGGGGTCGGTCTGGGAGACCCGAAACTCATCCATAGGGTCATTGCCATGCCGCTAAAAAGGGCTACGCTGGCACCCTGAAATGAGTTTTTTTTTTCTTAAAAATCCCCAAAATACGAGTACTTTAAAATAAAATAATTTGTTTAATTCATAACTTTATAAACTTCTTAATATCAAGCAGCCTAACAACGAGGAAAAGTCACTGCGTGACCCTAACCCCTGGCCACAGCTTCGGGCTTTGGATAGCCGTAGATTAAAATAAATGAGTTTGAATATTGAATTTTATATTTCGCAAATGATCGTTTTTGGGTTATTTTAAACATAAAAGATGAATTTTAAATCACTGAAGTAATAATAATACTAAGCGTGTTGATTTTTGTTGTTATCGAACTTTTCCCTCTGAATTGTTTTATGTCTCGTTTTATTTGAGTAATTTTTGCTTAGTGATTACTAGTTGTACGGTCCAGTTAGACTCGTACACGTGAGTAAGGGCGATTGTGCACTACAAGGAATTTTACTGTCCGAACATCCGATTTTTTACGGTCCGAAGTGGCATGAAAAAAACGGATGATTGGCTTGTGCACTTGTCCGTCTTTACTCGGATGATACGCCTCAGTTTAGGGTAGCTCTGTCTTTGAAACTACACGCCACCCACGCGAAATTACTCCGGAAATTATTCCGGTTCCGGAATGGGGGAAAGTAAAACGTCGGACGGTAAAATTACGTATAGTGCACAAACTAGTATATACATTATATGGCGTGCCATATCGGACAGTAAAAAATCGGACTGCCGGACAGTAAAATTCCTTGTAGTGCACAATCGCCCTTAAGTTGTTGAGTTGTTGTAGTTAAGTTGATGGAGAGCGCAGAGAAGAAACACACGAAGTTAAGTTAGTAGATATAATGAAATAAAGTTGTTTAAAGTAAATAGGTAAATGGCGACTTCTCTCTATGACGTACGAACGCACTCTGTAGGGACTACTATTTGGTATTCTGTGACTCTGGTCAGTAATTAATAAAAATGTGGAAAAGACTGCGCCAGCCAAATGTGGGTCGCAGCGTAAGCAAAAGGCTATATAAAATATAAGGTGTTAATTTATGTGTGGTCTTATACCGTACACTAGTTGATAATAATTTAACAAAATAAAGAATTTCTATTGTCTTTATTAATACCGTAACGAAAGAACAATACTATATTGTGTAGAAAGGACGTTTATACATTTTTAATTTGAATCTCTGAAGATTTTGAAAATCTGAAATTAGTTTAGAATAAACAGACTAATTTAATTTACTGAGATGGCATAATCAATGATCTATTCAATTAGGTAACCCTAATTAGGGACTACTATTTGGTATTCTGTGCCCTAATCCTTATAATGTACCTAAATAAATATGACGGAAGATCACGGCTATACCACTATATAACTAGGTATTAGCTAACTAAAATTGACTTTAGTCGACGGTTCAAAGAATTCAATTAAAGATGTAAAGGCAAGCCAAAGAGATAACTTGAAAGAAGACCTTATTTTCGGTTAGCAGTTTTGTTCGCATTATAGGGACTCTACAATGGACTTCTGACATAGTGGACCAGAGTATTTTCCCCATTGTAATTTTACTCACTGCTTCAGTAGCGTAAGTGGTGAACATTCCAAGTGTGAATACTCCAAGCAGAGGGCCCCCAACGGCTCCGAAGATAGTCAACGCAGCCTGCAACACTCCTCCAAGGTTCTCAGCTAAGAACGCCATTCCCAAAAACACCAGCCCATACACACACGCCATGAGCTTGGTTAGCCATGGCACATACGATTGGTTGATATTGCATAACCTGGAAATTGATAAAATTCATCATGATCATTAATGATCAGATTATTGGTTGTATTGCAAAGTTGAAGTATTCAAGTACAAGGTAGCTGAACAAGCGATTGTCTCCCTTATTCAACGGACATAAAAACAGTGCAAAATTATAAGTATTGAGCGAGTTAGAGTGCTCTTGTTTGTACGTATTACTGATGATATTGAACCACGAAAATACCTTTTCTGATATATAAAATAATTTCTTCGAAATCGTCGTTTCCTTTAATCTGATGGATGTGTTCTGAATCAATATTTCAATGAATTTCAATCAATCATACATAGGTAATGTTTCTGCCACTAAAGTTTATAAAAGAACCAAAAATCTGGCGGATCTAAGATCATACTCAGGATACGGTAAAAATTGCAGGGTTTAATGGCAATATGACAAAGAACAATATTTTATTTCAGTATCTAAGTAATTAAATAGTGCTTTTACATCACATCCATAAAATTATCAATTTTATTCTGTGGATGAAGTTTCACACGTACAAGATACTTACGGGTGTTCATTACCGAGTGCCTTACGTAAGCTAATCGGTAAACAGAAAAACACGATGTGAGTAAATACGACCTTAAATTACAAAAGACAACCTTACTTCTTGCTAATAAACACATGATTCCGGCCCCGTACTTTAAGCTTTGAAAATCCCGACAGCTTGTATTTCGTACAAAGTAAGTTTTTAATAAATTGATCTAACTGTAATGAGTCTATATTTATACACTTCTCATCAAAAAAATCGAAACACCTTGCAAGTTTACGTTTTGTCAGGATTATCAGAAAAATGTGTACATTTAGGAATAAATAAAAAAAAAAACGGAAGTGTTTCGATTTTTTTGATGAGAAGTATATATTAGCTGGCTCGGCGAACCTCATACCGTCATAAATAAGAATCAGAAAATGGTTTAGGAACGCATAGAGGCATGCAAACATCGATTTTAATATGTATATGTTACAGTCAAAACTCATAACCGGTCAAAACCACTTTTGACTGCAAAAATCAGGCAAAAGTGGTTTTTAGTTTACCAGGCGGGTGCGAGCGTAGCGAGCACGGGAGTTCAGGGCACCCCTACTTCGGATAGTATAGGTTCATTTGTCAGTATTGCTCGCCATACCCTTCGTGTTAGGTTACTATGAACCTAAATTATCTAGAAGTGGTTTTGACCGGTTATGAGTTTTGACTGTAACATATACATTTTAATTTGAAGGGGCTTACCCAACCTAATGTTATTATTTAATCTAGACCCAATATTTTGGATCTGTCATACTCACTTGCCAACGTAGTCATGAAGAGTGACAGCTGCGAGGGAGTTGCAAGCCGAAGATATAGTGGAGAGTGAAGCACTGAAGATACCGGCTACGAACAAGCCAGCCAGACCTGGCGCGATCTTCATCTCGTTCACCACGTAATATGGCATCAGTTGGTCCATCTGAAAGACAGAGTTCAATTTTATGCGTCTCTTTAATCATTTACGTTATTGTCTAGCGGCTCAAACTCTGGCGGAGTAGGTATAGGTACGACCGCTTGAGTTAAAGTAGTCGTCATGACTGAAAATGGTCGGAAACTTCATGATCATCGTCATAGGTATTAGGTGTAATAGTGCCCACTAGTGTTTGAATTTACCTTTAACTACCTTTGTCGCTCATTATCGGGTACCTACAGCCAACTTTAACAAAAATATTGATCCATCCACAAATCCAATGCGACTACCATCTTCACGAATGGGGGCTCAGAAATTTACCAACCTGGGAGTATAAAGGACCCGACCTGATTGCGGCCCACATTGTGAATGACAGTCCATTCCACATATTTTTCTCACGTACCAAATCTGAACTGCATCGTATTATCTAAAGCTATTGGCATACGACATGAATAAGTCCGCGTAAGTCTTAAATATAACATTAAAAAAAAACCCTCGCCACAAAACCGTTACTTGATCCTTTCAACAACTAGAAAAGAGCTGATAATCTTCAAATGGCTGAGATATTTTCTTAAATCATAACTAAGAACATTCTCGATTGTGACACCTTGCAAACAAAAACATACGAACCGCAGTGATTTTTCCAGCCGCCAGCGGGTCGCAGTTTTTATACACTGCGTAGATGGTGAGTCCCGCCAAGCAGGTGCAGATACTGAGTGCTGTCGTCACCGGCCACGCCCACCAAAGACAAGTCTTGGATCTCTTCAGAGTACTCACTGTCAGGAGACGTTGGACCTGGAACATGACGAACCTACTGCATCATCATTACCTCATAGTCTCTCCTTACTATCTCCGTTCCATTACATTAAATTACAGTCGTACGAGACATGTCAGAAGCCCACGCTTCTCCCCCTGAATAAGATACCAGGATTTATGAAGTAGATTCTCTCGAATCTCGAGTTCCACATGATAAGCATTTGACCCGAAAATCTCCTCAACGCTCGGTTCAACCAGCCGCATCTAGCGGCTTCCCATGACCCTCACCAGATTATTGGTGAGGAAACTTGCCCATGCGACGCCTTTCGGTGCGCAATTCAAGAATCTTTCTGCCCAAATAGCCTTTAGAAAAGCTCTATCAAATTATTCTCAGTCTAGATTTAACCAACCTCATCCAAAAATGTTATATTGTGTAATGAGTGAAGTTACCTGAGTGTGGTTAACAGCATAAAGTGAAAGATAGGTGATGCCTCCACCAATAATTAAAGACCACCACGTATGCCTCTCAGTCGGATCCAAAGACACACTGAAAACAAAAAGGTAAAAAACTTATATTATTGTATAAGGCTACGCTAAAGCGGTCTTTAGGGGTATTTACTAATACCTAGTACCTACACCATACCATCTGCACAATAATTATGACATACCTAATATATTATGAAGGAATATATATGAAGAGATGTGATACCGATTACCTACATGCATAATAAGCAGGGTAATGATTTCATCAATTTTATGCATTGTAGCCTATAAATACGTCTATAGGAGTGCCTATTGAAATGTTTGCACTTACTTCGAAAAATCCAAGCGCCCTCCTTCCTTCGCCAAAACAAAGATTTCATTAAAGCTTCCAAGTTGGACCGCTCCAAATACGACCACACTGAACACAGCCACAAACATCAAAAGCGACTGTAAAATATCCGTAAATAATACTGCTTTCATTCCACCTAGGGTCGAATAGAATGTGCACACTAATCCCACCACTAGAATCGATATCAGTCTATCCAAACCAGAAACAGACTCTAAGACTATAGCAGGAGCGTATAAAACTATTCCATTGTACAATATCATTTGCAAAGTGTATGTCAGAGATGCGAGCACTCGCAATCGGGGTCCGAATCGCAATTCTAAATATTCGTATGCACTCGTTTTCTGCAGGTTGAAGAATACTGGCAGGTATAGTTCAGTGGCTATGGGAGTGGCGATGCCATAAGATATGTTGATGACGACAAATTGCATGCCGTAGTAATAGTTCTCTGATGACACTCCGAGAAGCGTTATCGCCGACATGAAAGAAGCCATGAGGGAGACGGCGACTGGCGTAATCGACATGTTGCGATCTGCCAGCAGGTATTCCTGTGGGAAAGAGATAAAAAATATGTTTAAAAATATGTGTAAACTATACAATTTCAAATGCTACACGGGATGCGACACGGGAACTCTTTACCATATGGTGCAATAAAACATTTAAATTTGAATTTTAACGATATTATCAAAAGAAAAACATTAAATTTCTTTTTCGCACGTATTTCAGGATATTTCTGATGATAATTTTTTTTTTTTACAAAATATTGATTCACAAGTTTTGAATCAACAGCAATATGTAAAAAAAGGCTCGAAACGCTACTTTCGAAAAATTATTTTTAAAATAACTGACCAGGGAGGAAGAATATAGCAACAAACATGTTATATTATGTTTGTAATCTACTCATAATTCCCTTACATTTTGATACCCCTACCTATTTTTTAGTTGCCTCGTAACGTAATTTTATTTCACAGGGAATTTAGGGTTGGACACACTCAAAATATTATTGAGGCAAACCCTCACGATTTTATCATTTTGACGCACTCCTGGTCCTACCCTAAGGTTGCCTAGAAATATTGCTATCTAAGAAATAACAGGCCATCTGTTGTTGACTTGTTTATTTGTGAAGTATTTTTGTGTCAAGAATATACCTATACATTAGAGCCGCTTTTAATTTTACTGGGCCCTCATTACACCAGTTTCACACGAAATTATTGAGCTACTTTGTTTTGGAAAATATCAATGTTCAAACTTTTCGGAAACAAAGCGGTTGATTTTCAATTCGATCACAAACAGGCAGTGAACGGATCGATAAAGATAATCGATGTTATGGTTGTGTATCTTGTGATTTTTAAGACAATCGTTATGCAATCATGCGCATCGTCTGTCTTCAATCAAGCATTCGACTTGTTTGTACATTAGCTACAATCTGTTTCTATGCGGAAAGAATACTTAGGTATAAGTAATTTATTGTACAAACGAGTAATAAAAAAATAATTAAAAACTTAAGTAGGTTATCTCAGTAGTTTTTAGTTCCTGTGTTGATCCGCTTTTATTACATGTTATGCATAATGGTATTCCAAGGATTGTTATTGTAATAAATAATTGTACCTACAGGATATTTTCGTATTCGTGCGCTACATACTTTATACTACCATTAATATAAGGCTGCGTTTCCACCAAAGATAAACGCAGATGCGTAGCGAGGGATGTTTTTATAAATAAGTAACCAATAGAATTGCTGTGCTGACCGAAGCGAGGTAAACGAAGAGATTCTATTGGTTCTTTACAAATACATTCCTCACTACGCATCCCCGCTCACCTTTGGTAAAACGCAGCTGTAGCCTGGGCGCACACATCTGTTATTTTTTTCCCGGATCAGGAATGCCGATTCGGAAACTTGAATGCTCCGCGTAGATATATAATGTTCAACAATCAATACACGTTCTAACTTTTTCGGATGGACAAAAACCTAATGTTCAGTTATTTTTCCATAGTCAATAAACTGGATGTATGCGCTAGACATGCAGAATTCCGAATATAATTTCCTGATCTAAAAAACCAGTATGCGCCCAGGCTTCAACGAGAAATGACTAGTTCTTAAAAAATATATTTTCAATTTATATTCACCTCATTAGTTTTCTGTTTGCCACCAGTAAACCGGAAGTAGACTCCAATGGCGACAGAAGCCACCATGGTGGCTGCCATGATGATATAGTCCCATAACACGAAGGCATTTTCACCCGCCATGGTATTAAACTAAAAAAAATGCATTATTAAATTATTCATATGGTAGAACTAGGTCTGTATAGATAGACGAGTATGCGTTGGTTTGTACATTTAGTTTTTATGGATATGCTTAATTTTTATAAGATCAGAAAAAAAATAAAAAATGGAGAAGACTTGATTTTACACTACAGTCAAATAAAAAAGGAACAACTGAAAACCAAGAATGTTATTGTATGGTAGTACTTATAACATCCTTGCTCAAAACATCATTCGAAAAATCTCTAATAACTAAATTAGACTGTGTGACAAGAGACGTCATAATAGGGCTCATAAACTACAAATTTAGGTATAGAAAATTAGATGTTCTGTATAGACAGTTTTTAAGTACCATATTCTAATAACAACAAGAAGAAAGATTTTAATAACACATACATATCAAAAATAATGTAAGTACTTGATGAACGACGATTTTCACGCAGAAATAAGATGCTTTACCTCGTTAAATAAAGTCCCCATCTATCCTTGGCTGTTTATTCCACTGTTTATCTTAGTACAATAAAAATCTAGACATGATACACTTTCCCACATTTTATGAAAATCACAAAGTTGATAGGTGGCTGTTGGTAAATTCAGTCAATTTATACATTTAGAGACCACCGCAGACCACCAGCCCGATATGGTCAGATGACATCGTTGTTGTTGCGGGCAAACAGTGGCTCAGGGAGGCTCAGGACCGGGGTGAATGGCGCAAAAAAGAAGAGGCCTATGTCCAGCAGTGGACTGATGTAAGCTGAATAGATAGATAGATAGATAAACATTTAGAGTACGCCAGGGCAAATGGAGAAATATGTACATAAGGTAAAATACAGTAAATACCTTAATATCCATCTCTTACAATACGGAAGACGCAAAACAGTCTCGGCGTGTAAGGATTTATTTATGCAAGAATTAAAACTGGGACTACTTTTTATACCACTTTACAAATCTTGCTATCAGCATTATATCGTAAAGCTGTATTTTCATAGTGCCTTTTATCTGATGTTTATCAGTATCTGGGTAGTAAGGTTGAAAGACCAAGGTAAAAGCCACGTGCTAGGGCAAATTCTATATACTAAAACGCATCTCTATGATAAAGATCGAATCAGTATCAAATTGCTGTGTTCTCTAACTTGTTCAAAAGTTTAAATTAAAAAGACATTGCTAAAAGAGATTATTTAAAATAGATCGAATATGTCTCATATCGGGTCTTTCGATTTAGGAGACGATTATGTAATGAAAAAACAAATTAAGGGAAAAAAATTAATATAACATTAAATTAAAATAAATAAAAACCCCCGCCACAAAACCGTTGCTTGATCCTTTCAACAACTAGAAAAGAGCTGATGATCTTCAAATGGCTGAAGATATTTTCTCGTTACATAGGTACTCGTAGCTAAGAATACTTTTGATTGTGACACCTTGCAAACAAAAAAACTAAATCAAAATCGAGGCATCCGTTTAGGAGCTACGATGCCACAGATAGACAGGCAGACAGACAGAGACAGACATAGACAGATAGAGACAGACAGAGACAGACAGACTCTTTTTCGTCGGGGGTTAAAATTTAACATTATAATACACAATAGAGAATATTTAGGATTTAAAATATAGATTCTAAAAAGCTCTGTACGTTAATGGGTCCAATCCAGTAATTCATTTTGCAATAAAAGTGATATTTTTAGTTGAACAGAAAAAGACCCGTTGTTATTTTATCAGGTGTTGTAAATGTGTGTAAAGATAAGCTTCAAAAACGTATCTGTCATAATAATTTAATGCCAATCAGTCATACGATATACCTATAACTGCACTAGTAACAAAAGCACGACTTCCCAATGTCTTTGAGTAACAAGGTAAAAGTAAAAAACACCAAAAAAGAAAGTATTATAAATTAGGTGATTATACAAAATAAGTACTATGCTCTACAATTTTTTAAATATCCTTTATCGTTGAAGTGTAAGAAACTTTTAAATTAATTTCAACTAGGTTTAACAAATTTATCACCGAAACTCATTCTGATGTTTTCTGTTACTCCTGGTGAAAATAATAAAAATTTAACTACCTTTAGAATTCATAAATTGTCAAATAATTAAAAACTCATTAATCCCGTAGGTTACATAAAACTAATGAGAACAAAAAGTTATTTTAGTTTATCATCACTACTCACTACTTATTATAAAACAATGTCGCTTTCTCTGTCCCTATGTCCCCATCTATGTCCCTGTGTATGCTTAAATCTTTAAAACTACGCAACGGATTTTGATGCGGTTTTTTTTAGTAGAAAGAGGGATTCAAGAGGAAGGTTTATATGTATAATACATACATAACATACTTAAGGATAACCCACAATAACCATTTTCCCGTGCGGGGCCGGGGCGGGTCGCTAGTTTTAGTAAATTAATTAATTACTAGCATGCTGCTTTTGGTTATGCGCACGTTTTTTTTTCATCTTTCAGTGGGATTACCTACGTAATACTTAGTAAGTATAATAAAAATATGGATCAAAGTATTTTTTTATATTTTTCTAATTTTAATTATATTTAGGAGACCCAAGTCGAAAGTAACGTATGAAACAAATTAGATGGCTTTTATAAACCCAAGCATATAAGCAGTGACAAACAAACCGACAAATATAAATACATAAGCACCAACATAATTGAGATAAATACACGACACTATCGTAATAAGAGGTAAAGCCATTATTGATAACAAATCCGATATATCTGTCTGTTACATCAACAAAGACTGTCTTGTCTGTTAAACAGATAAATTAAATCTTACGTCAGTGCTCTATTTATACCAATTTATTGTGATTTAGTGATACAATTACATAATTCTAACTGACTGGAGTCAAATAGGTTCAACTGACATATATCATTCAATCGTGATATGAGAAGATACGTTTTGCAATCACTCAAGACTTACTTCTACAAGTCGGTTAGTGATTGCATGATGTTAGTAAAGTCACAGAATAAATAATAGTACGTAAAGTCTGGTCTAGAGTTGGCTTTAAAACTAAATTGCATTAAATACTCAACTCAACTGAAACTACTTTTTAAATACCTATGAAATTAAATGAAATTAAATTTTTAGGGTTTTTAGGATTCCGTAACACAAAAACGAAAAACGCAAAGTAGGTACCTAACTACCTAATTCTATGTGTACTTTACACAGATACTTTGCTTTTTTTTTTCCAAAGCTTACGAATATTAATAGTGGCCTTCATGTTTCTAATTCGTTTGTACGAAAATCCCTCCAGTTAAACTCGCACTTGACCGGTATATTAGTGATGTTGTGGCACTATTCGTAAAGTTTTTTGTCTGTGACTCGACTAAGGAACATACCTAAACAGTTAATTTATTTTTGTAGCAAGAATAAATAAATGACCCTCACGCACGGCGGCGCGGCGGCTGCATCTGACCCCAAGCAAGGTCACTTTTCCAGCGTACCTAATTTTACGAAAAATAAAATTAATGCTTTATTTACACGATATTCCCGTAATTTTTTTGAAGTTTGTTCGACGTTCCGGTTTTTTTTGAAGGAAGGCATAAATTATATTTTTCCGTGACGCCTTAACACCAAATTTTAAAATAAAATAAGTTTACATAGTGTTGTGATCTTTGATTATATACAACTCGTTGTGATGTTCAAAACAAAATAAAAAAATTCTGATTCTTATTCTAAAATTAATTTTATTATTATCTTGCAAATTATCCAAATAAAATAATGATACATTTTGTTCGGAAATATCCCGCCGAAGCAATATTAAGCTATTGCGTGCGTTTACATCACGTTATAATATTATACGTCGTTTGTCCGTATAAGGGTGAGGCCGCCATTTTTTGCTGATTTCGCAAACTTTTTTCTCCGCGGTCAGTATTTTGAAAAATATGATACTTATCTAATTTTCGATAACGGCATCGGATTAAGCAACAAAAGGGCTCAAGCGGACATTATGATTGTTTCACCTCAGATAATCAACTAAAAATATATTTGGAATGAATCTTGAAAAAAGGTAGGAAAATCATGAAAAAACACCTATCCGCTGAGGTAGAGGTGCACTTTGATAATCGGTGTAGCAAAAAGTACGAGAGTTTTTGAGACACGGCTAATATTGTTACGAACTTGCTAGAACGTTCGAGAGATCGCTACTCAAATTCGATATAAGTACATCTATACAACTATAAAGGATGGGAAATTCCAATTGCATCCACAGAGGGATCACGGTGCAAACGAAGATGGACTTTCTGTCAACGCCGCAAGGCACAAAATCACCTAAGCAAGCCACTTGTTTACTCGAATTTAGTGACCTCGCGCGCCCATTGTTCTGTGACAAGTATTGTCTGAGAACAAAGGAAATGTTCTAGTAATTTCCCGATTACGTGATTACAATGGGATTACTCCAGAAATCAAGCATCGCGTAAACAACCCATTGTTTCGTGGGGGTATATAAACGCCCGAGACGACGGCCAACGCCAGTTCATTTCTGAGCTATCGAAGCGATCTCAATAAGCGATCTACAAGCGATCAGTGGAAGAAACCTGCGACTAAAGCGATACCTACGGACTACGGCGACCCTGTGATTTGGCTACATCGTGATTGGAGTGACTAGTGAAGACACCTGCGAACTCAGCGTGACCAACGGACTACGAGCGACCCTGCGATTTGGCTACAGTTGTGATTGGACCTGCGACCTGTTTATCGTCGAATAAATTCTCAAATTAAGTCATTCGGCTTTTCTTACAAATCCCGAACCCCACGTCCGTAACATTTGGTGTCAGAAGTGGGATTTGGAAATGCCAGTGACTCCGAGGGAGAATACTGACGGCGTCAGAACAAGGGCGCAGCTAGCTGCGGAAGCCACGACTACAGCCCGTGAAGACATGCCCACCGGACCAGGAACCCCGCCTGCTGGACCAGAAGCCTTGCCCACCGGATCAGAAGCCCAACCATCAGGACAACTAGCCCCGCCTACTGGTACCGCCCATCGAGCCACACCTCCGGTTACCAGCCGCGTCCAGGAATCCCGAGCATCTACGTTTGACCTCAGCCGACTTATGAAAATGATGGACCAAATGTACCAGGAGCAAAGGGAAATGTGCCGGGAGCAAAAGGAAATGCGCGAGGACCTGAGCCTGAAACAAGACATCATGCAACAGGAGCAAAAGAAAATGCGCGAGGACCTGAGCCAGAAACAAGAAGAAATGCGGAGGGACCTGAGCCACAAACAGGAGGAAATGCTGCTTGCCATTTCGTCAGTTTCGGCCACTGTGAAAAAATTAGAAGAGAACGTGGACCAAGTAGAAGAGAGAGTTGGGAAATTGGAAAGTTTCATAGACAGCGTGAAGAAAAACCTCGCTGAATTGCAGAAAAAGGTTCTACAAATCGAGATTGGAGGAGCCGCGGCGCCGAATGAAGTTATTTATGCTAGCCAGCCTTTGAGAGTGAAAGTACCACCTTACGACGGCACTACGGCCTGGGCCGCGTACCGCCGGCAATTCCAGACTGTTGCCGTTGCGAATAGGTGGACAGAGGAACAGAGCCTGACAGCTCTTACCGCTGCACTTCGGGGATCGGCTCTTTCCGTTTTGGAGGTGCTACCAGGCTCGGCTAGCACACTGAAAGACCTGATGGAGGCACTTGAGGCACGTTACGGAGAACGCCACCTGCAACACGCCTACCGCGCCCAACTACGTGACCGGATTCAACGCCCAGGAGAAGGACTTCAGCAGTGGGCTTTAGAGATTGAAAAGCTTGTTCGCAAGGCGTACCCGTCTGCTGATGCGAAGATGGTGGACTCCAACACCCTTCAGGCATTCATCGACGGAATTCGAGATAAGGAGATAAGGACTGCAGTGGCGCTTCGCCATCATGTTTCGTTGAAGGAAGCTTTAGCACACGCTCTTGAAGTGGAAGCCCTGCGGCGTGATTTCCGACCAACACACAAACTGTTGGAAGTAAAGACGCCGCTCCCGTCCAAGAAGCCGACAACTGGACCAATGTGCTACAGATGTGGAGAAAGGGGCCATATTCAACTCTCCTGTCCTACTGGAAATCAGAAGAACCGAGCGATAGCCTGGACTAAGAGAAATACTACTGCGAAGGAAAACGACGCTGTTTGGAGAAGTGAGGAAGCTGACTGGGTGAAGAAGTGTCAACCAACTCCTAGTAAGGCGGAATCCAAAGGCAGCTCTACCTTTAAAGAACGTGGTAGTGGGAAGACATATGGAAATGCTGATATAATTTCAAGAAGACCATGCCCGGAGCTATGCAAGCCTCGCGTCAAGCAAGAGCCTAGTGAAATCGTGCGGATGATGAGGATCATCCCGCCGGGATCCTGTACGTCAACTAGGAAAGCTCAAAAGAACGACGAAGACATACCACATAACGTCGCATGGAAGCCACATGGCGAGAAACCAAAATGGATTTCGGAGTATAAGGGCACGAAAGCAATTCCGTCATACGTGAACTTCGGACGTGAGATGAGATTACAGTCTCGCGAAAACATGAAGTCTAATTATGACTGGAGAGAAAATACCAGTGGATTGGAGAGAGGATCACTAGTCTGGCTCTGTAAACCAAAACGTCGAAAAGGGAAGTCATCCAAACCACAAACGAGATGGGAAGGCCCATACAAGTTAGTTACGCGAGTTGATGACAAGACATCGGCATTCGAGAGGAGCGCTGAAGACAATTCACGACGACCGCTTGGCACGTTATCTCGGCGATAATGAAGACGCTCGGGACGAGCATCTCTAAGAGGAGGGCAGTGTTACGAACTTGCTAGAACGTTCGAGAGATCGCTACTCAAATTCGATATAAGTACATCTATACAACTATAAAGGATGGGAAATTCCAATTGCATCCACAGAGGGATCACGGTGCAAACGAAGATGGACTTTCTGTCAACGCCGCAAGGCACAAAATCACCTAAGCAAGCCACTTGTTTACTCGAATTTAGTGACCTCGCGCGCCCATTGTTCTGTGACAAGTATTGTCTGAGAACAAAGGAAATGTTCTAGTAATTTCCCGATTACGTGATTACAATGGGATTACTCCAGAAATCAAGCATCGCGTAAACAACCCATTGTTTCGTGGGGGTATATAAACGCCCGAGACGACGGCCAACGCCAGTTCATTTCTGAGCTATCGAAGCGATCTCAATAAGCGATCTACAAGCGATCAGTGGAAGAAACCTGCGACTAAAGCGATACCTACGGACTACGGCGACCCTGTGATTTGGCTACATCGTGATTGGAGTGACTAGTGAAGACACCTGCGAACTCAGCGTGACCAACGGACTACGAGCGACCCTGCGATTTGGCTACAGTTGTGATTGGACCTGCGACCTGTTTATCGTCGAATAAATTCTCAAATTAAGTCATTCGGCTTTTCTTACAAATCCCGAACCCCACGTCCGTAACAATATGTTAAGAATACTTATATAAATGGCTAGCTATACTTTTAATTTCACAACGTGTATCCTAAGACTTTCTTTGAAAAAACTTCTGAATCAGTTATTTCGTCCAAAACTAAAATTCTACGCCACTTTGACAACGCCACCAATATTTTCGGTGTCTATTAAATTTTGGGGTCAGGGAGGTATTAATCGGGAAGCGGCAACATTAAATTTCTATAATCTATAGACAGCGGCTCTACGGCGAACATTTTTTTGACAGTTGACATTGTGAACGTCAGATCCGGATTGTGTACACACTTTTTTCGAGAGAGGATTTTTGCGTATAAAAAAGTAAGTTTAACTGTTACACTAAAAACTATCAGTGCACCATGTAAGTAGAAGTGAAAGCCATATTTGGAGCTATAATGCAACTCAAATTGTACGTTACTTACAGAGATATAGGTGGTTTTCTCAACGCGACGATAGCGTAGAAGTAAAAATTCGCCACCATTTTGGTACTTCAACGCCACCGGTAGCGCAGATATTCGTCACCTCCACTACGCCACCAAATTTTTAAAAAAGCTGATTTTATTAATTCAATGGGTTTCCTTGTACATTTATATACCTACATATTACTTTATATTTATTAACATTCATAAAAATAATTTAGCATGTGTATATGCGAAGTAATGCGAACCTTTACATTTATTCGTCACTATTATACGCCACTCAACGCCACCGACGCGTAGAAGTTTCAGCAAAAAATGGCGGCCTCACCCATATAAAGTAGCCTAATGCATCACTACATAGTATAAAATAAAGTCGCTTTCTCCGTCCCTATGTCCCTATGTCCCTATGTCCCTATGTCCCTTTGTACGCTTAAATCTTTAAAACTACGCAACGGATTTTGATGCGGTTTTTTTTAATAGATAGAGTGATTCAAGAGGAAGGTTTATATGTATAATACATGCATAATATACTGAAGGACAACCCACAATAACCATTTTCCCGTGCGGAGCCGGGGCGGGTCGCTAGTCTCATATAATTATGTCTACTGTTTTACAAGCACTACAAGAAGCGTATGTGCATACCTATATGGAGTTTTTTTTATCGTGTTTGACGAGAGCTAAGCTAGCTAAAACTTATTTACTTTTTGTAGTAAGGTAGAGCTCTTTGCTTTATGTAGTTAACTGTAAAACAGAAAATATAAATTAATTAATAGGTACTGTATGCCGATTGAACTCTGGGCCAAAAGAACTAACCATTGGGTGCCTCAAAATGCAAAAAGGTGTCGTGGTCGGCCCCGCAAGAGGTGGCGAGACGAGCTGGATGCGTACTCTGGGGAGTGGGAGAGCATAGCTCGGGATAGGAAAAAGTGGAAGGAGATGAGAGAGGCCTTTGCCCTGCAGTGGGACAGTACGGGCTAGAAAAAAAAAATAAAAAAAAAATAAAAAAAATAGGTACTTACTTACTTTTACAATAACCAGGAACTAAGAATCAATAGCCAATTAATATTTCTAATGTAAGTTTAAGTTCCCTGTATTAAGTCACGTTTCAGTAAAAAAATCACTTAAGTATTTACTTTGATACATTATTCATTTTTGGGACGAAAATACACGACGGCCTTGAAGTTTGACCCAGTTTCTTATATCTGTCACGATCATGTAAAATTGTAAACGTAAACAATGTAATTTTCACTATTAACCGTTTACTAATAAAGGTTAGTTTAGTCAATCATGTTTGACGTGCGGTCGTCTGCGGCTACACAGCGTGTACTGAATGGTACTGAATGAGCAAGGGACTTCGAACACTCTTTTCACAGCCAATTTGAGGTTATGTTTCCTCGCGCTAGCGTATCGTTCGATGTCAAGCTGCTTTATTGATTTTACAGCGGTTGAAGCGCTGAAAGACAGCTGAATACGGCTGTGTTCTAACTTGTAGGATTGCGTTCTTTGTCACATAGCCGAGTTGTGTCATTCGCTATAGGAAACTGTTAGGTACCTTAGCAACTACGTCTCTTGCATTCAATTTTCTATTAGTACCTACCTATTTTTAATTATAGTCTTCCTAGCTAGTTATAAGTTTAACCTAGGTACCTATCTCGACTGCCTATTGTAGGCTTACTAAGTAAGAAGCGACAGGCTCGTGGAACTGTCAAACGCGACATAGGTATTGACAGAAGTTAACAGAACTCTACTCTGGCTCTAATTTCACTATGTCGCGTTTGACAGCATCTCGAGCTTGTCACTTCATACGTAGTGAGCCTACTTGACTGTTCATACCTTCGACAACTTCTCCCTCCGTCCGTTCCTCTTTTTTTAATTGACCTTCATTCCTCACGCCTCATGGTTTTGTGACTTCCGCATCCTGTTAGATTGTTAAATTACCTACCTCTAGATTTACTTTTTTATTTTAAAATTTAGTGCGTTTCATTAGTTATGTAAGGTAGGTTGAAATATCTAAGTAGGTAGGTACGTAAGTAGGTACTTACTTTAAACTATTCTTAAAATTAAATCGATTTAAGCAGTTTTAAAAGCGCTCTCCCGCTGGTAAACATGCGCGCGCACTCTCACAAAACTTGTTCTTGCTAAATTAGCATCAAATTAAACATCTTTCTTTGCAAATTATAAGTAAACGGTTTTTATTGTTAATTCAGCAGAAATTTATGGCTGTGAAACTGAATCTATCACAAGTATGTAATTTAACTGGAATCTGGAAGTACATATTAGGTATTATGAAAAATAATTTTTCATACTTTAAGATTAAGAGCAGTTCAAGATGGACACGCGCCTCTTGATTTTATCTTTTGTGGTGCATCCACAAAGGGAATCATGATTGTATGACATTCGTTGTCATTAATAATTATTAGGTAGGTACTCAATAGTAACAGTACAAAGTCCAAAGAGTTCAGTTTGACTTGACCTGCTCTTGACTGTACCAGTTTTTTATTGACGCAAGTTTGCACAGGTTTCCTAACTTGATTTTCCATTAAACCTTCTAATGATTAGTGTCGACAAAAAGGGGAACTTTCCAGCTAACCATTCGAGCCGTAAAAGAGTCTCATAGATACAAATGTTGTATTTTCTTATCATATCTGACTATAAGTACCTAAAACTGTTCCGCTGCTGAGCAAAGTCCCTTCTATTTTCTTCCATTGCTCCTTATATTTTTAGTGTATAAAGGTATTTTCAAATCCGAAATTACCTTAAATTAAATCTATTACCTACCAAGACTTTCGTTGTGAATGCCATACAATAAAAAAGCGGCCAAGTGCGAGTCGGAATCGCCCATGAAGGGTTCCGTAGCAGCCAGTAACATAATATAAAAGATTTTGTAGTTCGTTGTGACTTTGATCGATGTTTTAATAATAGTGAAAGGTAAATTGCGGTTTACGATTTATGACGTATTAAAAAAAAACTACTTACTAGATCTCGTTCAAACCAATTTTCGTTGGAAGTTTTCATGGTAATGCACATCATATATTTTTATTAGTTTTATCATTCTCTTATTTCAGAAGTTAGAGGGGGGGGGACACACATTTTTCCACTTTGGAAGCATCTCTCGCGCAAACTATTCAGTTTAGAAAAAAATTATATTAGGAACCTAAACATCATTTTAAAAGACCTATCCATAGATACCCCACACGTATGGGTTTGATGAAAAAAATTTTTTTTAGTTTCAGTTCTATGTATGGGGACCCCCTAAATTTATTATTTTATTTCTATTTTTCTAAGAAAATCTTAATGCGGTTCACAGAATACATCTACTTACCAAGTTTCAACAGTATAGGTATTATAGTTTCGGAATAAAGTGGCTGTGACATACGGACGGACGGACAGACAGACAGACAGACAGACAGACAGACAGACAGACAGACAGACAGACATGACGAATCTATAAGGGTTGCGTTTTTTGCCATTTGGCTACGGAACCCTAAAAAAGCTACCTATCTTTATTTTTGTAACGGTCGTCGCAGAGGTCAATGTTTTCAAATTAACAATGAAGTTCAAGTTTAAAAATTTGCATAACAAGTTGCCCACGTGTTTCTAAACGCGCTAGTACCTATCTTTCTCTTTCCTTTGAACATTGAAGAGAGGGATAACCAACTCAACGTGTGTAAGCTGACTAGCTACATTTGTACATAGGTACATTTTTCAAAAAAATCATTTCAAAATATTTTTTACTGAATAGTTATAGTAGTTCACTTTACTGTGGATTTGGCAATGATAAACTGCCTACAAGATTTTTACGCGTAGGTATGTACTTTACAGTACACATACATTTTGATAACAGTAGCAAGTATGGTAGTTTAATATTATGATTATAATTTCTCCTGTTTAATAATTTAAAAAGCTACATACTCTGACTTTTTTTATTGTAGACTCTACATTTTCTTACCAACATAAGCCCATTTTTGTCGTAGTCAGCGAATTCAACAATCAATTATTTTTTTTACATCAAGCAATCAAAATAAAAATGCTTTTATTGGAAATAAAATTACACAAATTGATTTTCGACGTCAAAATTTTAATAAAGTTATTTTATTAGGTAACTAAGTTTTGCTCAAACCTCCTTTGCTGGTTCTCGTTAGTATGAGACGAGAGCAAACTTAGGTTTGAGCAAAACTTAGTAAGTAACTAGTAGGTACATTTTTTTTAACACCATATAAATACCTTTTGACTTCGACTAATGAACATCACAATTTTCTTAATAGGATAACATCACAAAAAATATGCTGAATGATTTTAGCAAGAGTCAATGTTAAATGTAATATAAGTATTAATTAAGTTGGTATAGGCACGAATTGGTCAATATGGTGTCGACCTTATTTTTTTAACACTAAATATAAATATATCCGTCGTCAGTACAGTACCTAAACTCGGTCAAACAAACAAATAATCCATTTGCTGTCTCTACTTTTTAAGATTGGTTGGGGTAGAGATGTCACAGCACAAGGCTTTTAAGTCCTTTAACGAAGATTCGACTAACTCAAATGAGTCGTGCAAACCCTGAACCTTAAAAATTTTTTTAGAAACGACTGCAGCTCGAGTAGAGGTTTAATTTCGACTCGAGTCAATTTAAAAAGACTCACATTTATAAACGACTCAGTTGCGACAAAAATCCTCGAACATTTTCTTAACTCGGCTCGCGGAAATGCTGTTTGTTTTTTTTTACATAATTTTTAATTGAAATTGTTTACCTGTGCAAAAAGAAAGTATCATCAGTTAATAAATATATAATTACCCAATCAAATAAGTTCTTTTTTTAAACCGTTATTAAGACTCGGGATCTTAAACAACTGAGTTCTTTACTTAAAGGCTCGGGTCCGAGCTTCGAGTCTTTTAGCAAATAGCTTGAGTCGTTTAACTTTTAAGCGAGCCATCTTGACTCAAACCTTTTGAGGTTAGTAAAAACCCTCGAATCGTTTATTTGGAGTCGAGTCTTCAAAGTTGAGCCGAGTTTCAAAAAATAGGGATTAAAAGACTCGAGCTATGACATCTCCAGGGAGCACGACGTGTTTTTATGGGTTACCCATGTAGTTAAAATGAAATTACAATTTAATTAAAATACATTTAATAATAATGATTGAAATAAGCTTACATGCGAACAGACACTATATAAAAATACATTGAATTAAAAACAGATCTGATAAATTGATTTACTTTTTAGATAATTATGTAGGAACTATTATAATGTACGAAGACAGTACATGCGACACGAAATTCGCCCCTACTGCCACGAGATAACGCTTTCAGCTTTCAAGGTCAAAATGTCCAGTCGCATGTGGTGGCTACTGACCAGTAAAAGTACTTAATATTTAATTATTTATTAAGTAAGTAGAGTAGAAGTTAGAAACTGCGACACAAATTTAAAAAATACATTTCAAAAATATTTAAGAAACGAGCAAACAATGATAATATTACAGACACTTATATACAATTATGTAACGATTTCTTTAGAATTTATGATTATATGAATTAGGGGCTACTCTTGACGGCGATTCCGATCCGTCGACATTGAGATTGGGTGTTTCGTACTCTCGAATGCCACGCTAACGCCACCTTGGTTTTATATTGAGCGGATATTTAGTGAACTAAATGAAATCGGACATTTTGTCAACTCTTGGCGGGCAGATGTTCAAGAGTAGCGGTCTAAAATTGACTTTGGTATTGCATTGGGTTGAAATCGGGATCGATATTGATTTCAAGAGTAGAGCCCCAGATCAGACAATGAAAACGTACTATTTAAAAACATTAAAACAAAGAGCGGCGGTCGTGGGTTCATGCCTCAGTAAAGCCAGACTAGAGAAATAAAAAACATGAGAATATTTTTGTGTTTGTGGCAACATTTTTCCTTGTAATTAGTTCTCTTGAAATTCCGCAATATTATGGCGAGGTTTTTTATCTAGTCTCTAGTCGGGCTTTACGTACCAATGTGATGTTCGAATGCATATGTGAGTACAGTAAGCAGCACATGCGGCTGGACACTCGCACTACGAGACTCGCTTCTACTGCTACGAAATAACGGCGCACAAATTACGCACAAATTTATCTTGCTTTTTGTTACATTTATTTTTTCTTATATTAATGGAATGGAGGGATGAATCTTAAAATTACAAACAATTCCTAGATATTATTAACGTACTGTAAAAATACAAAGATCAAACTGTATTTTCTAAAATAAAATATCATACAAAATTTGAGTTTCACAAAATTTCAAACAGTCTCTGTAACAAAGAGAGCGCGAAATTATGAATTATTAAAATATTTCTATAAAAAAACGTAGCACCAAAAATTATAAATTATTTATGCTTATTATTATGCAATTTAAATTTCTTTTTTTCTTCTATACAAATAACGCTTTTTTTAACAGAATAGGATTTTTCAGTAGGTATTGATTTTCTACTTAAAAAATACTAAAAACGGTTGCTATAAAAAACTGGTCGAAAAAATTGTTAACACTTGACCACAAGACAAGATACGTTCATGCCAATATTGATTGATGCCAATAAATTTTGTGTGTTTGACCTAATCTGAATATTAAAACCATTACAATATAAAAATATATTTGCAAATGCTCTTTGGCAACTTGTGATGCATTATTTTATAATTATTTTTTGTTACCTAAAGGTTTTTAATCTAAATATTTATGACAATTTGTATGTTTATTTGCAATCTCCAAATGTTTGACAACAGGAGATATCTATATTCGAGTTTTAACTACGTCACAAAAAAAATAAAATCCAGAAAAATCGTTCCACGCACGAGACAATTCAGTTCTGGACCTATTTTTTGTGTTAATACTAAACATTGATTACGGACTAGGGTTCGTATTATTGGAGCTATCTAAGTTATTAGCTATATAGCTGGTCCGTTCTGTGGCGCTACCACTGTGTCTTGCGGGGGATTTTGTGGCAAAGGCTGATTCTGTTGTACTGGTTGGTCTTGTTGTTGTACACTTGGTGGGTTTTGCGCTACGATTGGTTGATTTTGCGCCACACTTGGTTGATTTTGAGCAACCACTGGCTGATTTTGCGCCACACTTGGTTGATTTTGCGCTATGCTTGGTTGATTTTGGAGCACGCCTGGTTGATTTTGCGCTACACTTGGTTGATTTTGCGCTACGCCTGGTTGATTTTGGAGCACGCCTGGTTGATTTTGCGCTACACTTGGTTGATTTTGCGCTACGCCTGGTTGATTTTGGAGCACGCCTGGTTGATTTTGCGCTATGCTTGGCTGATTTTGAGCAATCCCTGGCTGATTTTGCGCTACGCTTGGTTGATTTTGGAGCACGCCTGGTTGATTTTGCGCTATGCTTGGTTGATTTTGCGCTACGCTTGGTTGATTTTGGAGCACGCCTGGTTGATTTTGCGCTATGCTTGGTTGATTTTGAGCAACCCCTGGCTGATTTTGCGCTACACTTGGTTGATTTTGTGTTAAATCTGATTGACTTTGTGGTCCTCCTGCTTGATTTTGTGGTACGCCTGGTAGAATTTGTGAAGCTCCTGGTTGATTTTGCGATACAATCGTTTGGTCTTGCTGTGATTTTAGTTGGTTAGTTGGCACGTTTGTGTCAGGATTGTTGGATCGCTCAACCGGTAATCCAGCTGGTTGCGGCTGTGCAGCCGTCACATTGGTTTTTGTCGTATTGTTTCTATCTGTAAAAGTAACGAATTTTTAGAGCATCGGTGGCTATTACGCAGTAACGAGGCGATGACTTAAGTAGCATTATTAGTCATGTATTTTGAGGATTTTTATTGGTTGCTTGCTTGCGAGATTAACCTACTTGACAAACCCTGGTGTCGGAACTATAGAACCGCCTTAGGCTTCCGACATGGCTTCTATAATAACTAAATCCGTACCCGGAACCAACGGCTTTATGTGCCTTCCAAAGCACGGAATCATCTTCATCTTTATTAGTTGAACGAAAGCGCGGCGTTTCCGTATCAGCTTGGGCAATAAATCGATCCTAAAATCTGTCTGGCTGCTGTACTTTGGTAATGGTATTTAACGTAATAGAATATTTATTAATATCTGTGCACACGCATACGAGCGTGTGTAGTTTGGAAGATAAGGGGGGTATGGTAAGTTTTCGCCTATTTTATAAAAACCCTTGAATAATCCGTTTCTTCTAAGAGAGGGTTGGATGTCTATGAAGCAGATTTCAAATAATGATAGCAAGCCGATTTCCGGTAAAATTATGCGTCACGTGCCCGACAAAAGTATAATTTTACTGTTGAATGCCTCCAAATAGCAATGAACTCACCAGCGAGGTATCCCTTGAACCAGTCGATGACTTCCTGCGCGTGTGCTTGTCGCCACTCTATACGTAACTTGGCGATATCCACCAGCTTCTGCAGCGTCTGAGACATGCTCACCAACTTGTCCTTATGCTCCATCGCGAACGACTTTAACTGCGGAAAAGAGACGGACATATCCAATGAAGTGAATAAAAATCTAAAGGATTTTTCCGGAGTAAGGCTGCGTTTCCACCAGAGATGAGCGAGGATGCGTAGCGAGGAATGTGTTTGTAAAGAACCAATAGAAACGCTCCATTTATCTGGCCTCGATCACTGCAGCGATTGTATTGGTTCTTTACAAACACATTCCTCGTTACGCATCTTTGCTCATCACTAGTGGAAACGCAGCCTAAGGGCTCACACACAAACTGCGATGAGAATTAGATCAAAAGTTCTCGCGATGCATTCGTGCGAGCTCGCAGAAAGTTGCGATGCGATGCGAAGACGTTGTTGCTAGAAGCAACATTCAGCATTATAAAACTAGTAAATTTCTGCAATATAGCCAAGTTTTTATCTTTCTGTTTATTTATTTACTTATTTATTTTATTGGGAACAGCAAACAACTATATACAGAGGTTTCAGTTAATAATATAACATATAAATGAGTTGACGTTCATATACAGCCCATAACACTATTCACAGGTAGAAATAGA
The DNA here is from genome assembly GCA_948473455.1 of Teleiodes luculella. NCBI lineage: Eukaryota > Metazoa > Arthropoda > Insecta > Lepidoptera > Gelechiidae > Teleiodes > Teleiodes luculella. The sequence continues at coordinate 12,255,976 of OX419589.1, forward strand.
TTTATAAGTAGTTGCAAGGAAAAGCAAGGACGCCCTCTGTCCACACAGCGATGCTAATAATAAAATAATACGAGTATTATGAGTAGTTCTTTTTCACTTTGCCATGAGTGTTTATTACTAACTAAAGCATGTTTTGATTCTGTTTCATGGTCCCAGAAAACAAGGTCTTGCAATTAGACCACGTGACAGACACGAGTCTACGACATTTTGCGCTGTCCTTGTCTATTACGCGCATTCGACAAGGATGAATAGGCAAAATGACGTAGAAATGACGTAGGCTCGTGTCAGTCACGTGGTCTAACTGCAAGACCTTGTTTTCTTGGACCATGTTCTGTTTAATCTTTACACAGCAACAGCATACCTCATCGAGTTCCTCCTGAGTGCAAATAGTCCCGAACGCCCCATTGAGTACGGCGGAGAACATAAAGGAGTCTAATTCGGTGAAGGTGGAATACACTCTGTCAAAGTTGTCAGCGAGGAACTTCCTGGCGAGTCGCGCGCCCAGCGCCGAGTCCATACTCCACGCTGCTACTGCGTACTGCTTGGGGAGCTCCGTCAGACTCTTCTCTAGCAGCCTGTAAAAGCAACAATCATTTATTTATTAACAACTTCGGAGAGCGTCGTGGCCAAGTGGCTAGGCCCGTTGACTTCCATTCAGAAGTTAGTAGACTTGGGTGATAAATAACGTCACAGTGAAAAAGTCACAGTGATCAGGTGCCTGCAAAAGTCACTGTGACTTTTTAGAAAATAACAACGTTCCAAAATAACGTTGTTACTTCGCGGCTTCCAAGTCGTTCCGAGCGCGACCGCGCCGCGCGTTATTTGTCACGGTTGGCGCCAAGCGGCCGCGCTCCCGCCCGGTCCGCGGCGGCGACCAATCATCGGTAGGTAGATTCGGCGATATAACCAATATGGCGATTATTGTAAGCGCGCGACGACGACAGAGCAACAAGTATAGTAGACACGGAAACTATAAAAAAATGTCTTATTTGATTATTATTTTTTTCGATACTTATAGGATAATGTAACAAATATTTAGTAATTACGGAACTTGTCGACTGTTCAGTCAGTCACTCTCGCCCGCGCTCAACTATAATCGACTATCGTTATGATTCCAAGTTCCAACCGTTCCACCTAGTTATCTAAGTTCCAAGCCCAATGTCGTTCCATGTAACCGACAAGTAACGACGTGACAAAGTCACGGTGATTTTTCACAGTGATTTTTTTGGAACTGGAACGACAGTCACGGTGATCGCAAAATAACGACTTAGCCCATGTCTAGAAGTTAGCGGCACCGAATACCAAATAGTAGTATCTACAGAAGCTGCACTAGGCGACATAATTCATATAAATTGCAACCCTAGCTCCGTTATAATAAAGTGCAATTCAGATCGCACGGCGCTAGGCGAAAAGAAGTAGTTGCTGTATCTCTCTATTGTTATTATTTCCTTTTGTGTGCAATAATAGTTATTTATGATACTAGTGCGGAAAGTATGTGATTTCCGATGAGTGTCATTTTATTCACGAGCGAGCAAAGCGAGCGAGTGTATAAGTCGACACGAGTCGGAAATCATCTTTCGCACGTGTATCATACAAGATTTTACAATGCATTGTGCAAGAAAAAAAACAGTTATATTAAAAAGGCGTATAAAATGACGGGCTTCATAAACAAAACACATTCGCGCTGAAAAAAACATCTACTGCGCATGTGCAAAGCTGTCGAATCGCAATAAGGCAATGAGTAAAATTTATTCAGCCACGCAAATTTTTAATTAATATTTGAACGTAATTTATCAATAAAAATCAATTTCTAAAGTAATTAATTATACTAATTATAAACGCGTTTATTGAATTGTTATTTTTATTGTTCCCTTTATATTAGTAACAATTGGTAATAAAAATATCTCAAATACTGAAATGTTAGGTTGACTGGCTGAATGACAGGCTGAGCAAAAATTAAAAAAAAACTGAAAAGTAAAAAGCACTAGTGCAGAAAAGTGCTACTTTCCGCACTGTTTGGCTGCCTAGAAAACGCTCCTTTTCGAGCACATGCATTGTAATAGTTATTTATGATACTAGTGCGGAAAGTATGTGATTTCCGATGAGTGTCATTTTATTCACGAGCGAGCAAAGCGAGCGAGTGTATAAGCCGACACGAGTCGAAAATCATCTTTCGCACGTGTATCATACAAGATTTTACAATGCATTGTGCAAGAAAAAAAAACAGTTATATTAAAAAGGCGTATAAAATGACGGGCTTCATAAACAAAACACATTCGCGCTGAAAAAAACATCTACTGCGCATGTGCAAAGCTGTCGAATCGCAATAAGGCAATGAGTAAAATTTATTCAGCCACGCAAATTTTTAATTAAAATTTGAACGTAATTTATCAATAAAAATCAATTTCTAAAGTAATTATACTAATTATAGACGCGTTTATTGAATTATTTTTATTGTTCCCTTTATATTAGTAACAATATTGGTTATAAAAATATCTCAAATACTGAAATGTTAGGTTGACTGGCTGAATGACAGGCTGAGCAAAAATAAAAAAAAAACTGAAAAGTAAAAAGCACTAGTGCGGAAAAGTGCTACTTTCCGCACTGTTTGGCTGCTTAGAAAACGCTCCTTTTCGAGCACATGCATTGTAAAGTGTTTTACAATGCATGTGCTCGAAAAGAGCGTTTTCTAAGCAGCCGAACAGTGCGGAAAGTAGCACTTTTCCGCACTAGTGCTTTTTACTTTTCAGTTTTTTTTTATTTTTTTTCTCAGCCTGTCATTCAGCCAGTCAACCTAACATTTCAGTATTTGAGATATTTTTATTACCAATTGTTACTAATATAAAGGGAACAATAAAAATAACAATTCAATAAACGCGTTTATAATTAGTATAATTACTTTAGAAATTGATTTTTATTGATAAATTACGTTCAAATATTAATTAAAAATTTGCGTGGCTGAATAAATTTTACTCATTGCCTTATTGCGATTCGACAGCTTTGCACATGCGCAGTAGATGTTTTTTTCAGCGCGAATGTGTTTTGTTTATGAAGCCCGTCATTACGCCTTTTTAATATAACTGTTTTTTTTTCTTGCACAATGCATTGTAAAATCTTGTATGATACACGTGCGAAAGATGATTTCCGACTCGTGTCGGCTTATACACTCGCTCGCTTTGCTCGCTCGTGAATAAAATGACACTCATCGGAAATCACATACTTTCCGCACTAGTATCATAAATAACTATTTACTTACTTACTTACTTACTCTCTCTCTCTCGCGTATTGCGCCACTCTACTAACACGTTTAGGGAATGGGGAATTGGGTCTGCAAAAGGCCCGAGACCGCTCGGCCGGGCGGTCGGTAGTTATAGCGCGCAAGTACATGGAGTGACGGAGGCCTGTTCGCGGGTTCAAACCTCGGCACGTACCAATGTGTTTTCGAGTTTCGAATTCATTATGTACGTTTATTCGACGCTCTTACGGTGAAGGAAAACATCGTGAGGAAACCTGCACACACCTGCGAAGAAATTCAAAGGTTGTGTTGACCAACCCGCACTGGGCCAACGTGGTCGACTAAGGCCTATTCACCCTGGTATCTGGGTAGGCTCGAGCTCCTCGGTAGGGACATATATGAGCTGTTAACGATAACAGTTTATTGGGCTTAATTCCGCCGTCGCCGCTAAAATCTCAAAATTTAAGTTGTTGTTCTCTTTCATTCATATGGGAATCAAAAAGGATTGGGAGATGAATAAACTTAATTTTGTATGAATAATATTTAAAATAAGCAGAGCAGCTGTCAAATTCAGCTCAATATAGTCGGGATGTTTTTAAATTCCTGCTAAATTACGCGTAAAATCGATGTTTGACGCGTCTAAAATGTAGGTTGCCAATCACGCGCCACAGGAACTGGAACTGTATGTATGTGCTCACATATTGATGAGTGGCTCCTGGCGCGTGCTGGGCAGGTTGTTGATGACGAGGCTCTTGACGTTGGGGTCGGAGTGGTTCTGGAACACGCGCCACAGGAACTGGAACTGTATGTATGTGCTCACATATTGATGAGTGGCTCCTGGCGCGTGCTGGGCAGGTTGTTGATGACGAGGCTCTTGACGTTGGGGTCGGAGTGGTTCTGGAACACGCGCCACAGGAACTGGAACTGTATGTATGTGCTCACATATTGATGAGTGGCTCCTGGCGCGTGCTGGGCAGGTTGTTGATGACGAGGCTCTTGACGTTGGGGTCGGAGTGGTTCTGGAACACGCGCCACAGGAACTGGAACTGTATGTATGTGCTCACATATTGATGAGTGGCTCCTGGCGCGTGCTGGGCAGGTTGTTGATGACGAGGCTCTTGACGTTGGGGTCGGAGTGGTTCTGGAACACGCGCCACAGGAACTGGAACTGTATGTATGTGCTCACATATTGATGAGTGGCTCCTGGCGCGTGCTGGGCAGGTTGTTGATGACGAGGCTCTTGACGTTGGGGTCGGAGTGGTTCTGGAACACGCGCCACAGGAACTGGAACTCGCGCCGCCCGCCGTACTTCAGCGCCATGTTGTACACCAGCGAGCGCAGGTGCTGCGGGATGCTGCCAAATGCGATCACATATTACAATTCCATATGTAACAGCCACCGTGGTCGAGTGGTCAAAAGCTCGCCTGACGTTACGAAGGTTCCGGGCTCGAATCCCGGTGGGGACTCGTCGAACAAATATCACTTTGTGAGACTTTTCCCAGTTTGGTTACGACCATGGTCTAAGAAAACAAGGTCTAACACTCCGACCACGTGACTGACACAAGCCTACGTCATTTTGCCTGTTCATCCTTGTCGAATGCTTGTTATTCGACGCTCTTACGGTGAAGGAAAACATCGTGACGTGATGAAACCTGCATACACTTGCGAAATAATTAAAGGGTTGTGTGTGAAGGTGACCAACCCGCACTGAGCCAGCGTGATCGACTAAGGCCTATTTACCCTGGTTTCAGGGTAGGCTCGAGCCTCTCGGTGGGGACATGTATGAGCTGTTAATGATTGTAAAGAGTGTAACTCACGGGTTATCGTCAACGTCTGGGTTGTTCATCCAGGTGTTAAACAGTCCCCTGGCCCAGTCGAGGCAGCGCGGCGCCTCGGCGATGCACTCCCACATCACCAGGCTGTCTATGAGCAACGCCTCGTTCTCGTCTTTTGGTTTGTCGAGTCCGTAGTTCAGTCGCTGCAGTTGCTTTTCGAGGAGAATCTTCATGTAGTCCTGAGAAGGAGAGATGAGCATAGAATCTATACTGGATAAATGAAACAGCTGAGCAATGTATATATAACGGGTGCCCCTTAAATTGCATAACATAAATAACCCTATTATTAAAATCCATAACAGACTTGCCATAACTTTAATTCGTATAACAATAAGAATCCATAATTTAAAAATACATTCCATTATTTCGCATAATTATTAAAATCCGTAATTTTATAATCTATAATTTAAAATATATAACTTTAAAAATCATAAATATAATTTTGTATTAGTGGCTATTTATTTTTACCCTTTAGTGTACTGAAATTTGTTTTTTTCTGTATATTAAAGAACCGAATAAGATTCTTTAAAGATATTACAATCTAGCCTAAGACTAATAAGTAATTTAATTTTAATTTAATTTGTGTACTGAAAATGAATGCAATAAATATGAAGTATAACACTAAATTAAAAATTTTAATAACCCCCGACACAGAAACGATATGAACGATAATCTTCAAACGGTTGAAGACATTTTTTTGGATCATAGCTAACAACACTCTCGATTGTGACACCTTGCAAACAAAAAAAAACTAGGTCAAAATCGGTGCATCCGTTTAGGAGCTACGATACCACAGACAGACAGACAGACACACACGTCAAACTGCGACTACAAAAGAAGTGCGATGCAATCTCAGAGAGTCAGCAATTCAACTAAAAATTCATTTAAATTATTTAACGGTACAGTTAAACACGTAATAACTCATGCGGGTTTACGATTACGGCGGAGGTTATCAGTGTTGGTAATAGACATATTCGGAATACGACAGATTCTCTGATTGTCTAATTCTGAGTAGGTAAGATGGGCTCCATATATGTCACTAACAGTACAAAATCTAAACGCTAAAATAAAAAAACTTCAACCTTACCTGGAAATACCCATACCCCGAAGTGCTCTTCAAGATGTGGTCAATGAAGCCCATATTGTTCAGCAGCTGATCCCAGAGCATCTTGGAGTCGTCTCCGTTGATGAGGCAGGTTGTGAGCCCCAGGGCGTAGCTGTAATTGAGCTGGTCGGCCTTGGCTAGGTTGAAAGCGTCGTCAATGAGCTGCGACTTGGTGACCGGCGACTTGATGTGGCCTGCTTGCAGCGCCGTGGATAGCAACTCCCAGTTTCTTTGGTCGTAGTTCACGCGGTAGTAGCCTGGAATGGGATATAAAACATAAAATTGTTTTTACATCTAAAAACCTGCTAGGAAAATGTGCCACCGGAATTGGCAATTGACTTATAGGCGTAAAACTAGCCAAACAACAAATAAACATTATTTTCCAAAATAGTAACATACTGTGTTCCTGGCCCCCAAACTAGGCATTCCTATGCTATGGGAAGCCAGCTCTTCCGTCTATTGAGAACAATACTATTTTAGCAGTCTTGCGTACTTAAATATATAATTCGATTATTACATCATTACGATACAAAATAGTAAGTGGGTAGAATGAGAAAAAAAAAAACAAAACAGGGAGCTCCAATAGTAGTACTAGCAAGCGGTGCATAGTATAGAGTGTATCGTCAAACAGTGGTTATAGCAGATACAGTGGCGCAGGGGCAGTATTCGAGAAAATTACAGAGATAACAATCCGTCCTATTCACTTACCAAGAGCGTTTGGTAAGCAAACTTATTAAAACCAATCGGGCGGCGGCTACGTTGTATATTGTTTTTTCTAGAGAATTTTTCATTGATAGTACTAGCAAGCGAAACATAGTATACGTTAGAAGCCATCTGTTGAACCACAGTAAAACCAGTAAGTTATCTTCATACAAACGTGCCGCTGTCGGTTTGAATGTGTGCGTCTGCGCCGCGCGCCGTGTAGGCACGCGCTGGCACGCACACACTAGCTAAGGGGGCGGCAGTATGGGCTAAATGCAAGCATGTGCGTGACGGCGCGTGCCTACACGGCGCGCTCACATTCAAACCGATGCGGCCAGTTGGTACGGAAATAACTTACTGTTCTGAGTCTACTGTGGTTGTACTTACTAGTGGCGCCGATGTTGACGTAAAGCGCCTGCGTCGCGTTGACAGGCAGCGGGGCAGAAGTGGCGCGCTCAGACAGCCACAGCTGCGGCTTGGTGCTCCACTGCGACACCGGCGCGTCCGCCGCGATGTAGTTGATGGGGATCTGCCACAACTGCTCCTGCATCCACTTGTACGGAGTCTTGGAGCTCGAGAACAGGCTCTAAACAAACATCAACAATTTAAAGTCACTTCATTGACCGTTCTTGTACGATTTTTACTTTGATTTGCAATATATCTCAAGTGCTATAGACCATGGTGTAAGAAAACAAGGTCTAACACTCCGACCACGTGACTGACACAAGCCTACGTCACAGTGCCGGTTTTAGCACTACCAGCGCCCTGGGCAAGATTCATACGGCGCCCCCCTCCCCCTTATTTTACTCGCGCCTTCTAAAGGCCGATTTACATTATCTTAGGGTTTAGCAGAGTATTTTAGTACAACTTGAAAGGCAAGTTCTTTAGTGCTTTAGTGCGCTGAGTGAACGTTTACATTTCTTCCAGTAGATTATCATTTCGACGCCACAATGAACGCGCAACGACGTCTCGCATACGCCATAGCTTATTTTATGGCTGTGTATGCCGAATGCTTAGCCTGTTTGTTTTTGTATAAATTGTTTTTAACGTTCCACAAACAATATTGAACAAAATATTCAGGCACAAATTTAATATTCGACCAAAATTAAAACCGACCAATTCAAAATTAATTTAACCATTTGGTTTAAAGATACAACTAAATAGCCATTTTTAAAAATTGAAAGACACGCACGCGTTTTACGGCACTTGTGCACTCTCCTAAAGATTTTACTAAATTACATGTTTACACACAACAAGGGAAGAGCCGCGAGACGCGCCGGGAGAGCGCGGGCGGGGGAGGGGTATCACTTGAAACAATAACACTAAATTAAAAAAATTAACAATCCCCGACACAAAACCGTTAATTGATCCTTTCAACAACTAGAAAACAGCTGATGATCTTCAAATGGCTGAAGATATTTTCTTGGATCATAGCTAAGAACACTCTCGATTGTGACACCTTGAAAACAAAAAAAACTAGATCAAAATCGGCGCATCCGTTTAGGAGCTACGATGCCACAGACAGACAGACAGACACACACGTCAAACTTATTATAACACCCCTCTTTTTCGTCGGGGGTTAAAAATAGAAAGCGATTCTATGTAAAGGAGAGTATTTTGGAATGCAATAAACAAAAAATTTTTTAGTTGTTGTTTTTTAAGCTACGCAAAACTTTTAGTGTGACCAACGTATATCATCAAGGTAAATATTAGCAAATATTCATAGAGACCCTTATTTTTTTTTAAGATTTTATCACAAATTTTCAGTTTTCAGATTTATTCTATAGGTATGTCGTAGAATGCAGAATTATTATGTCGTCTCAAATATTTATTTTGCTTTACCTTTTTGATATTCGTATTCTAGTCTAGAGTAGGTAGGTACAAAAAAATTAGGAGAAAAATTATTAACAGGTACAAAAATAACTAATTACTAATAGATACTCGTAGTAATGCCAAATGTTATTTATTAGCAGCTAAATTATACTGTTTGATTACTACAGCTAAATTATATTTTCAGTTTTCAGATTTATTCTATAGGTATGTCGTAGAATGCAGAATTATTATGTCGTCTCAAATATTTATTTTGCTTTACCTTTTTGATATTCGTATTCTAGAGTAGGTAGGTACAAAAAAATTAGGAGAAAAATTATTAACAGGTACAAAAATAACTAATTACTAATAGATACTCGTAGTAATGCCAAATGTTATTTATTAGCAGCTAAATTATACTGTTTGATTACTGTTAATTAGTTACAGAGAGTGTGTCAGCGAAGGTAGCGTACTTTATACTCAGAATTACCAAAAGGTATTCGTCGAAGATCATACAAACCCCGATATTGAAGTCGAGGAAATGTATGAGGACATCTCAACAGCCATACAAACTTCCGAGTCTCACTTCACTGTTGTCATGGGGGACTTTAATGCGAAGCTGGGCAAACGAATCGGGAATGAGCTGAGAGTGGGGTTATTTGGAGTCGGAGATCGAAATCCCCGGGGCCAGCTGTTGGCCGGCTTCATGGAGAAAGAGGGATTCTATAATCTCTATATGATGAACTCCTTCTTCAGGAAGCCGGAACATCGGAAATGGACCTGGGTTAGTCCCGAAGGCAAGACCAAAAATGAGATAGACTTCATCTTGTCGACGAGGAGACAGATATTCAATGACGTCTCTGTGATCAACGCAGTAAAAACTGGCAGTGATCACCGACTGGTTAGAGGCTCAGTGAATATTAATGTCAGACTCGAAAGATCTTGCTTGATGAAGCCTACGCTCCGTCCGTTGCCCATCCATATCCAGAACCCCGAACACTTTCAGCTCGAACTGCAAAAGCGATTTGAATGCCTAGCAGAATGCGAGGGAGTGGAGTCCACTCAATGGACGAATACAATGACAGGTTCTTAGATGCTGTCCGTACAGCGGAGTCCAAGTTCTTTAAGACCCGCCGCTCAAATGGAAACAAAAAGATTTCAGATTCCACGCTCAGACTCATGGAAGAAAGACGAAAAATGGTTCTGCAGTCCGCAGATGATGCTTCCTGTTACCAGCGACTCAATAGACAGATCTCAAAGTCTCTGACTCGTGACATTCGCCAATTTATTACGGTTCGTATTAAGGAGGCCATTGAGCGTAACAAACGCTCTAAAGTGTTCGCAAGAGATCTGTCTATGGGGCGAAGCTGAAGACTTCGGACGGTAGAACCGTGTAGGTAATCTAAGCGCAGGACCGATCATTATGGAGATCCTTGGGGGAGGCCTTTGTCCAGCAGTGGACGTCTTTCGGCTGAGATGATGAATTAGTTACAAAAACAAGTATTTACGTTGTGAATTGAACGGTGCGAACCATTTAGTGTTGCCAACATAATGATTTTCCCCAAAATTTAGGGAATTTATGTATAAATTATATAAACGCCGTTGACAAAGGGGCGCCTGCGGCGCCCCCTTGTGCCTGGCGCCCTGGGCGGTCGCCCAACCGCGCCCCACCCTAACGCCGCTACTGCTACGTCATCTTGCGTTGTTCATCCTTGTCGAATGCGTGTTAATAGACACTTATATAGATACTTTTATATTTATCTAAGTATATGACTGATTTCAGTTTTTTTTCCGCACAGAATAAGATAATTTATTTCGACGATCTTCAAAGTTGCCAGAAAAAATCGAAAAAATGTGGCGACCTCATAGCAGGTATTTTATTTTATTTTTGTGATGTCCTCTCGATATATTGGTCCTTGTTAGTCTATCACTAAACCACAGTCTGCTGAAAATTCCAAGCATAATCTTCCCATTGCCCTTGGGAAGTAGGTAAAAGAAGGTAAGTGACCTTAATCTTTCTTATGACATAACCATAATATTATGAATTTATGAGTGTCGTGTGCTATCACGGTATTTAAATTAACGAATAAAATTGATACCAACCGTGTCAAAGACTATATTAGAATCGGTTCAGCGAATTCAGATAAGGCATTTTTAAAAGTAAGTAAAGTAAAAGACGTTTTTTTATATATCGTATTTATTTACGTATACGAACAATGCACGCAAATCGATTAATTTAGACACGTGCGTAATAAGTCGTGTGGTCGTGACGTTATATAAGTACGATTCCCTTTCTGTACAAATAATTGAGAATATGAACTGTGAAAACGCTTTCACATGTTTAGTATTTAGCAGTTAAGTTTTTAAAAAGATTTTCTAGATTTCGCTTCTCATTTTTATCTGTGGCTGCCTTGCAAACCGCAACATACCAGGAAAAAAAGAACTTTAAAAATAGAACGTCACTTGTTGAAAATGCACAGTGCCAGTGTCATAGTCCCTGGTGACAGTAAGAAGCAAACCGTATCATACCAAAAAGAAGAAAAAAATAATTGTTTAAAAATAGACCGTCACCTGTTGAAAATGCACAGTGCCAGTGTCGTAGTCCCTGGTGACAGTTAGAAAAAAGAAGAAAAAAACTTTAAAAATAGAACGTCACCTGTTGAAAATGCACAGTGCCAGTGTCATAGTCTCTGGTGACGGTGAGCAGCGGGTAGCCGGGCTGGCGCGTCCACGAGTTCATGACCTGCACGAGCGAGCGGCCCGCGAACGCCGGCTCGGACGACACCGCGGCCGACATCGACTCCCATAGGTCGTTCTCCTCGGCGTTAGCGTATTTCCTGACAAAATATATCTAGCCAATTCATTAAGGAATTACGTACAAGTACTAGAGAAGGGTCGCCGCGGAAGACGTAGTGTGGGCAGCCCCCCCACGAATGGACCGACGATCATTGTGGAGATCCTTGGGGGAGGCCTTTGTCCAGCAGTGGACGTCTTTCGGCTGAGATGATGACTAGAGAAGGGTAGGGCGCCTACAAAATGGTCCGACACAGTGAAGACAGAGGTGGGCGGCAGCATCTATCGTGCAGTCCACTGCTCATATGAACGCACCCACTGGAGACGCGATACGAGAAAGAAGAAGACTAGAGAAGACACCCCGAAAATACACTCAATGCGTCAACATGGTGGCAGCGGGAGGCTGGCGGAAAAAAACAAAAGACAAACGCCTCCGCCTCAGAGATTACGACCTCCAACCAATATTACATATTACACCCATAATATTACTATGAGTGCGCTGCGATTCGCAGGTGTCATTTCTATGTACCTACGCTAGCTAGTTCAATGGGCTAACAGTGTATTTGGGACACAGATTTACATAATCATCATATTTTCAGCTGGAAAACGTACACTGCTGGTAATAGGAATCTCCCAGAGATTGTCTTGCTTGGTCCGCATCCAGCGGCTTCCCGTTACCCTCACCAAAACGTCGGGTTACCCTTCTTCTTCTTTGCGAGTCGATGACAAATCGAACTATATGTTTGCCGCCCAGAATCTGGCCATCTGTACTGCACCATCCGTGGCGTCCATCAGGTCCTGCTGAGAACAGGTGACAGGACAGGCAGGACAGGACACCAAGTGGGCCATGGACTGAACTGCTGCTCCGCACATACACTCCAAGTTTGGATCATTAGAGATCACTTGTGGCAGTCCTCACAAGACGCTGCAGTATATTGTTGCGAGAGTGCACCTTTCGCTTCAATCCCTCACAGTTCTTTCTGTAGGTTAAGGACCTATCTACGTGTATTAAATATCAACGCAACCGCTCTAGTCGTTTTGGGGAAAATTGGCTTGTTACAGACAGAAATAAGGTTGATAGGACACATGCTTTCAAATGTCTTTTCTAAAAAAATATACTGCTTCTATCATTTTGTCTTGTGAATTTAGAACAACTCACCTTTTTTGGGTAAACCACTACTCAAATTACAGAACCCGGTTTGTATGGAACAAGCAGCAGCGTTGATCAGTGTAACAAAAAAGGAATAATTAAAAAAAAAACGAATAGCACGACAGTTTAACCGAACCGAACCGAAGTAAACAGATGAGAAATAGTTTAAGAAACATCATCTTAATTCTGAAGGACCTATCAAATGATGTGCCACTTAATATGGTACGCAAACATTTGTTTTCGTCGCTACCGCCATTTTGGTTTGATAAAACAAAACCTAGTCTATAACTTACCACGTTATACGAGGTTACACTCACCACTGATTCAGATAAAGGACCAATCCCTCGCGGAACTTCCCCTCAGTGAGCGTGTTGTTAAGCATGCGTATGAGGTTGGCGCCCTTGGTGTACGATATCTCGTCGAACTTCTGCGATATCTCCGACGCGTCCTCGACGCGCCGCGACACTGGAGACGTGTTCTTCAGAGCGTCCGTGCGGAACAGATCCAACATGTCGCTTGTTAAATCCTCGAACATGTTCCAACTGGGCTCGATCTGAATTCAAACACAAACTCGATTACAGAATAATCATAATAATAATTGTGGGACATCTCACACACGGCCATCTGACGCCAAACTAGGCAGAGCCTGTACAGTAAGCTGACGAATAAGGTGACCCCCCCGCCGACACGCCACGCTACTTTCGCCACGCTGTAACTTAGAGAGACTGTTGAAATAAGGCAACACATTCTTAAATACACTGATAGAGTATTATTAGCCATTAGTTCGTTATTTTTAGCCCCTTTGTAGCGATAGATGGCGCTTAACGGCGCCTCGGGGGGTCACCATAGTCGTCAGCTTACTGTACTATGGGACAGACAGCTGATATACATACATATATAAATATATACAAAATCCAGACACAGGCAAAACACAAGTGCTCATCACACGAATAGGGTATTTAACTAACGATGTGCTTATTGGGCACTTGCCGGTTATGGATTGCGAGTTTTATCACTATCTGAATCGATCGACACGACACAAGTTCGGTGAAGCTGGATAATATGTCGATTTTGGGACACAAGTGTAGGTCAATGCAAATAAAAAGTAGAACCAACGGAGCTCTTAGCGGCACTAATGGACTAAAAAAGCTCTTTTCTTTGTTCCCTCTTTTGGAAGCGTTATTCTGTATCATCGGCATGTCGGTCCATCCACCCATCACCTTTGTATCTGCGAATTTCTTGTCTCCCAATAACATAAAAAGGACATGCAATGCATATAATTAGAGCTTCTCTTATTGCTCACCGTAATCAGAGTCACCTTATCAATTTGTAACTAGCACTATTGCTAATAGTAAGTAATACTACCCTTATTAGTAGTAATACTAAGGGTTGCCTGGTAAAAATTGCTACCTTAGCAATAAGGCCGCCTTTTGTACACCTGTATTGTTGTAAGCTGTGTTTTCTTGTATTCTTTTGTCATACTAATATTACGAGTATAAAGAGGAAAGATTTGTATTTTTGTGAGTGTGTATTTGTAATGAATAAACTCAAAAACTACTGCATCGATTTCAAAAATTCTTTCACTATTAGAAAGCTACATTCACCCTATATTCTTATGTATGCTTAAATCTTTAAAACTACGCAACGGATTTTGATGCGGTTTTCTTTAATAGATAAGGTGATTCAAGAGGAAGGTTTATATGTATAATACATGCATAATATACTTAAGGATGGGATACCACAATAACCATTTTCCCGAGCCGGGGTATTCTATTCGAATACAATAATCCTTGGCCAGTACTTACATGGTCGACGGAGCCGGGGCATTCTATTCTAATACAATAATCCTTGGCCAGTACTCACATGGTCGACGCCGACATACTCGATGTAAGTGGCGAACCCCTCGTTGAGCCACAGGTCGGTCCACCACCGCATTGTAACCAGGTTCCCGAACCACTGGTGCGCTAGTTCGTGAGCCACGTCGATCGCAACCGTCTGCTTGTCTCGCGGCGATCCTGAAGACTCCTCAAACTATGTCCGTCACGCGTGGACAGGCATGTTAGAGGGCCTTTATTGTTTTAAGCTTTGTTGTCTTGCATTCCTTTGTGTGCAATCACTATACATAGTATAAAACAAAGTCGCTTTCTCTGTCCCTATGTCCCTATATCCCTATGTCCCTATGTATGCTTAAATCTTTGAAACTACGCAACGGATTTTGATGCGGTTTTCTTTAATAGATAGAGTGATTCAAGAGGAAGGTTTACATGTATAATACATGCATAATATACTTAAGGATGGGATACCACAATAACCATTTTCCCGTGTGGAGCCGGGGTATTCTATTCTAATACAATAATCCTTGGCCAGTACTCACATGGTCGACGGAGCCGGGACATTCTATTCTAATACAATAATTGTTTGGACAATACTTACATGGTCGACGCCGACATACTCGATGTAAGTGGCGAATCCCTCGTTGAGCCAGAGGTCGGTCCACCACCGCATTGTAACCAGGTTCCCGAACCACTGGTGCGCTAGTTCGTGCGCCACGTCGATCGCCACCGTCTGCTTGTCTCGCGGCGACCCTGAAGACTCCTCAAACAGTAGACCCGTTTCTCTGACAAAATATTCATAGAAAGTTTATTTTATTTTTATTTTATTTAAGTTTGAGATCTTCAATCGTCTTTCCGCAAGCCTACTGCATTAGATCTAGCTTTCCGATTTATTACGTGATGATAACTGTGAAGTGTCTTTTAAAGCGTTCTAAGAATTTAAATTTTATAGATACGTTACTTAGTTATTTAGCTAAATTAGATCTTCTGTACAATAGAATGACATAATATTCTTTGCAAATACACAAAATCTTCTGAAATCACCTGTGGAGAAGACTACGCTTTTAAGTTAGATCATCATCATCATTTCAGCCAGTAGACGTCCACTGCTGGACAAAGGCCTCCCCCAAGGATCTCCACAACGATCGGTCCCACGCTGCCCGCATCCAGCGGCTTCCCGCGGCCCTAAGTTAGATATCATACTAATATTATAAAGAGGAAAGATTTTTATTTGTGTGTGTGTGTATGTTTGTAATGAATTAGCTCAAAAACTACTGAATTTCAAAAATTCTTTCACGGTTAGAAAGCTACATTCACCCTGAGTAACATTACCTTTTACCGCGAAAAAATGCCTCGAAAAAATGCCTCATTCCCACGGGAAAAACTGTTAACGCGGGCGGAGCCACGGTGGAAAGCTAGTTAAAAATAATGTAACGCCAAAATGTCCATGGTCACACACTCACCCCGCCTTCTACTATATTTTGCATAAATTTCCTATACTTTCATCGTATCATTTCAAAAAAATGTGCGAATTGTATGCAGGCGTCAATGACCATTTGTCCATATTAATATGAAACAAAGCATAGATCTAGTTTTTCCACATTTTTTATGTGATGAAAACTGCGAAGTGTCTTTTAAAGAGTTCTGAGAATTAAGTTTTTAAATTTTATATTTATACGTTACCTACTTGTATAATGTTTTGATTGTACTTTTATTTATAATAAAATATTATTATTATTTATTGTTATAATAATAATATGTTATTATAAGTACCTAGGTGTGTGTTTCAAACTCATTAAGGAAATCATTTTGAGGAAACCTTTAAACAATTTACAATTTACAGTAACTTGACAAAGTTCCGGAAAAAAAATATAATTAAATTGACTGGTTTAACTTATAGGTACAGTTATTTACACTATACATTGATTTATATTAACTTTATAAAACTAACATTAAAATCTCTCCTATATATGATATCCGCAAAATATGACTTTAAAATAATGTAAATCTCAATTTACGACCAGTTTTAGACTCAGTAGGGCTAAATAAGACTTACATTAGTATTTTTGATGTCAATGAACAATAGTTCATGACTCAACAACTTACCTAAACGTAATCAACCCCCAATTCTCCATAGCACCACTGGAAAAATCCGGTATGGCTATCAAATCCAGTTTATCCAATGCATATGGAAGGCCAAACACCTCCTCATAGAATTCCAGAAGTTTCGGAGTAATAGACGCCGCATACTCAGCCTTCTTTATCAACTCGGGTCTGGTCCAAATGCGTATTGGTTTTGTCATGTTGTCTTTGCTGACGTAACTAGTGTCTAAAGACACGAAATCGCATAGAACGTAGGCGACGAGGTAAGTAGACATCTTCACTGATCGCTCGAAGTGTGTCCATTCCCATTCTGGTTGGTCGGCACTGGATATGTAAACAAAATTGCAATGTTAAAAGTTAAACAATAATAAAGCCTGACCAAAGAAATAAGAAACCTGCTCTGGAGGCACCACATAATATATATTTTTACGAATATGGCAACAATTTTCCTTAAAAAAATAGTTTCTTTTTTAATTTCTGAAAATGGCGAGGTTTCTTATTTCTTTGGTCGGGCTTTAAATAAAAAATGCTATCTAAAGCCCGACCCGAAAAATAGTAAAACCTCGCCATATTGCAGAATTTCAATGGAACTAATAATTTTATAATAGAAATTGTTGCCGTAAACATACAAATACACGTGGCGCCCCCAGAGCACGTTTCTTATTTTTCTAAAATCCGCCTGCAATGGTCCATTGCAAAGTAACACTTAACTCCTAATTGTTAGGGGTGATTTTAATAAAAAGTATAGTTGTAGAGTGATTGTCTAATATAAAACTAAGACAAATTATAGTGTCATCTAAGCGCTTTAGAGACTGTTTTAGTCATAAATTATTATATTCAAAATATATAAGAAGTCAATACCAGATTAATAAATCACATTACACTTATATTACAAAGAGGAAAGATTTGTATTTTTGTGTGTGTATGTTTGTAACGAATAAACTCAAAAAGTACAGAACCAATTTCAAAAATTTCAACATTATAAAGCTACATTCACCCAGAGTAACATAGGCTACTTTTTACCGCGGGAATAAATGTTAACGCGGGCGGAGCCGCGGCGGAAAGCTAGTAGTTAGCTACTTACGTACTAAACTTACTTCTACTAAACATACATCACTCCCTGGCAATACTCACATTGGTTCTTTCGCAGCAACCTTCATATTAGACAATGCGGTCATATTCTTCCGATGCGCGATACTGATTTCGAACTTGGCTTTAAAACCGGGCTCGTCGAAACAAGGAAACGCCGCGCGTGCTGATGTAGGCTCAAACTGGGTTACAGCAAGTGATCTGTAATAAATATCCCACCAAAAGAATTAATTTCAAAAGTTGCCAAGTTAACCAAAAGGAGTTAAAAGGATGCAAAGATTACCAGGTTCTAAGTAGGTAGGTATATGGTGAGCCACAAACATGCTTAAACATTTTAAATGACATTTCATATGAAGGTAATTTTATGCTATAGCCAAAAGTATCAAATTAACATATTGGTTGGCAAGCAAAATGTCACAGAATACCAAATAGTAGACCCAACAGAAGGGTAACTTAGAGACATAATTCAAATAAATAGCAACTCTAGCTTTAGTATTATAAAGTCCAATTCAGATTGCACGGCACTAGATAAAAATACGAGGTAAAGCCTGACCAAAGAAATAAGAAACCTGCTCTGGGGGCGCCACTTGTATATTTTTACGACTATGGCAACAATTTCCCTTATAAAATTAGTTCCATTGAAATTCCGCAATATGGCGAGGTTTCTTATTTCTTTGGTCGGGCTTTAGCTGCCTCTCTTTCTATCGCGTATCGCGCCGATTCTCGCCCCTCTACATGACTCTACTAACACCTCCAGTTTCCTAACACCTCTTGGAGAGAAGCATCAGCCGATCATAGCCTAAACTACGGAGTTTATGTGCAAACAATATGATGAACAAATTTCTTGGTTGACTGTACCTCAAATAAATAAATAAACACTCACTTTTCTACCTTATTTTCATCGGTATAAGTACTTTTATAGAATCCGGTGAGAGAGTTTGATATTAGTCCCTCAAAGGGTATTTCAAGTATGTAGTCTACATTGGGTTTCAAAGCGGTTGCTAAAGTGAGAACCAATCTGTCTCCGGGTGCGTCACTGATCGATGCTATTTTGATATTGCGCACACTGCTGTGGGTGACCTGAAAATATTTGTGGTAACGATTTTATTTGCCTTAAAATAAAACTAAACTATAAAACCATAATTTTTTTTTATATTTCTTATTCTATTTCCTTTGACGGCTTCTTAGACCCCTTTTTTTTGACAGTTAAATTGAGGCTTTTAATTTGAAGTGCTCCAGTCTTGTTGTTAAGCAAGTTGCACATTTGTTTTAGTGTTTGTTTGTAAAGTCACAAAACCTGCTTTTATTGCTATCAGCAGCATTTTTATAATCATGCATCTGAACTGAAGAAAGTTCTTTGGAACTGGATACTTGAAAGCTTGACTTACCTGTGTGTCAGTATCAACAATAGCATTATTGGTTTGAATGGTTGCTTTAGTAGTTGTTTCAACAACATTATCAGAATTTCGTTCTACTGCATCTAAATTAACTATATTATTATTAGATGTGTTGTTTGGCTCCAGAGCTTTATCAGAAATATTCTGGACTACTTCTTTAACCTCTGGTGTTACAATGGTCTCTATTTTTGCTTCTATTGCACTCTCATTAATTATATTTTGTGCTACACCATTAGTATTAGGATTATTTGCAAGAACTGGCCTATTTACCATGCTTGTAACATTATTATCAATTACCGCAGGAATATCTCGCTTGCTTCTCATATGCAATGTTTCAACTTTTTCATATATTTGTTCCGTAAGCTTTACATTCTTATTTATAGTGAGATTTTTTGAGTGCAAAACAATTTCTTTTACTTTCTTACTAGCTCTGATTGTTATGTGGACTTCACCAGAATAAAAGGAGCTTTCTAAATCTGCTTTTATTTTTAATCTATAGAAGCTTGGTACTACTTCAGATGGCAGCCTGAGGTTTGGCGATGGAGCAGTGCTCTGGGCAAACGGTTTTGTCTCATCCCAGAATTCTCCCGTCTTTTGAGACAGCTGCAATAAAGACAAATAAATTTTGATATAATGTTACAAATTATAATTTAGTTTACATAATAATATAGCAAGTTCCTTATGACTGTCTATGTGGCCAGTTTGTTACAGGAAATTACAAATCCTTCTGCCAATAAATTTAATAAATAAGTAATAAACCAATTTGATATCCATTACATAGCTTGCAAGTGTATAATGTACATTTTTATAAGTATTCAATCTTATGGGCTGCACAATGGGTAAATTGTACTTGTAAACAATTAAGTTTATAATATTCTGTTGATGTTGTTGTGTTAATTTATTAATAATTAGTCAGTAGCAGACAGTTTAGGGGAAATAGAAATGGCTGATTTCATGAACAAAGCCAGCAATCCAAAACTAAAACATTTATATAAGTTTCACAATTATTGAAAACTTTCTGTTGCGTGTAAAGCTAAAGTCTTCATTTCAAAAACTTACCGAATCATTTGGAAGACTTTTAACTAAACTGATTAGAGTAAAAACGATGAATAATCTCAGAAACAACATCTTACAGAGTGGAAACGTAGCAATATCACAGAAACTAAATGCACTGGGTATTATAAAATATTTTGTAGGTACTATATCATTAGGTACATATTTTATGACACGAGGAAATAATTTATGAGTATTATTATTTCATATTTTATTATATTTTTAGTATTTTTGAGTCACATCACAACAACGATACATTCGCGCCGCGCGCAGTCGCGCTGTCATTTTTGACATTAAAGGCCGGTTTACACGCTCTTAGTCTTTAGTCAAGTTCTTTAGCGAAGTCCTTTAGTAGAAACGTGTGGACGTCACTTGCTTTAGTAGACGTCACTTGCTTTAGTACTTGCTTTAGTACGGAATTTAGTAAACTCTTTAGGAGAGTGCACAAGTGCCGGCGGCGGCGGCGTGCGTGTTTTTTGTTTTTTAAAAGATGGCTATTTAGTTGTATCTTCAAACCAAATGGCCGGAATATTATTTTTGAATCTTTATAATAAGAATGAAAGAAATGAAGAATATTTATATTTTAATTTTGGTCGAATAATAAATTTGTGCCTGAATATTTTGTTCAATATTGTTTGTGGAACGTTAAAAACAATTTATACAAAAATAAACAGGCTAGGCATTCGGCATACACAGCCATTGGCGTATGCGAGACGTCGTTGCGCCTTCGTTGTGGCGTCGAAATGATACTCAACTGGAAGATGTGTAAACGTTCACTCGCAGCGCACTAAATCACTAAAGAACTTGCCTTTCAAGTTGTACTAAAGTACTTAACTAAAGACTAAGAGCGTGTAAACCGGCCCTTAGCTTTAAAAAAAAAAGTTTAAGGCGGGAAGAGGCAAAGGTCACTCATTAATGGAGCCAAAAAATCAAGTAAACTTTGAGGCTCTTCCTTCCTTTCTCGTCACAATAATTCTAATTCGAATCACAACTGCGGAATAAGTGGGCTAGTTAAATAATTATCATCTTACAAATTAACAACATTGACCTGATAACCAGTTCACTATCAGTTTTTGTACGTTAACAAGCGTACCTACCTACTTGTCGGCATTGTTATCAAACTACACGCGACGTTTTCAAGTTCACGGTGATATCAAAGCAACGGAAGTAAAGATAAGTCTTACCCTAAAATAAGTTATAAAATGAACTATAACTCCAACTAAAACCGCCACAATAACAGCAAGGATGACTAGGCCCACACAGACGCATGTAGACAGAAAGACACCTCCTCGTCTGCTGTACTGGATATCTTCTGTAGCTTGGGACTCGTATGCCAGAAACTGCTGGCGGCTTGTCGACAGGGTCATCTTGTCATATCACCCTAAAAGCGATAATTTTATCACATCATTATTACAAAAAAGTATTTATTGTAAATATATAGGTATGTGCGGTCAAGTGCAGGGTATGCGGACATAAAAAACAAAGCAAAATTCAAAGTGCTCAGCCTAGCGTGCTGTTGACTGGACTTAGTTAAAACCTGACCAGAAAAAAATAAAAACAGCTCTGGGGAGCCAGATGTAGGTAAGTAGGTATATTTTTATGTTACTAAAATCATACTCACTCATATAGGTAATATTAAGATATTACGAGTAATAGTATATAGGAAATATTTGTATTTTTGTGTGTATGTTTGTAACGAATAAACTCAAAAACTACTAAACCGATTTCGAAAATTCTTTCACCATTAGAAAGCTACATTCACCCTAAATAAAAAAAAAAAAAAAAAAAAAAGTAACATAGACTACTTTTTACCGCGGGAACATGCCTCATTCCCACGGGAAAAACTGTTAACGCGGGCGGAGCCGCGGCGCAAAGCTATTACTTATAAAATTAGTTCCATCGAAAATCCACAATATGGCGAGGTCTTTTATTTTCGTTAGGCTTTACGTAGTACTTAGCAATGGTAGACAGGTACTAGGAACATGACTTGTACCACTACAGTATAACTGTCTTCTGTGGTAAGTACTTACCTACCTAGTGCTTGCTTGCGGGTTTATCGTGTTGGTTACGAGGTTAACCTACCTCACAAACCCTGGTGACGGAATTATAGAACCGCCTACCCCTCTAACATGCACGGTCCACGCGTGACAGACATAAATTTGTCGTGCGTATTCTCTTATCCTATTGGAGGATATTTCAATATGGCGGATTTCTCGCGCGACAAACTTTTGTCATAGCACTGCATGTTACGGGGGGCTTCCGACATTCTCCAATAATGACTACATCCGTTGATAGTAGCCGGGACCAACTGTAGTAGTAGCGAATGCGTTTTTTTTTTTTTTAAGAAACCGTACAATAAGTAAATTAAGGCTTTTTAGGCTGGGGCTACTTTGCGACATCCATCATGCTAATATTGTAAAGTGGAATGGTTTGTATTTTTGTGTGTTTGTATTATTGTAATGAATAAACTCAAAAACTACTGAACCGATTTCAAAAATTCTTTCATCATTAGAAAGCTATGTTCACCCTGAGCTGAGTAACATAGGCTACCTTTTACCGCGGGAAAATGCCTCATGCCCACGGGAAAAACTGTTAAGTTTTTCATACCACAGAATAAATAATAGTACTAGGTAGTCATACATAATTTTGTCATGTGAAATCTTATTTTATGCTACAAATAGAACATAATTGCGGCATGCGGTAGCCTATTCTACCTACGCCGAAGCAACATCGTGGGTAATGTTCAAAGCATCTTACTGTATTTGTACTTATATCAATATGTGGAATGCCGCAATGCCGTACAATGTTGCCATTGTTGCCCCAGTATGAATTAGCCTTTATAGGCGCATCTTTTGTTTTTTGCCAGGTACGAGTAGTAATGTCACATTATTAACTTAACCTTGCACAGTTCGACCTCGGAGTGGCAGTTTGTCATTGTAGTGTGGCTAATCGGGAAGAAATTAAGCATTAACTGCCATGTTACATCCATCTTGAAGGTTACATTGCGTTTGGTCAAGAACAGAGCTAGATTCACGGCTGTATAGAATTATCTTTTTAATAAATAACTAGCCTTCCGTCCGCTAATTTGCTCACGATAAATTAATTTTACCGTAATAGGTATTTTCCAAAAAGTAAAAAGTAGCCTGTTTACTCAGGAATAATGTAACATTCTCAGTTCGATTCACTGGTTTTGAAGCCTATTCAATCCAAAAATAAATAAATCAAATCTTTCCTCTTTATAATAATACTAGCGACCCGCTCCGGCTCCGCACGGAAATATGGTTATTGTATGCATGTATTATACATATGAACCTTCCTCTTGAACCACTCTATCTATTAAAAAAAAACGCATCAATATCCGTTGCGTAGTTTTAAAGATTTAAGCATACATAGGGACATAGGGACATGGGGACATAGGTAGGGACATGGGGACATAGGGACATAGGGACAGAGAAAGCGACTTTGTTTTATACTATGTAGTGATAGTGATATGCTTACCTAATTAAGTTAGAGCGTTGTAAAAAACGATTGTGTCAGTTACGCATGTCAAATGCTTCTGTGCGTATGTAAAAATCGTTTTTAATCAATCTTTTTTATTTCTGGTACGGGACTTAACTGTTTTCGTATGATTGTTGCATTGTTTTGAAATTCATACACAATAATGTTAAGGATTCATACTAAGGCTTATATCTGTATAGATATAGATATAAGCCTTAGTAAGTCCCGTACTGCCCCTCTAACATGCCCGGTCCACGCGTGACAGACATAATTTTGTCGTGCGTATTCTCTTATCCCATTGAAGGATATTTCAATATGGCGGGTTTCTCGCGCAGCAAACTTTTAACTGCATGTTACGGGGGCAGAAATCAAAAAGATTGATTAAAAACATTTTTTTTAAAGCTCGAATGAACGTAAAACGGAACCACTTGATGTTTTTTATAGTAAGAATGAAATTTAGCGTGAGTCTATTTTCCGAGTAGGTAGTAGTATTTTTCTCTGGCGTGACCAATGCAAACAGGCGATAACGCTTGTCCAGCCTGCATTCATTGGTCTATATTGCAATATTACATTAAACTGATTCTGTTGAACATTTAATTTAACCAAACAAGTTTGCATAACAGGGGTCTAGATTGTTATTATCAAAGGCGGCTAAATCCATCATCCATAAGTTTATAAGTAGGTACAACACATTTTTTTTCGTTATTTTAGGCTGCGTTTCCACCAGAGATGAGCGAGGATGCGCAGCGAGGAATGTGTTTGTAAAGAACCAATAGAATCGCTGCAGTCATCGAGGCCAGGTAAATGGAGCGTTTCTATTGGTTCTTTACAAATATATTCCTCGCTTACGCATCCTCGCTCATCTCTGGTGGAAAAGCAGCCTTACAGGTTACTTAAAATCGATAATACGGTGTACCGTTATCATAAGTAATCTGTTTTCCTATTTAAAATTTCAATATATGATCGAAGTTTCAATGCATAGATGTATTTATTAAGTTATTTTTTAATACAATTTATTGAAAATCTCAAATAATGGATGAACTTTGCCGTGTTTGTACTTTGCCGTTATTGCAACTAACATAAATGAATTTATCCACTAACATAGTATACGGTGTGTAGTGTAACTAGTATTATATTATCCTAGTGTAACTAGTATTACCTATATTATCTGTGATATTATCTGTGGTACGGTCAGATGAAAATTACATGGACTTAGTAACATAGTTTTACTAAGTCCATGGAAAATTATGCTGAAGACGCTTTTCTTGGACGACGAATCAAGCTTCAACGGACTTGCGGGGGAGCGGAAAAGTCTCTATCCTATAGTAGTCATGTACTAACGTGTCTAGGGGCGGCTCGAGGGAGCCTCGGACCTGGCCTAGCGCGTTGGTACGGAAAAACATCGTGAAGGAGACGACGCCTGGCATTGCTGTTCTCTCTCCTTATTCAACAAATATAAGAACGGCGTCGAAGTCTAAATTGTACAGCATAGTGTGCTCTTGACTGTAAATCCGTTTTTAAACGCTAGATTTGTATTCAACTCTATCTAGATATACGGCTGAAGTTAGTACAATGAGTTGTTTAATGCTTTGCTAATAGTTTCATTTGTAAGTAGGTACAGAGTACAGAAACCAGCACATCCGGTTGGACATTCGCGCTATGAAATTCACCCACAACGCTACGCGAATACGGGCGTTCTCAAGGTCAACATGTACAGCCGCATGCGCTGGCTACCTGTACCTATTTATTATTTTTGTCACTTGGTGTCGTATCCTGCCTGACCTGTGACCTATTTTCAGCAGAACCTGATGGACGCCACAGAAGGTGCAATAGAGAGATGGCTAAATTCTGGGCCGCAAACATTGATTACCTACTAGCTCTCCGCCCGCGTTAATAAGTTTTCCCGTGGGAATGAGGTATTTTCACGTGGTAAAAAATGGCCTATACATTATGTTAAGGGGCTCTAAGGGGCGCCGCCACCCTTTAAAAAATAATAACTCGGAAAATAATAAATTTTTCAAAAATCCGGTTCACAGAACTGGGGTCGGGGTGCTGTAGGATATACATATACCCTACAACGCTAACTACACTACGCCCCTTAATCAAGGGTGTCAGCTAACTCCATACCAAATTTTATTAAAATCGCTTCAGCCGTCTAGACGTGAAGAAGTAACAAACATACACTATCACAAACTTTAGCTTTTACAATATTAGTGCGTTATTTTGGTTGATAAATGATCATCGACTCGCAAAGAATCGATGTTTTTGGCCAATACCTATTGAAAAAGTAATGTAAACAAAATTGTATTTATAATCGTAAAAATATGTGTAAATATTCATACTGTAATACGACGCTGCTGGTGACACCGTGTTCACATTTTGTTATCACTTAAAGGGTTAATATTAATTACGATATCACGATGAAATCTTGAAATAAAACAAACTATAATACCTAAACTTGACTTTTTATACACAATGGTGTCACCGTCACAGTTTTTAAGATAAACTAAAGCGATATCACACGAGTTACTACTTAACGATAAAATGACGTGTATTTTATGTTCCGATTTTTTTTTCTATATTATTGTTTTATTTTTATAGATTTAAATTTAGATTTATTTATTTGCTAAAGATACAGTCACAAATCAATGGTCTTAATGTAACATATTTTAGGTCTCACATATCTAGCCTAGGACAGCATGCAAACATTAGTCAAACTTTTTCTTATAAACAACACATTAAAATCTCGAAATCTCTTTGAAGTCCAAAAATTCACGAATTGAGTAAAACATATTCTGTAATAGGGGTCTATATTAAAACCCATAATTGAAAATGTATATATTGAAAATCCATAATCGCTAAATGCTATAATGATTAAAATCCATAATTTTGAAACACATATATTTAAAAGCCCTAAATTTAATACGAATACTGTCAGTATGTATAACAATTAAAAAATATAAATTTGACAAACACAGCACACATTTATTAAATTATTATTTTTTATCACCAAAAATGCTGTTTCTCTTATGTTCTTTTTTACCAAAATATCTTAAATTTATGATTTCGAAACATTATAGAATTATTTATTTTATGCAATTTAAGTGGCACCCCTGTTATATAATATAATAGCCAAGCCCGGAGAGACTTTTTAAATGTTGATTTGTTATTTGATTGTTTAATTGACTGTGGTACTTTTTTATATATTTTTATGCACATTATGTAGCAGTTTTTCCTAAACCGAGTACTTCTTTGAACAACCTCACTTACAAGATCGTTTGGATTTCGTATTTTGTTTAATAGAGCTATTTATATTGAAGGTTCGTAATGGTACTATTAATTTCTGTTCCCTAATAAAATACTACTAATATTATAAATGCGAATGATGTATGGGTATTATTTACTCTTTCACGCAAGAACTAGTGAATGGATTTTAATGAAACTTTACAGTAATATAGCTTATATATGAGAATAATTTTAATAGACAACCTTTTACTGCGGGAAAATACCTCATTTCTACAGATAAAACAATTAGAGCGGGCGATGCCATGGGGCGGAAAGCTAGTGACAACAAAAAGAAACACTATAATGAAAACAATAAAAGTACTTACAAGTTTCTACGTACGTAGTAGGTA
Organism: Teleiodes luculella; assembly: GCA_948473455.1. Lineage (NCBI taxonomy): Eukaryota > Metazoa > Arthropoda > Insecta > Lepidoptera > Gelechiidae > Teleiodes > Teleiodes luculella. Next base: position 12,283,212 of record OX419589.1, read on the forward strand.
CTTTGTATTAGTATACTCAAGAGCATGAAAAGATGAACAAATGAATTAACCTGCTACGCTTGTGTCGTAGAAGTTCGACATATCAAGTTCAGCTAACCCTGCATTGGAACGTATTTTTTTTTTAATTGACCTATGCTTGTGTCGAAAAGGTACGACCAATCAAGCTTCACCGGACTTGTCATTGGAACGTAGTTACTAATACGTGCTAATACTATGTATTTTTCCATGTAATAAGTAGTAAAAATAGGTTACCTTTATTTTCTTTATTTATTTAGTAACTAGCGACCCACCCCGGCCCCGCACGGGAAAATTGTTATTGTGGGTTATCCTTCAGTATATTATGCATGTGTTATACATATAAACCTTTCTCTTGAATCACTCTATCTATTAAAAAAAACCGCACCAAAATCCGTTGCGTAGTTTTGAAGATTTAAGCATACATAGGGATATAGGGATATAGGGATATAGGGACAGAGAAAGCGACTTTGTTTTATACTACGAGTATGTAGTAGTGAAGATAAAATTTTCCAGACACACTTGAAGCAAGTAGAAGGAAGTGGTCTCTGCCTACCCCTCCTGGAAAGAGGCGTGACTTTATGCATATATGTAGATAAAATTTTAGATTCTTCTAATACATTAAACTATCAAATAAATATCGAAACTTGCATTGTATGGAAGAAAAAATGTAATATTTTAAGAAATGTATCATTCTGCATTCGTCATACGAAAATTAGTGAGCGGTGAAGGAGCAAAATTTTCCACAATTAACACTAATTAGTGACATAATACAAACAAACTACATAATACTATACTTTCGAGGGGCATTCAAAGTAACATTCGAATAGAGCAGAACAAATTAACAATGTAGGTAAGTAAAGTACTACACAAAAGCATGTTTTTTATTTGAGAGGATACTGACATTATGCAAAAGACGTGCTGATAAAGACGGTTATTTTGGACAACATACATTTTCGGAAAACAAAAATTTCAGGCCTGATTGCCTGCATTAATAGGTCTATGGTTATTATATAAAAAAAATTTGCTCTTTTCATTGAAAATTGAATAAAAAAGAAAAAGAAAATAGAATGCGGAAACACTATCAAACCAACAATGTTGTACAATCAAGAGCAAATCAAGCTGAACAATTAGCACCATTTTGGTATTCGTTGTGTATCTGTTGAATAAATGACGGTGTCGGGTGACGACAAGCGTATCTGCTTAGCGTACAGGCCGTATTAAAAAAGAGCAATAATTAATTTGTAGTGAAAGGTACTATTATTTATTCTATGGTGAATGAAAGTGACCAAATGTAGCTCGTAGCATTTGCCTACGTCGTCGTTGCTACGGGTGCTACGCCGTAGCAGGAATCGGGCCAGGACTACGTGGTTCGGACGATTCAATGTAATTCAGTTAAATAAACAACAAACAACGAGATGACATGCAGCTGGAAATGTTGATTTTGAGAGCGACCGTATTTCGTAGCGGTAGGGATGAAATTTGTAGTGCAAATGTCCAACCAACGTCATGTGCTGGCTTCTGTACGTTTGCATGTTTACTATCATCGTCACATCATCATCATCATTATGTCAGCCAAAAGACGTCGTCGTCGAGTTGTTTTTTTTATTACTATGGAAATACATTAAATCATTTATGAACGGCGGATGTTTTTTTGGTATTGTCAATTTGAATTGTGTTGGTCAAATTGTAAGCTGTGAACTATACTTACAGACAATTTGCTTAAAATTTACTGTTTCGTTCGTTAACAGCTCATATATTTTGCTTTACTTTAAATCAGAATTAGGCAATCAGATTTTCTACGAATCGGAATGCATTTTAATTTCTCTGGTTAACCGATAAATTGCCTTATCTGAAGTAAAACATTATTACAAAGATTAAAATGACTCAAATCTGACTCACCGACTCACGTCATTTTATAAAACTAACCTAGACTATCCTGAATATAGGTTTTATATTTTAACAAAAGCCTGTAATTTGTAAAGGGGTTAAAGATAAGGCATATTATTTTCCGAGACAGAAAATTCGTAAACTTGAAATTGTTTTAGTACAGTCAAGAGCAGGCCAAGTTAAACACACTGGGTTCTAATTTGGTACTGATTTATACTAATAATTTTGATTCTATAATGATCGTTTTCTAAGTTGGCCTACCGCTATAAAGGTCAAATTGTCGGACTGGCAGGAAATGGGTATCAAACAGCGTAGTGTTAGCTTTTTGTAAAATAGAAGTAGCTGACAATCTGGGTCTCAGGAGATCGCTGGATGCAGGCAGCGCAAGACCGATCGTTGTGGAGATCTTTTAAGGAAGACCTTTGTCCAGCAGTGGCCGTCTTTTGGCTGTGATGATGAGGGTGAAAGGATACATCATCGTTTTCAGCTTGTAGACGTCCACTGCTGGGCAAAAGCCTTTCCCGAAGATTCCCACGGCGACGATCGGTCCTGCACAGCCCGCATCCAGCGACTTCTTGTAATCCTCACGAGAAAAAGAAATTCATAGTTAAAACTTATTCGTTTCTATTTTTCATTCCTTACCTACTATCGGAGAATAAATGTACATAAATATGAAACAACCCGCAGTAGCCTCACCTTGTAATGCCAGCTGTAGGTCTCTATTTATAATAATAGCTGTCGATAAAACATTGTGTTGTATTTAAAACATTATTATACGCAATCCAAACGCTAAACTATCAAAAATACAACAATAGCAGTTTGACTTGAATAAGTAATTAACACCGGCTTGGCACTATTTACTTAAACGAGTCGGTATTTTCTGAAAAAAATAAACAATCATTCGCGAATACTTACTTTATTTGAGGTCAAAATCCAGTTCAAGATCTTTTAACACTGGCACATAAACACACTAAGTCACTTTCGGAGTTAAAAAGAAAAACAAATAAACAGAAAATTTAAATGTATTCAAAATTAATTCGAACACTAAAAACTGCCAATAACTGTCGAGCTGTGTGCGCCGTGTAGAACTATGGCGATATGCATTGCTAGAAGTGGGCGGTAAACGCGTACTTTACGCTATTTTGTGACCATTTTGAGTTGATCCCTGGCGCACTTAAGTTTTTCACCTCACATCTCCAATTTTCAAGGCGTTTTAAGAGGCGCGGGAGATCTTTTCAATAGCCTTGCTGGAAATCTACCTTCGTCTACCGAGACCGCTTCGTACGTAACGCATTAATATTTTCTTTCTCTCGATGTGATTTGTTTTCATACAAGTATGGCATGTATGACGGGTGAATGAATCAATCAATAATATTTACTGCCTAATATAAAGCGCAAGTTTATAATGTACTTTGTATGATTAATATTGATGTTTGTTGTAAATAAAAATTAATAAACTCTGCTACAGTTAATCTGAGTCAATCGTATCATGCAAGAGGAACTATAAACAGTATAGGTAAACATATTAAATAATTCATCATTATTTGTTAAGCATCTTGAGTTTTCATGATTATCATGATGACTATTTTTTAACCCCCGACGAAAAAGAGGGGTGTTATAAGTTTGACGTGCGTGTCTGTCTGTCTGTCTGTGGTATCGTGGCTCCTATACGGATGCGCCGATTTTGATCTAGTTTTTTTTGTTTGCAAGGTGTCACAATCGAGTGATGTTCTTAGCTATGAATATCTGCAGCCATTTGAGGATTATCAGCTCTTTTCTAGATGTTGAAAGGATCAAGTAACGATTTCATGTCGGGGGTTTTTTTTTTTTAATTTAGTGTTATTATTACATAACTAGCTGTCCCGCCCGCGTAGTTATTTTTTATTTTTTCCCCGTTGTTAAAAGAGTAAGAAGTTGACCGGGGATAATATAAGGTACCACCATGCAAAATGTTATTTAAATCGGTCCAACGGTTCCAAAGATTAGTGTGTACAACAGACAGACAGACGGACATTTTTTTCAAAACTTGTATTTTTGTGTTTAACTACACTCCCTTTATCACCTACAATCTGTTTTTTGAAAAACAAATCAATGTACAGACACGCCGATTCTTCAGTTTTAATAATAGACTTTTCAGTGAATTAATGTAGACATAGAATAATATTTTTTTACCTGTTGTTAAACGTTGTAAGTAGGTATATTTAAATAAAACGACCTTTTCACTTTACTCAAACAGCTATGACATACGATACGATACCACAGAATACATAATAGTACTTCCTAACGATGCGATGCTAGATTATGCAAAAGCCAGCACATGCGACTGGACACCCGTACTACAAATTTCACCCCTACTACTACGTAATACGGGTGCTCTCAAGGTTAAAGTGTATAGCCGCATGTGTTAGCTACTGTACAAAGTCCACAATATTATTGTAGTCTGTCAGGAAATTATTAGGTTTTCTGTATAAATGGTACTTTACGTAAGGATGTGCAATGATGTGCATTACTTTGAACACTTCCTTACCTATAAATAAATAAGAAATGTTTATTTCGCTACCAGCACTTTAGAGTTAATTTATAATGTAACGGACTTAGTAACAATGACGCACTAGATTATCCGACTCGATTTGACTGTCTTTTCAAAACTAAGAAATAATATTCATGTAGGTATTTTAGGAAACAGATTATGTTAAAATGGGATATAAACCCAGAACCTTACAAAACCTAACCTTTATATCTAAGTAGGATGAAGATTGTTAAAAAATATATACAGAAAAAGTAAATAGTTGTGACTCAATCCAATATTTTTCTCAGTGGATTAACCTTGTACAAAAGATTTGCGTTTTCTGTTTGCACAACCACTTATTAGAGCATATCCATAAAGAAATCATCACGCCTTTATGTCTTGGCTGAGCTGAAGTGAAATTTAAATACACTGGCGAGTTTGTTCAATAACATTATACGCGTTTAGAATAAAGACATCAATGTAATTCAAAAGAAGTATCGCCTAAGATCGTGGTGTTTACGTAATGTGTTATGGTGTAAATTGTTGCTTTGTTTGCGCCAGTTTTGCTTTTGTTTATTTTTTCTTCTATTTTTGTATTTTCTAAAGGATAAGGCTGGATATGGGTGGACCCTTGTAAGAATTCCCAATTCCGTGAGAGGCTTTTGTAAAACTGTTAACGTTTAAGAGCTCTTGTGGGTTTCAAAGTTGACCTTGGTGTAAAAATAGTTGACCCACTTTAGGTTTCTGACATGGTTCATATAATGACTACATCTATAGACAGTCAGGACCAACGGCTTCACGTGCTATCCGAAGCACAGAATCATCTTGATTTTCGTGATTCAGCTTGTAATGTCCTATCCCAACTGTAGAGAAAAATAAAAATAAAATAAAATTGTTTTTTATTTTCTCTCAACTACAAACAAATTGAATACAATACTTAAATAACACATTAAACAGCAAAAAGTTTGTGTAGAGAGACTGATGTCTGTACTAGGTTTCACAAAGTGATAATAATATATTCTGTTTGACAACCCAGGTTGCTGCCAAACTTAAGTGGGACTGGGCCGGACACACTGCCGCATGCCTCAAGACCTATGGGCAAAAGAAACCACGGTCTGGAAACCACCAACCAATAGGCGTAGACGTGGACGGCCGCGTGAGATGGCGGGACGAGCTTGATAGCTATTTAAAAGACTGGCCAGAAGTAGCTCATGACATGACAGAGAGCAGTGGAAGAAAAAGAGGGAGGCCTTTGCCCAGCAGTGGGACAGTTCAGGCTGAATAAGATAAGATAAGATAAGATAAGTGTCCCGTTGGGATCGGAACTCTACTCTTGAAAACAATATCGATCCCGATTTCAACCCAATGAATGCAACACGCAAGTCAATTTTAGGCCGCTACTTTTGAAAACCTTCCCGCCAAGAGTTGACAATTAATGTCTGATTTCACAAAAGCTTCCGTATTATACTATTGAATTTTCACTTCACTAAATATCCGCCCAATATGAAACCAAGGTGGCGCTAATGTGGCATACGAGAGTACCATGGTCTAAAGCCGCATCCACACGCGTGCCGTGTTTGCCAAACACAGCGAGACGCAGAAGAATGAGATACAAATCACCGCGCTCACTGTAGCGCTTAAAAAACATTAAATATAATAATAGTAGGAAAACCATATGATGATCTAAAAATTATTTGTATTTATTTACTTATAGCTATTGATTTCGTGATCCGATAACATTTTCACCATTACTAACTTCATTATCATACTCATATGGTGTGCGTTCGCAAATGAAAGCAAGTGTCCTTCTACATAGATTATCGTCGAACATTGCGTCCCGAGTTATTGTGATGCAGTACGGTTCTTCTATTATCCCACTTGGACTATTGGGATACCAATTTGAATAACCTGCTTCAGCCAAAGTTTGACCTAAAACACAGGTAAATATATGTTTTTTTAATACTTAATATCCACATTCCGTACTAATATTAGAATAGAATATTATACATCTAACTAGGTATTTTGTGTTCGTCTTTATTTCACACTGAAACTTTCAAGCTGCCTTGCGCCTTAGGCTACATTGTTATTTTTCTGAGTTGTTTTTCAGCTGCATTTAATTCCTACAAATCTTGTCATGTCTTAAAAATCCCTTCCTACCCACCGTTCACCTCTCGAGACCACCCGGGTGAACGGTCGAAAGTTTTTTTTTACTACCGTACACCAATCAGTAATATCACTAAAAATCAGTGGTGACGGTCCACCCCCAAAAATTTAATACTGGCTGATTTATCTATGGATGTTACGCGTTATTATTTATGGCATTTATTGTAAGTACAGTTAAGAAGAAAAACAATATGTCTGTGTCTATTTATTTCTATTCTATTCTATGTTTGTTACTTCTTCAAGCAGAAACTACTGAATTGATTTCGATAAAAAAATAAACAAACACAAAAAAAATAACAATTAGTCTCAGTCTCAGCTGAAATATTGAAAGAACATATTCAGCCAAAGGTTTGGAGAAACTTTTCCAAGGAATAATCATAAAAAAACGACACTCATACTTAAAACAACTGCTCTAAAAGTTCAGAAGTATATCTTTTCGTTTCCGAGAAAAGTTTCTTTATGAAACTTTATCACTCTTTTTTTCGATTTTTTATAATTTAAAGGAAATAGATAATACCATAAAGAGTTAACCATCCTCTTGGTTTTCCCCAACCATTCATCCCAACAAAAGCCAGGTTGGCACTAAAAGCGCCAGATATTACTTCTGCAGGATTCTCGCTATACAGGTCTTGCAGCAGTTAAGCTTCTTCGGCGCTGTTGATGATTGCCAAGTGTGCGTCTTCTTGTTCACAAGTTCTTTGTGATTCTTCCCAGGTCTTAGGTATCCGGTGGAATTTATAGGAACTACCTGTGCAAATGTCTCTTCTATATCCTGAAATATAACACTCTGCAAATAAATTATACTTTTTGAACATCATTTCTTCTAAATAGAGAATTATGACTCTCACTACGGCCAAGATACCTTTAGCCGTCAGACATTGATCTGATCACTCTTCTGAGCCTGGTTGAGTGGTAGTGAGAAAACCATTTCCTGTGCACATTGCACGTCGTGCGCAACCCTTTTTTCCTTCCCCACTTCCGTCTGTTACCTTAGGTCTCACGGTAACGGACATCCCGTATTTTACATACACGGTTTATATGGTTAGGTAGGGAAATTAGGCTCCAGGTCATAAGGTCCTGTAGGGTGTAGGCCTGTTTGTAGGAATTACTACTGGTTAGTTTCCTCCCTCTCTCATATAAACAATTCATGTACTTACAGTCAGCTAGCTATTTTATGACCAATACAGACTATACAAGACATTACACTAGACAAACACAAATTTAGGCAGTTGACTGTACACGCTTTACGAATCACTTAACACTCAGTATACTAACCACCATTGGTTGACACAGGAACACTGGTTTTCGGCTTCATTTCTGTGCTGTTCATATTTTTCTTGTAACATACGTAGGGATATTTTTCAGATGCGTCCACAGAATCAAGAGTTCCGTCAATCCGCAAAACAATAAAATTACCAAATTTTTCAGGACATACAGAAGACATTCTCCATGGCACAGATAAAAGTTCCAAGGGTATCCCTAAAAGGAGGAATTTTTATTTACACTTTAGTATGTAATTTATCATATAAACTAGCTTTCATCTCGCTTCGCCCGCGTTAACAGGTTTTCACGTGGGAATTTTATTAAAATCGCTCCAGCTGTTGAGACGTGAAGAAGTAACAAACATACACACTCACAAACTTGTCTTTATAATATTAGTGTGATGTGATTCTATGAGCAACCGAGCAAGAAAACAATAAATTTTATTTAGTACCGGAAAGTGTACAGCGTACTCGTACATAGCTGATTTAAATGAGTTTTTTATTTAAGATTAAAATGAGTGACATAAATTGTGCTGTTTATCCATATGCCCTGACCTATGGAGCAGATAAAGGCTTATAGTGGAAGTTTAAAAAATATTTTTGAGACGTGCAAATGAATTTTAAAATAAGAACATCACTAGCGTTGTAATTTTTTTTTCACATACGCGGTTTTCCTCCCCCTTTGTCACATACCTTCGATAGAGAAAAAGGATCCAGTCGTGTATCCCGGTGTACAAACCACATGATATGTACTAGTTGTCGATGATATATTTCATTTTGTTATAAAATTTGCCGTTGATAGGAGATATTAGTTGAGCGCCTACAAGAAAAAAAAAATCTTAATAATTATAAAAAAATAACCTTTACTATCAATAGGGAATATGCGAGTTGTTTTTTAAATTAATATTCTGAATTTAAAGCAACATTCATAACTGAATATAAATCATTTTCCAAAAACACGAATTATTTTACGAGTTATATTGATTTAAAATTGTAGGATAGAATGAGAGGTCCGACATGTACAATGACGTCACTGGTACATGTCCGCCATAATATTATTTTCGTACATGAATATATGCCATTTTAATAAGCATGATACAATAAAAAAAATAAGCCATAGTAATATAGCGGTCATTTTAGAAAATGTCGCTATATTACTTAAATGAGATTATTGTATTTTTTATTCTATTGAAATGGGTTATTTGCGTAGTATTTAGATTATTATGAGCCATAAAACATATGAGCCAAACAACAAAAATTTTTGATCGATAGATTGCAACGAGTGGTCAAAACAAAAACACTTGACCTGACTCAAGCATCGTTTACAATGTACAACCACGATCATGAAAGACGTTCTATTGTAAATGTTAACAAAGTGAATGTTGTGTACAATTTTAAAAGGGTTTCAGATTTATATTTATATTTTCTAGTGTTCTATTATGTAATTTTTATTCTATTGCTTGTTACTGTACTTTTTGAAAAAAATAAAATATGGATTGCTTCTTACCTTCCTGGATACAGCGGCCATGAGCAACATCCCATGTGGCTGGCACGCGATGTAGTTTAAACCAACCGTTTAGCTCTTCGCTGTATTTATACCCAACTCTGAAGTACGGAGTTTCTTGAGTTGTTTCAATCCCCTTACATGTCGCTGAAAACAATAAGTGTAAAGTTCAAAAGTACTTCATCGTAAAGATAAATCCCTATATTTTTCTTCTTTCTCCTTTCTTCTTTTCTTTATTAGCTCTGTGTATCCCAATGCTGGGCTAAACCCTTTCTCCGGTCTCTCCATGACTCCCTTTCCTAGCCAAGAATAATTGGCAAAAATGGGAAATTGGAAAATTAAGCATCAATGTACTACGGTAGCTTTTTTTCAACTATCGTCTACCAATACGAGTTTATTAAATAACCAAAGAGAATGAGCAAGCAAGTGTTTTAAAAAATTGCACCTCTTACTTTATTTTTAGGTACAATTTTTGGGCAATTCGTTGGGAATGTAAGCAGAGCAAACTAAGAGTGCAAGTAATTTTACAAGTATATTTAATTTTCTACAATTTTTATTATATATTGTACAACTTACCGATTGTAAAACAACAGAAGAATACTAAATATACTATTATTTGTTTCATTTTGAAATTCAAAATATAATTTATTAACATTCAGAAATGTTGTTCTCTTACATGTAATCTCATTTGTGTTACGTGCTGGTTCCTGTCAGAGTATTTATCATTCTTAGTGTTGAGTGAAAAGGGGCAAAATGGTGTTATGTACTTAAATTTCTTAAAATTATATTTTTTATTATTAATTCTGCAGGATAAAAAAAAGAAAACGTTTGTTTTTTGTAATGATGTCTTGAAACATTTTTTTTGATAGTCGATAACATTGGACTAAAAACATTTTTTTTGGCACATACTTTGGAGCCAATACTTCGCCACATTGATTTTTATTATTTTCATATAGGTACCTACTAAGTGTCACACTCACTGATAAGATGAATGTATAAATACCTCTCACGAAAAATCATCAAGCCGTTAAAGCTACAGAACATGCTAGCACTTGAAAAACAAAACCCTCCATCGACAGTCGGAAAAAAAGACCCTTATATCCACAGCATAAAACACAAATTTTAATGCTGTGAATGTTGTAGATACTCGGCGCACCTAAAAAAAACTTTCGATGGAATAAGGACGTAAGCATAATGAAATGACCTTTTATTACACGCTTTATATTAGCTTCACTTGTAAGTAACTATGTATGTAAGAAAATCTTGGAATCTTAATTTGACCCACTTCCCGGTCTTCGATTAGGATGAAATTTTGCACACGCTCTGAGTTCTGATGACAATACATGACTAGCTAAGAAACGTCATTACAAATCCAATATGGCGGCCTCCCCATTATTGTATCTAAAAAAATCTTGGAATCTTAATTTGACCCACTTCCCGGTCTTCGATTAGGATGAAATTTTGCACACGCTCTGAGTTATGATGACAATACATGACTAGCTAAGAAACGTCATTACAAATCCAATATGGCGGCCTCCCCATTATTGTATCTAAAAAAATCTTGGAATCTTAATTTGACCCACTTCCCGGTCTTCGATTAGGATGAAATTTTGCACACGCTCAGAGTTATGATGACAATATATGACTAGCTAAGAAACGTCATTACAAATCCAATATGGCGGCCTTCCCATTATTGTATCTAAAAAAATCTTGGAATCTTAATTTGACCCACTTCCCGGTCTTCGATTAGGTTGAAATTTTGCACACGCTCTGAGTTCTGATGACAATACAGGACTAGCTAAGAAACGTCATTACAAATCTAATATGGCGGCCTCCCTAAGATGGCGAACTGGCTGTTTGAAATCCACCCCCATGATATGGGTATCAAATGAAAGGGTTTGCTGTCAGGAATACGAAAAAAAAGTCACATGACTTAAATCCAATATGGCGGACGTCCAAGGTGGCGGACAGGAAGCGTGTTTTTTAGTTTTTTAAACTATGTATTTATTTAACTTAACTGTAAAGATAGGTTTTTATGTGTATTTTTAATTTACATTACGGGTGGATATTTCATCCTAAATATATTACACAGAATACATTTTATAAAATTAATGTAAATGTCAGTGAAAGTTCATCTCTCAAAAATCAAAAATAATTTTACACATTAAAAAAAACTGATCGATTTTTTTTAAATTAAAGGCCCTGTAGCTTGTTTGGTAATTAATACGTCTACCTTCATTTTATTTACTTTAATGACACTTTTATTGAATTTTAAAATTGTGATTAAATAACCCCGTCATACTACGAGATTAAACATTAAACGTTGATGGACAAAGTATATTTTCTTATCTATATTAATAAATGTTATTAAGCAAAAAAAAATGTTTTTTTGTTTGTAAGCAAAAAGGTTTAAATGCTGTTGAACTATTTTACATATTTCCTTCACCAATGGGAAGTTACATTATCTCGGACTTACAAAGGCAATTTTTTTTTATATCCTTACTAAACGAGAATTGCATTATTTTAACTGTAAGGTATTAAAATGAAAGTTGTTAGTTATTTGACGTACGCTCCATAAATTACCTAACTTATTAAAATAAACCTTTCACCAATGGAAAGCTACATTATGAGGAAATAACACAGGTTCGTTTTTTACCTCGCCTCGGGAAAATATCGCATGAATCGGGAAAAATATCGACTGGGAGCCGCGGCGAGAAGCTAGTTACGTTGATAAAAGTCATTCATTAGATAACATATTTGACCCCACTTTATTATTGGGTTTCGCACTGTTTTGCGTATTTTTTTATTTATATTGCTAATTTAGTAATGGAAAAATATTACCTTATCTGAAGTCTGACCTAAAAAAATATATCTTGTTCGGGGAGCGTCACTTTATGTTTATTATTATTACTAGCTGTCTACCCGCGGCTACGCTCGCGTAGTTTTCCGACTTTTCCGTAGTAATTTTGAACTATCCCACGTAAACTCTTTAATTTTCCGCGATTTAAAGTATCCAAGATTTGACTTGATTTGAGAGTTGACCAGGGATGTAAAGAATCACCATGCAAAATTTCATTCGATTCGGTCCAATAGTTTCGGTACAAATAAACAAACAGACAGAGAAACAAAAAAAATTATCTGGATAAGTTCTATTTCACTTCTTACATCCTCCTGACTCTGATTTCATCTTTTTTTTCTATGTACAGACATTAGATCTCTACATTTTTTAACCCCCGACGAAAAAGAGGGGTGTTATAAGTTTGACGTGTCTGTCTGTCTGTCTGTGGCATCGTAGCTCCTAAACGAATGCGCCGATATTGATCTAGTTTTTTTTGTTTGCAAGGTGTCACAATGAAGAGTGTTATTAATTAGCTATGATCCAAGAAAATATCTTCAGCCATTTGAAGATTATCAGCTCGTTTCTAGTTGTTGAAAGGATAAAGTAACGGTTTCGTCTCGGAGATTTTTATTTATTTAGTGTTATATTTTATAGATAGATTATTACTAGCTTTTAATTAGTTTCACCTGTCGCGGGGTCTGTGTGTCTGTAATCAAATCTTGTAAGTTAAAGATCCACTTTCCAGCGTCTGGATGATCTGAAGTTTGGTTAAACTTACCTTACCTTATCGTCACGCGAGTCAACGTTTTACGTACTTAAACGGTTTTTTTTTTTAATATATTTTAATTAACATAGTCGTCTGCAGCAGTGATGACCGAGAGAGCTGCCGTGGAAATGTCACCGGGCGCTGGGTGCACGATGTATTTATAACTTCGGTCGGTGACGATGTTACCATGCTGTCTTTCAAGCCTGGTGGTCCAAGGTGCAGGAACGTGGTGTGCCATCGATACGGTCTCCGGGTATCGATTTAGGTGGCTAATTACTCCAGACTGATGCTTTATTGAATTCTCAGGAATGTGATTTGGATTGTATGTCGATATTTTTATATGATCCGCGACGTTGGTGGTAGGTTGACTCGCGGATGAAAGAACCTCTTAAATGCTTTCAAAAAATCTTTTACTGGAGACACAAAAAACTACCTACTGAAAAAAAAGTATGGTAGGTAAATAATAATTCTGTAGTTTTTTGTTACTATTATGATTATCTAAATTTTTTTTTTTGAATTGACCCACACAAGCATAGGTCAATTAAAAAAAATAATATTATGATTAGGTATCTTTAGAGCTTTAAAACAAATGCGTAAATTTTATAGTGCAAATACTGCGCGTTTTTTTGTCCAATTTGTAAAACAAGGAATTTTACAAGAGCTGTCCTTTACGAGGTTTTCTCAGCCGGGTGACATTATGTAAGTCCGGTGACAGAGAAATATTTATGGTACTCGTATGTACTACGCGACCAAAACAATTAGACACATTTCAAACATGGCGTCACGGCCGGTCACGGGGATTAGTGCTGGGAATAAGGGCGAATATTGTACAAACCGCATACCTGTCATGTGTCTAATTGTATTGGTCGAGTAGTATCATCGAGCTGATCAGATGACGAGCCGAAACTTTTCCACTTGTTTAAAATTTAAAGGCTGTGATGAATCAACAAAGAATTAATAATTTAGTCTAAATTTTAAGGGTTTGGAAGTAAAATATAATAAGGATAATTCGAAATTATTTTGTCAGTATGGCTTAGTTAAAAAAAAAATCTTTACTATCGGCCAATAGTAAAAGCTCGTTTATAATTTTTTTTACTGGTTTTTAGCATTTACTTACTTAGTATTTGTTGCAAAAGATTACAAACAAACAAACAAATATTCTTTATTGCACATTAAATAATTTACACATAAAAAACAACACGAAAATAAATTTGCGGCAAATGGCGGCCTTATCGCTTTAAGCGATTTCTTCCAGGCAACCTTATCCTTATCCAAATACTATTGAATAAGAATGTAGCTATTAAATTAAAAATATATTATGCATACATACTATAACTATAGTATAATTTATACACTAAGAGCTAGCGACCAAATCCTTCATGTGGCTTCAGCTGTATTGAAACTCCGTTGGCTACTTCCCTGAACATCCTTTTCCTATAATCTTCGTGCTGGCAGGCCGCGGGCGGTGGGTGCGGTTGTAGTGGGGTGGGGAAAAAAAAGAAAAAAATGTGGGCTCAGCGAATTTAATTTTTTTTAAACAGTTGCTCTGTACTCCCTGTGCACCCACAAAAAAAATTAAATCGATCGGGTGGTGGGAAGGGGTTGCCAGCGTTAATTAAAAGTACCAAAATAATAATAATTTTCGTTTGGGCTCAGCTGTATTGGCTTTTTTTCTGACGCAAGATTAATCAAAATGTAAGCTCCAAAAAATTTTGAAAAAAAATTAATAAAAAAAATTAAAAAAAAATGAAATTAATTAAATTCGCAATTTTTTTGGGGCTTACATATTGATTAATCTCGCGTCAGAAAAAAAGCCAATACAGCTGAGCCCACACGAAAATTATTATTATTTTGGTACTTTTAATTAACGCTGGCAACCCCTTCCCACTAGTTCCCACCACCCGATCGATTTAATTTTTTTTGTGGGTGCACAGGGAGTAGGTACACAGCAACTGTTTGAAAAAAAAATTAAAGTCGCTGAGCCCACATTTTTTTTCTTTTTTTTCTCTACTCCACTACACCCGCACCCACCGCCCGCGGCCTGCCAGCACGAAGATTATAGGAAAAGGATATTTAGGGAAGTAGCCAACGGAGTTTCAATACAGCTGAAGCCACATGAAGGATTTGGTCGCTAGCTCTCAGTCTATTATAATATATACACACACAATTAGTTAGTATCTATACCTGTATAGTATACCTACAAAATTAGTTAGTACCTTTGGCAAGGATTTTTTTTGTCTATATGAACACAAACAGTCCGCAATTTGGTTTGACGTAGGTTGTTGAATGCGATTAGCCAGGATCATTCGGCCACAATCACAGATGTCGTCAGCTCGAAACGAGGTATATCCTGGCTTCAATTGGGACTCAGAGAGCGGAGTGCCAGTGCCAATCTGAACGCCGCCTTGGACCCACCACGTGAGTCGAAAATAACGTCTGCTTTTACTCCGCCATTTTGCTTTTACCAAAAAAATAAGTTAAGGTCTTATCATACTATTATTATAAAGAGGCAAGATTTGTATATTTGTGTGTATGTTTGTAATAAATAAACTCAAAAACTACTGAACCGATTTCTAAAATTATTTCTTCATTAGAAAGCTACGTTCACCCTGAGTAACATAGGCTACCTTTTACTGCGGGAAAATAATAATAATAATATAATAAGAAAAACTGTTAACGCGAGCGGAGCCGCGGTGGAAAGCTAGTTACACTATAAAACCGTAAATATACTTTACTTTCTTTGATTTAAAAAGTGAGTCCAAAATATATTTTTTTACGCCGCAATTGCAAATTTACAAAATAAATTGTTATAGGTGGTCTGACAAAATAAGGCTGTAAAGGCTAAAGTTTTGAAAATGTAACTTTCTTTGATTTAAATAAGCGATACAAAAATGCCCTCTCTTGTCTGAAAATAAGCTAATCTTCTATAATCAAGCTAAAAAAGGGGCAAAACTTTTAAACAAAATTTCTTGGACTTAATCTTTAATTCGTAATTGTGTCATTTAGATCACTATTTACAAAATCATAAGTAATACGAAGTTTTATGAATTTTTCACGAAACTATGCAATTTAATTTGAAAATCGCCTTTACCGTCTTCGCAAATTTTTAAATTTATTTCATTCTGTTTATTTACCGTAGTACTTATAAGAAACTTCCTTGATTATGATATCTACTTAGAATACATTTATTCACAGCACGCAAAACCGAACATACAAACAAAAATATAGAATACAAAACAACAAAACAGGATTAGGTACCTACTCGTAATGTTTTGCGCACTGCATAAGTTGAGTAGGCACTAAGAAAACTTATGAAAGATTTTAGTTATCTAAATCTTTCTACCTCCTCGTTATTTTGCAATATTTTAGTAATGATTTAAAATATTCATGAAGTGTATGGCAGTCTCATTGATTTTTTATATTTACATATTTGACTGTATTTATTTCTACATCTATGGGAATCTAGTGAATTAAAAGCACTCAATACACAGCTCAAACGTAGGGTGTATGTGTGCTTTCATTTCTGTAAATTATCATAGAAAATTATCAGCTATAATTTTCTATACATTTTGGTTATAGCTTTGTTTATTAGTCTTATTTTGTGCTTCTTTTAATAAAAAAATATAAATCTACTTTTATACACCTTTTGTCCCTTTAGTTATTATTTTTAACCCCCGACAAAAAAGAGGGGTGTTATAAGTTTGACGTGTGTGTCTGTCTGTCAGTCAATGGCATCGTAGCTCCTAAACGGATGCGCCAATTTTGATTTGGTTTTTTTGTTTGCAAGATGTAACAATCGAGAGTATTCTTAGCTATGATCAAAGAAAATATCTTCAGCCATTTGAAGATTATCAGCTCTATTCTAGTAGTTGAAAGGATCAAGTAACAGTTTTGTGGCGGGGAGTTTCAAATTGAATTTAATGTTGTTATATCTTTTTAGGCATCAACAATGTTCCTAGTTGGCTGTACGATATTGTGCCTGTGCCTGACTGCAACTCACTCCTTGCCACCGGATAAGGTTGGTTATACTACCAACTTGTAACACGCCGCATCCTGTTCGAAGATACCTCGGCCCACCTTGTTATCGCTCGTTGACATCGTTAAAAACCTATTTTGAGGCGCACATTGGGTGATTTTGTGCGTGATCGGATTAAATCACGGTATACCGAAGGCTGCCGGCCGGCTGAAGGCCGGAAGGCTGATTTTCATAAGTCCTTAAATTTTATCCTTCTTAATGAATTCTATTTAAGGTATGATCATTACTTTACAGAAATTGAAAAGTATAGTAAATTATTTAAATGCGGTAGTTTGAAAGTAGCTAAAGATATTATGTACATTAAGGCCAGCTGTAAGACATTTCGTAAGAAATAAGCTGTGCCTGTTGTGTCTGTTTTTTAAATGTTTATTCCTGTAAATAATATTGTGTACAATAAATGATAAATAAAATAAAATAAAATAAATGTACATTCTGGAAATGCTAACCGTGTTACCACAAAGTAATACTTAAATTTTCTATGAAAATTTTCATACAATTACTAACGGATCTGTACAAATATTGCAACTGAAAATCAAATTACGGCCCCGTAGCCTAGTTGGTAGTATGTCTGCCTTTGAAGCACTGAGTCGCGGGTGCGAATCCCGCCCGGGGCAAACATTCGTGTGATGAGCACATGTGTTTGCCTTGTGTCTGGATGTTGTTTAATTATATATGTATGTACATCAGCTGTCTGACACCTATAGTACAAACTCTGCCTAGTTTGCGGTCAGATGACCGTGGATGATATGCCCCTATACACCGTGCTTTTTTAACCGTCTTACAAACGAAGCCCAATGTATATGCCCGTGATATAGAATATATTGGCAATGTTATTTTTTTTTTATCAATAAAATAATAAAACCGTGAAGTAAAATAAAATAATGCAAAATATTTTTGAATCAACCTGTACATAATATTTACAATTTAGTAACAATTTGCGCATGCGTGAGAATCGTAAATAATGGGAAAACAAAAGAAAAATATGAGATAAACACATTTTTCGATCTCTCGATCGATTATTTTATTGAAAAAATCCTAGATTTTTTTTCTTAAAAAAAAAAAAAACATTGCCAAGATATTCTCTAACACGGGCATTATACATTGGGCTTCGTTTGTAAGACGGTTAAAAAAGCACGGTGTAGATATTATTATTATTATATTGTATGTAGCTAAGCTGACCCAAAACCATGACGTGGCTCGTCACACAACGTCTGAAGCCGCAGATATATATTATTATACATTATATATTTTAGAACTATGACCCATTGTCTTCGTCATATTGATTTATTACAGTGTTGTTGTAATTTGCATCTAGCTAGATGATTGAATTTAAGCGCAAAGATTTAAGCAAGTTTTTTAACAGGTATCAGCGGCACACATAATCAAAACAAGAAGCATAGACCTGAACAACAACCATGGACTATCTATGGAAAGTCGGCTGGAGAAGAAATTAGAGCCCACAGGCTATAGAATTGAGTTAGAACCGTATTTAGAAGATGGAGTTTTTAAAGGACATGTCAAGATCAACGTGACGTGGTTGGAGGACACAGATGAAATTAGTGTCCATTGCGCTCATGAACTTGAGATCAGTGATTCCGAGGTCCGGACGTTTGGAGACGGGTGAGTAATGCCTAACCTAACCGAGTAAGAATTTTATAAGTTTATTAGAATCACCATTATGTAGTTAGTTAGTTGGTACTCTTGGTACATATCATCATCATCAGAAGGCCTCTAACATTATGGTTTAATCAACGTTAGTTATGAGGAGACGACGCTCATTACTATCTATGAATATAATAAATGACCCCGTAGCCTAGTCGGTAGTACGTCTGCCTTTGAATCACAGGGTCACGGGTTCGAATTCGGACAGTTGTGTTTGCCTTGTGTCTGGATAGTGTATATTTTTATAATATGTATCTGTCGTAGCCAACTGGTTAAAATAGCCGTTCAATCAAACAGCTAGCCCTTTGACTGAACATCGCCATTCAATCACACGTCTAGCTTCTTAATTGAATATTTGAGGCGGTCAAAACGTTCAACATAACAGCTGACTCAAAAGCCGCCTTTTAATTGAATTAGTTCAGGTTACCACCGCGACGGCGCTAGGTGTGTTTTGTTTTCAATATGGCGTCAACTTACCTGTGTTTTTGATTGTTTCAAGATATTTTTCGGAAAGAAAGTAGTAAATATAGGTACGTTACTAGTGTTGAAGAGTCAGAAATTATGGAGGCACATACGAGTGATAAGAGTGAATTAAAATTTTAAAAGTTATACGAAGAGAAATTACAGGATTATGAAATGCATCACTAAGGTATCTGAAGTTATTAAAGAACGCTAGGGTGTCTATGACTAACACGGAATGCAGGACTTCTATGTCTTATTATTGGATATCAAAATACGATTTAATAACAACTGGCAGCAAAGAATATCTTATTTTAAAAAGAAAGAGTACTGATGATCCTGTGATACGCATTGTACCCCGAAAAGAATATTTCACCATGCTAAATACTATTCACATAAAGATTATGGACATGGAGGCAGAGACAAGATGGTGTATAATATTAAGAGTCAGTTTTATATAGCAAAAAAAGCTGTTAAAATTTTTGTATCGCTCTGCCCAACATGCAACAATAAAGAATATTACGATTATTAATTTGTTATTCATGTTTACTAATTTGTTAAAATTTTTGGTCACCTCTTAAACCGTCCTTAAACTTAATCCAAGAAAAATCTCCCAAGAAATTACAAAAAGTTTTAATATTTTTTCAAATCACATGCTAAACTAATGGTCACCCTAGGTAATTTGCCATTTAACCATTTGGCTAAGCGTCGTCAAGCTGTAGTGTTGAACGTTGCAGTCAACAAGTTGGCTAAGCGACGTACAGCCGTGTGATTGAATGGCGATGTTCAGTCAAAGGGCTAGCTGTTTGATTGAACGGCTATTTTAACCACTTGGCTACGACATATCTATATCAGCTGTCTGACACCCATAGTACAGTATAATACTAGTTAGTTACACCAGTCACATAGTAGAGGCTCTGCCTAGTTTAGGATCAGACAGCCGTGGGTGAAATGTCCCCACAAATGTGATTTATTATTTTACGGCATTTGTATTTATTCGGTAAAATTATTTTTCTTTTTCCTAAATTCAAGAGCTGCGCTCATGAGGTAAAGGTAGAGTAACCGCCATCCCTCTCTGTTCCCCTTGACAATATGTGTGATCAAAATGACCCCATATTGATCTACAGAAGCCAGTAAGCAATGATGCATGCACTCCATGACATTGGAACCTTAAAGAGAAGAGATAATGACCTAATAAATTGTAATGTTTTCTAATCAAGTCCGGTGAAGCTTGGTCTGTCGAATTTACGAAATATAGTAGGTCAATAAAAGAAGCGTTCTTTAAGGTGCTCCCTCACCGGGAGCATTCGCGTGTAATGTAACATTATAGATTCGTCTTTGAGCATTACATTACAATAATACCTCCCTGACTGACGAGCATTCGCGTGTAATGTAACATTATAGATTCGTCTTTGAGCATTACATTACAATACTACCTCCCTGACTGACGAGCATTCGCGTGTAATGTAACATTATAGATTCGTCTTTGAGCATTTCATAGCGGTGGGGGGCTAGGGGAAGTGAAGCGCATTGATGTTACAAGTTGTATCAAGATATTACACATTGTATCATTATTACAAGGTGCGCATTGTAATGCTCGGTTCTCCTCCTTCACTGATGTATGCCCGTTTTGTATCATTACAAGGTGCGCATTGTAATGCTCGGTTCTCCTCCTTCACTGATGTAATGCTCAAATCTGTAACGTTACATTACACGCGAATGCTCCCGGTGAGGGAGCGCCTTTAATTTCTTAGGAAATCTTAAATAACATTATTTCCCTTTTTTTATACTCACCAACTGATTCTCAGAAACACATCAGAGAAGATCAAGGTGCAAAAACTATCGACGGACCCAAAGAAGCCCATAGCAACTTTGCGTTTGGAAAAGTCCATTCCTAAAGGCACTAAAGGCGTCCTGGTCTTTAGTTTCAACGGCAATCTCGAGACGGCTACTTCTGAGGCCTTCTTCAAGACCACTTACACCACAGACCAGGATGTTGAAAGGTAAATTGAAGTATAAAAATATGTAAAGAATAAGTTAAGTATTTAATTCAGAAAAATTACCAATACTTACATCCATCCGTCGTATAAAATAGCAGAGCCAATTCGAGGAAAAATTTCCAACATGCTCTGTCGTTCTAACTAGTACAGCAAATTAGCAAAATGCGTGTTAAATTTGCTCTATTAGTAGAATACATTAGCCATACATTAGCTATATTCCTTCCTTCCATATCGTGTTGGTTTCGAGGTTAACTTATCCACAATCCCTGGTGTCGGAATTGTTGAGGAGCGGCTTCCGACATGGCTCCTATAACGACTACATCATCCGTAGATAGTAGCCGGGACCAACGGCTTTACATGCCTTCCGAAGCACGGAATCATCTTTATTTTCGGACAATCAGGCGATTCAGCCTGCAATGTCCTAACCAAACTGCGGAAAGTCTCACAAAGTGATATTTGTTTGAAGGATTTCCACCGGGATTCGAACCCGGAACCTCCGTAACGTCAGGCGAGCTTTTGACCACTCGGCCACGGAGGTTGTTGAGCTCTATTAGTAGAAACATTGGTGGAGATTTGTAATTGGCGTTGTTATTGGATGCTAATCGACCAATAGGAAATTATAGTGGATGAATTCAATTTATTCCTTAGAGCGCAATTATTGCCTAAGATTACGATGACAGATTTGGTACAGTCAGGAAGCAACAGGATCCAAATATAGCATTTGAAAGAGAATATAACATTTATAACATAAAAAAGTTTGTACTGTTATATTCTTTGATTAAGACTAAAAATATATTCAAATTCAAATAACTATATAAATAATTACTCTTTTAAATGTACAAAATTCGGTAAATTTTTTACAAACGTCAATAAATTATGATAATAACCTTTTTTTTAAATAGGCACATCTAATTCGATGAATAAAGAATTACTCGAGTTTTCTAAATATACAGTAGTCAGCACATTATGTAGCTATAGCTTCGCCTACCAACCCAGGTAAACCTTGAGAGTGCTGTTTTTCCGTAGCAGTATAGAAGCGAGTTTCGTAGTGCCAATGTCCAGTCACATGTGTTGCTTAGTGTAACGTGATAAGAAAAAGCGAAGACACGATTATAAATTAGGTCGCAGCGGGGTCAATTTTCATGATTCCTTGCGCTCAAATTTGTCACGCACTCATATTACTAACGTGATAAAATTACGGGGCATGTCAGACATTGTGATTAATGATTATATTCGTACTCCTTCAATTTTCGAATTTTATAAATACGATTTTACAGACATTCTTATTAGCACAAGAAAATACACCGAGAAGTATAACTGGTTGTTTTTCCGCATTTTAGTGGTAGTACTTATAAAACTGAACATCTTTTCCTGAGGTAGGTTCTCAAAATAAAAAATCATCTCGTCTTAAAAACTTCAGTCATGTGTCCGGTACACTTTGTATGAAAACACTGAAGGCTAACTAACTAGCTTTGACGTCGAAAAGTGATTTGTAAAATCTTACTTCGAATAAAAACATTTTGAATTTTGAATTTTGAATTATGACAAGTTAATTACCTATTAATTTTGAGATTACAACCTATAGCTATGTTCTATAAAGAGAGTTGTTTAGTTACACTATGTTGCGGAAAGATAACCAGTTAAATTTCACTGTATATAGATCACGGAGTTTGAACTTGCCCTAAATTATTAGGAGGCTTTAGTTGTGTAAGTTAGCTATTAGAACCTAAATACATACTACCATTTATTTTTTTATAGTTGTGTAATTTTTACGCGATGTTTTTCCTCCTTTTGTACTACAAAAAAGTCTTAACACAAATTGAGAATTTTTTAGTTAAAAAAAGAATTTTGAAAATCGGTTCACAATTGACGGAGATATCTTATAACAAACACACAAAAAAAAAAACATACGCGTCGAATTGAGAACCTCCTCCTTTTTGAAGTCGGTTAAAAATCAACTTCGTGCAACACAAATTATGGTATTTTGAATTTCGAAAAACAATGATACCCATGGAAAAGGAAGTTATTCTGTTAACGATGCTTACTGTAAAAAACACCTCAAGGTTTTAAATTAAAGTACACTAGCTGTCCGCCCGCGGCTACGCTCGCTTGTATTTTGAATTATTCGTATTTTCCCGCGATAAAAACTATCTAAGATGTTGACCGAGGATATAAGGTACCACCATACAAAAAAAAAACATTAAAATAGGTCCAAGAGTTTCGGAGATTAGCCCGTACAAACAGACAAACAGAAAAATGAAAAATCTGGGTATGTTCTCTATCACTTCTTGCATCCCACCTGACTCGATATTTAGTTTTTTTTCTATGTACAGATTTTCGACCTCTACAGTTTTATTATAAAGATTTATTAGAAAGAGTAAAATAGGTTAAAACTAAACTACTGAAATATAAATCAAAATCTTTATTAAATTAACATAGTCAGTAATTTGGCAATAAAATGGCACTTGTTAAACCTTATAGAAACGTAACATTATTAACTACTAACTAACTTACTATTACTAGGTAAGTAAAGATAAAATAAAGAAAAAATGTCACGACAGTTGATATCAGCAAATCCACTGAGTTATTAATTGATACACCTGCCGGTAAACCTTAATTAATTAATTACGTACCTATCTTTCTTCGGAACTTTTCTTTTTTTAATATTTGCTGGAATTTGTAAAATTCTAGCAGATGGGTATCTGGCGCTTAAAAAGATATTTCCATTTGTTGTCTACAGTTTTAATTAATGAAATGAGAAAATAATTTGACGCCAGTAGCCGTGAAAGTAATTAAAAGGTGTAAATTAGGTCGTTAGAGCGTTTCTCCATTTACAAACGAGGTACGTTTTTAACAATTCGGCTAAGTCGTATACACAACGTTTGCATGTTGTTTGCTCAATTTTTACTTCATATTTTAATTGCTGGATGCGGGCAGCGCAGGACCGATCATCGTGGAGATCTTTGGGGGAGGCCTTTGTCCAGCAGTGGACGTCTTTCGGCTGAAATGATGATGATGATGATTTTAATTTTTGTCTGGATTATAAGCGTTAATAGGTTAGGTACGTTATTTTCTATTCGACAACATGATATTGTCAATTACACTTGTTAATGTCAAAGTTTAGATGTTTGTTTGATTTGATTTTAAAAGCGACTAAACGAATTGGAATTTAATTTGGAATGTAGATAATATTAATGACACTTTTTTAGAATAATAATCATAAATTTTGACTTATCATAGAAAAACGTGATGTCCACTCAGGTAAAGGCAATAAATTGACAAAAATACAGCGATGTAATATTATCAAAGAATAATATTTTGAAGAAATCTTTTGTATAGTTTAAGAAGTGAATGTTTGGCATCGGATATCGGATAAAGTATATGGAAACACACCTTTGTCTCTCTTAACAATTAATAAACGAAATCACCATTTCACACACAAATGTATTTAATTAAAGTGAAAAGTACTTTTGAGCTGAAGATATTGTCAGACCCAATTTTTTAAGGTGTTACAATTTAAGCAGATTAGGTATTTTGAAGGATACGAATGAAATAACTCTGCTTTTACATATATCATAGGAATTTTAAATACCTCATACAAGTATCTATACTAATATTTTAAACAGGAAAGAATTAACTGTTTGTTTGAATTTAATAAGCTGCAAACTACTAAACCAATTTTAATGAAAGTTGGTATAAAGATAAAATAGACTTTCGGCAGTAACATAGGCTACCTTTTATTGCGGAAAAATTCTTCATTCCCACAGGAAAACTGTTAGCACAGGTGGAACCGCGAGGTGAAAAGCTAGTATTTTACTTGTATTATTAAGCTAGTAGGTATATCATACACGGTGCTACACGCGTTGAGAGCGTGTCTAATAAATCTTCTATGAGAATTTTCATACAAAACTTTTGTAGTATGACCACAAAATTATGGCTTCATCAGGATCGTAGCAGCTACACAACTGAGACCGAACAACGCCAGGCGGATGTTCCCGTGTTTCGACGAGCCTGCTTACAAAACACCCTTTGAGCTAAGCGTGGTCAGACCTAAAAACATGGTCGCCCTTAGCAACATGCCCGTGAATAAAACTGAAAACATGTAAGTAGAAAATTGCTAAATTTCTCAAAACATAATGATTCTGTTCTGTTTTCTATCTTCTGTTTCACCCCTTGATACGACACGACCACAGACACGATAGTATATATTTTTTAAATATTTGCCCATAAATTATGTTCTTCTACAATATTCTACATCGTCTTCTCTGCCTTTTCCCTCCAATGCTTTTCTTGACAAAAAAGAGGGGTGACATAAGTTTGACGTGTGTGTCTGTCTGTCTGTCTGTCTGTGGCATTGTAGTTCCTAAACGGATGCGCCGATTTTGATCTAATTTTTTTTGTTAGCAAGGATTTACAATCGAAAGTGTTCTTAGCTATGATCCAAGAAAATATCTTCAGCCATTTGAAGATTATCAAATCTTTTCTAGTTGTCGAAAGGATCAAGTGACGGTTTTTTTAAATTAATGTTATTGATAAAACTTGTTTAGTGCGGGGGAGGTGAATGTTCCTTCTGTACGAATAGTATTAATATACATATACTTTTGTGACCAATTCACACACACACTACATACATACTTTTGTGACACATTCAAGATCCTACTCTTGATTGAAATGCATAGAGCCAACAAGGAATTTATCGTTTTGTTCCCAGCACTGGAGAACCGAATGCAGTATGGGATCATTTCGAGAGAACCCCTCCCATGTCTACCTTCACCCTCGGCTTGGTCATCGCAGAGCTGAAGACAATCGGAGATCCGATAAGCTTCAATAATAAAAAGGGAGACAAAATTGGTAAGATATTGAATCCTTTAATACCCTCCGGCCGTGTACGAAACTGTAGCTACGTAACCGGTTTCGTACAAAGAATTTTTATTCCTACTTCGAAACTAATTACATTATTTTGTCTTTATAAGTTCTTTTTATCATTCTTCATAAAATAAATATTATCAATTCAATTGCCCTACAACAGGTGAATCTAGGAGTCTTTAGTTAGTATAATAAAATTTATTTTTGTATCGTTTTTAATTACAGCCATTAATTATTATCAAAAAATATAAGTAAGTAAACATTCAATTTGTAAACATAATTAACGCAATTTTGAATTCGAAGCATGTAAAGTCTGGGTCCCTGAATATATTACTATACCTAGCTTTCTGCCGCGGCTCCGCCCGCGTAAATAGTTTTTCTCGTAATGAGGCTTTTTCCCGCGGTAAAAGGTAGCCTATGTTACTCAGGGTGAATGTAGCTTTCTAATGGTGAAATATTTTTGAAATGGGTTCAGTCGTTTTTGAGTTTATTCATTCCAAACATACACACACACACACACACACACAAAAACACAAATCTTTTCTCTTTATAATATTAGTATCTAATTTTCTCCCTCTACTACGATCAAAGAAACCATCATTCAGTTACAAAAAAATACTCGGTTTGAAATCTTAATACAGATTAAAGAATACCCAGACGCCAGGTGTCGCCCCCAATACCATTTGCAAAGGGACATCGTCCCGTGAATTTTAAAACACCTCATAATTTTTAATCTGTAAATGTACAAGGAAAAATTCGTTTCAATTTATCGTGAGAGTCTGCACGCTGCTCCCCTGTCATCCTCGTCCCTTATTTAAAACTAGCTTTTCGCCGCGGCTTCGCCCGCGTTGACAGTTTTTCCGTGGAATGACGAAGTTTCCGGCTGTAAAAGGGAGTCTGTATTTTTTCCTAAGGTCTGTTCTATCTTTGTACTAAGTGTCATCAATATCAGTTTAGTTTCGGAACCTATTAAATTATATGGAATATTTTACGAAATTTTATTACACCTTAGGTTACATTATTGGAGTTTTAGTAAGGATCCCTAATTTTTAAAAATAAAATAGCATTAATGTTACTCGGAGATATTGTAGCTTCCCAACAGTGAAATATTTTTTTAAATCCGTATAGTCGTTACGGAGCCTATTCGATGTAAAAAAACAAACAATAAAACCTTTCCTCTTTATAATATTAGCTCGTAGGTATAGGCGACGGAATAAAAAACAATTCGTTAAGGGTATTAAGGATATAATTTTAAAGTTTGAAACGATGAGTTTATTCTTCAAGCTGTTCTTTGCTGTTTTATTGTTTTTTAATTAATCGATGACATAATTAGTGATAATGACTTGCAAGAGTACGAGTAACTCATACAATTTACAGATGTCGAAATTTTTTTTTTTTTTTAAATCGGATTATTATATTTACGAAACACACAAATTCTATATGAAAATTTTCAAAAGTACCATCATCGATACAATAATTATAATATAGTGTACATTATTTACTGTATGTATTAATTTAATTAGTGATATTGCAAAAATTACATTGTTGTTTTAAAATCCGTCATTAAATAATTCTGAAGCTTAAATATTTACTTAGCAGTAAGGTATTAGAAGATATTTCTTAATAACATTCCTTGTGCCAACAAAAGGTAGGCCCTACCTGCGTTCCCTTAATCAAATAGGTCATCGGCGGTGTAAGATAAACCGGAAGGCTGTCGAAAAAGGGTTGCCAGTTTCAGTCGCATATTATACAGATTTTTCAGCCTTCATATTTTAATCATTTTATCCACCAGTTGAATCAAATGTATCAATGTTAATTTGAAAAAAGTAGTGAAATAGGTGTCTCTTGCTTTCGATTAAAAGCCGCGTGAATTTTCTCAGAGAAAATCTAACGATTCTGATTCTGTTATATTTTAATTATCAGTGTAAGCAATGATTGTACATTACGGTACCATTTTACAATTTCTATGAGAAATATTATTTTTTGTGCACATTGCAGGTCCAGTCAATAAATTTAATGTTTTAGACAATAACATTGATCAAATTTAAAAAAAAGGACAATATGTTCTTTAATTTTGTTTTACAAACTTCATAAAGTACCTATATTGTGAACGTGTATACTAGAACTTATCGTGCTCAAACAACCTCCGTGGTCGAGTGGTTAAAAACTCCTCTGACGTTACGGAGGTTCGGGGTCCGAATCCCGGTGGGGATCCGTCGAACAAATACCACTTTGTGAGACTTTCTCAGTTTGGTTAGGATATTGCAGGCTGAATCACCTGATTGTCCGAAAATAAAGATGATTCCGTGCTTCGGAAGGCACGCAAAGCCGTTGGTCCCGGCTACTATCTACGGATGTAGTCGTTATTAGGAGCCATGTCGGAAGCCTAAAGCGGCTCAAAAATTCCGACACCAGGGTTTGTGAGGTAAGTTAACCTCGAAACCCACTCGATAAGAAAAAAATATCGTGCTGACTCGCTTTGTTATCCTATTTTGAAAGGGGGATTGCACAATAATGGCATCAAGTCGCGCGTCGTCTCATCATGAACAGGGGACCGCAGAAGTCACATAATTTTATTCAAATTGGCATTGACTGATTGGTGGATAAAATAGGTATCCATTTCCTGTTGGAAGGTTCAGACATAAAACAGAAGTTATCTTATTTGAGGTAAGATAAACTAGTTTCCAGTTGAAGAATACAGCTAACAATAAAGATAAGAGAAAATATTTTTTTTCTTTTATAACAACAGTTTTTTAAATTATGATCTATCAAGTGTATCAATGTATTCGTTCTTCTTCTTATCGTGTCGATGACAAATTTCTTAGATAATTTTGGCCCAGAACTTAGCCACTTCAACTGCATTATCTGTGGCATCCATCAAGTCCTGCTGCGAGCATTCGTTGTAGTTATACCTAACTCAGATAAAAAAACTTAGTTGTAATTTATCGCTAAGTTGATTGAAAAACCTCCCATTAAAATAGCTAACACGAGAATAATAATAATATCAAATCTATTTATTTTAAATCAGTTTTTTTTTAATTGGCAACCCTGTTGCGTAATCGACGGCCCTTGGGAGCTCAAGTTGCGTTCCTATCAAAGGTTTATTATATGAATTGCTGACAAGATATACTCAGCAAAGCCTTCGTTACCCTAATATGATTTCTTAATCGAATGCGGCTTCAATGATGAGGAAGAATTCTTAAATAAGACAATTTTATATTGCCTTTCTTTGTGAAAAAGGGAGTTCATTATTTCTATGGTACTCTTTGGGTCTCCCGTTTTTATGATGTTCTTTATAAATGAGTGGTCTTTCACTGTCTCTTTCTTTGAACAAAAAATGTCATAGTTTTACCTTTTGCCTAGTTTTCTTGTTTGCTTGCTTATCCTGTGGGTTTCGAATTTAATCTACATAACAAAACCAGATGAAATCACCGTACCGTACCTTAACGTTTTCCATTTTTAAACCGCAGCAAAGATTATAAAAATCAGTGAACTCGCTCAGAACTCAAACTTGCATCTCCTTGGATCTATCTGGGCCCACGTAGACGCACATGTCATTTACGAGTATGCATGTTTTAATTTTCTAGTTTCTACATTTTCAAATAATTCCTCACCAAAGGGCTTTAGCTTATGATATTTTTTATCGTCGTTAATAGTTCATAAACGTTTTACTTACTTACTATTCATAATGTCTGGCACCGAGGGGTTCAATCCTACCCTGAATTAGAGTGAACACGCCTTAGTCGACCACTTTGGCTCAGAGCGGGTTGGTCAACTTCACACACATCCTTTGAATTTCTTCTTTCTTCTTTTTCATCACCGTACTCTTACAAGTTAAGTAAATGTAACGTATGAATTCTAAAATCAAATACACATTGGTATTACTATAGGCACATTGGTATTACTATAGGCAGGCGCGTACTACCAATATTATATCATTGGTAGTACGCGCCTGCATAATGAACTATAGCCATTAAGGCACCAAGTAAAGCGCTCAGTTTCATATCTTTTATGTTTTATCTAGAACTTCGCGTCTGGGCTCGTCCTGAGTTCCACCAAGCTCTGGAAGGCATCCAGGACAAACTAGCTGTAGTATTCAAAGAGATAGCTCAGTTCTGGAGAATAGCTCTGCCTCTGCAACGACTGGACATCGTGGCTCTGCCTAATTACCAGGGCATCAAACCTGCAGACAATTGGGGGCTGATCGTGTTCAAGTAAGTTGCTATAATAGCAATAAGACCGCATATTGACTCTTCTGTTTTGTTCAGTTTTTCTGTATTTGGTGTCAATAAAGTAGTATTGTATTGTAAGTGAATTTAAAATTTTAATAGCACAGAAAAATATCTTATGTACACATAATAATAAAAAAAACTAGAACAAAAGTATTGTTCTGAGGATCAAACATTGTAAGACGCATGGTACGACGCTTTGTACGACGTAAGTATTTTATTATAACGCCACCGCCATGTTTCTAATTTGTAATTGTGATCTTGTGGAGGCTATCCAAAAAATCATATTATTATACATATATTTCTTCTTAGTGTTTTCAAATTGTAAAACTGTCTTCGACGAGACTCATATATGTAACGCCTATTTACACCAGACAAAGTTAATTCGACAGATGATTATGGGTATTGTGCTTTCCGATGCCGATGCAAAGAACAAATTAACTTACTCAGTAAGAGCGCGGCTCTTTAATATGTAAAAGAAGAAGTGTCGTGTAGGAAAATAATGCTTATTTTTACCAGGGAAAGCGATTTAGCAAGCAAAGGCTACCTGCAGTTAGCACAAGAGCTGTCTTACCAGTGGCTTGGAGGTTACACCACCCCGGCTTGGTGGTCAGACGCTCATCTCAACAAGGCTCTGGTCGGCTACCTTGCTGCGGAGACTGCCTTTAAGGTAAATAAATTAATACTCGTACGTGCTTCATGTACCAATTTAAAAGTTACATTATTGAAGAGTACATTTTTCTCCCACTTTATCATGTCAAGGGCTAATAGTTGGAGAGCTGGGTGCCTAAATACCTACCTCATCGAGTACCCCAATAGGCTATCTCTAGATCGTTAACCGACACTTACACACTTAAAAACATGGTCTGCCAGAGCCGACCCTGCCGGTTCATCGAAATTTCTGACGTAATTTTTTTGTGGAAATTACCTCATAAAGTACCCGAATAAAGTGGTGGCATCAGTTAACCATTGATAAATTATGTATAAAAAATTAGGCCTGCCATTGCGTAGCCTGCCGGAAGTACTTTTGCAGACCCCCTGAAATGTGCCCAATCGACACCCTTCACCTACCTCATCGAGTACCTCGATGGGACCAGCGCCAGAAAATAACCAAAATGCCTGTGATAATGGATCACAAGGTCTGCCAGGTCAAAACTTGCCGAAACTTAGTGTTTAAATCATTTGAATTTTTTTGTCATTTTTGCTACTTTTGACACTTTTTTCTTACTATTTTTGGCTTTAAAAAGGGATGGAAATCACGACATTTCAGCTGTCAGTAAAATGTTTTATATCAAGTATGTTATAAGTACTGTTGTACGGTAGCACTTATATAACATCCTTGTTTTATATTTCATGAACAGATCAACAACGGGTCTGAAATGGAAGGCAAATGGCCGATGACAGTTTTATACTCTTTATACTACGAGTTCAGCAAGCGCTACCCTCACTCCCGCATCACTGGCATGAAGCAGGAGACTGCGTGCACCAAGATTGAGCTGCTCTTCAGAATGTTCAATTACACCCTCGGAGGAGAAACTTTCAAAAAGGGAATCAGAGCCTTCATTGAAGCAAGGTAAGACATTCAGTTTTCAAATAAATGTCTTTATAAACTTGATGTTTAAAACGGACGGAACTCTGGTTTCGAGTGAATGGACATTGATTTGGTGGGTGATCCACACTCATCAAGAAGAAAATCTACGGAAGCACCTAGAACTGTATAAGGACTTAAATTATTGGTCTTTTAGGCAAACTTAGTCATTTTCTATGCTAGATTTTAATGAAATAGTTAGTTATAATGGCTAAATGTAAGAATAATTAATAGTAAACAAAAAATTAAATAATGGTATTTTTCAAAAGCTACTTGTAAAAAATATGATGTAATAAAAACGACAGAAGAAAACAATGTACTCTTTAGGTATAATAAAATTATTAGAATATTTTGACATCTTCATGAATCTAAAGTTTACCGATTATCCCTTTACTATTTAATTTATAAAAGAATAAATGAGAAAGGAATCACTTTCTAAGCCGTACCTTCTTTCTTTGTAGAAAATTCAAAACATTCACTGGTGACGACATCTGGTCATCTCTCAACACGGCAGCAATAGAAGATGGAAAAATAACAAAGGACCTGGACGTGAAAACCATAGCAAACAGTTGGATCGAGAAGGACAGGTTGCCACTTATCACAGTCAAAAGAAATTACGACTCGAACACAGCTCATATCACACAAGTAAGAATAGTGATCGTAATGATAAATAATTTGTTCTTTATTTCCAATAATTGCATTGCATTAGTAAGCTCTGAATCCTAAACAAGTGTAAACTGTACCTATAATTTAAGATTTAATTACATGGTTTAGAATTTAAGAATTTTTATAATACAGTATGCCAAAAAGATAAAGATTTGCTTCTTAATTAAATTATAGCATCATTACATTATAATTTTGGGCTATAGCTTCTAAACAAACATTTTACATTGTACTAACTATAAAAAACTAAGAATTTTCCAATCTAAAACGAGAACCATGGCTAAAAGCATACAATCGATATCTCCTTGCTTTGTTTCACCAACGCTAATTGAGTAAACACTGGCTAAATAGCTATTTATCAATAAGACGAACAATAAAAGAACATCAAAATGAAACCGTTCTTATTTCAAATTATCTTTTTTAGAAAGTGTATCTTCGTGAGCGTCCTCATGACGTGCCGGACGCAGCGCGCATGACCTGGTGGGCCCCTCTGGTCATAGCGCGAGGAGACAACCTGGACTTCACCAACACAGTCGTCAATACTTGGATGAAGAACCAAAAGGAATTAGATGTTGCCAACATGCCCAGCAAAGATCAGATGATTATTGTGAACCCCGAAGAAATAGGTATGGTTTTAGTAGGATGTGGTAGGATTTTTGACTTACCTGGTCAGAAGGTACACAGGCCAAAAGGTAAAATTTTAAGTCCGAGGTGGATTATGATCGTATGATTTTATCACACATAATTAAACTCTTACAGTATATGGGTTTAATTCTAAGGACTTAGTCTAGTTTAGATGCTATAGAACCAATAGTTTTTCATAAAATATTAACTCTGTTCAAGAATCCAGAAAAAAAGCCAGAATAATTCATTTAAAAATTGGCCAAAGATAAATGATAATGTTTGTACATTACCTTAGGGTTTAGGTAATTAATAACATTAAATTAAAAATTTTAAAAACCCCAACGCAAAACCGTTACTTAATCCTTTCAACTACTAGAAAAGAGCTGATAATCTTCAAATGGTTGAAGATATTTTCTTGGATTTTAGATAAGAACACTATCTTTGCAAGGTGTAACGCAAAAAAAACTAGGTCAAAATTGGCGCATACCTTTAGGAGCTACGATGCTACAGACAGACAGATAGACAGACAAACTTTTAACACCCCTCTTTTTCGTCGGGGTAATAATATATTTTTTTGTAGATAGATATTAGAAACCTAATTTTGATATTTTTTTCAGCTCCTTACCCAGTTAACTATGACCAAGAAAACTGGAATCTTATTTTAAGCTTTCTACAAAGCAAAAACCGAACCGTTATCCCAGAACTAACCAGAGCCAAGCTGCTCCACGACGCTTGGAATTTGGCTTACGCCGGCGAACTGTCTTTCGCTACAGCATTCAACATGACTCTCTTCTTAAAGGACGAAAGGAACCATATCGTCTGGGATCCCGTTTTCACCATGATCGACCATATCGGCAGACATATTTGCCAGTGCATTCATGGAAAGTTCCAGGTCAGTTCGTTGACTATTAGATCAATCAATCAAGATTGTTATCAGCTTATTTTGAAAATTGGCTTTTGGACAACAATTTTTGACATCATTTATATTGTTAGTAATTTTGACATGGCATTGAATTTTAAGTACCTAGCTTTTAGTGAAATTCTATATAATATTTTCATTTAGGAAGTTGAAATTATATTCGCATACCCAATCGTGGTAGAGTACACTGGGCTTAACCCAAAATATTTCATTTACTTAAAATATAACTTACATTAAGGCAAATAAATACATTTAATTTCTTTACGGTGTCAAATAAACATGATATCTAAAATACCTTTGCTAATTCCTCAGGCTTACGTCAGAATACTTTTGAGTCCTCTCTACGAAGAGCTAGTGAAGACTGAAAGTGAAGGAGAAGAAAACTGGCGAAAGAACCTTCGCCAGCACACGAAGACTTTCCTCTGCCAAGCTGGGTACAAACCCTGCATCAGGGAGGCACAGGAACAGTTCAGCAAGTGGATGCAGGCGAAAAACCCTGATGAGGGCAATCCGTGAGTATCAGTTTCATTGTAACTCTTCGAAAGATCCGAGACCATCATTACAGGTAAACACTATTTCAGGTAAACGTACAAACTATTGGGCTCAATTTCGGCGTGACCGCTAAAATCTCTAAATTTAAGTTGTTGGTCTCTTTCATTCATATGGGTATCGAAAAGGATGGGGGATGAATGAATTTAATTTTGATTGATATTTAAAATAAGCAGCGCAGCTGTCAAATTCAGCTTAATTTGGTCGGGATGTTTTTGCATGCCTGCTAAATTAACGCGAACTACGCGTAAAATCGATGTTTGACGTCTCTAGGGTTCAATCAAGTTCACAATCACCTATCCCTTTTCGTTTTTAAGAACGTAAAAGGGAAATAATATGGTTTTTAAATTTAAGTTAGAGCGTAATATTATGAAGAATCGGGTCCATTACCAAGTTTATTTGCTGCCAAGGACGCATCCATTCTAAATAATGCGAAAGCAAGTATAGACAGTCGAAGCGGCAAAAATACCTTTGTATTGCAAAGTGGTTTTTGGTGCCGCTCTATGATCACAATGTATTTAAAAGGAGTACAACAAGCGTAGATAAATTTATAATCGTTTGCCAGTTTACTTGATATGTATATACCGGTGTGAAATATATTATATTGAACCGTTATAAAATGCTTTCCGAAATGCAAATTTACAGATTTAGGTCATCCTGTTGGTTCAAAACTCTGATGATTACCCAAGGATGTTACTTATAAGTACTACACGGTTGTGATTACCTTAATCTACGAGTACTTGTCTAATGTGAATTGTCAAAATGGGGTCAAGAACAAAAGCATACTTCTACTAACTTACTTCTTTAAAAGCACTGAAAGCACCTTTTCCACAGAATAAATAATAGTATAGCCCTTGTCATTAATAAAACAAGAAATGAACCTCGTTTGCGATAGTTATGATCACAAATACTTCCACCCGTGTGTGTTTTCTTTTGTAATAAAATAAATGTTCTATTTATCTACGAGTATCTATCTACTTTTACAAGTATAACGTTTTAGTGTGTAGAAAGCACAAAAGTCTCGAACAGACATTAGCACCTTGTCCTAACTAAAATTCAGAGCTTTAGTGGTTCTAACGGTCCAAAACGACATAAGCTTTAAGCAAAAATAATTCTGCATAATCCAAAGTCATTGGAGTAAGATTGATGGGCTAATAAACCACATTGAAAAGATCCCTGCATTATTCTTCCTGACATCGATGAGACGGCGTTTAATGGATCTGGCGGCTTTATTCACTATATAAATAACCGATTTTAGGAATAATTGCTTCTCTACTAAAAAAATACTCAACGTATTTTGATGGATTAGGAGTAAAGAATTTTTGAAATACTATTTAAGAATAAAAATGTTATTGGGAACTCAATGTGTGGCGGAGAGTTTGATGAAACTGGAAAGAAATAAACTGTGAATAAATGAATGAATGATGTATTGAATGTTGATGTCGTATTAAATGATTGAATAAAGTGGTCCTAACTTTACTAATTTTATTTAGTCATAACTTTACGGTAGTAAATTTAGGTTACCAACCATTCAATAGTGAGGACGTAAGTATTTACATTCTAAGCGAACATTTACTTGTCTACTTACTGACGTATAGTTTATTTTCCAGGATATCAAACCAGTACATCTGTCCAGTATTCAAATATGGTTCAACTAAGGAATGGGAGTTTGGTCTACATAGAGTGATAAACTTCCCTCCTTCGAGGAAACAGAGTGAGAGGACTTATCTGCTGAAGACCTTAGCTGGATGCCCAGAAGACCAGACCAAAATCATGA
The DNA here is from genome assembly GCA_948473455.1 of Teleiodes luculella. NCBI lineage: Eukaryota > Metazoa > Arthropoda > Insecta > Lepidoptera > Gelechiidae > Teleiodes > Teleiodes luculella. The sequence goes on from OX419589.1 coordinate 12,319,532, forward strand.
GGTACATTTATTTTTCTTATCTTTTTTATTGTAGCATTACATTAATCGTGACTTGGTGGTATGAGTTTGTAATTGACATTCAAAATTCAAAATTCAAGAACTATTTATTCATTATAGGCTTCCTTAGAACACTTAACGAAGACATTTCTGAAGTTATTAAGCTCTGCTCAAACAATTTTTTACGTATGAATAATCAAGTATTGTATATCAATGTACAAAATTATTATCTAATAGCATTTAGACGCGGCTCCGCCAGTGTTAAAAAATTTTCCCCTGGGAACGAAGAATTTTCCCGCGGTAGCCTATGTTCCTTTCCAAGGTCTATTCTATCTTTGTGCCAAGTTTTATGAAAATTGGTTTAATAGTTTTGGATTCCTTTTTTTTTACACCTAGTACTGTTATTTTCTTCTGTGCCTTGGGTTACATTATTTAAGTTTCAGTACAGATTCCTATTTAAAAATAAACTAAAACTTTGTTACTCGGAGATTGTGTAGCTTCCCAACAGTGAAAGAATTATTGAAATCAGGTCAGTAGTTTCGGATCCTATTCAATGCAAACAAACAAACTATCAAATCTTCCCTGTTTATAATATTAGTATATTATAGATAGTATAGATTTACTGGTAAATATACAATGAAATAACTCGTTTTATAATACTACTAATCCACTATTGTAGTAGGCTTTTCTTTAGAAACAAGAATAATATTATGACGTAAATAAAAAAGTAAAGATTTATTAATATACATACAGATCTATTTTTAGCGAAATAAACCCGTAAACAATACACGAATAACAATCATCATAATTTATTTAGCGAACAAAACAGAAAATCTATTGTCCGAAATTGTTGACCCGTTTGGTCTTTTGTTATAAATATTGTACTCTGTACAGGGCCGGACTAGTGGGGCCCCAAATCAATAAAAAATATATAGGTATGTACGCTTTTCATCTTTCTACTGTAATAGGCCGGGAGATGATGACAGAAATTTTTAGGTCATTTGTTACAGTATGGCGGTTTTACAGAGGTCTTAGTACGCAATGACAAAAAGAAAAATGATGGTCATAGCGCTGGTACTGGCGGCCCAATCGCGAAAAAAAATATTGCAGATTTTCGGCAGTATGGCGACCATTTGGAGCCGTCCGAAAAGTATGGCATGGTGATTTTCGTAAATGGCTGCACGAAGATGATCAAACTGTGCAAAAATTACCCTGGTACAAATGGTTGAATTTTTATTTTTCGCGTCGGTATGGCGGGCTGTAAGTCACACCGGAGAAGTATGGCATGACACTGTAGTCTAGTTATTTTTTACGGGCTATCGGAAAATACTAAAATTTTTGTGGTAGGTACAAATCGTTTGACTTTCGTAATTTATCCGACTAGTTCACTAACGCCCACGCGATTGGGCCGCCAGTACCAGCGCTATGACTATCATTTTTCTTTTTGTCATTGTGTACTAAGACCCCTGTAAAACCGCCATACTGTAACAAATGACCTAAAAATTTCTGTCATCATCTCCCGGCCTATAACTGTGAGAGATGTCGCTAGCATTCTTGCTCGAAAACACCGGTTTGATTCTTAAATTTTTCGTTAGCACTTTTTTCGACACAGTTATATTATACTGAAAAAAATCGAAATAGTCACACCTGTGAAAAAATCAATCAACCAAGCGTTTTAGTAGATTGTAAACGTAAGACGAAACTAATGTAAGCAAAATGAATTATATTTTTGCATTGTATGATCAAGTGAGATGCACTTTTTGACAACGATGAGGACTATTTACGGCCCAGGTCTAAAAACGGGCCTGTTCCACCGGCGCTCGAGTTTGTAGTGTAATCCAAATACAGGCCCGTTCTCTATGAATACAAAACAACTTGTCTTTCAAGCAGGGGACTGAATAGACATCTTTGCTGAAGAGGTTTTACTCCGTTCTCTTTTGAGACGGTTGAACAGGACTGTGGGCCTCAAATTAAAATGGAAGATTACTGTGAGAAAAACGCTACCTTGGTAGAAGAGCAACGAAGAATATTTATGTAATATAATTGAACTAGCGACCCGCCCCGGCTCCGCACGGGAAAATGGTTATAGTGGGTTATCCTTAAATATATTATACATACATAATAAACCTTCCTCTTGAATCACTCTATCTATTAAAAAAAAACTGCATCAAAATCCGTTGCGTAGTTTTAAAGATTTAAGCATACATAGGGACATAGGGACATAGGGACAGAGAAAGCGACTTTGTTTTATACTATGTAGTGATTTTGAATGCTAATTTTATAGTGTAGGTAGACCGTTCTAAATCCATATTAATTACTCGGTAGATATTTCAGTGATTCAAACTCTGAAGCCTCACTACTCTCGCTTCTCAATGTAAATTGTTTATAAGAATTTTTTTAAACATGGTTTCAATTACTCATCGACATAATAAAAAGAAGAATACAAGCGTTGTTGGTGAAAGTCTAAATGCTTTTTTATTTCAGGTTGTTAAACATCACAGTATTGGAAGGCAATGGAAACTTCACCGAGACGGATATCTTCCTCATCTTCAGCATGCTAACTGGCAATCCTCAGGGCTACACCACTCTCTTCCAGTTCCTTGACAAGAACTGGGCAGTCCTCAAAGAGAAGTAAGTTGGTTTCATCATAAGCTTTCTATTCAGCATTATCAATAACTAGCAGTCCACAGTTGTTGACTACTTACTTGCTTATCGCGTGGGTTCTGAGGTTAACCTACCTTGAACTACTTACCTCAAATTTTCGACTTTTCGTTACTGCAAAAACTGATTGCTAATGTGAATATTTTTGAAGTGAATGATTAGGTAGGAGTCACTTCATATTTCGAGGTTCACAAATTGATGACTTTGTAAACAAACAAACAATAATTCAAATTGTGGTAATCAGATCTTTTTTAATAATTTCATATATCCGTTGTCCTTACGCAGGTTTCACAGCAAGACCAATCTTTGGGACAACTTAATTGCCTCTGCTACGTCACAGTTCACAAAGTGAAGAGCGTCAGTGTCCAAGTGGCTAGGGCCGTTGACTTCCATTCGGAAGTTCGCGGGTTCGAACCTCGGTTCATACCAATGTGTTTTCGATTTTCGAATTCATATGCACGTTATTCGCCGCTTTTACGGTGAAGGAAAACGTCGTGAGGAAATCTGCACACACTTGCGAGTAATTCAAGGGTTGTGTGTGAAGTTGACCAACCCGCCCTGATTTCAGGGTACGCTTCGACCCCCCGGTGGGGACATTTATGAGTTGTTAATGATATCCGTTGTCCTTACGCAGGTTCCACAGCAAGACCAATCTTTGGGACAACTTAATTACCTCTGCTACGTCACAGTTCACAACGCAAATGGGCCTAGAACTAGTCTCCAGTTTGTACGTCGCCCACCAAGGAGAGTTTGGTTCGGCTGAACACATCATCGAAAAGTCAATGAGGAATATAAGGGAAGAGGCGAAATGGTCAGCGGAGAACATACCCATTATCGAGAAATGGTTAGACGAGTATCTCGCCAACTCTAGTATTAAAGATGATAAGTATATATTGCAGTGAAACAAGAAAAACAAGTTACACGCTTTTATTGTACCTAATCTTATTTTTTTTTATCAACAATGAAAAAGCAACTTCATGACGTAATATTTTTAATACATCTGTTGCAATTTGAATAAAAATAAATACCTACTTGGAATTTTATTAGTACGTAAGTTTAGTATAATTAATATTTACTAAATATGGGTATTTGAAAGTATTTTTAATGTAGTAAATGTTGACACATAGTAAATGTGTTGTCGGGTATATTTCATGTACAGTGGTATCATTTATAGTGTAAATAATAATTATTTCCACAATCTATCCGTTTTTTTAAATAAAATAATATTAAACTGAATCGTGTTTCATTTACAATAATTAATAATAGGTATCTTTAAAATATATTTTAATTTTACAATTGTATACACAATCATTTTCACTATTGCACCAAAAGACTTTTAACAAACGAAGACAAAGAAGTAGTTTTGATTAGTACAAGAATTAGCGTCTTTCAAATTATATAAACTGCTAGGTTTAGAGTGATATCTATCAAGAAGAAAAATTAAAAACATGATCTGTAGTTAAAAGGTTTATAGGTTTATCGTCGCGTCGGTGAAATATTCTGTAGCTGGAAAGACCTGTCGTCGAAAGCCCACGTAGATAAAAGGTTCTGTCAGCGAAATGTCCGTAGGTGAATGATTCTGCTGGGGAAACAGGAATAAATGAATTGTCCTGTCGACGAACAGTCCAATGACGAATCGGTGTTCGGAGAACTGTTGATCATTTTTCCGTATGCAAAAATATCGAAAAATACAGCTATTAGTACCCATATTTAAATCATTTTCAAGACTGTAATATTATATACGAATTCATTAGTTCTCCTGATAAAATAAGGGGCTCATTTATATAGTCTCAAGATAGACTAACTAAGCAGATAGTTATGAATCGCAATAAGGCAGTATATTGCTTGAAAGTAATTAATTCTCTTTGTGAACGGAGCTTATTGTAAGCTTAGCAATTTTATTGTACATCGCTTAATGAATAATACTTTGAAGATAAGATAAAATAAGTTTTATTTCAATAAACTTAAAACTTAAACTCATTGAATAGTGTATTATATAAAAATATATGAACAAAAAATAAAACCGCCGAAAAGACTGAGAATCAAAAAGCTCTTTCTGTCTGTTTGTTACGCTTTTACTCATAAATCACTGAACTTATTCTGAGGAAACTTGGTACAGAGATAAAATAGACCTTGAAGAAGGACATAAGCTACCTTTTACAGCGGGAAAGTATGTAAATAATTCCCACGAAAATTTTAGTTTTTTAAATTAGATTCAGTCTTTCACTGTTTTCTTACCCTTTTCAAATGTATATTGTCCCAAATTCAAAGTGTACCATTTTCAATAAAAAAATTTTTATCAAAATCGGAATACTCTGCAAAAAGTTATGCGTGGTGCTAGATAAAAAAATATACGCGTCAAATTGGGAACCTCCGTTTTTCGTCGGTTAAAAATATGACAGAAATTAACTGTCTAAGTAAATACATAAAGATAATTCAAATTACAAAACACCCTTTTACAGTTTGATTATTATCAAAATCATCAAAAATAATGCACTCTGTAGCTGGCTGAACTTAATTACTCGTAATATACGAGTAGCAATGTTTAAAAAAAAAGAACGACGCAATGATATTATTTTAATCTTAAATTAAGTACATTTGAGATAACCTTTAACTTTTTGTCGTATCGTATAATGTTTGTAGGTTAATTGTAGAATTTGCCTTATTGTGGACGAAATAGGAATAACATGAAGAGATCCCCAAACTAGCGTCTTTTGAGCACCGATATCCCTTCAGGCACTTTAGGTCTAATTACCGGAACGTCCAGTCGGGTCATTAAGTCTATTTCCCTGAACGTCCACTTCCTTCAATGTCTACTTACCTAACGAGTGAAACAAAAGACGGACGCACATTAAATAATGTGGCGACGCACGTGGCCGACGCTTTTCTTTCTTTCTCTTCTTTCCTTTTACAATAAAAACTATTTTTAAATTATACCTACGTTCGAGCGAGCAGATCTCGTACCCTAGAGTGGGCGCGCTATGAGCATTTTGCCGCCCTTGCTAAAAAAACGTTAATAAATTGTAAAAGAATTGGCCCGTTAGGCTTGCGCTTTTTAGTAGCTGCCTCCATTTTCGTTCGCAATGCGTGCTGAAAGGCAGGACGCCATCAGTGCGCGGGGGACCGCTTGAGGAGAAGATTTTTACTACCAGGTGTCGCCAGGCGGCAAATTGCTAAGCACGCGCCTACTGCCGTAAGTAAAAAATTGTCTTGTTTTCTTTGCAAATTGAAATGTAGACTATATTTCATGGTGCATTTCTTGTGAAAACTTAAAACGCTTATAATTTCAGGATCAATTATGAATATTGCCGGTATAAACAGTTAAATTATTCACGAAACCAATACTGAACACTTGATACTCCGCCGACAGTATTTGATAGACATTGTCATGCTCCTAGTCAAGCAATATAATGATCAAAAGGTCTTTTATTGACACATTAAATATTCCTTTAAATAACCAAATTGCTCGCTTTGTACCTATAGCAAAATTCATCATCTTCCAAGAAGATGGGCGAATGTAGTATATGTCCAAGTAATAAAAAATAAGCGCATGAAAAAGGGTCTTGCAGACACACAAAGTTACTGTGCAGTGAACATTGCACACACCTCTGTGAAGACTGTTTGGATAAAGCATATCCTGTAGATTTAGAAGACATATAGTTTTGTTATTTTTTATTAATATTTTTAAGTGTATAGGGTATTATTTGCCTGAAGGAGGAAAATGTCTACTAAAATATTACTTTTTCTAAAATCTTTTGTAAACCAAAGTTCATGAAACATAATTTAGTAAATATGTTAATTTATCATTACTTATTTGTCTATTTCTTACATCCAGAGAAAATAAATGAATACAATGCTGTATTTTACATAACATGGCCAATTTAAAAGGGGCGGCCAAATGCTCTCCACGCGCCCACTGACGTTTCGCGGAAACACGCGCCCACTCTAGGGTTAATAATACTCACTATTTGAAATCTACATCAAATTCTAAATAACTTCGACTGTCTCTCTCTATGAACTTAGTAGGAATATGTTAGGCTATGAGAAACTTCAAGAAATAAAATTGTAGGAAAGTGTGTATTGGAATATAAAGAATCCTTTTATCTATGACAGTAATTTTATATATTTCTTCCTATGACGTCTCCTAACTCAATGAATAAGGGAGTATGTGAAGGAATGCGAAAGAAGGGGGCAAGCGTTGAAAAACAATTTCATCTGACGAAGGAAAAAGGAAAATATGCGCTCACAGTAAATTATGTATGAAAAATGTTGGGACAGATGAGTCATGAATTTGATCAAGAATTTTAAGGGGCATTCTGGATCGACTGACTTGAGCAAGCTAATTTGCAATAAATCGTAGGTAATTTCATGAAAATAAAATCCTTTTTTATGAAAACAGAGTATTTTAAAAAGAGTGAAGTCCAAAAGTCCAAAACATACATATTAATCGAATCTTTCCCTGTGGTAATTTAAGAACAAAACCATTTATGTGCTTTTGTTTAAGATTTCAGAAAGTCATGGACTGATGTACAATGTTCATAATATAACAGAGAAAATATTGAAGAATATTTAAAATACCTAAGTTATTTATGAAGTAGTTGCTAGCATAGGCTTTAAGTCTGTTTAGTTTAATACTATTTAAAAAAGGCACGTATTTAAGAGGCCGTCTACAAAATTATCGCCGCAAGTGGCGCCGCCAATTGATTTTTCTCAATTTCTTTTAACACAGAGCGAATTTAAATAAAGTAATTCACTTATTTGATGTAGAAAATCATAAGCTTTTTTTTAAACTGGCAATATTTATATTTTAAAGCCATAAAGCCATAAAAGGTGCGTTATTTTTTTGTTTACTTAGTGTTAGAGCTCACAAGAATATTACATGTTATTCACTTAATCTCGTAACCAAAACAAACCTTAGAGAAACACAAATTATTATCTATAAAATTAAAATCTAAAAGCAATCGTACTTGAATTTCGAACAGACAAGAGTATTCGGCGAAAGTCTTTAAAACATCCTAGTAAGACGTTACGCAGGAAATTTAAATTTAGAAGTCAGGAGAGTGGTTGCTTTATCAAATTTGTCTCTGACTGGTTAATGCACCGCAGCGGTTGGCAGGAAATTTAAATTAAGAAGGCAGCAGCGTGGTCGCTTCATCAAACTCGGGTCTCTGGCAAGTTAGTGCTCCACAGCGGTTGGCGCAGCATTTCAAAGTCCTGGGACAGTCGCTATCGCCTGTACATGTGTGGGTACACACCCACACACCTCTTGGGTACTCCGGACAGTTCCCTGGCTTCACTGCAAGTAATTAAAAACATTCGTCATCGACAAATTGAAAACCATAAGTTCATCATAAACGGTATAATAGTCACAAATTAATAAATAGAATGGAGTCGTACGTAATTAAATTTATATTCTCTATTGGTAATTTTTCTGACATTTTTCTTTATTATTAGTAAAATATTGGAAAAACAAACTAGACATTATGGTCTGTTAACAGTAGGTAAACTAACAGCCTCCGTGGTCGAGTGGTCAGAAGCTGAGGTTCCAGGTTCGAAACCCCGAATCGAAAATATATCACTTTGTAAAACTTTTCTCAGTTTGGTTAAGACATTGCAGGCTGAATCACCTAATTGTCCAAAAATAAAGATGATTCCGTGCTTCGGAGGCACGTAAAGCCGTTGGTCCCGGCTCCTATCTACGGATGTAGTCGTTATTTGAGCCATGTCGGAAGCCTAAGGCGGTTCTATAATTCCGACACCAGGGTTTGTGAGGTAGGTTAACCTCGAAACCTACACGATAAGCAAGTAAACTAATACCTATTGAACAACATCGTGAGGAAACTTGCACAATCTTGCGAAGAAATTCAAATGATGTGTGTAAAGTTGACCAACCCATAATAGATCAGCCTGATCGACTAAGACCTAGTCATCCTTATACTGGGTAGGCTTGAGCCCCTTGGTGGATAAATTATAATATGGGCTCTTAACAGTAAACTAATAATGCTCGACTTGGCGGGGGCACTACCGTGCCCCCATATATTATGTGCTTTATAAAGGCTTGAGTAAGTTATACATTAGTTCGAATAGCGAATGTACGTAAATACATAGCGTTTTATTGTTTTCAAAGCATGATAATATAATTTTATCTATATACTCGTATTTTGATTCTACATATTAAGGGTATGTCTCCCCAGCAAGTGATTTTGCAATATATAATCCACTCTTATAAATCCGAAAGTATCTCTGTCTGTCTGTTTGTTACGTCAAAGCCGCTGAATCTATTTCGGTTGCACTTAGTACAATATAGGAGCTCGGGGAAGGACATAGACTTTTAATCGCGAAATAATTTCCACGAGAAAATCTGTTTTTTATATATATTTTTTTATAACGCGGATTCCTCCGCGTGGCTTTGTGCTAGTAAAAGAAAAATCTTACCCAACGTAACGAACCGCCGCATGGTCATAGGGTCTACGCACATTGATCCTCCACACACGGTAGGACAGCACAGTTGGGTTTCATTCACACACGGCCGTCCCGTCCCGCACGCCGCTTCACACACGTCGACCGGCAGGGTTGGTGGGCAAGAACCTTTTTCACATCTTGACTGGGAAATAGTGAGAGTGCACACTGAAATTTATTATTTCGCGGTTTTCATCTTATTTAAATAAATACAGGGTTAATTTGGAGGCAGTGCGCATAAGACATTGTGACAATGCACGTACTCTGTTTTATATTACTTGCCAGAAATTTTAGCGTTACATTATTTTTAATAACTTTCAAAAAAAAAATAGGTCAATGAACTTTTGTGAGGATTTAAGTGAAACAGACTATAGTGACAGGTTGCCAGCAGGCTGCAGGTTGCAAAATCTTTCGAGCGTCCTTTGAGCGTCGACGTCTTATGTCGCTCATAGAATCATGGGCAGCAAGGCGAGTGAAACAAAAGACGGACTATTATACCTAGTATTTTTTCCTTATGGACATTAGTCGCCTAAATCGTATGCGCGACGCACGACGACGTCGGCGCTCGAAAGATGCTAGTGTGGGGGTGGCTAAGTCGCCGTCTTCGACACAAAATGGGAGCGAATGGGAAGGACCTATTGTAATGCCGAGATCATATGGCATAAATACTTTTAAGAAACCTGGTAAATATCTTATTTTAACGGGAAATCGGTTTACGTAGGCGGAGCCGTAGGACGATAAGTTGATTAAATATTAAGGATACCTGATAGAGACTGCTTGTGTGATAGAGACCTTAGCAATAAGGCAGCCTTTTGATTCTTGTATATATCACTGTGTTTTTGGTGTCAATAAAGTACATTGTATTATAGACATGTATATAGGTATGGCCTCGACGTCGAAAAGTAATTTGTAAAATCTTACTTCTAATAAAAACTTTTTTGACTTTTGACTTGTATTGGTTTTAATATAACCTCACCTGCTAGTAAAACACGCCACATAATTAAACGGTAATTCCTAAATATTATTTTACACTGTCTCACAAAGTGATGCACGCGCTATATGACCGACTGATTTCGAGTAATAAACATGTTTGACTATCTTGAAGCAACAAATAAGCAATGATACACAAGGATTGTAACGTTGGCCAACGTAAGTATGTTTTATTTATGATGATCAATGCTATGACCAACCTAGCTGTACCTACTCTGAAAATGTTCGATAAGATAATGTTCTACCTCGCCAAAATTATTTACAAATGTTCAAGCTTAAGTTTTAAACCTATAATTGGCCTGTATTTTAAGTATTTGATAGTTAGAGAGATGTCTGGTATTAAGAAAATTGTCGCTTGGCTGATGTTTCTGAAGCTTCTTGCTTCAGTTTTATTTTGTTCTTTATTTTTTTTACCATCATGCAAGCATTTTAATTATTCGCAAAAAATTGATTTAATTGTTAACCTTATTAATTGATTATGCGTTCCATTAATTTTAGAGATTTTAATTATTATTCTTCTTCCAATTGCTTTTACAAAATCCATCATAGTATAATACTAATATTTTTATAAAGAGGAAAGATTTGTAGTTTTGTGTGTGTGTGTGTGTGTGTGTAATGAAGAAACTCAAAAACTACTGAACCGATTTCAAAAATTCTTTCACCATTAGACTACATTCACCATGAGTAACATAGGCTACCTTTTACCGCGGAAAATTGCCTCACTCCCATGGGAAAAACTGTTAACGCGGGCGGAGCCGCGGAGGAAAGCTAGTTTCAAATAAAGTGCTATAATCATTTGCTTAGCATTTTTTTGGTCAGTATGTGTGCTTGAACTGACGTAAGATGAGGAAAACCAAGACTATTGGCTATCTCGGGACGTGGAATATTATTATTAGGCCGAATGTATACTTGCTTCAACCAAAAGTTATCGTAATATTTTTTTGGTGCGCGTTAATTAAAAGGAAAATATCGATGCATTGTTGCTTGCTCATATACATAGGTAGGTACATATATAAATATTACAACATCCAGACACAAGGCAAACACAAGTGCTCATCACACGAATGTTTGCCCTGGGCGGGATTAGAACCTGCGACCCTGTGCTATCAGACGTACTACCTACTAGGCTATGGGGCCCTCAAATATGATGAAATAAAAAATAGCTTGAAGCCCAATTCACACGCAGCTATATTCATATTAATATGCCCAGCTCTAATATAATGTATGTAGGTATATTATATCTCGCCACCACACACGGTAGCTGTATTGAAATATATATTTTCACCCTTACTGCGTTGACTTACGGAATACCTATAATATGTCGAGATTTATATTAATATGTACAACACAGTAAGGGTAAAAATATATATAGCAATACAGCTACCGTGTGTGGTGGCGAGATATAATATATCGATGGTGGAAATGTCAAAGGGCTTAAAGGACAAATCGTCATTTTACAGGAGAGCAGAAAAACGATTTTTATAGAAAAAAGTGCATAACTTTTTTGTTTTTAAAGCGATCAATTTGGTTTAAAGACCAAATTTTATATTTTTTTGAGCTGAACTGTATCCACGCTTTTAATTTAACCCAACTAGCTTAGTTTAAAAGATAGATGTCCTTTAAGTTTCGTACTTTTATGATCTTGTCCTTTAAAGCCAAAACAGACTAAGAAATTAAGAAGTGCTTTGGACTTAAAGGACTGCACTTAACATATTAAAAGGTCTTAAAGGACAATTGCGGTCTAACCATACAAAAAATCTGTCCTTTACACTGTATAAGCAGAATGTTTTGACTCGCCACCTGCATGCTTATTGACCTCTTCGTTGTTTCCAGTTCTATGAAAACCGAACCTTTTAGAACAGAATCTTTTTTTAGCGAATTGTTTACAACAATTATTTCTATGTCACATTCTTCCTGATTCGTGATTTGACTATTATTAAGAACAGATCTTTCATAATGCAGTTTTCTGCTTTATCTCTTGGATTGTCCGTATGTACGTAGCTACATATTTGAGCCACTATAATTTAACCTGAGAGCCCTTTTTGTGTTGCCGTCTTTATAAAATAAATGGAAAGCAAGCATTGATTACGGCACCACATGTCGTTGGTCTTTTGTTGGTCAGTTAATCAAGTTTCGGTATTCAACACCAGTCAACATTTCTTCCCATAGATCTTAACGTTAGCAAACGTACTGATTTCGTGACAATTAAGTACAGCTAATGCTATTCCACGAAGTGATAATGTTAGAATGGGGTACTTTTTTTACCATTAAAGTGCTTTTATCTGAAATTTCAGCACATTTTAAGAGATGATTGGTTCTTTTGTCCTAATTTAGTTGACCACAGTTGACTGTCATTAAAACAATATCTTTCATTTATTTTTTGTTAGTTTTTATTTCATGTATTTTTTGTAGTATTTTTTTTAGATAAGCAAGGAATTTAAATTAATTTATTTAAAAACGCTGATATTATCGTATTCTTTTGGTTTTATGACCTGAAACCATAATATTATTACGATTGTTTGTTTGAAACCATATATTGTTAGGGAATAAAATATCTCGAAAATGTTTGTGATTTATAGTTACAAAAAGTGATTAAATACAGGTACGCCATTCTATCCTGTCTTAACTTTCTTTTGTAAAGTCGAATTTTAACGAAATAATCCAGTCTCAAGTGTAAAATGGGATAGTTCTGTACGTCACATATCACGCCTCCTGCACAAAAAGCAGGGAAAAGCTCAATTAAGGGTTGGACTTTCTGGTCTAGACACTATAATTATAAGTCACATGTCATTAACTTCCTATGCTACGTGTCCTTTAAGCCTATACGTGTGAATACAAGATATGTGAGTTTGGGTCGTAAATATCCATAAATTACTAAGTTTAATTTCTTAATGTCCTTTAAGCATAAAGAATTATATGAAACTGACCTATAATACCAAAAATCGAAAAAAGTGCATTTTTAAAAATTCTCTCCTAGCTCCATTATTTGACATAAAAAAATATCAAATATACAGATCGAAAGAGCTTGACGAGACGAATAGAACTGCATCAAAAAGTGATTTTCGTCAAAATGTCCTATAAGCCCTTTGACATTTCCACCATCGATATATTAGAATTGGGCATATTAATAATGAGCTTTAAGACTTTTTCTTATTAGTATACATATTGTTGTTTTATTGGTTTTCTGAACGCAAGTGTGTGCCATGCTCAACGTTGTTTGTTTTGTTCCACACACTCGATATGGACATTTCTACGGGAAGAGGCGAATCAGCTACTGTATCGAAAAAAGGACCTCTAACAGCTCATTACGTTATCGAAAAAAAACATATATATTTACAGGACTATTGGCCTGATGGAGAGCATATTTGGAAGATCAGGAAGTTTTAAACGGCGCCAAAAAAAATTTTCAAAGTTCAAAAACGGGCAGAAATTGGCTTAAAATGGCGTGTCCGGTTTCCAGAATTGACTCTTTATTGCTTCATAACTTTTTAAATAATAACTAGTTCATTATGATTCCAATGTTCACATAGCATGAGATAAACAACAAAGCCGTATAAGTAATAATATTTATTGTAAATCATTGGAGTTTGACACAATATCACATTTAAATTTTGTCCGAAGCTTCTGCCTCAATCCCGTGCCAAATAGTTTTATTTACTTATATCACTAACTTCGCGAAGTACGAATGCCACTAGCTGGTTCCCGCAATCTACCAGATGAGCCCAAGCGGCTGAGCAGTATAAACTTCAGGATAGCTGCATTGAGGAGCATTTTTCGAGGGTTCAAAGTTCTTCCGAGAATTTGGGGTCGGGTAATTTCTGAAAACTGTGGACGAAATTCATTTTGTTTGTGAAGTCTTATATTAAATTTGAGCTAAATATATTGAATATTTAAGTGATATCTACCAGTACGTTTTGAAAAAAATACTTTAATTTGTAACATTTACAAGTTATTTGATGAAATGTGTTATTTTCTCAATTTCGTGGATCTCAATTACCTGTAAAATGGTGCACCGAATTCAGAAATCTTACACTAAATTCAGAATTTTTCAATAATGTTATGAATTGTGCTATACGTATGCATTATTGTGGCCCCGTAGCCTAGTCAGTAGTGCACCTGCCTTCAAAGTACTTCAAACCTAAGGGTCGCGAGTTCGAACCCAGCCCAGGGTAAAATATGTGTGGTCAGCACTTGTGTTTGCCTCGTATCTGGGAGTTTCTATATATATTTCATCATCATCATCATTAGGCGCGCCATTTCGGCCCGATCTTCGGCTGTACGTATCCACCTGCTGCCAGCCACTTTCTGCAGATCGTCACTCCATCTAGCTGAGGTGCGTCCTACACTTCGTTTTCCTAGACGTGATCTCCACTGCAGATGCCGGTCACTCCAGCGATTATCGGTTCTGCGATAAACCTGACCAGCCCACTGCCACTTCAGTTTGCTTATTCAAGTGGCTATGCCGGTTACATTGATTCTCCGACGGATTTCCTTGTTCCGGATTTTATCCATTAGAGAGACTCCGAGCTTATTCTTCTTCATAGCTCGCTGAGCAACTTTAAATTTGTAAACTAATCCCACAGTCAGTGTCCACGTTTTAGCACCACCACAGGTAGGATAGGACGTACCTGGTCAAAGACTTTCGTCTTTAGGCTCTGCGGTATGGGCACCGTGAAAACGTGACGCAACCTCCGGAAAGCTGCACTATGCTTAGCGTTCGTGGACTATGAGAAAGCCTATGATTTGATTGAGACTTGGGCAGTGCTGCAGTCTCTTCAGAGGTGCCAAATTGACTACCGGTATATCGAGGCGCTGAAGTGTTTGTACGAGAAAGCCACTATGTCAGCCCGACTCCAGGATCAGAACTCCAGACCAATCCAGCTGCAGCGAGGTGTGAGACGGGGAGACGTTCTTTTTTTTTCGAAACTGTTCACCACTGTACTGGAGGATGTCTTTAAGCTTCTGGACTGGAAAGGACATGGCATCAATATCAATGGCGAGTAAATCACTCACATACGGTTTGCCGACGATATCGTAGTGATTTCTGAGACCTTGGGAGGACCTCGGCACAATACTCAATGTCCTCAATAGAGTTTCCCAACAAGTGGGTCTGATGATAAACATGGAGAAAGCAAAAGTATTTTCCAACGCCCATGTACCCACTCCAATAAAAGTTGGAGACTCTGTTCTCGAAGTTGTAGACCATTACGTCTACCTGGGACAAACAGTCCAGTTAGGTAGATCTAACTTCGAGAACGAGATCAATCATCGAATCCAACTCGGCTGGGCAGCGTTCTGAAAGCTGCGTAATTTGGAAATCTTTTTATCCCAAATACGGCACTATCTTAAGTCTAAAGTCTTTGACCAATGTGTGTTGCCAGTGATGACTTACGGATCTGAGACGTGGTCGCTTACGATGGGTCTCATAAGAAGGCTCAGAGTCACCCAAAGAGCGATGAAGAATGCTATGCTTGGAGTTTACTTGCGTGATCGAATCAGGAAGGATGAGATCCGCAGGCGAAACAGAGTCACCTACATAGTCCGAAGAATCGCGAAACTTGAGTAACGCGAAACGAAACTTAAGAACACGTAGAACCGATAGCGGTTGGGGAAAAAAGGTTCTTGAATGGCGGCCACGCGCCACAAATCTCAAACGCGGCCAAACTTAAGTAGGACTGGGCCGGACACGTCTGCTGCGTGCTACAAGACCAATGAGCAATATAAATTACGTTTTGGCACCCACCGATCAACAGACGTAGAGGTGAACGGCCACGCAGGAGATGGCGGGATGAACTGGACAGCTCCTTGGGGGACTGGCCAGAATTGACTTAGGATAGGAAACAGTGGAAGAATAAGAGGGAGACCTTTGCCCAGCACTGGGACAGTGTAGGCTAAGTAAGATAAGATAATATTTACAAATTTAGTCGTTCATTTTCTATATTTCCTAAGCCATTTCTGAATTCGGTGACTAGTTTTCTGAATTCGGTGCTGTCTCAATTCGGTGACTGACTTTTAACATAAACCACTTCACAATATCTGGTGCTAAATGTCGTCATTAGACTCAAGATGGAATAAACTTCAATCTTTGTTATCAAACTATTGATAAAACCCAAATATTAATTTACCCACCGAATTGTGAAAATATGGACCCTTTTGTAGAACTGCTCATATATTAAACATCGATTCGCGGACCTCTACGTGGCTGTAATCAGTTTGCTGTTTGTTCTGAATTTCGCCTCTGATTGGTAGTTAGTAGGTAGTTTTTTCGTATTTTTACTATTGGAAATGTGCCTGTTTGGCAGCCAAAGAAAAGCGGGTTCGAGTCCCATGACCGAGCTCAATGTTTTAATTTTTAGCATTAAAACAGTAAAAATACGCAGAAAATATAATAAAACTACAATAAAGAAAAATGATGGCTTTTTACATTCCTTTTTACTGCGGCATCTTACCTTTAAAATCACCTACCGTATTATCGAGAATTTCTTTTATTTTTGCTAGTAATATCCATTGACCCGCACTGGGCCAACGTAGTCGACTAAGACCTGTTCGCCCTAATTTAAGGTAGGCTCGAGCTTTTGGTGGGATATTTTATACGGCTGTTAACATGCTTATAAGATTTAAAACGGGATATTTACCGTGGTATTTGTTTTGTGCGAGTGCCCGATATTTCGATGCAGTTGCATGCACCATGATCACGGGACGACTGAAGAAAAACTTGCGGGTGGTTGCTATGGGCAAACATATCTGTCTACCCTCTTTCTGCACTGACACAAAACAAATAGCACGGTAAATATCCCGTTTGAAATCTTAATAGCTATGAAAACAACCGTGAAAGTTTTACAAAGTATGTTAACATGCTGTTAAAAAATTTCCGTTCATTCAAATATTTTGCGTTCATATAAATTCATAGTAATTTATTTGGGTTATCAAAAAAGAAAAGTTCTGGGAACAAACAGCGTTAATAATATTATGGCTTCAACCTTTCCCAGTCGTTTTCGATTTCCCTCACTTCTTTGTACAGAGGAAATTACCTTTTCCTTTGGAATTGAGGGCCAATAATTTGATTTTACATCGTCAGCACAAAATGTACACTTGGTTGGTTTCTAATTATGACCTAGCTAAAAAGCCCACAAGGTATTCTGCCTATGGCGTCTAAGAATAGCGTCTGCTTAACTAAGGATATAAAATTATCATTTTGTGAGACTTTCTCTGAATGAAGGTCAACAAGTAAGTAGGTAGGCCGGCCTTATTGTCGAGGTAGCAATCTTTTCAGAAAATATCAGGATGTAGGCAAACGGCAATGATATAGCGACGCGTTCTTACAATCAAGAGCTGGTTAAGCTAAACACATTTCTCGCCCTTAATCAGAAATCTAACCAGTGCCTTATGCGACAAAAAGAGTAGTGTTAGTGAAGCGGATTGTGAAGTGCTTCACAAGCCAGCCAACACCTGTTCAGAGAGATCCACATAGGCCTGTATTTGATGACGTACCTATAATTCTAAAATATAACAAAAGGTGTTTTGCAATGTGCGTTAAACTATATTATAAAATACCATGCGACATAAAGAATTTAACTGTAAATAAGTTTAAGACAAAATTTTATAAATGGCTCTTACCGAAGGCTCTTACAGCGAAATTATTATAATTTTAGAGATTTTTTATGTTAAATCTGTGACAGGTAATTGACATTGTTATAATCTTGGAAAATTATCTGATTAAAATCAAATTAGATTTATTATACATATCAATACATACTACATAATGCCTGTCATTTAATATTTGCATGCTGACTCTAAGTTGGCAAAACATGTAAGCACTATATTTTAGTAATCTTTCTACCCTCTCTCTTTCGCCATGTTTTAAGCAAATAAAAAATAGGTAAATGAAATGAAATGAAGTGTGAGCAGCAATTAGTTCAAGATCTCTCTAAGCGCAAACTAAGTCCTAACTACTCAGATCTAGGTCACTTCACCTTATAGTCCTGTAGCCAGAGTAAAATATGCAAGCAAAAATTACGTTTCGGCATGGGCGTTCGTTCGATAGAGCATTATATTTTATATTTTACTAATAATATTTATTTCATCAATGGGTGTTGTTTTGCTGTTATACATAAGTTTAATTTTATTGTTCTTAGTTGTATTAATAGAGCTTCTATAAAAACATTAGGTAGGTACCTAACAATTTTTAAAGTGATTTAAAAAAATACTTTTTTTGAAGATTAAGTTGATTGAAATGATTTAACTATAGAAAATGAAAGTACTTAAACTTATATTTTTCTGGGATTTGATACTTCTCCAAAAAAAAAACATACATTTGATGGCATTTATACATATAATGTATTTCTGTCTGGTGTCTATAAAGTATATTTGTATTATGTAAAATTCTGTGAAATAAGTTATTTTTGCACCATAATTATTTATTAATCGTCAAAAATCTTAATACTAATTGGCAGACTTTTTGATGATTTATCACAAGATTGGCTACAAGTGTTAGTTTTCGCTCTCGAGATCCTATTAGAACCTATAAAAAGAGTAATGGCCGACAGGATTGGCTGATTGCATCTGCCAATTAAATTATTGCATGGATTGCTTCGTGATCGTTTTTAGTTTTTGCGTTATAAAAATAATAAAGGAAAAAAACGAGCTCTCTTATTTATTAATCACCTATAATAATTACATAAATAAATTATTTATTAATATTTTTAGTAAAAAAAAAACATTTGTTCGTAAACATTGTTTTGAATGTAAAGAAAATATAGGGATATTGTATAATGTTCCGGAACCTCCGCAAACTCCGACGAAAATACAAAGTTCTGCTAAATGCTCATCATCATTATCATCATTTCAGCCCAAAGATCTCCACGACGATCGGTCCTGCGCTGCCCGCATCCAGCGGCTTCCCGCGACCCTCACCAGATCGTCGGTCCACATTGTGGGGGGCCTGCCCACGCTACGTCGCCATTCGAGAACCTTTTTGCCCCAACGGCCGTCGGTTCTACGCGCAATGTGCCCAGCCTGCTAATGCTGGTTGGCTGAAAAACATTTGTAAACCAATTTTAAAAAATCGCGATAAATCAGGCGTCAAAAATACACGAAAAACTTAAAAACTTCATAAATGTGAATCTGTTATGAAAAAGTGTGAATAGATTTGTAATTCTATTTTACCCCGTCTAAGGCAAGGAAGGATGCCTTAGGAAGTCGGAATCGGAAAAGGAAGGCAACTATTCTGAGGCGTAAAATGGACTTGAAGAATAGTGAAAAATAGACTTGCAGTTTTTTTGTTATCAGATTACTAGCTTTTCGCTCCGCGGCTCCGCCGGCGTTAACAGGTTTTCCCGTAGGAAATAAGTATTTTCCCGCGGTAAAAAGTAGCCTGTGCGTTATTATGATGTATAAGCTATATTATTGTAAAGTTTCATTAAAATTCATTCTGTAGTTATTGCGTGAAAGAGTAACAAACATACATCCATACTCACAAACTTTCGCGTTTTTAATATTAGTAATATTTTTTGAGTGTTCATTTTAAAAGACAATGGTAATATATATAGTAGCATTATTTATGTAGGCCTGATTAGAAACATAAAAACCTAGGCATATTACGGTAATTCAACGGAACTAATTAGCCAGGATCACTAAAATTCATGTAGCACCTACAGAGCGGGTTTTTTCTTATGTGTATAAGCCATCCTTGGTATGAGCATTGTGTGTCACACACACTCAAAAGCGATGTGTTGTTTTCATGAGACTTTGTGACAAGAGGATAAAAATCTTCATCCTCTTGTAACAAGCAATACAAAAAGATAAGAAGTCATATCAAAGCTTTCCAGCCATGGCCAGTGGTACTGAAAAAATATTGAAATAATTGGGTAAATAATGGCTGGGCAACACGACCTTGAGAGTGCCCGTATTTCATAGTGGTAGGGGTGAATTCCGTAGTGCAAGTGTCCAACCGCATGTGCTGGCTTCTGTTCTGTTATATTATAATAATATACAGATAGTACTTAAAAAATCTCTCTACCGCTATTTGTAGGTAATCAATATAAAATATTTGACTGCCCCGTAGCTTAGTTGGTAGTACGCCTACCTACAAAGCACAGGGTCGCAGGTTCGAATCCCGCCCAGAGCAAACATTCGTGTGATGAGCACTTGTGTTTGCCTTGTGTCTGGGTGTTGTATATGTATGTATATCAGTTGTCTGTAACCCATAGTACAGGCTCTGCCTAGTTTGGGTCAGATGGCCGTGTGTGACGATATATTATTGTTATTATTAAATAAAAATGATTTCATAAAAAATACGAAATAAACGTACATCACTCTAGAAGAGCAAGCTGCACCATTTGGTATGAAAGAAAAGTACTTACTTATTCGTATCGTAGCTCATTGATAGCTTTTGGAGATTGGCTAGCAATTCATCCTCCCAAATTGAAGCCAGCAACCGTAGCACGATCCAAATGGAGGCTAATGGAGGACCAATGTCGGAGGAACGTGTCCATTATTAATAAGCACAATAATAAACTGTACGACTCGTTTTGTGCGACATTTAAATATGCTGCGCTCTTAAATGCGAATGAAGATAATTTCAGACTTAAGTGGTTCGTTAATAACGCATTTTTTTCCTGTAGTGAATAATAAATTAATACATTTAATTTTTTATTTTTAGACTGTTACAATGTTTTCACAGGAAAAACTGATACGGAAAGCTAGTCCAGTACCATTTTAGTATACTGAATCCGACCCTGCTTGTTGAGTCACTACATAGTATAAAACAAAGTCGCTTTCTCTGTCCCTATGTCCCTCCCTATTTCCCTTTGTACGCTTAAATCTTTAAAACTACGCAACGGATTTTGATGCGGTTTTTTTTAATAGATAGAGGGATTCAAGAGGAAGGTTTATATCTATAATACATGCATAATATAGTCAAGAATAACCCACAATAACCATTTTCCCGTGCGGAGCCGGGGCGGGTCGCTAGTTTTAAATAAAATAAAACAGTACAGACCGTTATGCGGCGAAGTTAAATGAGTTCCATTCTAACTTCTCATCTGAGAGAGTTTGAACGCTTCGGAAACCGATCGAAGTTTATACTGAAGCGATCCTTTACGGGCTTGATTTTGGTTTACAGTTTGTATTCTGATTGGGA
Source organism: Teleiodes luculella (assembly GCA_948473455.1). NCBI lineage: Eukaryota > Metazoa > Arthropoda > Insecta > Lepidoptera > Gelechiidae > Teleiodes > Teleiodes luculella. The sequence continues at coordinate 12,340,779 of OX419589.1, forward strand.
TGTTGTCAAAGAATATAATAATACTAACGCACAGAAGTACCACTCATTTTGTAGTTAAGAACACTGAATTTCGAAATCAAGCTAACTTTTACTGCGGGAAATCCCTCATTCCCACGGGAAAAACTGACAGCGCGGGCGCCGTGTGGAGCTGTTACGTAATGTGAATACTATGAAACCAAAGATGAAGTAGGTAGGTACTCAGTTGAAACGAAAGAACGCAAAGTGCAATTATGGTCTCGGTTGCAGTCAAGTCAAGAGGTGCTTTAGTGCACTGAATGCATGCAAGGTTGCTTCTGAACGGCACTTGGGCTTAGGGAGTTAATTTAAATGTTGTTTACGACATAGCTAACTTCAACAAAATCAGCAGTGCACACATTGCGCAAACCTGCCAGTTCTGTTCAAATTAATTCACATTCCACGGAAATTTCTACTTTTGTCGGGCACGTGACGCATAATTTTCCCAAACATCGTCATTCTACCATCATTTGAAGTGTGCTACATAGACAACCAACCCCCTCTTAGTAACAGCAACTAAGAAAAGGGGGTCACTTGTCCCTGCAACTGACCGTACAATAGCGTCACGTGCCCGACACCACCGTGGAATGCACCAGCATCGCGCCTTTAAATTTTAAAGAGTTTATTTTTGATTAGTGTGAGACAAGAGCCAGCCTTGGTTTCAGAAAAACTTAGTAACTTCATTAAAATTTGACGTCGAAAAGTGATTTGTGTAATCTTATTTCGAATAAAACATTTTTTTTTAATCAGGGTCTTGATGGCTGTTACTTAGGTCGCAGCTGCTTGATGATAATAAAGATGCAGGATTGTTTTTCGCCTCGTACAAATTATGTGTGTTTGTAAAAATATTCTGAAAAAAGTATTAAGAGACTCCGCACACTAGTCTTTCAAGCGTCGACGTCGTTGTCGAAATTCACCCCTACCGCTACGGAATACGGGCGCTCTCAAGCTCAGTATGTCCAGTCGCATGTGCTGGCTACTGCACATTACTTACCTCACATATGAGCATCCCATGTAATTTAATATTGGACATGATTGTAGTAAATGAAATATGAATTATGAATTTACTCGTTTCCTCAATAAACTCTGATAGTAAGAGTAAAGGTTCTACTCCGTGCCTCGCGCCCGTAAAAAACTTGAGCTCTAAATCTATCAGTACAAGGTTCTAATTTAGATTGATCGATCGCGCGCGACCGTCTTTGGACCCGAGGCAAGGAATTGCACCTTTAAACTTCATCAATATATTTTCCGCCACATGTTCGTCTGTGTGCCGCCCTGTCATATAATTGACTTCAGCAACATTCCTGAAATCGAATAACTTCGCAGCGCCCCCAGAAAATTACATTTCATCCGCGGCATCTTTTAACACGATCAAGCGCGGTAAACCATTTCCCAAAAAATTACAGCATTTCATTTTTAATATTGGTTGAAAATAGAAATAACTTTTTTTTCTTATAATTCCAAATGTGTTCCATCTTCAGTATATTTTTTATTTCAATTACATTTAATGAAATAAATGTCAAATTTTGGCTGTTTGTTTGTTAACTCATTTACGTAAAAACGGCTGAACAGATTGACATGCTAGTATTTAAAGAGCTTTTTATCTAGATTGAAACAAAGGAAACTTTTTACATCAATACTATACAGTGGAGACATGAGCACTTGAAAATCCAGGTGGACCCACTAGTGGAACCTAGCGGAGATACCAACCGTCCGAAACGATACTTTTGTGGCTGTGGTAGAATCAAATTTGGAACGCGCTAACAAAATCAATTTGATGCACAATGAGTGGTTAGCGCATCCATTATTCTATTAGCTGCCCCTACGGATGGTAATGGAACCAAACTATCCTAGCTCAAAACAAAGAGATGGGATGTTATAGCTAATAGCCGAATATCGATTACTTATTTGATGTTTTTAGAAGATGGATTATTTTTGCTTTAACAGCAAGCGACTGAGAAAAGTTTTTGTCAAATGGAAATCAAAAAGGAAAATTACAAACTTCGGGTTGGTATGAATTTCAGGTTACATTACTACATAAGAGCACAAGTGTTTTACTTACTTTACTTTTTTACTAAGGACAGAAAATCATGCCGTTTTCCGAAGTGCTAGAGTAAAATTATTTAATGACAACAAAATGAAGCCAAACAGAAACAGCACCGAAATAGAAAAAAATACGAAAAATTGTTATAGAACGAATGAAAGGAAGACTTAACCATCGATGTAACGTATCCAACCCTACAAAACCGGGTTCAAAGTTGAGATTGTTATCTGACCGCAAACTAAATGGAGCTTTACCTGCAATCAACTTAATCACATACGCTACAGTTGGTAAAATTAAGTTATTTGTGGCCCTCGGAGGGCTCACTAACGCCGGCCCTGCGGTAATTTAAGGTAGGGACGAGATTTAAATTTGGCCTCCAATCATGCTACGTGCCGTAAAAAAAACGTAGGTTATGCTATGACATCTACGACTTCCGAGGTAAAACGTTCAGTTATTTATTACGGAGCTTCCGGGTTCGAATTCCCGTGGCACTCTCAAGCCAAAATTATTTTTGATAATTTTCTCAGTTTTGTAAAAAATTGCAGGCTGAATCACTAGAAGACACTAGAAGTAATATTTTGGAACAGGATTTGTATTACCTTTATTTTGTATTTGAAAAATTGAAAAAAATAATTAAAATTAAAATAAAAGTCTAATACACGTAGATGATTTTACAATTGGGTGAAACTTCTCGATATAACAAAAATTTTGACATATTCTATAGCTATTGACTATTGCCTAGATATGTTTAAACTGTAAAAAAATTGCAAAGGACGGAATTTTTAAATTGTAAATATTTTTTACGTGTAAAAATATTTTTATTTAACTAAATCGTAATAACCTGAAAGTTACACCGTATGAAGTAAAATAGCTTAAAAACTTTGAAGATATAAGCACCAACTGCCGCAGCCAGTAGAGGCGAAGAATGGTCGTATATTGACAAACTTTCGTATAGTATTAATACAAAAACGAAAAAAAAAAAGTATATACCATACTTGCTTTTACTAACTTACAAAAATATAATAATTCTGATTTCACTACTATTTAGCCTGCCTTTATCGCGTTAACAATTTTTCTCGTAGGAATGAGGCATTTTCCCTGTGTAAAATGTTACTCAGGATGAAAGTAGCTTTTTAATGGTGAAAGAATGTTTGTAATCGGCACAGTAGTTTTTGAGTTTATTCATTACAAACATAGACACATATAAATCTTTCCTCTTTATAATATTGCTCGTAGTATGATATTATTATGATGATTAAATGCGACATTTTGTATCGTACCTACTAAGTATTACATACATAGTAAGTCAAATATAAATAACATAAGGTTGAAATAATTAGAAAAAATAAACAAGATTGTCAATTTGGCAAGCGTTCATCCATTGGGAATAATGGGTATCGAATCGACCCATTTGGTATACTCGTACATCGTTTAGCTATTGATTGTACCAATAAAGGCGATCAAGTAGCACCCTCGTCTACACTTTCCTTCGTCTCGAAACCCAATATTGGTAAAGTTTTGAACGCTACCTTAAGGCATAATCGTAAAATTAATAGTCGGTCATTATACGAGCGACCATTTGGCGAAGTTTACTCATTATTCAAGATTACTGTTAAATTTTAGGGAAAAAAGAACATTTGGAACCATTTGCGTTATTGTAGCAATTGAATATAAGCTGTACTAAGAGTTTTGCACGGGAGACGGGATAAAATTACAAAATGGTCATTATTAATCAAAATTTTGTTAAGTATTTAAGTTGCTGCTGTCAAAATTAGTACAATAGTAATTGATTCACAGGTTCACGGTCTGAGTTAAAAAAGCAAACCAGAATATAATATGTTTTAGAGTCATAAAAACACAATAAGGACATCTCTCACACAGCCATCCGAGTCATTTGCCCTTATCTAGGCAAAGCCTATCATAGGTGTCTTACAACTGTTGCATACATATAAAATGTCAGATAAAAAGCAAACACAAGTGCTCATCACACGAATGTTTGCCCTGGGCGGAATTAAAACCCGCGTCCCTGTGCTTCGAAGGCAGACGCAGTAGATATGAATTAAACTATGGGGATCTCATTATTAGTACCACATACAAATCCTGTCTCAATAGAAATAAAAAGACGATTACTCGTATACTTCGTACTACGATAAGAGCAGATAAAAAAATCATTCAACAATTTCACAGCAACAGATGGCATGAAAACTCTTTTCGCTCAACTCCTGCAGTCCTGTTTTATTCAGTTCTCAAAGGGAAGAAATGGATGGCATGATGACAGTGTGACTGGCTATTTCGTTTCGTTCATCGTATAAACTGATACAGATGTTTTATCTGACGAGTGCAGGCGAGCCATACTTGTGTGAGTCTTGTGTGTACACATTGTCTTTGTGTGCGTAGCGCTGTTTAGTAGTACGCACAAATAAGCACGTGTCTATACGACTAGTCCGGCGAGGCTTGATCCGTCTACTTTTTCGACTCAAGGATAGGTCAATTAAAAAGAAAAAGGAAAGTGTTTATACGCACTACACTACAATTATGAATGACTCACCTGCACTCAAGAGATAAAAAATAACTGTAACTCTCTAAACACCATTCGATCAGATAGTCCTGTCTTTCTCATTTCGGAGAAGAAAAAAAAGACGGCAGGATGTGTGACTGGCCATTTTGTTCAGCGTATCAGCTGTGCCGACTGCTGATGGCGAGTGGTGTGACGTGATGACCTATTTCGATGGTTTATCTCCGCCGACGGCGCGCCAAACTGAGCCTAATGAAAAATCGATGTCCTCGCGTGCGAACTCACGTTCGAACCTAATTATGGACGTCACAAGAGTATTTTTAAACCCACAACTTTTTTTGCTGATTTTGTTTTGCTTAAATTTTAAAAATCATAGTCAAAAAGTGACTTATAAGCAAACATGTCTGTACGTACAGACCGTACGTAAAAGCAAGTCAAATCGAACGCGCAAATTGAGATTATTTTCCTAATTCGAAGGACATAAGAACGATTGGTCGCAAATCTAGTGAACCTTGATTGGTCGTACCTTCTCGACACAAGCATAGGTCAATTAAAAAAAAAGTTTTAAGATCGAAGTGTCCAGATTTACTTAGTGAAATGAAATGAGTCTTTTCTATTTATACTCTTAGGAAATTAGTATATTCATTCATTCTATTCTCTCTGCTTTTTCCCATAATTCAATATTAATAATTCGTTTTATCTTTTCTCTCTTGAATTGGAATAAAACTAACACCGCGACAAGGGTAAAGGAATGAGCAGTGTCAATATTATTGTCGCTTCCCATTAGTTCCCATTCACGTCACTTTTAATATAATATAAGTACTCTATGCGCGTGCTTTAAGTATATTTTATTCTCTAAGATAAGTACTAATATTGCAATTAAATCTATCTTACTCAATCATAAAACAACATCAGAACGGAATAGAATAAAAGCAATTAAAACTTCTTTTTACATACTGACACTGACTGATTAAAAAACTATTTTGTATGGGAATGTCGAATTTTAATAACGTTTCTAAGGTTCTAATTTTTTTTTCAGGTTATTAATTTTAAGAGTAGTTTTATCGCATTTTTGCGGGATAAAAATCACATATTGTATCTAGGTAAAAATCTATCTTCTTACTAACACATTACTTATATTATTACATAACAAATTTCATTCCAATCCATTCAACCGTGTATGCGAAAATTGTGTAACAAATATCCAAACTTTGACATTTATTATATTAGTGTAGTTAATAGGTATCTATTTTACGCGATTGTCCGCCTAATCGTTTCATTACATAGAACGTTTCCAGATGTCTTCGAATGAGATAATAAAATCCTCTCCCCATACAACCAGAAGAATTTCATGAAAATTCCAGCCGACACTAATTAAATCGTAAATTCCTGAATTCCAGAAATGAAATCTAATCAAACCTGCTTAACCCTAACAATTTCTTTGAGAATTAAAAGCGATTTAATTGTTCAGCTGTAGACTGGGGAAACAGAATATAAATAAAAATTTGTACAAAAAATAAATAAAAGGACAATATATTTAATTTAGACATTTTTAACTAAAGTTATAAAAAATATTAAAGGTAGATTCCAAAAATAACAAAAAATAAATGTTACGAAATGGTTATAAAATATTTAATGTATTTTTTGTGTTTCTGGCAAAAAATGCCATTATAGAATTAGTTCCATGAAAATTCTGCAATAATGGCGAGGTTTTATTTGTTTACTGGTCTATTTTATGGCTATTAATTAGGTACTTATAATAACTAGTACTAAGTTACTGGTTACCTCCGTATAACACGACATAAACGGTGAGGAACTCTATATGTAAGTACATAAGCTTACATAAATCTGAATACAAAATGCATGAGTTTCGTTTAAAAATGTCCCTTTGGTCACAATCGAGTTGTAAGTTTCGACACCAGTTTTTTGGTGTTCACGGGTTTTTTAGGAAATTCAAACTTTTTTTCAGAGTCAGTGATCCAGAAATTACAAGTAATGTGTAAAATCCTTGAAAGTGCAGTTATGGTAAAAACAACGCAACATAAAATAAAGACTACACCATGTATTCATTCATCCAACAGTCTACGACATTTTCGCAACAAACGTGAAACAAAACGTTGCTGCTATTTCGGTTAAAGTTTCCAGTCTCCTGCACAATCAAAATCGCATTACTACCCTCGCATGCAAGCTTCTACATGCATACAAATGTAATACATATTACGTGTGCTATTGGATATTAGATTTTATTTCATATCGAAGAGTTTTCATATTTGCATTCGCTCTGTCTAGGCAGAAAGTAGAAGCGTATTGCGTTCTTCAAATATACTAATATTAACAAAGTGTTTATGTTTTTCGAATCATGTAAATAGTAGGACAGTCCGCGTTATAGTCCAATCGCATTATAGACCAGTTGCTATTTATAGCAGTAGACCAGTTGCGTTTTAGACGAAGTGACACTAACCCGATGTTTTAAATAAATAATTGAAAATATCTAATCAAAAAATATTTTTAGTCATCATAATATTCTTCAATAGAATTGACCCTGCTAGGGTTGTAAATTTGTAAATGTTGCCCATCTGTTACTATAAAAAACAGCTGAGCATTTTGCAATCCCAACATGCACAGATAAAAGTTATACTCTGCTCTTTTAAAAGCTATTACGGAAGTTTCCGCAAATCATAAATACTTTGTAACAAAAGCGATTTATCTTTTTCAAGACTCCACGAGACGCCTCGTCGATGTCTTCGACAAATTGGATTCGGTTTAATGAGTTTCAACAATGACTCAGTACATAATGTAAGTATAAAGTTCAAATAATTATAGTTTTAGTTACCTAAGTATACATTCAGGTATGAGTTTTCAATAGTGTTGTGCAATAGCGGAGCTATTAATATCGAAATTTGTTCATCGTCGTCATCATGCTGTTCGACAAGGATGAACAGCATAGTGACGTAGGCTTGTGTCAAGTCACGTGGTCGGAATAGAAGACCTTGTTTTCTTAGACCATGGTAACAAACAACCACAGACATACCTATAAAGGGAAGCAGTCTAAACATTATTGTATAATACAAAGAATGCCGTGTAAGTTTTGTTGTTTTTCTTTAACATAATTGTAATATTTGGAACAAAAATAATAAAGTACTATACTTATAAATGTGAAAGAGTACTTCAATATACATACAAACAACCGCAATAACTGTTTGTAAATATATGAATTTGGTAATTCAAAAATAAGCTACGAGTGAAAAGTTGCCACGCGTTCTAAGTATTCAATGTTTGGTCTGCTTCCCTTTATATGTCTGTGCAAACAACATTAGATTTTAACCAATCTTCCGAAGTTTCTTATTCACCCTGGTATCAGGGCAGGCTCGAGCCCCTCGGTGGGGACATATGTATATGAGCTGTTAACGAACGAACTACGAAGTTTGTTTGAGGCGTTTCACATTATTCAATCTATCCAATTCAATCCTATGAAAATGAAATACAATATAATAAACAGTAGGTACAAGTTACTTTGTTCAAGTATTCAAGCTGTTTCTTTGCCAGAAGTTATCTTAAGTTTCCGTCGAGTGCTCTTGGAACACCGGTTCAACTTCAACGCTTAGCATTGTTACTTTTGTTATACTTTTGTAAGAATGCGAAAAGAGCCATACTTTTTCTTATAAACGAGTATAACGTTGATAATAGTTTGAAGAGAATTATGTGTCTTAGCCAAATAATGTGTAGATTGTAGATCTATTGAAATTATTATTATTTTCTTTTTTATTTGAGACACTATGTTATTTAGCAAAAAATAATCCTGATGATGAAGCCTTTCGATCAGTATGATAAAACTACAGGGTATTTCTTTTTTCTCGTGTAGCGGACTCAATTCTTGGTTTAACCATGTAATTATTAAAAAATGTATGAATGAAGTTTTAATGTTTTTTTTTAAATTAGAATAAAGTCTTCTTTCAATAAAATGTTCTATCTATAATATTTAAGGTACCTACTTTCCCTCCATGTGGCATAGCCGTGGGTGGGGGACGCTTTGTATAATAAACTGTAGAGGTTAAAAATCTGTAATAGAAAAAAATTGCTCAAAACCGAGTCAGGGGGATATAAGAAGTGTATATCACTTTTCCCGATTTTTTTTGTTTATCTGTTTGTTTATTTGTATGGGCTAATCTTCGAAACTTTACGACTGACTTAATTTAAATTTTATATGGTGGTACCTTTTATTCCCAGTCAACATCTTAGATAGTTTTTACCACGGGAAAATATCTAATTCCTACGGGAAACTGTATGGAAAAGTAAAAAAACAACGCTTTCGTAACCGCGGGCAGACACGACGTTTACGATTCCTAGTTTTGTTCTAAGCCATAAATTAGTTTATTAAAAATTAAACCTTTACCAACAGAAATTTTAATTGTTGTAGGCTCATAAAATATTTTTACATAAAAAATATTTTGAACAAACAAGAATTTAAGTTAATGGCAATTAAAGTTTTGTTCTTGAATTGTTAGGTAACAAACAAGCCTAAAGTATTTTCTTAATTTGTACAAAAATTGTATACTATATTTTCTTGTACTTTTAGGCCTTTTTTTCTTCTATATTTAGAGGTAATAAATAAAAATATAAGACAGTAACAAATGATCCAAGCCAAAAATACTCAAAGTGATAAGGCACGCAACTCAAAGAGAGAAGGGGACTGGCTAGACACTTTTGCAACGCATAAAATTTAGCAACGAAAAATACTTTTTGGAATTAAAATGTAAAAGAAACAAAGGTAATAAATTTGTTATTGATTACGCTCGATAGCAAGCCTAACACAAAGAGTTCCGTTAACAGCTCATATATGTCCCCACCGAGGGGCTCGAGCCTACCCTGATACCAGGGTGAATAGGCCTTAGTCGACCACGCTGGCCCAGTGCGGGTTGGTCAACTTCACACACAACCTTTGAATTTCTTCGCAGGTGTGTGCAGGTTTCCTCACGATGTTTTCCTTCACCGTAAGAGCGTCGAATAAACGTACATATGAATTCGAAAATCGAAAACACATTGGTACGTGCCGAGGTTTGAACCATCGAACTTCGGAACGGAAGTCAACGGGCCTAGCCACTTGGCCACCGACGACGCTCTCAACACAAAGAGTATCTAACATTATAGAAACTTAAAATATATTGACCCGATACCTACTGTCAACACATCTGAGATTTGATACTGATCATGGTATAAGAAAACAGAGTCTTCCATTCGGACCACGTGACTGACACAAGCCTACCTCATTTTGCGCTGTTCATCCTTGTCTATTACAGCCCTCGCTGCGAGCCGGAAGAACTATTTTTCCATTACCAAAGTTCTAATGTGTTATTCGTTATTAAGTTCCTAATTATAACAATACGCTTTATTTCGGACCAGTTACATCCATAATTTAACACCAATACTATCAATAGAACACACGAACAAACAATAAAATAAATTAAATATAAATCAATTAAATAAATTACGTGTGTATAATATATGCTAATATATGTGTTACCGGAAATGTATGAAATCCAGGAATTGTATACAATTCCTAGGAAATGTATACAATTCCGGAGCTCTTTAGGAAATGTGTGAAATAATGTTTTAAAGATTATTTAATACACACATTTCCTAGGAAATGTATACAACTCCTAGGAATTGTATAAAGTTCCGAACTTGTGTTAGGAAATGTATAAACAAATGCTTTCTGTGAATAAAATGAACAAAACGCACTGTTAAAATGAGAATCAGAGTAATAAGTGAACAAAACAAAAATGAATTATTAAACTTACAGTCTGAATTATTTTCAAGCTTTCATTAAGACAATGCAACAATCATAATGGTAAAATATATTTTTATCAGGCTACTTGTTAACTGACTTGTAAATCTTAGTTGGTATTTATTAATTTTTAAGATCCGCCACAGTATAATAGTGGTTCTATTTATTTTTCGTTTATTTCTGTAAGCCTGGGAGGTAACATTCACTTCGTAAAATATAAAATATTTACAAGGCTGATTAGTAATTAAACTCTAAACTTTAACTATTTATTCTTATTTATGGCTGGTATATAATTACTGAAACTTTAAGTGGCCCTAGCGCGAGTGATCGCCTGATCGGATAACGCTATATATCGGATAGCACTAACATGCTTTTAATTTTTGTAAGACACCTACCAAATGGAAATAAAAATCAAAGAAAAATATTCTTTATGCTTCATCAAATACCACGCAACACCATCCGGCGGAGTTTGGCGGCGCCTGCGGATTGCGATGCTTGGGAGGATATCGGGAGGGGAACTCGTTTTGGTGTGGGGAGTTAAAATGTATCTCCTATACGAGTAGTACAACTCTATGCTATTCTACGCTCCGCTATCCCCGCTCACCCATTGTCACCTTGAATGTATTACATTTCCGACTGCAGTTTAGGAAATGTATACATTTCCTAGGAAATGTGTGTAATATCATTTATTTCACACATTTCCGGGCGATTTTAGGTATTGTATACATTTCCTAGGAATTGTATACAATGACGGATTTCATACATTTCCGTTAACATATGCACTATTTAAATTCCTTTCTAGTTTTCTTAGCGTCCACCATTAGGGCCGGTTCGTACAGTAGGTACCTACAATATAGTTTCCTACTTCCTAGATCTCGAGGAGATTAATTCGTGTAACCGTCGGCGGTGACTGCCCCACTTACCTTGTCAGGGGTGCTACTCCATTGTGACGTGAAAAATGTTTGCTATCGCAACCCTCGCCCTGACATTTATATAAAGGTTACAAAGTATTTCACGGTTACGTCCCGGGGTTACCATTTTTTACTTTCAATAGATGTTTAATCCAGAAACTATTGTTATTTAGAAACATCCTTACAGTTTCTGAATTGAGGTTTTTCGTACAAGTTTATGTTGATTCGTTTTTAAATTATTTTAATAGTACTCTATTAGGGTTGCCAAACTTTGAAAATTTCAAATTTGTTTCAAGTATTTTTAATTATAATAGAGTCAAGTTTGTTGCCTAACTATTACTACTTACAATAATACAGCACAAATATACCAATTACAATGCCAAAAGTTTATATTTCATCTAACTTGTAGTATTTACATGTAAGAAAAAATGAAATGAAAATATTCTTTATTGCACACAGAAACCCAAGTACAGACACTTACACAAATAATACAGAAAGTATGCAATTGGCGGCCTTATTGCTTAGGTAGCAATTTCTTCCAGGCAACCACTAAGATGGAAACTGTAAACAAGAATAGAACTGATGCGGGTCGGTGCACCTAATCCAAACTTAATCCTAATTCCTAGTACAATCTATGTAAGATGAAATATAATACAAATAAAACATATATTAATATTATATTTTTCAAAATTTGGCAACCCTAATAGAGCCCTTGTATAAGTAGGTACGTTAATATACCTAACGGCTGGCAACGTGTAATGATCTTGACCTTCTGCTGATAAGCGAAGGGCTGTCTAAGCACACCTTATTTTTATTCTTGTTACTTGACTTCTATATTACTACTACGCTAAGAGACCCCCTAGACAGTAAGGCGAGTGAAACAAAAGATGTACGCGGATGATTGTATGCGCAACGCACGAAGACGACGCGACGCTCTAAAGACAATAATGTGGGGGGTTTCTTAAAGTTCACAGCTTGGCTACGAAATCTTTTTTAAAAGGGAGAGAAAGAGAGAGAAAACCGATCATGGTTTGAGCAAAGCTTCTTTAACATCTGATGTGACGTCATTAAGTGTTTAAAAAATCTAAGTATGATGAATAAATCTTGATTTTGACTTTGAGATTTTGCTACGAACAGAGATTACTTTGTTACTCAGGTGAATGCTGCTGCTCATTTCCTTAAATATTATTATTATACCTTAAGTCACCTTCACACTCCTATGCTATATTATTTAAGCCGCGTCAAAATTAACTGCAGCCAATGAATCGTGTCTGTAATACAAAAAGCGCTATAAAACTACAGTATTTTTATGTGGGCATGAAGTTTTCAAATCTATCTAACTGAGGATATTCTTGAAAATGTTTTAATTCTACATTTATTTTTAAATATCTCGAATTAAAAAAAAAAAAGCTGGGCCACGGAATAAAGGTACAAGTTGGTAGCCGACTGCACGCAGCAGAATACGACGTGTTGTCGTCGCTTCATGCTAACTACGGAGAGAATTTCATAGAAATACATAGAAAACAGTATCCCTGATCCGCAGATTGCGGGCCAGTCGCAACAGCATCCTGATGACGATAGCGGACAGGTATACGTCGCCACTGTGGAGGTGTCTGGTGCGGAGGGTTATCATGGAAACTTGTACGTTTCTTTGACCGCCCTCGGTGCCAGGCATCAAACCACCATTATTTTATTTTATTTTTATTTTATTTTTTCATTATTTTGTGTGTTCTGTATTGTAACTATTTACTAACGTAGGATAAGTCATTGTTGTTACTAACATTTTATATGGGTCAAAATAGGCCTGAAATAAACAATTTTTATTTTTATTTTTTATTTATTTAGAAACCAGTGGCGTCGCTGCGACACGTCGACTGCTGCTGCTGCGTGCAGTCGGCGACCAAATTGTACCTTAAGGTAAAGTACATAATTTAAATAATATAATGCACTGTCCTGCAATCATCGTTGCGCCTCTCCTTTACCATGGGTTGCCTGGTAGAAATTGCTACCTAAGCAATAAGGCCGCCCATTTGTACACGCATATTATTGTAACTGTATTTCTTGTAATTTATTAGTGGTGTGCAATAAAATCTATTCTACAGAAGCCAGCACATGTGGTTGGACATGTTGACTTTGAGAGCGCCCGTATTAGAATTTCGTAGAGCGAATGTCCAACCGCATGTGCTATCTTCTGTACATCAGGATGATTTCCCTAACAATAGTATAATCGTTAGAAATAAAAACTTACCTGTTTGTCTGTTGAAATATAACGATAACTCTGTTACCTAATCCAGATCAGTTTATCCAGGTAAATCGATAGGAATTTGTGCGTAAGCAAATTTATTCGGGACCGAGGCCTACTGGGACCGGGCTCGTTCTAGTGGCAAATATCCAAATACCAATTCGGGATAAGCAAGAAATTCATCCGATTGGAAATCCATACAGCTAAACTTCGTACCTCGTTGGACTCTTGACGTTTACGTAAGCATTTGCTTGTTTTTCGCCCTTGGATACGCTCGTGTTAGGAGATAATCCAAAATAAAAAAAACTACACCAAATAGTGGTGTAAATAGGACTTTCACGTTGCCCCAGTGTGGGTTAATCAACTTCACACACAACAATAAATATTACAGATTAATGAATAACTAATAATCAGCGACGTAACTATAGGTCTACCAGGAACTGATGATGGCAAAAAGGAAAAAAGAAATTGACGCCTTGATTGACGCTAGCAAGGTTTCTTCGACTTCCTCGAAATTTCAGTTGACAGATGTCTTTTTTTTGTTTCCATATTAAAATCGCTATTTTAAAACTTTTTTTTGCCATCAGTATAAACCATAAAAAAGTTACTTAGTTTTACAAAAGAACAGTATTTTAATTTATTTGGAAACATAATATTTAGTCACGAATTGAGGTTGAAGTATTATTATTAATAATATTTAATCGCCGCTCGAAAGACGCTGGTATGGAAGGGGTGTAAAATAACCTATATCTCTAATTCGAAATAAGTATAATCTGATTGTTCCTAAAGTAGGTGCCCAATATATTTTTAAATTTTAAAAAATTTTGTAGTAAAATTTTCTCAAATTCTTTTCATGATCGTTGTTCCAATAACACCAAAGAACCAAAATCCTGATAAAATTTTACTGCATGTTACATTTCAGAACCGGGCTTATAAAGGTTGTCCCAAAATTAACCGAACATCAGAATTTTTCGCCATTTGTGCAGTTAAGTGTTAGAAACCCCAAAAAATTCAATAAAACGATCACTCATTCAAATCACCATCTGTAAATAAAAAAATATTTATTCTGTTTGATGGTGTTAAATACCATTTTTAGTGTTACGTTTGTAATTTTATAAAATAAGGTTACATAATATGTAACAACATGTAACCTTATTTTGTAAATTGTTTTTGTTAAATCAAACCTTGCGTTACTTTTTAGGACACGCTTTGGGTAGGTAATGTTTGCTTATTTGTGTGTGGCAGCTACACGAAGGCTCTATTTTATAGCTCCTCCCAATGAGCTGTCAATACGCCATATTTGTTTAGGAGGGTAATAAATCCGCCCTAAAAAGGGCCTTTCACAACACTTCCAGGGAAATCTCGCTTCACAGAGTTTGCGGTTTCCGAATTGAATTAGAATGCTCTGAATAACCAACCTTTACTTTATTTCACAGTATCAATAATACACGAGTTTCTGTTAATATTAAACTGATGGATATTTTACGAATCCATCTACAAGAGTCCTTTTTTAACCATAAACTATAGGGAGAACCGAGAATTCTACTTAAAAGGATGTACAATGTACAATAGGCAGCATATGCGGCTAGACATGTTGACCTCGAGAGCGCCGTTATTCTGTACTAGCAGTAGATATAAAAGCGAGATTTGTAGTGCGATTTTCCAGCCGCATGTGCTGCTTACTGCACATACATCAAAGTCGTCGGTGACCACTAGGTCACTAGACTAGGGATGAATGGAGAGTTATTATTTATTAGAGAATCATTCGGGAGGCGTAGCTTCAATACCTATGTTTTCGATTTTCGAATTTAAGTGCGTTTCTTCGATGCTCTTGAAGAAAACTGGGCTAGCAGCGTTAAAGGCCAGACCAGATGCGTATCCGTAGACCTAAGAGTAGACGTGTACGTACCACTAAGTTGTAATGTATGGAACTATATGAGACAAGACACACCGTTTGTGGTACGTGTACGCATACGCATCTGGTGTTAGTTAGTTAGTTCAACGTGCTAATTTTCCGCAACTCGACGTCAAGCGCGCTTATTTTGCGTGTTGGGTAGGATAACTCACTATTCAAGCCACCCAACTCAAAGAAGTCCAGCAAAAAGCCCAGGTTGCCGCCGGGATCGACCCCGGCGAACCGAGGTATTTAGCCCTGTACGATGACAAGCCGCGACACTCCATCAGGATGTGGGCTGTCGTTCGCTGACGCATCCGGTGTGCTCCAGCCATAAAGCACCCTATATCTGGGCAGGCTCGAATCCCTCGATGAGGACAATATGGGCTGCTAACGACGACATCAAAATCAAAACAAACCCTTGAAACCAAAGCAATTTTTCTCACACATGAAAGCGGGGAAAATTTTTGAATAGGCGCAGCAACTGAAACAGTGCCGTGGCTCATTGTAGTGAAGAATGGGCCCACAGTATAGGAAATGACTGTAGCGAGTCAGGTATCTAACGAACTAGTTCATTATTTGAGTCGAGACGTCCCGATGTGCTTTTGTTCGGGACTCGCCCGGTGAGTGCAGATAACGATTGTCACGAAGGTGGTGTGGACATGAGCGAAATGCGATTTTGAATTTATTTATGTGAAATACTATTTAATTTATTTTTTTGACGTGACAACGTCTTATAATTCGATGGAGCCGGCTACACGCACGAAAAAACGTGACGCCGTTTAAGGCTTGAAGTGCAAGCGAGAGCGCTGAAAGAGCGTTATACAATCGTTGTCACGTTCAACTATCGTCAGTAAACCGACTTTACAGACAACCGCTTTTTATTTATTGAAAAAAGATACGCCATCGTCTTTTTTTTTTGTTTTTCATTGACCTATGCTTGTGTCGAAAAGGTACAACCAATCAAGCTTTATCGGACTTATTTATCACACAACATTTACAATATGTACTATATGGTAGGTTTTGTACTACGCCATAAGCCTTTACAGGCATGTACAACACATACTGCACATGGAGCAAGAGAGTATTTCGATAATTTTTGCAAAATGTATGTCTACTTATTTGTAACATCGAATGTAAACGTACAGTTGAGAGCAGATCATGTTAAATATTTTTGAATTTGCACCTTTTCTTATATCCGTAGAATAAGGGACAAAATCACGTGCACTTGTTCAATAATTATGCTTTTAACCGTAACATAAGAGTGTTCCCTATGTAGAAAACATATTAAGTTATATTTTAGCGCTTAGACTGTGAATGTTGTGTACATCTGTAATTGTCGTATAAATTAGAACATAAGATATAATCAATACTGTCAATGAGCAATATATTCGATGTTGATGAAATAAATAAATAAATAAATATTAAACCTAAGTTTGTGGCGCAAAATCAACGTATCAGGCTCCACTGGACTTGTTTTCAAAATTTGCCTTCGACACCAGAAAAAATATTTCATTAATAATTTTAAAGGCTTATTATTCTCGCTCATAAATGACTTAACTAAGTGACGTAAAATCCAAAAGATAAAAAATAAATTCTTTGAACTCTTCTTTGAAGGTTCATCGTAGCTTCAATCTCATAAATAGATATATTGTATAGAAGTTGATTACTTAACATCCTAATACGAAACCAAACATAGCACGAGTGTTTACTCTCCACTTATGAATTGTACCAAAAAGAAAATCCCATTTAATTGACAGCTCTCAGCAGTAACGGTAATATTGCAGTTTTATAACTCAGGTTTGAGGGTAGATAGATATAAGGTACTCATAAAACGATTGTTACGCTTAATTGCCTTCGTTAATCAACTTTTATTGCTTCAACGTAATAATGTTTATGATCGAACCGTCATGAGAAATAACTCGGAATATTACAAATGGCGGACGTCTCTTTATGTTTTACCAAGGGATTTTATTGATAAAAAGTATAGGTATTTCTAATTATTTTTAGTTGTTTTGTTTACCTTAAAAAATCTCCTCCGGCCATATTGACTGAAAACTTTCGACGGATTGAACTTCACTAGAGTTGATTATTTAAAAACAAAAAAAGGTTTCAAGCTATAACTTTTTTACACATTAAAATCCGAAGTAGGTATTTCATTTAACAGATCTCTTTAATGTCAGTCAGATATAATAAATTTAGGTACATCAAAATAAAGTAGAATGAATAAATCGTTTTCCAAATAAACGTAAAAACGCCCGTCAACTTTGTTTGCCGTGTAACTACACGTCCATCGAATTAATGCGAAAGCAATGTAACAATTGAAACGGCATGTATAGTGTTACTGAAAATTTATTGGCAAAGTCCCTTATATGGTATTAATCTCTCAGAAAATAATGAGAATCAGATGGCTGATATACTTACATAAAAAAGATATAGAAGAAACTTATTACTATAGGATATAGAATGGACCCACAGATTCATTTGTAAAGGTAATATTATTACTGTATGTACATTCAGAAGCATGCATAGCTAAACATTTTGTATTTTACACTGTTCTTATATCCGACCCGTTGAATAAGGAGGGAGAGAATTGCAATGCGCGTGTTCAGATCTAAAATAATTATGAACCAATGATCCATTTTGCGCAATCACAGAGTAAAACAAAATTAATCGTGAGGAAATCTGCACACACCTGCGAATTAATTCAAGGGTTGTGTGTGAAGTTGACCAACCCGCACTGGGCCAGCGTGGTCGACTAAGGCCTATTCACCTTGATTTCAGGGTAGGCTCGAGCCCCTCGGTGGAGAAATGTATGAGCTGTCAATGATCATGATGAAAAATACTAGTTTCAAGCGATACTAGTCTTTTGAGTACGTTAGGTTAAAGTTTAAAATTATATCTTAATGAAAGTGCTCGTCGCGGTTGCTGCCATTCCGGTGTGAATTGATTATTTATTTATTTATTTATTTATTTATAAGTGTCATACACACATGTCAGTGTTGATAAGTCTCATACACACTTGACCCGTAAATACAAAATCAAAATCAACCTACAATTATTATAAATTCACGCAATTATTACAGACGCTAAGACTAACTAAACTAAACTAACTGTAATTTCATTAGTGAAATTTATAATACCAATTACCACGTGATCGACAAGACCATATCGTAGGAACCTTATACATAACTTTCACATACAACAAACAACCTCTACCCGAAACGCGCGTTATCGGAGATATTTACAAATAGTTTGTTTAACAACCTCGTCCCTCGTATGACAATAATGCGTGTACGGAAAGCAGACGTGGCCTTGTTCCGACGAATCGATATGGTATTTGAATTGCATGATGGGGAAACACCTTGAAGGTTGCCGGGTGTACTTTTCGTGCGAACGCTACGTCACTACGGATTAGGTTTACCCTAATTAATTACTGTCCCTATTTTTAGGGTAAAGCTCAAAAAACGCTTGATGCAAAAGCGAGATATTTGTTCAGAAAAAATAAAGTATATTATGTGACCTTCCGGTAAAATCTCTTCTTTTTTATGTGCTTGAAATTGTGTGATAAATTAATTTGTAAGTAACTATTATTTCACACTGACAAGACAAAACGAATATCGATGAAATTGGCGGGGATAAAATGTTATCACAGGTATAAAATAATAGTTATATATTATAAAGTTATTAAAGTATCCTCGTCATGGATTTTTTTTTAATATAGTCTTAATTATTTAGAAAAGAACTGCAATAAAATATCGTCCGAATATACAAGCTGGTGAGTTCAAAATCGTAAAACACGAATCTTTTACACTCAGCAAATAAGTAACCCTTTACCAAAACAATGTTCTTAGCCTCCTTAGTAGCATAAAGAAAAATAATATCGAAGATTTTTATGACCGCCAGTGACATTGGTATTAAAAAAAAAGGATGTCATAAAAAAGGAAATTTCCAACAAAGAAAATCGCTTCTGTTTCTAAACACGTCTTGGCCTGATCGCTTTTTGCCTTCCCATCGCTTTCTGAGTTTCGACATAACGCTCAGTTATGGGATAGGACAAGTGGGACACATTGCGAATTGTGCGAAACACGAAAACTTTCTGAAAGTGTTATAGCTTACGGCAAGGAGTAAATATTACATTGGTAGGCGAAAAATTGCGAGAAAATTCGAAACAAAAGTTAGCGCTTATTATACGGGGTTTAGATGGCTTAGCAAAAAAATCTTTCTCCGAAAAAGAGTCAAATAAAATAAATAAATGAATATGCGGGGGACCTCTCACACACGACCATCTGAACCCAAGCTATAGTTGTCAGACAGGTGAGGTGTATCTAACACTAAATAAACAACATCCGACACAAGGCAAACACAAGTGCTCATCACGCGAATGTTTGCCCTGGGCAATTCAAACCCGTTCGAAAGCAGACGTACTACCAATTTGGCTATGGGGCCGTCAAATACCAATACACACAAACCTTATACAAACTATCAGATTCAAATTACTATTCCGAATGGGATTGTCGAAATTTTGTCATTTCCGAGAATAGTTTGTTTCTTTGTGAAAGTTTCACAAAACTGTTAGCTAAGCTACTATGTACATTAAACTATACTAGCGTATATAAGAAAGGACACCGGCAACCTTACTCATGTTACTTGAATTGGAGCCTGCGAACTCCAACTTTATGGCGTTTGTCTTTTGTTTTTCTCCTTACTCAAAATTTATATCATAATGAACGGTGTGAGAAGACTCCACAGAATATTATTGTTTATTAAATATAATAAATTAATTTATCCATCCAATCCATCCAATTATCCATCGCCACACAGCGCGGCAACGCTGCTAGTGTGATGGGTACTTTTGGGCCAGGGATGATCCGGGGTGGACTGTTTGAGTAAGGTCATTGACCAATAATATTTTTTTATGTATTATTGTATTTAGAAGTTTAAGTTTGACATAGAATTAATATAATAATATGTAAGAAGACCCTTATATTACTAACTAGCTGTCCGCCCGCGGGTACGCCCGCGTTGTTTTTTAACTTTTCCATGAAGTTTCCCGTAGAAATTATATATCTTCCCGGTATAAATAGTATCTTAGATGTTGACCAGGGATATAAGGTAACACCTTGCAAAATTTCAGTTCACTCTCGAACAAATAGACAGACAAAGAAACAAAAAAAAAACTTACATCCTCTTGACCCGGTTTTTAGTTTCTTTTAATATAATATGTCATCATCATCATCATCATCATTTCAGCCGAAAGACGTCCACCGCTAGACAAAGGCCTCCCACAAAGATTTCCACGACGATCGGTCCTGTGCTACCCGCATCCAGCTATATATGTACAAAAATTAAATCTCTACAGTTTCATTATACATACAATGTTTAGCATTATATTATAACAAGGACAGCTTTCGCAGACGGCTCTGTATTGGACCCGGCAGAGGTACGCGTCCCTTCTCAAATGATTGCGCAAACGTGTCCGACGCAGGGTCCGTTTGTCCATTCATAAAATTGTCTCTATTTTAAGAACTTCGCATTTTCAAAAGCATTCATGGGTGAATAAATGAATCCTATTTTGTATATGGTACGATGAAGAATGTTTTCTTGTTGAAAGAGGAAACCTAGTAAAAATGCTTATTTAGATGCTTACAATTTTATTGCAACACTTATTGGACGCGGTTGATGAGTCCATTTTGCGGCACAAGTTACCTAGGTAAATTTAAAAAATTCTCAACACGCTCTCTATTTCTTCGCAATACCGAGCTAAGTATATGCTGAGTCGAGACCTTATTTCGCTGTTGTGCTCTATTGCATACAGTTGTGTAGAAGCTTATCGGCTACTTGTAGCTTAGTTGGTAGTATGTCTGCCTACGAAGCACAAAGTCGCGAGTTCGAATCCCGCCCAGGGCAAACAATTTTGTGTGATGAGCACTTAGTCTTGTGTTTGGATGTTGTATATTTATATTATGTATGTATATTAGCTTTCTGATACCCATAGTACGGGCTCTGCCCAGTTTAGGGATAGAAGGTTGTGTGTGAAATGTCCCACATATTTATTTATTTATTATTATCATACCAAATGTATTGTATAAGTCTAATTATAGAAATTAATATAATGTAATCCAGTAAGTTAATTCTTTTGCACTTATTTTGCAATTGCACACCCGCCATTTCTTCCTAAAAGCCTGCTACTATCGCCTAGTGGTTGCCTGGAAGAAATCGCTTAGAGCGATAAGACCGCCACTTCACCTTCTTTCCTTTGTGTTTTGTTTTTACTTTTTCTGTACTTGATCTTGTTTTTAGCAATAATGTATTATTTTGATTTGATTTTTTTAACCATCTAATGCTCATAAAAACAAAGGAATGTTTATTTTTCTATATTTTATTGCAAATAAATGTGATTTCTATCTTCCTTTTCTTTCAATACTCACTAATAATAAACATGTTACCATAGGCAACATACAATGATTAATACTTGTACGTATTTCCCTATTGAATACGCAGCTGTATTTACCAAAGGAACATAATGGAAAAAG
Source organism: Teleiodes luculella (assembly GCA_948473455.1). NCBI lineage: Eukaryota > Metazoa > Arthropoda > Insecta > Lepidoptera > Gelechiidae > Teleiodes > Teleiodes luculella. Next base: position 12,362,721 of record OX419589.1, read on the forward strand.
TTTAGCCATTTTATTCAAAGGGCGATGAAATGAGATAAGTTTTCAGCAATAATAGAACGCTATATATTGTTCCGAGAGGGTTAAACGTATTCTAGACTTTGTTGCCCTAGGACTGGAAATGATTTTATTGAATTCTATTTGTGTCTGATAATATGAAATCCGAGACGTGATCGCCTACGCTGGCTTACTCACTCAAGATCGTACCATAGACGATGAAATAATAATAATAATAATAAGACCATTCAGCACATAACAGGCGCATGCAAATCCATAGTTCAGACTGATTATAAACATAGACACGACCAAGTGGCAAACATCATCCACCAAAAACTCGCCCACCAACAAAACTTAATCACATCTATTCAGGCATACTACAAGTACAATCCCCAAACTGTCCTAGAAAATACTTCTACAAAACTATACTTTGACCGAGCCATACTCACCGACCGTACCATTCACTACAATAGACCAGATATCACATTAATAAATAAAACTGACAAAATCGGGTACTTGATCGACATTGCTGTTCCTAATACACATAACCTGCAAAACACAATAGCTGAAAAACTAACCAAATACACCGAACTAAAGGACGAAATAACCAGAATCTGGCACCTGCAGAAAGTTATAATAGTCCCGATCGTTCTTTCAACAACAGGCGTAATTCCGAAGCAGCTACACCAGTCACTGAAGACACTTGGCTTACCCTCCCACACCTACCACCTCCTGCAGAAGGCTGCAATTATGAACACATGTCGCATTGTCAGAAAATTCCTGCAAAATGAACCAGACTGCTCACCTTTACCTCACCCTATCACATCATCACAACCGCGCCATCCACACATACCACTACAAACCATACCTCACAACTTAGTACTACAGAACCTATCCCACAACTAACCTCACAAACTCTCCCTTGTCCAAACACGAATTATACCAACCCACAGAGCCTCTCGAACTCATGTCCCGATACGCACTTGGCTTAGGCCCGTGCGTATTGGTAAACCGGTGAAAACCGAGAAAAAAAAAGAAATTTGATAATAATAATAATAATAAAAACCTTTATTTGCAACAAAACACAAAATACATGTTGTATATGGTAATTCTGAAGCCTGTGGTAGTAAAAAACTGTGTTATAGGCTTCAGCTTCCCTAAGAATTTGCATACAAATTTACATTGTCATACAAAACAAATACATAAGTGTAAGTACATTTAGAGCCAAATTAAGTAAGTATTATGAGATGTACAATTTTAAATTTATGCTTTGTATCTGTGTCGATATGAGAGTGTGGGTGTTATTTTTTTGTTTAGGGGCCGTCCATTAATCATGTGAGGCTTGAAAGGGGGGGAGGGGTTTGACAAAAATCACGAAATATCACAAAGGGGTAGGGGGGGTGTGGTAAGATATCACGTGTATTTATTTTTTCCAATCAAAAACAACCTGTACCTTTCTGTCTAGGCATTTTTATCACAGTCTTTAATTTCAGAATAAAATGAGGTTATACTTTATACTGCTACTACCTGTATTTAAAGATAATCTTCTAAAAATTTTAAGGTTCTTTGCAGGTACTAAAAATACACGTGATGTTGAGTGGGGGGGTGGGGGGTAGTCTTAAACCTCACCACGTATTACCAAGGGGGAGGGGGGGTTAAAAAATGCTAAAAAAAAAGATCATGTGATTAATGGACGGCCCCTTAGTTAGTAATATGTGTGGTGTGCGAATGAGTTTGTGAATACGAAGTGCATGTGAGGGTGACAAAGCCTCCCAACGTCAGAAATCTGCAAGTAAAATTCGTAGCGTGGGCTAGCCCCCATAAGGTGGACCGACGATCTGTTGAGGGAGTCCATACTATGTATAGGAATCCCCTTGATCGATACAATTGTACATAGAAGTCACTGTTTATCGATCTTCGGTAGACAGAAGGTTTTTTTCTTGACGGGGACGTTGACACGCCGACAGCTCGGTGCACCAAAATACCGTGTTGTTGTTGTCTATCTTTCGGCGAAACGAACGAGCTGTCGGCGAGCCAACGTCACTGGGCGGTCACTCCATACAGAAAACGCATTTTGACAACCTACTTCTTTTGAATAACAACTGAATATCAACTACAAGTCAGCCCCTCTAACATGCACGGTCCACGCGTGACAGACATAAATTTGTCGTGCGTATTCTCTTATCCTATTGGAGGATATTCCAATATGGCGGGTTTCTCGCGCGACAAACTTTTGTCATAGCACTTCATGTTACGGAGGCGGTGGCGCTAGGCGCTATGTAAAACACCCCTGAAAACTACCGGCGGCGGCAGAGTCCCGAGGTGCCTGCGGGTTGCGGAGCGTGGGGCGCTATATCGGGCGGGAAACTCATTTTGGAGCGGGGGGGTGAGTCTGAGTGTTCTTTCTGTACGGGTTAGTACTACTCGTATTATTTTCTATTTTCTTCTGTGGTTTCGGCACACTTTGGCGAAACGAAAGAGCTGGCAAGCCAACGTCTTGGCTAAAAGGGCTAAGCGGCGGCTCTCTGCTGAGAATCGAGGGAAATTGATGGATGCGGGCAGCGTAGGGCCGATTGATCGAAATCTGGAGATCTTGGGAAGCTTTTGTCTAGCAGTGGACGTCGTTCGGCTGAATTAAGATAATTATGAATACACAGTAACATCCATATTTTTTTATTACAAACCTAAAATTCATATTTCTTGCCAGCCAGAGCACACTGACGTAATACCATGCAAAATAAGTCGAATACAAAGAATGTTTATAGAAACTCGTAATATGAGTTCGTATAATATTCGTATAAACAATGCTAATCAAGTACTTATTTAGGATATGCAGAATAATACCGAGACATCTGGATTCAAACGAGGCGGTTCACATAAACTTTCATGGCTGGGCTTTCTTTGAATCTCACTCGTAACTTTTGTGACGTTTTTGTATGTGGTATTAAAAATGCCAAGCAACTTATACTTCTCAAAGATTATGAAATAAGAAACACAGTGACTGATCTATATAATAAAACTCTATAGCCCTAGAGGTCGAAAATCTGTACATAGAAAAAAATGCTAAAAACTGATTCAGGATGTAAGAAGCGATATAGAACATTATCCAGATTTTTTTTTTAATTTTTTTGGTTCTCTAGACTAATAATCTCCGAAACTGTTGGACCGATTTGAATGAAATTTTGCAAGGTGGTACCTCATGTCAATATCTTAGATAGTTTTAATTACGAAAAATTAAAGAGTTCCTGAAATAAAAATTACTACAGAAAAGTCGAAAAACAACGCGGGCGATGCCGCGGGCAGACAGCTAGTGTTAAATAAAGAGAGCGTGGGTGGCCAAGTAGATACTACTACGACTATGCAATTGAGAAGCCATTAATTAGATTGTCGTGTCAACATCTGGCTGACTGAGTATTCATGCTCACTAAAGTGTCCTGACTTGCGGTGGCGTATGGGCCGGGTCGTTGGGTTCCCTCTAATATGGTTGAGCCCGGCGGTGGCTGACCCATGCGTCAAACCCGTGAACGTGGTGCTGCTTGGGGGGACTGGTCTACTCTAGTCGATTGCCGGTTGTTTTTTGGTTACATAATTTAGTTTTTCTACTTTGACTGGTTGCCTTCCTCTAATTGCATACTTCGTTTGCACTCTTTGTTATATGAATCAAATTGTATAAAATAATAATTTTTGTAAAATAGTTTGAAAAGATGCAACGCCTGTGGAGTTTCTTCCGGCGGGTTCTTCTCCACAGAAGACAGCCAAATTGTGAACCCGCCTCGACGTCGAAAAATGATTTGTAAAATCTTACTTCGAATAAAAAATATTTCTTTCTTTCTTTCTTTCTTTCTTACTAGTTGTCCGCCCTCAGCTACGCCCGCGTTGTACTTTGACTTTTCCGCGCAGTTTTCCGTAGGAATGAGATATTTTCCCGCAATAAAAACTATCTAAGATGTAGACAGGGATGTAAGGTACCAACTTACAAAATTTCATTCAATTCAGTTCAACAGTTTCTGAGATTAGCCCGTACAAACAGACAAATAAAAAACAAAACAAAAAAAATGAAAAATCTGGATATTATTTTCAATATCACTTCTTATCATCCCCCTGACTCGGATCTTAGCTTTTTTTTTTCTATGTACAGATTTTCAACCTCTAGTTTTATTATAATATTTTCTATGACCTCTCTAATAATAAAACTACTGCGTATTTGTCGTGCTATGGCCTTTGTTTATTCAGAATGAGGGTCAATATTCCAACTATGTCAGCGTGTTGGCGCATTTTTCCCTTTTAATTGGCATCCGATATTTACTTAGTAAATTCGTTATTGATGTTTCACATAACGCTCTAGTTAGAAAAGTGAGGATTTGTTTTCTTTTTTGTTATATAACAAATCCAAATCCAAATCGGTCCAACAGTTTCGAAGATTAGCCCGTACAAAAAAATAAACAAAAAAATTTTAAAAAATCTGGGTATAACTATACTATACGAGTTGTACGCCCTGGAATAGAATATACCCAGATTTTCTTTAAATTTTTTGTTTGTCTGTTTGTACGAGGTAATATTCGAAACTGTTGGGCCGATTTGGATCAAATTCGCATTTTGTATAGGGAAATAGCGGCTCAACCATTATTTAAACTTTATGTTTTTGTCAGTTTGAGAATAGAACATTCTGTGAAGCTATCATCGTACTCGTGGCTGGATTCGCGTTGTTTTTATTAGATTAAAAAGTAGTCTGAATATAAATTTAAACTGAATTTAAATTGTTATCTTACTTTTAGGTGTTATTTTCCTTTTGTGTCTTTTGTGTTTGTGTGTAAAGTATATCTGTATTGTAATAGATTACAGAATGAAACTGAAATACGCAGACTAAAATTAATCGATCTTACGCGAGCTATTACTGCATCGAATCGATCTGACGCAAAATATCATTGTTTTAAAATGAAATCTTTATAAATTGTATAAACAATAGATGATTAAGCCAACAAAGTTTAGTTTAAAAGTCAACCATGTAACTGTATTCAAACAATTATACAACCACGTGTCCAAACAAGCTATATTTGTGTTAGGTATCTAGATACACCAGTGCTGTGTCCAATTTCCATGCAAATTGCCTACAGGGCGTACGGCATTAGCCCGCTCCATCCATTCAATTTGGACCTCTCGACCGCCGAACAAAAGTAAAGAGGTATTGTGATTCATATTTGTAATTGGGATATAGGTACTCGTTTACATACCGAATATTGTTTGGTAAACAAACTTTTAAATTTGAAGTTGAAAAAGATTTTTTAAATAAAATGCTTCATTGAAAGTTTCCTCTTCATCATTTTTTAATACACATGAGTAGAAGACCTTGTTTTCTTAAACCATGTTTCTCACCATCATCGTCGGGTGTAAAATGAAACAATGTTCGTAAAAAATGGATAGAAAGGTCGATTTAAAAAAAGTTAAGAATGAGATACAAATATACCGCGCTCACTCTTGCGTATAACTGCGTCCCTTTCGTCTTTTGTCTTCAATACACTACACAGACGAACAGACGTACAAAAACCATTTTTACTTTACACGCACACACACATACTGATACGCACAAACACAACTTCTTACCTTTGACTAACACTTTAATTGTATTGTATTTTTTTATCAATAGTTTGGGAAGCCGGCGAAGACTAAAGCAGTCCTCTAACTGCAAGAAAATATCCTTGTATACTTTTTAGGGTTCAGTAGCCAAATGGCAAAAAACGGAACCCTTATAGATTCGTCATGTCTGTCTGTCTGTCTGTCTGTCTGTCTGTCTGTCCGTCCGTCCGTCCGTCCGTATGTCACAGCCACTTTATTCCGAAACTATAATACCTATACTGTTGAAACTTGGTAAGTAGATGTATTTTGTGAATCGCATTAAGATTTTCACAAAAAATTAGAAAGAAAACAATAAATTTTGGGGGGTCCCCTTACTTAGAACTGAAACTCAAAACAAATTTTTTCATCAAACCCATACGTGTGGGGTGTCTATGGATAGGTCTTCAAAAATGATATTGAGGTTTCTAATATCATTTTTTTCTAAACTGAATAGTTTGCGCGAGAGACACTTCCAAAGTGGTAAAATGTGTGTCCCCCCCCCCCTTCTAACTTCTAAAATAAGGGAACGATAAAACTAAAAAAAATATATGATGTACATTACCATGCAAACTACCAACGAAAATTGGTTTGAACGGGATCTAGTAAGTAGTTTTTTTTTAATACGTCATAAATCGTAAACCGCAATTTCCCTTTCACTATTACTAAAACATCGATCAAAGTTACAACGAACTATAAGAACTTTTATATTATGTTACTTGCTGATTCGGAACCCTTCATGGGCGAGTCCGACTCGCACTTGGCCGCTTTTTTTTTAAATAAATATTTCTTTCTCGCGTTCGCTCGGTCAAATACATAAATTCATTTATTTTTATAATCTTAGTAGGTTTCATTATTGCCAAATGAATCTATTTGAAAACTGAGCAACCGTTTCATTCATTGGCTAAAAAAATAAACTTCCGGGCGCTTTATTATTATTTGTATTTAAGCCAAAGAATTTTTTTATTGGAAAACTTTATGAAACTTTTCTGTCTCATGTGGTTTGCTTTTACGGGCCTTTATTATTATTAATATGTTATAATGTAATACAGTTAGTCTAAATAAAGCATTTTCCTTATATAACTTTGCGGGGCTCCTGTTACAATGGTTAGTTTCTGTGCAAACCTCAGCTTAGCAATGGCGCGTAAACCACAGCTGTTTTGTCAACCTGACAAAATTCAACTGGTCGCCATCTTGTTTGGATAAAGGATTGGCCGGCACGGACTTATTGGTCAGTTCAAACTATTTAAGCCAATAAGTGCCATTAAGTAATATTAAGCCGTTCATTGCTTTCATTGGCTTTTAGTAAAGTAGACTATGGAACTTAGTTTAATTAGTTTATCTTTAGTACTTTAGTAAGTACTAGCTGCCTGCCCGCGGCTACGCCCGCGTTGTTTTCCGACTTTTCCATAGTAATTTTTAACTATCCTATATTTAACACTTTAATTTTCCACAGTTAAAAGTATTCAAGATGTTGTCCGGAGATATAATATGGTATCACCATGCAAAATTTTATTCAAATCAGTCCAACAGTTTTGAAGATTAACCTGTACAAACAGAGACAAAATATTCGAAAAATATCTGGATATGTTCTATATTTTCTTCTTCTTACACCACCCCCGATCTGTACAAACAGAGAAACAAAAAAAAATGAAAAATATCTAGATATGTTCTATATTTTCTTCTTCTTACACCACCCCCTGAATCGGATTTTTTTTCTATATACCTACAGATTTTCGACATCTACAGTTTTAATATAGATTATGTTTTTGATAAACGTATTATCCTTTTTAAGTACGTTCAATTATTATTGCTAAGTTTCTAAAGTATAATAGAATAAAAATAATTTTGGTCCCTTAAAAAAGATGGCAAATTTTGTACACAAAACGGAAGAGCATTTGTAAAATAAAATAACATTAGAACTTACAGATACATTAAAAATATACCGTTTTTATATCCGTTGAATAAGAGAGAGAATCGTGCTGCGCATAATTTATCACGCTTTGGACTTAACCGTACTTTTTAATATACAAATAATACATATCAAAATACATAGAGTTCTCCAAGGAAAAATGTTTTTGCCTCTTTTGTTATAAGAACCATTTATGTATTGTTCATGTACAAATTATGAAACTTTACAGTTAAAAACGACAAAAAAAAAACTACCAACTATTATAATGAGGAACAAATAAAGAAAACGTATTAGAAACTAATGTAACTACATTAACCTTGACACGGAAAAATATTAAGATCACGCGATTGTAGTTACTTAACAAAATAATAGGAAGAATTAGTGACGTAATTGTGTGCTTAAATACCTTTCAAGTAATTTAGGGCTAGTGGTTTTTTGACACGATTTTCGTGTGATTGAATTATTTGATCACAAAATATAATACAATTTTTTACGGTTATGGTTTGGTCTGGAGGTATGTTTAAGGTTTCTTTCCTTTTGATAAAATAATGCGGAAATTCCTGGTTTACAAATTGTACAGTATATAGCCAGCACATGTTGACCTTGAGAGCGCTCGTATACCGTAGCGGTAGGAGAGGAGTGAATTTCGTAGAGCGAGTGTCCAGCCGGCCGCATGTGCTGGCTTTTGTGACAATAAAAAAATTAACTTACGTAACTACTTAAATTTTTTTTGAAATAAAATATCATTTTCAAACGTAACCCAATAGGTATAAAAATTAGGGCAAAGCAGACTTTCAACTAAATAATAATAAATAATTGTTTTTTGTAGGTGCTAACAAAAGTTAAAACAATTGTTATTTACATAATTATTTGTTTAATTGAAAGTAATAAATAAACATTTAAAAGATGCTCCAACTACGTACTAATCAATATGTTTCATCATCATCATCATCATTTCAGTCAGTAGACGTCCACTGCTGGACAAAGGCCTCCCCCAAAGATCTCCACGACGATTGGTCCTGCGCTGCCCGCATCCAGCGGCTTCCCTCGACCCTCACCAGATCGTCGGTCCACCTTGTGGGGGGCCTGCCCAAGTCATCACTCGCAACTAGGGTTTGCAATATTCGTTCGATTTCACTATTCGAATAAAATGAATATTTCTAGTCCTAAATATTCGAATATCCGGATATTCGAATATTTTTTTAAACATTTACTGAAAATATCAAAAAAATGCAATATTAATTCAAGACAAACAAGAGTAACTAGACTGGGATTTTGTTTTATTTTAGTATAATTATTTTCATGTAAAAACAAGTATTTTAATTAGTTTTAATATTTATTAATGCGTTTTGTGCAAATTTAGGCGAATTTAAACAAGTGTGTATTCCTCCCAAAAACCGAGATACTAAAACTGTACCGGTTGAGCATTCGTCTACTCATTATGGCCCTTACTGGGCATTGTAAACTCAACAAGCACATGAACAGAATGGGTTTATCAGAAAACCCTTACTGTAGATTCTGTGCAGACGAAGAGGAAACTCCTATTCACGTCCTCTGTGAAAGTGATGCTCTCGTCAACAAAAGGAGTCGAGTGCTGGGTGTGCACAAGCTTGCCCCCCAAGAAGCCCGAACCCTAAATCCCACCAAAACCGTCAGCTTCTTCAAAGCTGTAGGTTTGGAAGAGGCTATATAGCCTACGAGGGCTTGACTACAATAGATCCACCTTGGGTCATAGTGGTCTTTGGGTATTTAGAGCCCTTTCCCTCACCACTCAAATCGTAATCATAGATATTTTTCCTGGATGGCGCGGTGTAGTACTCCGGTAACCAAATGGGAGGTAAAACTATAGAAGGCCTAGGAACATACACCTTGTAAAACACCAAAAGGCTGGCAACTATGCGTCGATCCTCTAAGCTTTGAAGCTTGGATTTTACTTGCTGATCTTCGCCAATGAGCTAGAGATCATCTCGATCTTGGCTGTACAATCCACAGAGTCTAATGCATTTAGCTGATACTTGGCAGAACAATCCCAAGGATGACAGCAGTACTCCATACAAATCGAACTACCGCTTGGTACCAATGGAGCAACTGTTCCGGTGTGAAGCGCCACCGAACCTTAAAAAGGAAGCCATGCATTTTTGCAGCAGATGTCCATAAGCATAGCAATGGCTTTGCTGTGTCTCTCGGTGGCAGCGCTCCATAGGTGGAAATTTCCAGTAAACGACCTTTGCGAAAACCTTACTGCTGGTCACTAAGAAAACTGTTTAGAAGGTGAAGATGGTATGCTAGGAGCTTCTGATTCGGTACCTACTCATTTCATAAGTTCAGAAATTATGAAGGCATTAGCAGGCTTCTATGACTCGGAAACCACTCCAGATGACAGAAAGAGGCGGTGCAAGCGTGTCAATACTAAATACAACTCGGGTGCGCAGTTTCTCTATAGGTACCTGCCCCATCAGGGAGGACTGTTGGCGTTGTTCACGCCTAGGGCACAAACAAAGGACTTTGAGTACATTTCTCTGCTTGATGCAAACCTCTGGCGTGACAGAGTCGCAAAGAAGAATATATATTATGTGGTATCTTGCTTAAAGCAGCCAATCTGCGAAGGTATTAGCAAATAGATGCCTTTTCTTTCGCAAAATGAGCCATGATCTGTCAGTTTTATCATCAGCGGCAACCCACAATAACGGGACAACGTGCGAGAGTCAAGGCAGGGATGTTGTTATTAAATTATTAAAAAAAGCATTAGTGCCTATATACTTTAAATACTATTCGAATATTCGGATAAATGAAATGAATTATTCGAATTTGAAATTGGGGCGGATATTCGAATAAAATGAATATTCGAATATTCGAATTGCAAACCCTACTCGCAACACACATTGGTCAAAGACTTTTGACTTATATCAATATTTTTGTGGAATAGAAAAACAAACTGACTTTTTTTAATAATGACATATACTATAATTCTTCATGAATGACACATAATAAAATTCTTCTACCAAGAGCAAAGTGATTACTGTAAGTAACACCCCCCTTCCTAGGAAGAGGTCACAATCGAGCAGTAGACTGGTAACAGAGTCTGGTCCTAATAAATCGAATGACGTTAGTCCGAAACGCACACGCTAAGTAGAAGTAGTCCAATTTCAAGCTGAAAACTATAACTAGTTTATTGCTTTTTCAACAGATGACGCCTGTTACTGAAAACTATAACTCTCTATTTCTTTGATTCTCCTCGTATTGAACAATACAAATCCTGCATGGCCATTTGTTCAACACCATAAATGTAGAGAAAAATAAACTGTCATGTCGACAATTGAGACAACCATCCGAGTGGGATCTTCGACAGTTTTCCAATAATGAGAATAAATCACCAACTGTTAAACGGAGATCGCGAACTACGCTTTCAACTTTTGATGTGTAAGCGAAAGTTGAAAGAAACCTTTACTTATTGGACGAAAAACGTGTCTGAAGGTGTTTTATAATATTTGTTTCAGTTGAGCCTAGATCGCACTTCTTAGTAAGATCGTTAAGGTTTAGGTTGCCGTATATATGTCATAGTATCATCATCATCATCATTACAGCCAGTTATAGACGTCCACTACTGGACAAAGGCCTCCCCCAAAGATCGCCACAACGATCGGTCCCGCGCTGCCCGCATCCAGTGGTTTCCCGCGACCCTCACCAGATCGTCGGTCCACCTTGTAGGGGGCCTGCCCACGCTACGTCTTCCGGCGCGTGGCCGCCATTCTAGAACCTTTTTTCCTCTACGGCCATTGGTTCTACGTGCAATGTGCCCTGCCCACTGCCACTTATGTTTCGCGATTCGAAGAAAGAGAGTCACCGACATAGCCCGAAGAATCGAGGGTCGCGGGAAGCCGCTGGATGCGGGCAGCGCAGAATCGATAATTGTGGAGATCCTTGGGGGAGGCCTTTGTCCAGCAGTGGACGTCTTTCGGTTGAGATGTTAAATGGCAAAATTAGCGCGTACGGAGCATAAAGCTAGCATATTATTATATTAATAAAAAAGATAGAATTAGTCCCAGTAAGATTAATTAAAGGATATCGTCACTACATCGATATCTGCTTCGCCAATTCTGCCCTCTATTGCAGCCTCATTGAAATTCAACATGGCCTATCGTTGACACGGCGCCAATCAAAGCGACGACGCTGTCACTACAAGATCGCTTGTCGCGCAACCAGCTAACAGCACAGTAGTACAAGTCTTACAGTGTGAAACCTATGTCACACGATGCCACTGCCGAGCGCTGACGCGGAGAAAAAATTGTCACAAAATAAGAAATAACACAATAATTTGTGACTGAGTATTGCTGTCTATATATTTATAGACTGGAAATTAAACAACAAACTTTAAATCTTTTTAAAGTTAGCTATACAATTTATTATAATACTCCCTGGCAATAGTTCTGCAGCTATCGGGGACTGTCCTCAAGCACATTTCTTTAGTGAGTAGGAGGATAGACCCGGTAGATGCATGCCATCTCACATTTTAGAATAAATGGTACTAAACAGGCCTCTCTATAATATGTTGGCTTCGGCCCCACGCATGCCTCCCAAAGAACCGGGTCTCTATGGACCCGTGATCTTAAAGTATACCAACATAATGATAATTTTGATTTATTTTCTCTCTATAACAAAAAATGTGTAACAAAAGAATTTGATTGTTTATATTATATATTTTTAATTAATCAAGGTACAAACTAACAATGCCCGATTACAAAAGGTTTGACTTATAACTAGTGTTTATAAGTCGTGATATTATGCCAAATGGCTTCGAGAAGCAGAAAGGGCGATTGCGAACCGTTCAACGACACGGCCGTGTCGTTGTCAAGAGATTTGTCGGAGGGAGAGGTCCAGTTGTGAGGTAACTGAGGGCCAGAAGAGGCTCATTGAGGATCTTATGAGGTTTACTGAGGTTTCTTTTTTGTAAACATGTCAATGTCATTTTCTGAAATAAACTTTGACACGCACCCTCTGACCAAAGCGAACATTGCTAAGGAGTATGCACTAAAAGACATGACAATATAAAATGACACAATAACACTATTACACTGAAACATTGCTTCTAGTCATATGTTGATGGGTGGTTGTGTAAAAGTTATAGCAGTTGATTCGATAATCTGTGGAGATTTAATGTTTTAAAAACTATACCTTTCAGAGATATATTGACGTCATACATTTTTCTGTCCTTATTTAACGACATTTCAGGAGGTTTCCGGTGGTCTTCTTTCTGTTTCGCGCCCAAATTTTGACCCTCTGAAGTCTCATGTCACGATCGACAAATTGATTTTGAAGTTAAATTAAAAAAAATGGACGACAAACCCACGGCACCACAATTGGTGCCGTGGCTTTGTCGTCGGGACCGATTTCTCTTCAAATATATAATATTACCTTAAACTGATGACTGATACTAAAACTACAGGATATATGACACATTTTTACAAAAAAATAGATCTATTTGTAAAGCCGTCTTCTCATAATATCCGTTAGAAAAAAGGTCTCGCAAATTTCAACCTCTGTCTCTGCAGACTTCACAAGCTGTGTCGAGAGATTCATCTCCTTCATTGAAAAACTTGAATAATACTAAAACTAATGACTGATATTAAAAATACGGGATATATTTTACGTGCTAAACAAAAATTGTATCTAAAAGTTTTGTAGTTTTGGCACCGTGATCGAAGGAAAACGAGTCTACCAAACTACTATAATCCGTGTCACCATCGACATATAATGTTAATATCTTTAAAATTATTCAAGTCTGAAGTAATATTGTACTTGATACTAGAACTTAAAAATATACGTGACATCTCTTTAAAATTTTGATCTAATTCATGAAGTAGTTTTGAAGATATATCTGTAAGTAAAAGGCCTAGCAAATTTTAGCTGATTTCGAAACTGTCACTATAAGCCGTGTCGAGAGATAAGTCTCCTTAATTTAAAAATGAATAATACTTAAAAGTGATGACTGTTTTTGAAAATAGAGGATATATTTAACGTATAAAATGAATATTGTATAAAAAAATCCAGTATTATGTGCAGCGTGACCGCAGGAAAATGAGTCTTACAAACTGCCATAATCCGTGCCACCAACGACATTATAAATGTTAATATCTCATAAAATATTTAGGTTTCGTGCAATATTTTACTTGAAATTATATTATACTGAATATACGTGACTTCTCCTAAAGATCTTAATCATTATTAATGAACTAGCTTTCCGCCGCGGCTCCGCCCGCGTTTACATCTTTTCCGTGGAAATGAGGCATTTTCCCGGGGTAAAAGGTAACTTATGTTACTTAGGGTGAATGTAGCTTTCTAATGGTGAAAGAATTTTCGAAATCGGTTCAGTAGTTTTTGAGTTTATACATTACAAGCATACACGCACACACACACGCAAGCACACACACACAAATACAAATCTTTCTACTTTATAATAATATATATATATACTAGATGAAAACCCGGCTTCGCTCGGGTGAAATGTGACTCATAATAGGTACACATCTAGGTACAAAATGTAGGTATATTTCTGTAGTCATTGGTTCTCAAGGAATATTAAAAGTAAGCAAGGCATAGATTCGTATAGCTTCGTTTGTGTTTAATAAATATAGTTAATAAAAACTTCAATAGTTTTTACACGAATTTTTTTTATTTTAAATCAACATTCAAAATTAACCAACATAAATTAACAAAACATATAACTTTTAAGGTTTATTCTCTGTAAACCTCTTTGTTTGCACTCAGTCTCTGTCTCTACTTTGGCGGGAAGATAATGGTGTAAAACCATGCACTCCGTATTCCAAAAATATGTTTCCTTGTCATCATCATTATCATTTCAGCCAGTAGACGTCCACTGCTGGACAAAGGCCTCCCCCAAAGATCTCCACAATTATCGGTCCCACGCTGCCCGCATCCAGCGGCTTCCCGCCATTCTCACCAGATCGTCGGTCCACCTTGTAGGGGGCCTGCCCACGCCACGTCTTCCGGCGCGTGGCCGCCATTCAAAAACCTTTTTTCCCCAACGGCCCTCGGTTCTACGTGCAATGTGCCCAGCCCACTGCCACTTAAGTTTCGCGATTCTTCGGGCTATGTCGGTGACTCTGGTTCGCCTGCGGATCTCATTATTCCTGATTCGATCACGCAAGGAACTCCAAGCATAGCCCTCTCCATCGCTCTTTGGGTGACCTGAGCCTTCTTATGAGGCCCACCGTAAGCGACCACGTCTCAGATTCATATGTCATCACCGGCCACACACATTGGTCAAAGACTGAGCCTTGTTTTTGATTCATTCGAAGAAACAGTAATCTTATTCAATCGTAATATAGGCCAAGACATAATAGTCATGAAAAAGTTTTACGGCGTAAAATATGGCCTAAAATTTTTAAGAACAGCTACCGAAGCCGGGTTTTCATCACGGAATAACTACTACCAAACTACTACTCCTAGATAGAAATAAAATCACTGATGAAAAAACTTGTGAAAAAACACATTATAACAAAGAGTATATCATAAAAAAGTGTCAAAAACAATATTTTCGCGAAAAGTCAACGACTGAAGAAAAGTATTTAGTTTTGTTATGATTCACTCAATGTTTCCATGGCGGCTGCAGTTTGTTTATCATGGCGACTGCGATTTGTTTGTCAGTGCCATTAGAATTTAACGAAATTCTCCATAATCCGAATTTTGCGGATATATGTTGTCGACTCGAAATCAATATTTTTTTATGTTTTGTTATTCATATAAGGTTTTGATCGAGTCTACCGTACCCCTGGACGAAATTATTAATATAGATATAGTATGATTTTTCTTAAAGATGTATCCATAAGAAAAAGGCCTAGCCTATTTTTACCTACTTTATAAACTGTCTAGAGAATTATCTTAAAAATATTTTTTTTCCTTACATAAAGTATGAAAATACCCTTCGTAGATTTTGTGAAATAAAGCAAACGAGACTGATTTATTAATACTCGTATTTTAATTACAAAAACAAAGCTATACGAAACAAATATAGGTACATAATACAATTTTAAATTAGTGATATAAATATATTTAAAGTAAGGTTTTACACAGTCTTTCTTTCAGGAAAACAAACAATACGTATCAAATCAATTACAATTTTAACGTCGTCCTTGTATGAAACTATCAGAGTTATTTTAAGCCGTAGACGAGTTTATTGTGCACGTCTCTGTTTCGCTTTTCTGTGATTACTTTTCTCTTGCTTCCTTGGTCTGCTGTAAGACATTTCCTTGGATATAAGCAGTAGGTACGTGTTGTGTCCTCTTCTTTTTTGTGTACAATAATGGTTAAATAAATAAATAATTTTATATAATTCCAAACATGGACTTAGTAACATAGTTACACTATTAGTAACATAGTTACACTATAAACAAGGACTGCGCTGACAGGACGTAAAAGCGAGCAGAGCAAGATGGTGTATCCAGGGTCATTTCATCACTTTCTAATAGGGTGACCACAAGATATTTAAAGCAGAATCGATACTATTAGATATTTAAAACCGCACTGTGCATTTGTAAGAATAAATATTTTTCGCTTAAGCGAAAGCTATTAATAGCTTGGTTGTCCTATGACGCTTACTAGACAATCCCTACGAAATCAATATATAAGAAAAGCAAATTGAAGATACGTTCCTCGTCGTGAAGATTGTTAATTGAACATACCTACATAAAATAAATAACTACCCATTCATTTTATGTCCATCATTTTATTTTACAACAAATAGAAAAATGTTCATAATGATACTTAATGTTTTACAAAACTAGCACTGCATAGATAATTCGCAAATATACATGAGGATTCGTTGTTCGTTTTTGAGGTACGGAATCCTGAAAAGGGGAAATGCACCTTATGGTTTCCTTATGCTAACTAATAAAATGAAAGAGCGTCCTTTTTTAAGGTTTCCTTATTATGGTAGGTAACTCATTATATTTACAATTAAAATATAGAGCGTCATATTTGAAGTTTCCTTATTATGGTAACTCACTCCAGTTAATAAAATGAATGAGCGTCCTTTTTACTTTTGTGACAATATTTTGACTTGTCGCTAAAACGAATATTCTGATAGAGTACTGCATTTAATTTCAGCCTGTATTGCTACTTCTTTTACACTTAAGCAGGACTTTTTGACTGAAGGTGTGTAGGCGTCGAACTCGCAGAGTCGTGTGAGGCACTAGGCGCACAATGTTCGACGGGTTGTGATTGTGGCTGGATTACAATATTGCTTAGTACAGTTATCTGTTTTTCTTTCTTCTGCAATAAAAAGCAACTACAATATTAAACTTAGAATTACATCAAAAACACAGATTTAGTTTCTAAAAAATACGGGTCTTCAATAAAGTTACATCACAATAATATTTAAATATGTAAAAAGTATGATTGTTCATCATCATAATCATCATACTAATATAAATAAACATAAAGAGGAAAGATTTGTATTTTTGTGTGGGGTGTGTGTGTGTATGTTTGTAATGAAAAACTGTTAACGCGGGCGGAGCTGCAGCGAAAAGCTAGTCTTTTATAAACTACTAATACAATAACATGTACAGTATTGTAAAGTAGCCAGCACATGCGGCTGGTCATGTTGACCTTGAGAGTGCCCGTATTCCGTAGCAGTAGGGGTGAATTTCGTAGCGCGAATGTCCAACCGCATGTGCTGGCTTCTGTACATTCTGATGAACGGGTATCATTTATTATGGACCAAAAAAGTAAAAGTGCCGGCCAGCAAAAAAAGTACAACTTTCGGGTAGAACACACAATTCCTGTATGTATTCTTTTACTATGACACCAATCCTGTGCACCCCATGGTTGTAAGTATTATTTTGACGCATGTAGTCATATTGTATTGAATAATATATTAAATTTATTTATTTTATGTAGTTTAACTTTTTTTTTATTCTTATAATAACCTTGAATTAAGTATGTATTTGTTTAATATAATTAAAAATATATTATGGAAGTATTATTATGATGCACCATTATATGATCATTCATCAACTCTTTTTGTTTATTATTTAGAAAAAAAAGTTAAAAAAGAAAATATTAAAAAAAGGAAAAAAATATAGAAACTACGACGTGTTCTATCCGAAAATTACATTTTTTTTCCTTGGCCGGCATTTTCACTTTTTTGATCCAACATTGTATGAAACGTGAATGATGTAAAAAAATATTACCTTTATTTCCTAAAGAGAGGTAAATTTGTAACTATTTAATTCTTTGGCAGTATAACAGGCAAGCAAATTATAAGCAGAATTTACGCTTCTTAAATGAGTGTAGTAATCTCTCCCTCGTCTCGTCTCGGCGGCATTTTTTTCCAACTCTAGCGTCATCGACAGGACCCGGACGGGTGGTGTACGTACGCCACTAATTATTGCAACACTATAGCAAGTTCTGGAATTTTATAGATTTAATGCGAGGTCAATATCATGTGGTCATGGTCACCCTAATTAACAAACATACAACCGTTATTCAAAACATTATTTTTTTGTCTTACCCGTGGAATGATATTCCGCAGCCACCGTATGATTCTTCTTTGCAATTTGTAATACAACAGCTTTTTATCGCTTTGAAATAAATATTATAAATAGAAAATTTTAAATAAACCAAAACTATAAAACTGCATTGGTAAAAAGCCGACATGTCATGAATTCATGATGACACATTTCACATTCAATTTGTTGTCAGTTATATAACCAAAAAGAAGTTTCCAAGAAGTTTGAAAATATTTTCTTACTACTGATGATGATTCAGTATTTTTTTTTAGGTGATTTCTTTATATATTCTTTGGTATTAGAAAGGGACACGACACTCCCTAGTGCCTCTCACTTTGCTCGCCCTGCCTCTGACAAGGATGGTAACCTAAATTGAATCTTAATTAGATGACATAGGGTAGGCTTTAACATTTTTAAATTTAGGTAGTCCGCAGTCCTGTTTATAGTGTAACTATGGTAATTCGTCCAAGATTCCAAACGCTTTAGGCACCGTATACCGTAGTGTAACTCCATACAAAAGTGTCATTTTGGCGCGCTTCGAAATCTCGGGGTACTTCGGGGTGCAAGCACCCACAACAGTCAGGGGTGTAGCGCGCTCTTTCAAATGGGCGTAAAATAGCTATTTAAGTATTTTTTGCGAGATTTAGAGAAACAAATAATAAAACAATGCCAAATTACAGGAGATATTGTTCCGTGTATGGATGTTTATATTCATCAAGAAATAAACCAGAATCTCATATTTTAAATTACCAAGTGAGTGGGTAAGGTTAAGATTTATTGTTTACAATTTATGTATTAGTGTTTTGAGGTTTTTTTAAACTTAGTAACTGGTAAATAAGAATGTACCTACCTACTTCTTGTAGTACAGGTAGCTATCTATTAAAGTAATCGGAGTCAGAGGTACATATTTCTCTTCTGTGGATAAAGCGCGAGAGATTGAAATATTGTGTTTATTTCGATGCTGTTATATTCAAAATAAATCATTTTAATAAAGCCTGACTAAAGAAATAAAAAACCTCGCCATATTGTGGATTTTCAATGGAACTAATTTTATAATTGCCATAGCCGTAAAAATATACACATTGCGCCCCCAGAGCAGGTTTTTTATTTCTTCGTTCAGGCTTTACGTCTTTATGTAATTATTTGCAAACTTAACAAGTGGTCAAGAAAAACAGTCAGTGTTCAACCCTACAGCAAGTCATTCATTCATTCGTTCAATCCCAGAAAACCGCGAAGTTACCCTACTGTAATGTACGTAGTACATACTATATTTATACTGTGCTTTAGGCTTTGAGCAAAGACATTAGAAATGCTTTATTTTTTTTCAGCTGTTGTTGTTATTTTTAGTTTGAACTTCCCATATTGTGATTCTTTTTGATTATATTAAACTTATGTGTAACAATTATTGCAATTTAATTATAATTATGGCTTAAAAGTATCAATTTAATATTTATGTTTTTGTATCAGAAAGTAAATAAATATTGTATGACGTTGTCTGCCAGTTGATGCTATATCATAATCTATGACACAGAAATTATATTTAAGATCTTCAATATGGAGGTTTGATTTCTGAATCATCTTGTTATGGACTTAAATGTTGCGATAAATATTTTATTAAAGACAAAAAAGTCAATGTACCGTTCAAAGTTTTAAATAAGTTAAAACAGTATAGGTATTATTGTAAAATTTGCCTGAATTATCGAATAAATTCCATCAAACTTCTGTCAGTCGATTTCCGGTTCAAAAATATAAAAATATAAAAACTAGTCCATGGCCTTGTCCTCCCCCTCTCAAATCTCCTGTCAGCCACTGACAGGAGATTTCAGAGGACTGCAGAGACACACTCAGAGTTTGAGTCAATTGCGTATCTATGTTTTAGACACATGGTTCTGTTTAATTTGGGAATATATCGTAACAAAGTATCTCCCGACGACAACAAGAAGATTGTATCAATATCATACTAAAAATTAGACAAACCATTTTTTTTATTATTCTTTTATATTAATTATAAACTGTCATTCGCTGTTATTTGAACCAAAGTATGTGCCTAATCTGCATCAATTAAAAAAGCTAGTTGTTTAATAAACTATACAAGATTTCAAGTGTAATCATGATCTGGCTCTCACTAATTGTTGAAAGGATCCCTGATTTTAATCATCTGTGGCGGAGGTTCTCCCATATTAAAAGAGGAATAATGGAACTCTTTTCAGCCTCTTGTCTGTCAAATGTTGTTTATGACTTGGACGAATTACCATGGTTTATGACATTTATTTATAACCAGAATATTCATCCAGAATCACAATCAATCAGACAGCCAACCGATCACTATGGCTGCTACAGATCTACTGATCGCTTACCCTACTACACCAACTTTAAACTGCTTAGATTATAACCACCTACCCTGCATTTACAAATAATTCAACTGAGATGAATTTTTATAATAAATCTACCCTCGAAATATTTGATTAGATAAGATTATTTATTTGCATTCCTGTACATAGTAGCAATATAATAGGTGTCCTCTAACAATATAGGTATAATTCTATTATTGTAATAATTAATATAAAAGCGAAGTCACCCAAACTACAGACCAGATGGGAAGGACCATTCAAGGTAGTTACGCGAATCAATGACGTAACAACGGCATCCGAGAGGAGCACTAAAAGTGGTATACTACTTAACATTACACCTGTTCTTGTTTTTTTCTTAATCTGATTTAGTATGTAAAGGTATGTAAAGCCTGATCAAAGAAATAAGAAACCTACTAGGGTCGGGTCTATGAGAATCGTGTCTTTTTGAGTATCAGTCCTTTTGCGAACAAAGGCAATTATCTATACCTTTATTTTACATGTATAAAGATATTGAAGTTATTCCCTTGGTCGGTTGTGGTCAGATTGTTTAAATGGATCATAATTGATTAGTACCTATCTATACACAAAATTTACTAGAAAATCATATTTTATCAGCATTCACAAATCTTAGGGTTGATTTAAAAAGAAAGTACATTATGTGTACTTTAAATATATTAAAAGGAAAATATATTGCTTATTGAGAACTGCTACCATGCCAGGTATGGGCAGCACGGTTCCTTTTTTAGCACGTGTACCCTTTGATGAACTCGGGAATAGGGAAACAATGTCTTGGGATACAATGCATTACAAATATAATTTCAAGGAATAGAAAAGGAATCATTATTTATTAGTACCAACCTATACACATAAAATTTACTATAAAAGCATATTATATCTGATTTCAAAAAAGTTAGGAGTGATTTAAAAAGAAAGTACATTATTCTGAAAGGTGATGCTTATTGAGTACCAACTGATAATTTGCCAGGTATTAAACAACTGCGGAAAATCTTCCTCACTTCCTCAATACATTATAAATATACTTTATAATACACTTTCAAGGGATAGAGCAGTATGGTTTGTCTAATAATTCAATCATTCCATCAATTATTGCTTCAATACGATATTTTTATATTTTTTGTCGATTGACAATAAGTTTACGTCTATGGAGCAAGAAAAAACAGCGAAGTAAATGAAATTGTCTATGTTTTCACTCTCATTGCTATCTTCGGTGCTCTTCTATGACCCTCTTTGGACCCTCTTTCAGCTCCTCTTCGTCCCTCAGAGGGATTTCCTCCTGACAACGACACGGCCGTGTCGTTGAACGGTTCGCAATCGCCGCCCAGCATTATAACATTTAATTTAAATGATGAATTTCAGTTTAGTAACCAGATTACACATAACGCCATTAATAAATATTATATTTGACTGATAATTTGTTTACACCCGAGATTATTGCATAATGTGTCAAATAAGGTATAAATACTGTATTATATTATATAAATATTGTAATTATTTTTTTCTTACTTGTTAACTTTTGTATTTTCTGTTGTGTCCCGCAAATAAATGTTTCTTATTCTTATTCTTATTCTTATTCTTATTCTTATTCTTATTCTTATTCTTATTCTTATTCTTATTCTTATTCTTATTCTTATTCTTATTCTTATTCTTATTCTTATTCTTATTATTGTTCATGCTTATACCATTAAAGTAGAATTCTCAAAAAAAAAGTCACATGTCGAGTTTCCAGCTCGCGACTACTCTCAAACCTCGAGTCTGCAAACCGCCGCGCTGCGCCTTCCGCTTACCCGCGAGTTCCCCGCTATTGCTCTGTGTAAGTACATTCGTTTCGTCACTGTATCACTGGTTATACTGTGCCAATGGTGTTTGACGCGCGTGTTGATTCGCCGATTTACATCTCAAAGACCAGTTTGACATGGCTTGACGCGTGGACCTGCAACCAAAATGCGTTCCGATGCAGCTATAAGTAAATGTCACAGCTATATTATATAAACCAAATTTTAACCTTATACCCTCAAATATAAAATTAAAAAGCGGTATGTTTGTCCTTTAGGAAAGTTAATATTGATTATTTTCCAAACAAACCGCTTTATTAGACGTGCTTGTAATTCATATAATACCAAGTTCAAAGACGTTGTTGATATCTTTCATTTAAAATTTTCCAAATTTGTTTCCACCATAAAATCACAAACATAAAATAAGTTAGCAAGTATTATAACTTCCTTATATTATAACTATTATTAGCTTCCATTTACGAGTAGTTTTAACCTAACCTAACATTGCTTGTTTGCTCAATGCATGTATAACTTTGAGTGAAAACTTAACTGGCTAATGTAATGTGTCTGATCTGATTGTTATACGAGAAAAGAAAGCTGTATGTTTTCCATAAATAAATAAAATAAAATAAATAAAATAAACATAGTTTTATTCCCTGTGCGCTGTGTGCCAAAAAAATATATTTATGTATTTAAAACCTTAATAATTGCGTAAATCTTTTATTGGATATTTTTAATTTAGCTGACTTAAAAGCTGATAAAAGAAGAAATTCCAAAAGGTTATCTGGAGAAAAAATCAACCGGCAATAGAGCATTAAATATTTTACCTTTTTCTGCATTCTTTTATTGTATTTCATTTTTCAGTTAGTGTGCAAAAAAGTATAATATTACTGTTATGTGTTTTATACTAAATTACTGTCAGATATTAAATTTTTAATTCTCAGAACTTAGACATCTTTCGTTTATTAACAGAACTTGAATATTTTACGCTGTGATATCCATAGAATACACTAATATTATTTAGATACAAAAATGAACAAAAATTACTGATTTACAGATTTTTATAGAGCATTGTTTTATGGTATGAACTTGTTTAACTACTTACCTACTCATGCAAACAAAGTATAATTTTTATTTGTCCAGGCATAATAATTATTTTCTGTTTAAAATATACTTTTAAAGGCTTTCAGGGTTGTTCACGGTAAATGCCCCGTTTTTAATCATGTTATTAATTTCTTATTTTAAACCAGTTGCAATTATTTTACAGGAAATAATACCCACAATTCCATAATACAATTTTATTATTAATATGCTTTATTTGTTAAATAAAAGCATTACCATATATTTTCAACACAAAATGTTTGTGAATAAAATAAAACACATGATGGAATATGAGGCAGGTGATATAATTTGTGCGGCGAGATGAAACTCGCGTATTATCCTTATCAGTCCGTACAAAACTCGATAAGCACCCGGGTTAATTCCCGCAATGAACGCGCCGCTCTAATTTTGTAAAAGCCCTTTTGCAGCTTATGGTAATACACAGGTATAATAAAAACGAAAAGCTTAACATTTTAGTAAATGATACAAAATAAAATTTTTGGTTGAGATGAGATGACAAACTGCAAGCGAAAATCCTCATCCGACGCTTTTCAGTCCTAGGTCCGAGCGCTTGGCCTAGGTCCGAGGCTCCGTCGAGCCGCCCCTAGTCGCGTTGGTATGTACCAACCCCAAAGTAGTCATGTGACTACTTTGGGGTAAAGTCTTCCGCTGCCCGATCCGTCGTACTTTTTCGAATCTAGCATAGGTCAATTCAATAAAAAAATTAAAATAACGCGTTTCAGTCAGACATGGTTACCAGGATACTGGCAAACATTCTGCCTCTAAATGCCCATAATGATTCTTTATTCCAGGAAGCTATTAGCCCTGCGGCCCTAGTGGTCCCGACGAGACGCGTTGTAATGTCTTGTTACCACCTTAAGCACTCTTTAGGGGCCTTTGTTCGGCTGATGAACGTTTTTTTTTTATTCATCGAACTTGCACGTTGTGTGTCTCGGGTTATGACAAATTTGGATTCTGCGCGCGTAGCTTACTTGACGAGGGCGTAAGAACAGCTATTTGTCATGTTATATTATGTGTTCTGCATACTCACTCGCTAATTTTGCAATATTAATTAATATTCTGTAGTTTAAAACTTATACCGAAATTGTTAATTTAATTGAAACAAGGTTTGGTTAAGGTTTGGTATTGGATTTAATTAAAATATTCTCTCAGATAATGCAAGATAACAGTTAAATTAAAATATGATTATAATTAAAAACTGTGCAGACAGCATGATTTATTTTAGATATGATTTGTAAACATAATATTATACGTGTAAACTGGGATTTCATACTTCAGGAATAGTTATT
Organism: Teleiodes luculella; assembly: GCA_948473455.1. NCBI lineage: Eukaryota > Metazoa > Arthropoda > Insecta > Lepidoptera > Gelechiidae > Teleiodes > Teleiodes luculella. Next base: position 12,387,318 of record OX419589.1, read on the forward strand.
GGATTCCTAAAAGGTCAGTTGAAGTTTGTCTAATAAACGCACAACGTCGAAAATGTTTAAATATTTTATAAAAAAATATAAAGGTAACAAGAAATCTTGGTAAATTTTGTAAATGTAAATATGTGGGACATCTCACACACGGCCATCTGACCCCAAAACTAGGCAGAGCCTGTACTATGGGTGTCATAAATATACAATATCCAGACACAAGGCAAACACAAGTGTTCATCACATGAATGTTTGCCTTGGGCGGGATTCGAACTCGCGACCTTGTGTTTCGAAGGCAGACGTACTACCAACTAGGCTACGAGGCCGTCCATTTACAAATTAAATATTGTGTTTTGGAGAAATAATTAAGTTTAAATCCCTCTGAATAAAACAATTACAACGACTGGACCGTTTTGAATACCGCAGATAATTTCGTAAATAGAAGTGCATAGCTGAACGCTACCTTGGAATTTCGTCCAGTGCAAAAGCAATTTATAAAACGGAGGCAGTTGTTCTACAAATTAATTTCAAAGAAATAGAAGCAGCGGTTAAATTGTACCGTTATTTACTGACTCTTAGTAAGGGAAATTGGTTTAAATTTTCATTTTGCATAAGTACCTGTCGAAATGACTTCAGTAAAATATTCTTACGGAGATATTAATTACTAGAGTTTACATAAATAACTGTGTTGAAAACATGATCCATCAATCATGCTGGATTTATTTATATTTCGTTTTTCATTTACTTTTTTATACAACTTACATTTTCAATATAATTTCCTTGTAAAGTCCATATTTAATTGTCTTCGTAAACACACTTTATCGTTCATTTTCAAAATCTCGACAACTTATTTGAGAACCCGTATTCACATTCATTCGTCAATCACTTTTAACGGTTGATACTTTTTGTCTATTAATATAACCAGCAGCGATAAATTATACATACATACAGTCTACAGTTTTATTTCAGTAGCTTTAGTGACCCCTAAACCTAATTTAGGACACAAGCTCTTTATAAAGTTGTGAGTGATTTTTATCCTAATTGTATACTTATATTTCGATCATATTCAGTGTTTTATTAATGTTTAAAAATTATAGGAATATTGTAATAATAGATAATAATTGTCTTTTTAAGTATTGCAAATAGGAATTGCAGGAAGCTGGATAGGGGGAAAGGATTTTCCCGAGGTTACCATTGCCCGAGGCCACCTTTTCGGAGGTTACGAATTTTGTTTATACAAATAATTGTAATAAAATCGGTAAACTCTGGGAAGGTGATCATAGCGGCCGACCCTTTGGGAGAGGAATGGTCCCGCAGTGGACGTATTTCGGCTGAAATGATGATGATGTTTGGAAGTAAAATAAAATACTTTGACTCTGAATGTTAATATAGGTACAGTAGCCAGCACAAGCTAGTGGACATATTGACTTGAGGGCGCCCGTATTCCGTAGCAGTAGGGGTGAATTTTGTAGTGCGAAAGTCCAACCGCATGCGCTGGTTTCTGTACTAAACATAGATTCTTAAAACTTCAAACCTTTAGTTTTAAAGTCCCATCTCGGTCGCAACGTGCTCTAAAACCGCATTGAAGCCGAGTCCACAGAGTAGGCCATTAAATTTTCCATTTGAGGGCTGCGTGTAACTAGACTTTTCTTTGGCGGGAATGAAGCGGCTCCCGTATTCATGCAGCTCGCGATATGAGTGGCGGTTAAAGAAAAAGGCGGTAGCGACTAATAACATTCAGCTTTGAAGGTGTAAAAAAAATATTACATTGTATAATTTTTAAAAGAAGTAAAAACCCCCGCCTCCGATCCTACTAATATTATAAACGCGAAAGTAGACGGTTGGATGTATGTTATGCAAAAACTACTGTATGGATTTTAATTAAACTTAACAATAATTTAGCTTACACATTAGAATAACACATAGACTACCTTCTACCGGAAAAACTGTTAGCGGAAAGCTAAAACATGTTTCTAAAAAACTTACAAACATGTTTTTGTCAATTACGCACTATAAAGTGTAAACTAGATGGTACTAAAGATATTTAAGTAACAGCATTTGGTTACGCAAGAATTCAAATATCAAAGTGCACGTTATCATCAGCCGAAAGACGTCCACTACTGGACAAAGGCCACGTGCACGTTATAATATAATATTATTCTCTACTATAGACTTCAAGTGCTAAAAGCTAAAACGCTTCATACGAGCAGCGCAGGACCAGTTTTTGTATACTTTTTGTTCAGCAGTAGAATAGATGGCTATCGGCTGAAGTAGGTAATGGTAAGTCGAAATAAATGCTTTTTCTTTCGTGCTGCGATTATACCTATATCTATGGTTGAAGATGAGCATGCAAACCATTCAAACTTCTAACCAGGTTTTATTATAACATTCTTGAACACATCTTGATAACATTTTTGAATTCATCTGGCTCAAACGTTTTTTGTAGGGACTTTTTGTAAAGGACCAATAAGTATTTCAACATTTTGCGTACATACAAGACATCGCGTGGGCAACCGTGCAATGCTAGGGGAGAATAGATAATAATGGATTTATTTTCTTAAATTTTGCGTCGATATTTAAATAAATAGTAGTAGCAATGTTTTAAGCCTTGCACCACACTTGCCCTGCGACCCCGAGATGAACAGAATATGAGCGAGCGCAATCTCGCCGCTGCTCTCGCGCCGGCTTCCACATTCAAAAAGTGCATTTATCTCAGACTTCATACTTTAAACGTGCCAGGCCTTTTAGAGGTCATGGAGTTGTTTATAAATAGTATACAAAGAGAAACTCTACCAAAAGCTGTAACAGTTTATAGCGTCCCGTACTGTTTTAATTTCATAATTTAGGTATGTTTGTAATGTTATTTTAAATGACTCTGTTTTTCTATATCTATGTACATTGTTCTTTCATATTTTCCTGTTTTCCGATTCATATTATTTTTTAACAATATAAGAGTCCAGCCAGACTATCAGTATTAGTAGAAAGTTTCACAGTTTTGGCAACACATTCTGTTCGCTGCAGTATTCGCATGTCATTTGGTGTCATCACAAGCACAGGTTAATTTCAAAAAAAGTCATTTGGTGACATTTTACTAATGCAGCGGTTATTGCATAAAGATAAGATATAGTGTCACCTTACAAGTTTTATAATAGGCTAGAAATTTTTCATGTAGCGTCTACCGCATGCGTTCATTGCTTAGAGGAATATACATTTTTGACATAAGATTACATTTACCATACACAGCAACCACTGTGGTCATCGCACAAGCGAACGGTTCGCTGCAAAAATTATATCTATGATTGATTAAGTAACACATTATTCCAATTGGCTTGAGTTGACAGATGAGGAACACTTTCATAAAGATGGCGTAATTTGATGGATGGAATTTTTTTGACGATTTCACTTTGAGCAGAGCATCGCATAGTATTGAACAATTTAAGACTTTAAAACCCCAGAATTTAAATTACCTAATTTAAATTTTCTAAAAATAAGTATTTAGGGTGTTTAGTTGATACTTTAGAATGGCATTTTAAAACATAAGTACTCGTAATTTGAAAGCTCGTAGACTTCGCGTGGCTCGTAGCTCGGCGTAGCACGGCGTAGCTCAGCGTAGCGCTAGCGTAGCACGGGCTACGTCAAGCTTTTTGTATTCAGATATTTAACTTATTGTCAAATTTTAAACACAATAGATAAGTTCATAGTTAGAATCCGACTTCATAATATCATAGCTAAAAGTTTGCAGATATGTCCGCGTTGCTATTTGAATAGAATATACTCGTACTTTATTGCTGAATACAACATTTATGTGAAAACAGGCATTTAAATAGTTAAAGTGTCAATGCCCAATATAGGTAGGTACGTACTCCAATTTTTCTAGCAATTTCTGCCATGAAAACCTTACTTTAGATTTTACGGTATTCGAAATTGTCTAGGTTACTTTTGAGCCTCTCTACTATTTTAAATATTAAATGTATCTTTGGTTTGAATCTACAGATTTAAATTATAAAATATCTCTGGTTTTAAAATTTTCGCCATGTGCTTAAGCTAGACAAGACAAGTTTTACCTAAAATATAGGCAAAAAAAGCTCGATTTGAGCTGTATTTAATTTAGTTTTTCTGATCGGTACAAACAATAATACTTGTACAGTAAATACTTTAAATAAATTTACTGACGAACGGAATGTGAAGCCAGTTGTTAAACGGAATGTACAAATCGGATGAAAGCCTTTTTATAAATATCTGAAGCCAACATGGAAATCCACTTTCCGTGACATGTAGTATATGAGTATTCGTATTATGTGAACCCATGTGGATTCAAGATGCCTCGATAAAATTTTAAAAGTATGTGAAAAACTTATCGATGTGAACTTGTTATTAAATTGCAAACTACTTTTCGTGTATAGCCACCACCGTCTCGATTGAGAACTTTTAAACTCTTCTTGCATCAAAGCTACTATAGTACCATTTTGGACCTGCTTTTACTACTAATAAAGGTATCCAACATTTGACTTGAAACGCTTGTTAGAAGAACAACAGTAACTGACAGACCAGTAGTACTATTACGTAATGTAAATTAAAGAAAATTTCTAACTAGCCAAGAAAAGAGAAATAAAGAAGTTGGCCGTGTCAGTTAGTAATTTATAATTTATATAAGCTTAGTATTATTTATGAGGATTAAATAAAAGTGACATATAAATTAAAAGCCCTGATCTAAATTTCACAAACTTACTTTACTTACTTATTAAACTCTTCAATTTTCATTTGAGCAATTTTCTTTTTGCTCCGTAACTTTGCTTCAAATTTCAAAGATTATGCTAATATTATTATTGATGTAAATAATAAAGTTCGCTAAGCAACACGTAAGAGAAATGTTTTATCAAGTTACACAAGAATTAAATTAAGTTTAGCCGAGTTTGTCCCTTGGGTTCGAATTTTAGATAATTATCTCCCTTCGTCTCCAGCAATTCGATATCTAAAGCTATGGATAAGCTAATTACTTATTTTAAGTTTTATTATTTTTTTAGATGTTTAATACGTTATCAATCCGTTCGTTCTGTCCAAAAAGATAGGGCTAGAAACCATTGGCCCAAGACAGAGCAATGACGGAAGCTGGAGGATCCTAAAGAACACCGAAATCGAGCTGGTGATGGCTGACCCGAACATAATAGGCAAAACAAATATCACAAACTTCGCTGGCTTGGCCATCTAGAAAGAATGACAGAAGATAGAGGTGTCAAAAGAGCGTATGGGGGTTCCGCGACGGGCCGACGCCCGGTCGGGCGCCCGAGGTACAGATGGCGCGACGTGGTGAATGATGATCTCCGGGAGCTCCAAGCTCACGATTGGCAAACTACTGCACAAGACCGGGACAAGTGGCGTGTCCTCGTTTCGGAGGCCAAGATTCATTTTGGATTGCTGAGCCAGCGGAGTAAGTAAGTAATTCGTTATCATTGTATTTTTAGTTCTATTTTTCTTTTTTGTTGTGTTGTACTGTGTTTTGTCAAATAAATTATGTTTATTTCTATGTCTATCAACTATACGCATCCCCACTGAAGGGCTGGAGCTACCCTAAATTTAAGCTAATTAGGTCTAGGCACACGCTAGCCCTGTGCGGGTTGGTCAACTACACATATAACCTTTGAATTACTTAGCAGGTATGTAAATTTACCCAAGAGCGTCGAATTAACTGAGGTATGATTGGTATTTTATTATCTTTTCATTATTGCCAAGTCTTATTTTCTTTTAATTCAATCAACACAAAAACAACCTTGTGTTTATGGCAAATACTGCTTTCAGGTTTCAAAAATGAAATGTTTCATATTTCCTTCAGGCTATTCAGCCAGACGTCGAGAAATAAATAATTTCATTCGAAAGCAGAATTTTCTCGGCTGTCTTTAATTTCATTACACTGTGAAAGCGTTTGATTTATAAGCAAGCAAAGCAATTTATATTCCAGTTGGTACTTACATTTCTTATTTTTACTTACCTACATACGTTAGGGATCAATATTTTGATTTGTATTTTCCCGTTAACATTTTTTACACCTCACTATTTCTTTAACTCTTTAATAGGCATATTAAAAACATAGCTTTGCACATTTAAGACAGTATAAATAAATGGTAGATAGTAATATTAGTGGCCAGTGCCTAATTAAAGGCGTGTGTTCTTAAAATTCTATTTACGAGTATAACCTTCTCACTACTAAATTAGTTATCATTCCGAAAACACCTACAATTAAATTGATAATTTATTGTGCACATCCTTACTTGAGACGCGGATTACTAGCTTACATTTATGATTCATTTTATCACATTTGCTACGGGTTGGCTGGAAGAGATCTCTATTAAGAGATAAGCTCGCCCTTGTATACTTCCGCTTATATGTAATGTATAATTTTGCTTTCTGTGTACAATAAATTAAAAATCTATGATAACTTTTTGAATTATAAGGCAGAATACATTCATCAGTTTTAGTCAAAACAGCTCATTCAATTTCTTGAAAATTACTGAAATATCATGAAAGCCATTTTATTTTATTTTCGTACAGCAAAAAAAGGAATACGTTTTCTGAATTTTAAGTTTAATTGAGCGCGGTCCTGTTTACTAATGAAAAATTTCTCGTAAATCATTTCATTCGGACTCGCATTAATATCACCAGTTTGTAAGGCTTGTTTGCCTTCAGTTATTATTAAATAGAGGAATGATGACTGAAATACCTAATATAAAAGGCTAGCATACTTCTCGAGGTTTCGCCCGCGCAATTTTTATTCGGTAGGATAGAGATATTTTCCTGTAGAAAAAGTACCTTAGTTTCTAAGTTAGAATCCAGGAATCCTGTCCTACTAATATTAAAAACATGAAAGTTTGTGAGGATGATGATAGATGTTTGTTACTATTTCACGCAAAACTACTGGATCAATTCAATGAAACTTTACAATAATATGGATTATACAACAGAATAACACACAGGGTACTTTTTTACCGAAAATACCTCATTCCCACGGGAAAAAATTTGTTAACGAGGGAGGAGCCAGTCAGTTATATTTTACGGTGAGTATGATATTGTTTGTTTGAGGCTTTCGCGTTTAGTACACATTGATTTGTACATTTACGGGTCTTTACGCGATATTTTGTGGTCAGCTTGCGACCACGGCAGGTGCAACCCTGCCGAAACATCGGGCAAAAATAAGGTAGCGTCTTCTTCTTCTTTGCGAATCGATGACAAATCGAACTATATGTTTGCCACCCAGAATCTAGCCATCGGTACTGTACCATGCACCATCCGTGGCGTCCATCAGGTTCGATAGAAGAAGGTATCGTTAAACATACGTAGTTAAAGTTATCGCGTAAAAACCCGTAAATATACAAAATAATGTGTATGATATTATTATCTCCCGAGTGCTACTGGAAGTCATTGATTAGTTAAGTTCATTTATTACCCTGACACTCTATTTTGCACTGTCTACGCTGGGGATTTAATAATCCGTCTTCTCGTATTGTACGTTTCTGTTCAACCTTCGAAGGTTATTTTACAATAGCAATACATCAGCTGTATTGTAATGACGACTAGAATATGTTGTAGAATCGGGTGAAAAATATTCCGTTGCAATTTATCGGATTATAATAGAACTCTAACTGTCCAACTGCATTGTTTTTCGGATTTTCCCGTGGGAATTAAACATTTTTCAAAGTAAACAGATGCCTATATCACTCTCCAGTCTTCAATATAGCTCTTTGAAAAAAAAAAAAGCCCAATGCGTTGCTTTGTTACACTGTAAAACATGGACAAACAAACACATTTTCGCATTTATCATATTAGTATGGTTTAACCCTGAAGAGCTGGGTTGATCCATTCTCAGAATAATACTTACAAGGGTTTAGCAGCAGCTTTCGTTCAAATAAATATATTACGATTATTATTAATAAAATAAAATATAGGTACAAACCTATAACATTATTATTAACACATTTTGATATTTCCTTTTTCCATCAGTATGTAGTCTAATAACATTATTGATTAGGGTCAACCCGCTTAATCTTTTCTGTGCGCTCCCGTAGCAATAAGGCCGCCTCTTGATTCTTGTATTTGTTTTTTTTTTCTTGTGTACTGTTTATTTTGGTATCAATTAATTATATTCTAATGTATTGAATTGTAATACTTAATACCTATAAATTTGGATTATTAAGTTCCATCGAAGACTTATGGAATGCGTTAAGTATTCGTAATACTTTTATTATTTTATTTAATACTCGCACTGCACTAGTCTTAAAACAAGACTAATTTCTTTTTGCAATTTACTACTAATACCTATTTGTACTATAGTAATACAACGGAATCACATTTTAAGTATTATTTAGTGTGCGACGCCACTTAATGTGCATAAAGGGCATTACATCAGTCATTCATAAAGGACGTGGTATTACTCTGTTAATAGGGTATAATGAAGAATTATTAGTATGAATAATTAAAAGGTATAACTTCATAGCGTTACATAGACTTACAACTCTAAAAGGGGACTAGAATTAGTAAATACGTATACTAGGAAACAAGGTCACCCACATTTATGTACACCATGTATTTGTTACTAATTCAAATGGAAGCGAATAATGAAAAACATTGGACAGAGACTCGAACCCGTATCTCCTCTGTTGTCCATCTCCTTAGACCTTGGGATAGAATATAGGCTACCTTTTACCGCGGAAAAATTCCTCACTCTCACGGGAAAATCTGTTAAAGCGGGCGGAGTCTTGGTCTTCCCCTTTCAACGCTTCTTTCCACTTTTGCCTTATAAATCTGTTTAGTCAATCTCTCTTCACTCATTCTCTCCACGTGAACAAACCAATTTACAACCTCTTTCTCAATTCTCGTCACAACATGTTCTTTTACTCCACACAGTGGCGTAGCTATCATAGGGCCAGGTGGTGCAGTGCACCAGGGCCCTGGAGCTCAGGGGGCCCTCTAACCTCAGCTTTGAAAAAAAAATTTTTTTAATGAGAATTCATCGTTATCTTAATAAATTATTTGTTAAAATATGTTTTAAAATACTAGCTATTATCCTTTGGAATTATATTTTAATGAAATTATTGTTTGGGCATCAAACTCGAGAATCATTTATTCCAATAATGGATCAACTAAGCATCGTCGTAAGATATGCAGTGATATCAAGATCGGAAAATGGACAACCAATCGACATTGAAGTAAGAGAGGTATTTCTAGGTTTCCACGCAGTCACTAAACACAGCGCCGCGGATTTGGTAAATCAAGTTACCACGTTGTTCTCCGAAAAGGGTCTTGATTTCAAAAAGTGTGTTGGACAAGGTTACGATGGGGCCAGTGTAATGGTGCGTGCGTACAATGGAGAACAATATATTAAGCCAAACGCAGAGTACGTACATTGCACGAGTCATAATTTAAATTTGGTAGTAAATGATGCCGTTCGAGGTTCCGTCGAAATTTAGAAGTTTTTTGCAACAATTCAAGACCTGTTTAACTTCTTTGGAAACAGCATTAAGCGCTAGGATCTTTTATCGAAATTCACCGATGAATCAGAAATTACTTTGAAAAAAATGAATCCGACAAGATGGTCCAGCAGTTGGATTTGAGTGAAAATAGTGAAATTATAGACAAATTCGCAAAAATTAAAGCGCGCAAGAGATTGTGAATTGGGCTGCGAATTCTGTTAAAAATCGTTTTTTCCCTTAATTAATCTCATCTGAATAATAAATATTCCATATTGTCATGTGCGTCGTTGTTTATTTATTCCCTTTTCCTTCTATTAAACACAAGGAGATTCTAATAGAGACAACATATGGATTCAGCTCATTCAGCCTACCAGGGATAAGTTCAACTCACTGTTTCCTATTCTTATTCTTATCAATAATTTTGAAAGCCAACATAAGTTCAAACTACGCGGAAAGAGGGGGTGAAAAGGGCCCGATTCTTTCCCTATGCACCAGGGCCCTTGTCCCCCTAGCTACGCCACTGACTCCACATCTTTCCCTTATCACACTATTTTACGCCAATCACACCTCTCAATGCTCTCATTTCTACAGCACATATTCTACTTTCATGTTTTTTCTGCCATACCCAGCTTTCGCTCTCATACATTAGAGTCGGAAGCAGTACCCCTCCATGAACAGCCAGACGTGTCTTTTTAGACACCTGACTATTCATTCATGAAGGCGCACAGTGCCCTGTTTACCATGTGGAACGGATCTGAATTAAGGCCTAATGTCCCTGAGTGCGGCCCTGAACACAGTAGCGACCCCGCAAAGTGGCAATGTCCTGATTAGGTCGGAAGCTCGCGACCGAGTTCCAATCTACCTGTTGATTGCTCCTTGAGTGTCGGCACTTCTTGAACGCGCTACAGATGTTCCGACTTAGGCTGGCCGCAGACGTTCGGTTTTGTCATGTCAGATTCGGAAACCTGAATGCTCCAGTTACATACAAAATGTTCCTTTTAGAACAGAAAAAAACAAACGTTAGTTTTTTTTTCGATAGTAGGTACAAATCATACTTCATACTATCATACTAATATTATATTATAGAGGAAATATTTATGTGTGTTTGTAATGCATAAACTCAAAAACTAGGTACTGTGCTGATTTCAAAAATTCTTTCACCATTAGGAAGCTACATTAATCGTGAGCATGCTACTTCCTACCGCGGGAAAATGCCTCATTCCCACGGGAAAAACTGTTAACGCGGCCAGCCGCGGCGGAAAGCTAGTTCCTAATAAAAAACGAAACGGTTGATTGCACTAGGAATACAGAATTCCGAATCAGGAAACCGAACGTTTGCCTGTGGCCTTAAAAATAATTCTATTTGCTTGAGATATAATATGAAGATGGCGGCATATTTTTGGCTAAAGCCGAAATAAACGGTACAGAAAAATCTACAAAATTAAGTCCGATTTGGAAAAGATCAATCACTTGAACATCGGTAAGTCTGTAAAGGGCATTATAACATGAGACGGAGAGGTTTATTGGAGTTACTACTTATTTAACTCGAAATTTGTTTCACATCCTGCCGGCAGACTGTTTGTGTTATTTAAATAAAATAAAATTTAAATGGAATTGGAAGTGAAATTACAGGAAGTGGGTAAAACCACGGGTTTTCGTTTGTGTTTTAAGAAACAAAATATGTTTTCAAATATGTTTCGAAAACAAATTAAATTTAGAACGCGTTTACAGCCAGGAACTAAACAAGGCCCTAATCATAAATAGATTGCATCACCAATGCCACAGTATTCTAGCTATCCTAATCTACAGTGCACAGACATGGTCACTGACAGAGTCACAGAAGTCCAAGCACAAGGTTTGCCAACGTGTCATAGAGGAGTATGCTGCGCATCAGAAGAATCGGCTGCATAAGAAAAACCACCTTACCCCAAAACTCGCTTGACTGATGTTGGCATAAAAAGTGCAAAACTAAAATGAAACTGGGCATATCGTCCGCATGCATACGAAAAGGATTGTTGCCACTACCCTTTTTCTATTTGAAGTTGGAATGTTTATATCGAAAATCATAAATTTATTTTCAAAAGGACGTGATGTGGGTATACATCGTAGATATCCAGATAGCTTGATACATATACTTAGATACAATTTCGACTGCTAAATATGCATAAAATTGTTTAGCCATGTTTGTAAAAATATATAATAAATAAAAAAAAAAATCTAGCAATATATTTTTAAAAAGACATCACAGACCTACCATTGAGACAATTTAAGACAAAAATTTATAAATAGCTTAATTCCTATAATTTTTATAAAATAAATGATTACTTGCAATTAAATTACTAAACTGTGACATCATTTAATATTCTTAAGACATTTATATCAAATTAACATTAAATATTGTACCTATGGAATCCCACCGATGACATTTTACATGCTAATGTTCTATATTACCTAAACATGTTTGCACTTATTTTGAAAATTGTAATACCTTAACTACCATGTGAATTTGAATGATGGGCACAACTGGCCACGGACTTCCCACCGGAAAATGGTTGTCGACGTCGAAACAGGCCTCGTAGACGCTGACGTAACGACTTAGACGCGTTCAACAAAATTGGTGCACAGAGGCTTTTGACCGCGATACATGGCATAGCAGAGGGGAAAATTTTGCTAAGCAGTGGGAAACGAAATAGGCTTTAAAACTAATTTAAAAAAGATATATGAAATATAAAGAAAATCATCTATTGAATTTTCTCGAACGTGCAAAAAGTGTAAACGTGTAAACTCTACAAGTTTGATAATTAATTGTTATCTGAGAATTGTAGTGTAGCACATTTGGTGGAAAGGAAGTTTTATAAGGAAAAACCTTTGACAGGATTTCTACCATATACATTTTGTGCGACTTTGTTCAGATATTCTTAGAAAATGGTTCTTAGAAATGAAATAAGATATATTTTTATTAACGTTTTGTATTCCACAGAAACGTTGTACGAACATTAATATATGTATTAAATATCTGTAATGGTAACCCCTTGAAGCGGTGAACCTTGCAAAATAAAATATGTTTATAACCAAACTATAAAAAAAATTCTAGCAATATATTTTTATTTTTCAAAATTTAATTCCAAACCATCCTACTACACGTATGAAAAATGATAAAAGGTTTACCTATATTATAGTAAAAGTACAAGTATAAGTACCTAAACGCCTAAACTACGCGCATTGACTTTACACCTGTATTTTGGTTGCGTTTCACAATATGGCGAATAACAATTTGTGATTTAGTCAAACAATTTAATCTGTCTGTCTGTGGTCTGTCCGTTGCCTTCTGCGGTCGAATTGTGGTTTATTTCACAACAGCTTTAGCTCCCATTTTGTTGCAAGTTTAGGTTCAAATATTCATTAATTCATTTTGATAGGTATATTTACCGAAAATAACGATTTTTAAAGGTTAAATAACGTTTAATTTCTTTATAAAAAAAAATATAATTCAATTTTAATCTCTGTATCAGCTCACATAATAGTCATTCTCCATTGAAGGGCTCAAGCCTACCCTGAATTGAGGATGACTAGGCCTTACTTGATCTAGTGCTGGTTGATTAATATCAAATAAACTCCTTTAAAATTTTTTTTTTTTTTTTTTTTAAAATAATAATATAAATAGTTTGCTTTACGACAAAGCACCAGTTTTAAAATATTGATAACATTATAACTAGCGTGTACAAGTGTTTGCAGCGATTAACTTTCAGTGAATTGTGTTTAAATTGAGATTAAAATCCTGTGATAATATTTGGTCAAAAACTTCAAATCGGCTAATATTAGTGACACAAGTTTCAGTGTACGTATTTTAGTGACTAAAAGCGATCAAAATGTGTATTTTAACATTATGCTTTTTTAATACATTTTGAATTAATATAACGATTTATCGGTATTTTGACACGCAAAGACATTCTCACCAATGGAAAGACAATTTCAACGATCCTAGCAATTGCTTGTTTGGTCGAGTGGGCTAAGCAGACAATTATTGTGTGTGAGTTTGATGGTTCGCATCCATCACCACCAGTGACGATTTTTGACGATTTTCATTGTTTATTTTATAAAATAGTGACAAGAAAGGTCTATAACGCCATCTAAAGGCCATCTAGCAACAAGTTTTCGCAAATTTTAAAAGGTTCATTGTTTGGCAAGAAACGTTACAACGCCATCTAGTGACGAGTATAGAAACTAATTCAGGTGGTTCGCGTCTACTAACGTTTTTAAGTAATTTTGTGACAAGGAATGTTACAACGCCATCTAGCGACGAATAGAAAAACTAATCCAGCAGGTTAGACGTGTGTTCGCGTCCACTATCAGTGACAAGTTTTTTTATTTTATTTTTTCCATCTAGTGAAAAGCGACTAAAATAATATAAAAAATAAAATAAAACTGGTAACGCCTTCTACAATGGAATGTTCAAAGTGTAAAAAAGATATTACAACCAGACGATACCTAAAATGTAAACATTGTCTGCGAACTTTTCATTTGGAGTGTACAACTGTCTCGGAGGCTAGGTTTACATCCTTCTATGTAAACAACAAGCAAAGAAAAGAAAATTGGAAATGCACGGAATGTCCAGTAATTTCTTGCTCCAAAAATAACAAAACCAGTAATGTTGTGCAAGGAACGTCGACACCATTATCAACTTTAGCTAACGACACAGATGCAAATCATTCAAAAAAAATATCACAACAAAGTAACAGGGAAATAAAGAGAGGTAGTCCGAGTACACCTTGTGACGATGAAATAAACAAGATTAACTTACCATCTGCTCTTTGTACATCCATGAGTGACAATGTAACTACCAGGAAAAATTATAAAATTAACGTCGAAATCTCTAATTCCTTTGAACATCTTCGCGAGGAAGAAAGCCTGGAAACTTTGCCAACAATGGAAAAGAGCAAAATAAATCGCAGCTGTCCTGAAATAAAATTAAACTTGAGTCATGAAGTGAAAGAACTGAAGAAGACTGCAATTGGCTTGCAGGCGCGGCTCGACAGTGCGGAAAATCAAATTGACGAGCTGATATCTGAAAATTTTGCTCTGAAAAAGAAAATACAAGAATACGAAAAGAAAGTGCAAATTTTGACTACCGTTTGTAAATCCCCGGTATCGAATAGTGAAAACAAAAGAAAGCATAAACGTAAATCAAAATCATCACCTATATCACAGCTCGAAAAAACGGTCGATTATCCACAATTTACCAAAGAAGTCTGTAATTCTAAAATTAATCTTTGGGAGTCCAAGGAAAGTGTAGAGATGGTTGGACTCACTAATAAAATAAGGCATACAGTTGGCAATTCAGTGCATCGTCAAAATTCGAGAGCAACCAATCGCGAGAAACATAGAGTGCTTTTACTGGCAGATGAAACTGGAAGAAACATGCGGAATTTACTGGAAAAAATTCTAGGATCTGATTATGAAGTCTTTTCTGTATTGAAACCCTACAGTAAATTAGAAAACGTCCTAAAGGGAAGTCTTTCATTGACTGAAAACTTCACCAAAAATGATTATATTATAATTTTGGCAGGCTCTCACGATAATAATTTAATTAGATTTAAGTCAGCTTTGTACTGTTATTTAGATAGAAGTAAAAATACGAATGTAATATTTGGGAAAATAACAAAAAATCAATACTTCAGCGAAAATAAACTTAATGAAATTCTAAAAATTATAAGTATGAATATAGACCATCTTCTATTTTCTGAGCTGTTTTTGTCTAGGAACAATTTATTAAATAAACTAGACTCTTGTAGAGTATTGGTTATGGACATTATTAAACTGAGCTGTAAGAACAATTGTCTATTTAATCGGAATCGAAAAATTGTAATTAATGCTCAAACACAAACAATAAATGATGATTTTTTTCGTGTGTCAGAGTAGTCAAAATCCAAAATGTAAATCTAGTTCCTTAAATAACTTGAATGACGAGAACATATTGTATCTGAATAAAGTGGATCCGGTTTTGCCTTCTTTTGTACCTTATAATGATCAAAGGCCACACAACATTGCACCTTGTATAAATGTATTTTATCAAAATGTTTGTGGCATTAGCACTAAATTAGATCAGTTAGAATTATATTTAGAGTGTATCGACAGAACTCCAAGTTATGTTTGTCTTACTGAACACTTTTTAAATATAACAAGAGCTACGTTTCTTCACTTAAATAACTATAGACTAGCATCATGCTATTCAAGACCAAGTAAAATCAGAGGTGGCTCTTTGATATTAGTCGAGAATGGAAGACGTTATGAGGAATTGGATTATTGTAGGAATGTATCTTGCGATGAGTATTTTGAGATTTGTGGTATAAAGGATCTGGACACAAATGTCAACATATTTTGCTGCTATCAGAATGGCGCACATTGTGATTTGTTTTTTGAAAAATTAGAGTCACTTTTGCAGCATTTCCTCAGTAGGAGAAGCATAATATGTGGGGATTTTAATATTGATCTTTTAAAAGAGAGTAATAAAAAGCAAAACTTCTTGAATATTCTTAGCAGTTGCAACTATAGGTATCTTGTTCATGAAACTACTTTTAGAAGAAATGGCGCAAAGTCATGCATTGACAATGTAATCACTAACATTGAGGAGAATGATATTTGCAATGTAAATGTGGATACGAATGGCCTTTCTGATGGTCATGATGGGATTACTGCCGGTATAAAGATCGCTGGTTTTGGGAGAAATTCATGTGCACCATTTACGGTAATTGAAAGTCGCGTTTTTAATGAAAAAAACAAAATTTCCTTCTGCAATGAACTTTCAAAAGTGAATTGGAAGGTCTTGGGTCTAAATAAATTTCTAAAATTGTTTAATGAAATCTATCAAAAATGCTACAAAAAAGTAAAGAAAAAAATTTATTTAAGGAAATATCAAAAGCTTAGATGGGTTACTAAGGGTATCAAGGTATCAAGTCAGATGAAACGCTTTTTGTGTCACATTGATAGTGCTCATAGCCATAAAACACTACAGAGCTATAGAACTAGTTACATAAGAACTTATAGAAAAGTATTAAGGCACGCTCGTAAGCTTAGAGTGCAACAGGAAATAATGAAAGTTGACAGTTACTCTAGGGGAATCTGGCAAGTTGTTAACAAACTGACAAATAAGAAACCGGTGGATTCAAAGGAACATATAACTCTAAAATTTAGTAATGAAATCGTAGGAGATCCGCAAAGAGTAGCAGAAATTTTCAGTAATGCCTTTGATCACAGTTGTAGTCAAACAGTTAAAAACATGAACGAGGCAATGTTTCTATTAAAAACCAGTACTGAGCGGGTTAACATGAATATGATATGTCGGAAAACAAATGCAGCTGAGATTGCCAAAATAGTTAAGAAGATGAAAACTAAAAAATCTTGTGGTTATGATGGCATCCCTATATCGGTTATTAAAGATAATATTAACATATTAGCAGAACCTTTGGCACATTTCTTTAATGAGTGTATTGAACAAAATATATTTCCGGATCAATTCAAGATAGCGAAAATTATACCCATATTTAAAAAGCTCGTGAAAACGGACCCAAATAATTACAGACCTGTTTCATTGTTACCAGTGTTGTCTAAAATTTTCGAAATACTACTGAAAAACAGACTTCTGTCACATTTGAATGAAAATCAGATTTTAAATGGCAGACAATTTGGATACCAACTTGGAGTTGGGACACATGATGCAATTGGTACCCTGATAGATTGCGTGGCTGCTCATTTAAATGACAAGCGGAGGGTCGCTGGGCTCTTCTTGGATCTCAGTTCAGCCTTTGACACTGTCGATCACATTTTGCTTCTTAATAAATTAGAACATTATGGTGTTAGGAATAAAGAATTGGCCCTCTTCAGATCTTACTTAACTAACCGAAAGCAATTTGTGGAAATCAAGAGTATGGGAAGTGATAAATTGTATGAAACCATCTATACATCTAGAATGAGACAAGTAAATAGAGGTGTGCCACAAGGCTCCATACTAGGACCTATACTTTTTATTGTTTTTATAAATGACGTAATAAACTACATCTGTAAACGGATTGAGGGCATTGATCTGGTATTGTTTGCTGATGACACTAACGCTATTTTGTCTGGACAGAATATTGAGCAACTAAATGCAAAGATGAATGATGTGCTTACCGCTTTTGACTACTGGTTCTCTGCAAATAATCTCGTGCTTAACACAAGTAAGACTAATTCAATTCTTTTTAGGACAACTACACGTAAAAAGGAAAAACTTGTAATAAGCTTAGGAAATGACAAAATCACTTGTGTTAAAGAAGTGAAATTTTTGGGCATACACATAGATGAAGATCTGAATTGGAAACCTGAGATCCAGGCAATTGAAAAGTCTATCAGTTCATCCTGCTATGCACTTCGTAGTCTCAGAAATGTTTTAGCAATTGAGCAGCTGAAAAGTGTATATTATGCTTTAATAGAATCGAAACTGCGTTACAGTATTATGCTTTGGGGCAACAGTTACAAAACTATTGTTAATAGAGCCTTCATCGCTCAGAAAAGAGCTATACGCACCATGGTGCGAATTCCATCATGGGAATCATGCAGACCACATTTCATTAAACTGGACATATTGACAGTGCCTAGCCTGTATATATTGGTATTATTGACTGACTTAGTTAAAAGAAGGCATCTTTACGAATCTGAGAAGGAAATGGAGAAAAGAGAAAGCAGTAGGAGAAAAGACCTTACAAGTACAATTCAACCCAGGCTTAAGGTAGTAAAGCACTGCGCTAAGTACCAAGCGGTCAAGCTTTTTAACAGGTTGCCTGTGGAGCTAAAATCGGTTAGGTGTGTGGGCACGTTTAAATCCAAATTAAGAGCTCTTCTGTTGGAGAGATGCTGCTATTCTGTTGACGACTTTTAGCGAAATATGTTGTATTTTTGCTTTTATCTTATTTTTTGTGAATAAAATAATATATGGAATATTTTTGAAAATTGTATGTTAGATATTTATTAATTTAGTAATATTATAGCAATAGTATGTAGGTACTTAGCTGTTTTAATTTCTTTTTATTGTATTCTTGTATGACGATAATTCTTGTATTTATTGAGCATGTAATAATATTTCGACACAAATTATGTTTGTTTGAGAAATAAATAAATGAAATGAAAAAATAAATTTGTTAGTAGATGTGTTCTCATAATGTTTTCCTTCACCATAAGAGCGTTGAATAATCATACTTATATATAAAATATAGAATCGAACATAAATTGGTACCTGTTGGGAATATAGTTCGAAAACGGGTGGCAACATGGAAAAACTTTATAGAACCAAAGTTATAGAGAATTTTATAAGCTTTTCATGTTAAATCATTTTTACTACAACGCACCGTTTCTGTAATATTGGTGAAAAACTTAAAAATAAGACCTTTGCCTCCCCCCCCCCTTCCTCCGGTTCGCCTTCTAGACCTCAGGACTTTTAGTATCTTTATCCCTAAGCACCCTGAATAACTTTCTGAAGAAATCACTTAGGTTCCCGCTCACGCACTCTACATTTAGTTTATTGATCGAACTAGATCTGAAGTCTGTTTTCAAAGTTTAATATGTTTGGGTGTCCATAACATTCATAGTCCATACTTACGTGACTCTTTCTGGACATCTGTTGATTAAGCTTGTGATCAAGGACGTTAGAATAATACCCGGACAGATTGTTATTAATAAAAAAAAGCATAATAATGGGGTCGCTTATATGAATTGTGCGAAAATTTAGTACAGCAATTGGCCTACCCGCTAGTGCAACTAATTGAGACAACTGAGTGATAGATGCAACGCCTGTGGAGTTTCTTCCGGCGGGTTCTTCTCCACAGAAGACAGCCAATTGTGAACCCGCCTCGACGTCGAAAAGTGATTGTAAAATCTTACTTCGAATAAAACATATTTCATTTTCATTTTCATTTTCATTTTCATTAGTGATATAAATATTACAATTCTAACCGTCCTTGCTTATCAAGTGGGTTTCTTTTCGAGATTAACCTACCTCACAAACACTGGTGTCAGAATATTTCAACGAAATTACGTGCCTTTCGAAGCACGGAATCATCTTTCTTTTCGGACAATCAGGTTTTTTTTTTTTGAATTGACCTATTCTTGTGTCGAAAAGGTACGACCAATCAAGCTTCACCGGACTTGCGTGGGAGTGGAAGACTCTACCCCGGACAATCAGGTGATTCAGCCTGCAATGTCCTAACCAAATTAAGTAAAGTCTTACAAAGTGATATTTGTTTGACGAATCCGCACCGGGATTAGAACCCGGAACCTCCGTAACGTCAGGCGAGCTTTTGACCACACGACGTGGTCTCCTATCTGTAATGTCCAAATCATATTGAAGAGCGTTGTTAAGAAGAAATAGCTTACTGGTGTAACGAGGTGCATTGCGTGCTACCTCGTTGCCACGTTTTCTACTTCATTTCTCATCTCATTTACATTCTCATCTTATTTAATCCATTCAAAATCATCCGTCAATCATCCATTTTTTATTATTCATTCCTTGACTACGTGGCCATTCTCCTCAATGTACCTAAATTAATTAATTATTCTCTAAATTGTTACTGTGAGTGTAATTGTTAAAGTGTTACCGTGAAATTGCGAATAAACCTAAAATCTATGTGACTTCAGTTTCTTTCAATCGACGCGTATTCGTCTATTAAGAGTTCACGCCGCAGGCTCGCCCTAGAGCAAGGCGAGCCGCGGGCGTAACACTGGTTACATACATAATATGGCTACCTGAAGCACATACCCGTAGTACTCGTATGTATTTCAGGTAACCAGATAGGAGGACTGTCTCTGGCAATTGAGTGGTGCAGGGAACCTCTATATTTGCATAGTTGAGCTTGAAACTGGGATATTGATTCTCGTTTTAATACAGGCACGGACATAGGCTGGCTGAGCAGCCAGCCATGGACAATCTGGTCCTTGATATTTAATTTAGTAGCTTTGACGTCGAAATATGATTCAGTAAACCTTAGTTCGCAAAAAAAGAATTTTGATTTTGATAACTATGTAGGTAGTTTACAAATAAAATAAGTGGTAGACTTTCTAGTGATATTTAACACATTTTTTTCGAGTTTATACTCATAAAAATATACTTACTCGATTTTAATTAAAAATTATGATTTTATCCGCACTGAGTCTATTATAATAATCCTAAAATTTGGCTAGTTATTTGGTAATCGCCGATATTCTTGGTTCTACGGTAAGTAGTCTTCATTGGTTACATGAAGTAAAAAAAAATTGTTTATATAAGATGTAAACATTATACCTATTATTGTTAAATGATGGCATAACAATCATAATGCATTTAGGTTCAGTTATAAGTATTATTTTATTTACCCCCGACCCCTAACTGGGCATAGCTTGTATTATGGGTGTCAGACAGCTGATATACGAGTACGTACATACATATCATACAACATCCAGACAAGTATTCATAACACGAATGTTTGCCCTGGACGAAACTCGAACCCGTGACCCTGTGCTTCGTAGGCAGATGTACTATCAACTAGGCTATGGGGCCATCAGTATACTTAATCCATCCCTGGGTAAAACTGCGCTAATGGGCTCCAATTCTAAGCCACTTTTGTATGAAAGCGATCACTTTGTCCAGTAGCCGATATAGGACAGGAAATGTCTATCTATAAACCTATATACGAGTACATAATTGTGAAAGTTTATTTGTTTTTAATTTCATTTCTGGAACGAAAAGTAGAAACAGATATCTATTTTAAAAGTAATTTGTGTAGTAATTGAGTGTCTAAATGTCTTTAAAACTACTTGAGTAAGATATTTCTTACAAATGCATGTAATAAAAGTATAAAGTAAGTACTTTGATACGGTAAAACCATAGGTCTAAATTGCTTTTTTTGGTTGAATAATAAAAAGTCAAACAAGTAAGGACTTTGCCTCCACTTAAAAATAAAGATAGGGTTACAGAGAGATATAAAGTTTCGTTCCTTAACTGATCACAAGCTTTCAATTTCTTTCAAACTAGAAGCTCTTGCAAAAGCGGCAATGGAAACTTCTCCAACGATAAAACAAAAAGAATCCTTTCTTTGTAACTAAATACATGAAAAAAGTATGAAACTTCTTAAGCGCTCAAAGTATGAATATAAGCTTCTGAAAGAAAGAGTTACTTACTTACTTACTCCTGATGTAATACGCAATCAGTCGTAAAAGGTCATATTTCGATAGTAAAAAGAAAATAATAAATAAATAAATATGTGGGACAGATACACGGCCATCTGACTTCTAACTAGACAAAGCCCACAGAACACTAATTACTCCTAGCGACAAAGCCTGTCCTGCGAGAATCATACAGCTGATATACATATTAAACACATCTTGAAATTTTTCTATTTATACTCTAAGATACATACATACACAAACTCGATCACGCCTCTTTCCCGGAGGGGTAGGCAGAGACCACTTCCTTCCACTTGCTACGATCCAAAAATACTTCTTTCGCTTCATCCACATTCATTAACATGCTCGTCGGTTTAGAGTACTCTTGACCCGACCTTTTGTCAGAACGTCTTCGATTTGATTTTGGAACTTTCGTCTTGGTCTTCCCGTTCCAGCTCATATTATAAATGTAGATAAATACCTTAGAGTATAAATAGAAAAAATTCTGAGATAAATACATACTTATGTAAATTTACCAAATACTTCTGTGTCCGTCCAAGGCACAGAAAAGTGCTAATCAAACAAAATTAAATGTTTGCATTAGCATTTAGCTAGGCGGGTTCGAACCCGCCATCTTTTAATTCGAAAACAGGCACACCACCGAATACGCCACGGGGTGACGGCCCCGGTTTTGACCACTAATTTCCAACTGCCAAATAGATTCACTTTCCCTAGAAAATTTGCTATAAATACGTAATTCATGGAGAATTCTTAACAAAAAAAAAAACAATAATTTTAGTAACAATATAACGTCAACAACATTTTTTTAATTAATTAAATGCGAGTAATAGCGCCTGAATTCTTTATTTATTCTATTATAATAACACGAAAAAACCAAGGCATTTCAAAAAATCTTTTACAATTTTTTAGGTGAAGAGCTAAAGAAATACATTAGAAACAGATCTAGGGTTCTGTATAGTAAATTATAAAAAATGCATAGTGTAAGATTATTTGTGAAATAGTAATGCATGGTATTGTATTATTATCTTCATCATAATAAAATGGGTTTAAAACTGAAAAGATTTTGAGTAAAGTACATTCTTTTATATTAGGTATATATTTTTTCTTTATAAGTAAATAGTTAATATTTGTTAAATTATAACAGCTTCCATGGTCGAGTGGTCAAAAGCTCGCCTGACGTTACGGAGGTTCCGGGTTCGAATCCCGGTTGGGATTCGTCGAATAAATATCACTTTGTGAGACTTTCCCCAGTTTGGTTAGGACATTACAGGCTGAATCACCTGATTGTCTGAAAAGGAAGATGATTCCGTGCTTCGAAAGGCACGTAAAGCCGTTGGTCCCGGTTACTATCTACGGATGTAGTCGTTACATGAGCCAGGTCAGAAGCCATAGGCGGCTCAATGATTATGACACCAGGGTTTGTGAGGTAGGTTAACCTCGAAACTCACACGCTAAGTAAAAAGTATGATTGATGAATGATATTACAGAGAAAGATATAGATAAGCTACAATCGCAGGATATTAATAATTATTATTATTCCCAAGAAATATAATGCAAGCGCATTCGTGGGGGTATAATATAAAGTTAAGTTTTTCATATTTGACACCCCCCGTAGCATAAAGTTTCATAAAGTGTTTGACATACAATTAATTGTGAAAATGACGTGAGAAAGATGCCATGTTGAAATTTCCTCCAATAAAATGAGAGTGTGGACGTGACATAACTGTCTTGCCACGCATGAAACTTCATGCTAGGGGAGATGTATGAAAACTATTATAAATACCCTTATGGCAAAGGAACCCCAAGATCATAAGTCTAGCCCGTTGACAGTGACAGATGTTTTTCCCTCGCATAGCTGGATAATAAATCTGGTTTGGGCCCGAAACACAAACTTGGCAATCACGAACAAATATGTACTCTGCTGGCTTTATGCATAATTTTAACGACGGAGCATAATATAAAAACCTGCTCGACATCAATGACAAAGGATGATGACCATTTTTATATGAACCCCGTCCCCCCCTCCAACAGATCTTTTGTATGTGTCAATAGGTTCTTATGGATGGAGAAAGGCTCGTAACCAATTTTAACTTCATGATCAATGGGATTTGAAAAAAAAATATATAATTATTTTTTCAATAATTCGTCACTTCCAAACATGTTATCAATTACTAACAATATCAAAGTCTCTTACTAGAATGTTAGGTATATAAATGCACTCTAAAAATACTAAATGTTCACCAAAAAACGTCTATCTATGTAGGAGTACCATGTACTTACAGTTAAACAGATAATTATTGTTTATCATTAGCCTATAAATGTCCAGTGCCTAATTGAATGCTTACAATATGTTATTTTGGGTACCAATATTAAGACAAAATGATTTTTTTCTCGCAATATCCCGCATCTTTGAAAGATTTCGCCATAGTAAAAAGTAATCACATAGCTAAGACGCATGTACTGAGATACACTTCAAATCTGTTGGTCGATGTTATAAGTTTTTGTTTTTTGGGGGGACGTTTTGACACATCATCCTTTGTTTACTTTATTATTATTTTATATAAAGATATTTAAATATTATTATCTATCGACGCTCTTGAGCTCAACTCGTATCGGCGCAGAGTCGAAGCGACGCGATGTGTCATTTTTTTTCACCCACAACATATTCATCTCTATTGCTCTATTATTAAAGCAATGAAATGTATGTGGTATTCTTTATAGTGTGGAATCGGTTATGCCGTCTCTTTTGGGACTGGCCGCATGTTCGAAATTTAAATCTTTTTCGAATGAATTGATTTTGATAGTTTATGTCAGTTATACCGTGTTGCTTTCCTGGAGTAGATCTCCTAATAGTCCTAATCTCTCCAGGATTTCTCCAAATCCGGGAATAAATCGTTTATACTAGGGAGTTTATCTAATGTGTTAATGAAAAATAAATAGTGTTAAAGTGTTTAATTGTTTGTGTTTGTGACAGTGCGACCCCCACTATAATACCCTCGAATTTTCGTGTGGTTCAAGCTATAATCCTCCCCTATGAAACCTTAATGAAATTCAATTTTGACTATGTCAAAAAATGGTATTGAAATAGTAGTAAATAGTATCATTGTAAGAATAATTAGTATCATTATGATTCTGAAGATATAGCTATAGTTTGGGGAGGATTATAGCTGGATGTTCAAGCTATAATCCTCCCCTCTCATACAGCCAAACGGTGAGGTCTTACGACTTAGTTTATATCCAAAAAAATAGACACGAAATAGTATTCATTGCTCACTAAAGAAAGAAAATTAGACGCGCTGTAGTTCCGAAGATATAGCTACTGGTTGGGGAGGATTACGGCTTGAGCATTTCAATTTTGCTCATTTCTGCACTTCGCTTTGATCTTTGATCTCAAAATTGGTATCAAAAATTGGTACTGAAATAGTATCGTCAAACTACATTCGATTTATTACGAAAAACATCATAAAAGTACTTTAAAAATGCATGTAAAGTTCTACATACAAATTGGTTTTGAGTCCCTATAATGCACAGTACGATAATACACAGCCAGCAAAGCATGGCCGACAATTGAATGCCAAACATGCATTGCGGTTACGGAGTCGTATAGTCCTTGCCGTGCATTATTGGACGGGTTTGATAGACACGATCCGATATCGTATAGACAATATTTAATGTGGATTTGATTGTTTGGCATTAAATTGTCGGCCATGCTTTGCTAGCTGTGTATTATCGTACTGTGCATTATAGGGACTCAAAACCAATTTGTATGTAGAACTTTACATGCATTTTTAAAGTACTTTTACGATGTTTTTCGTAATAAATCGAATGTAGTTTGACGATACTATTTCAATACCAATTTTTGATACCAATTTTGAGATCAAAGAACAAAGCGAAGTGCAGAAATGAGCAAAATTGAAATGCTCAAGCCATAATCCTCCCCAACCAGTAGCTATATCTTCGGAACTACAGCGCGTCTAATTTTCTTTCTTTAGTGAGCAATGAATACTATTTCGTGTCTATTTTTTTGGATATAAACTAAGTCGTAAGACCTCACCGTTTGGCTGTACGAGAGGGGAGGATTATAGCTTGAACATCCAGCTATAATCCTCCCCAAACTATAGCTATATCTTCAGAATCATAATGATACTAATTATTCTTACAATGATACTATTTACTACTATTTCAATACCATTTTTTGGCATAGTCAAAATTGAATTTCACTAAGGTTTCATAGGTGAGGATTATAGCTTGAACCACACGAATTTTCCGAACGGCTGAATAGATTTTAAAGAATGAGATGTCTATCGATTTGTCTGAACCGTGCGATTGTTATATTATAAGCTAGGTTTTGTTTTAACAAAACCAAAATGACGGCCGAAAAATACAAAATAGCGGTAGAGACGAAAACAATTTTTTGCAGGTCTTTCAAAATGATGATGTTTCATTAACCATTTCACATCTTTTTAGTTCGGTTTTTAAACAGTCTGGGATTTTAGACTTTTTTAATTTACTTTTTTTAGTGGTAAATTTGTTACTGCTACTAACCAGACTACAACAGTACGTTACTAGAAGCACTAAACAGAGTTTCATTTGTTCATTAATTCCACTATGAATCAACAGATGGCGTTAGTTGTAATTTAAAACTCGGTAACGGTGTGTCTTTCGAGTTGGTATAAGTATACGTAAACAAATATTTGCGCCCATGATTTTCGAATTCATATGTAATATTTTTGGATGTACTTCTACAGTGTATTAATATGCTGGTAGAGTGCCTTTATATAATAAAATAACTAATTATGTTTACTAAAAATTAATACAAGTACAAATTAGGCGTTAAAAATCAAGATATCAAACAAAAGAGAAATTTTCGTGTTCGCTGTTAAAAATAATGAAATATCATGTCACAAAAATATATCATAGCAGATAACTACAAAATCCCAGCAGTACTAATCATCCTAAATCATAATAGATGATTCATAATCATCATCATCATCATCATCTAAGCCGAAAGACGTCCACTGCTGGACAAAAGCCTCCACAATGATCGGTCCTGCGCTGCCCGCATCCAGCGGCATGATGATTCGCGATGCGAAAAACATAAAGTGACTGTCATTGGTGAAAATTGTTCTATGAAGTTATTGGTAGGATTTATTGCTGTGTGTTGATAAGAGTATCTGATAAGCGATGAGTGACGTAGTTATTTTCCTGGTTCGAAAAGAAACTCTTTACCAATAAATATTGTCATATTTACCTAATTTTGATTTTATATTTTGTATATTTACGGGTACGACGGGGTTGCACCCATGGACGAATTACCATAGTTACACTATAGTTTACTATGTTACTAAGTCCATGGTTGCACCTGCTGCGGTCGCTTCGCAAAACATACCTATTTAAAATTATCGCATAAAGACTCGTAAATATAGAGAGTCTCAAACAAACATTAGATAGATTTCATAGATTTAGATGGATGCATGGATGGATTAGAATTTAAAGCATCCTCATCAGATAAAACACATGTTTTGAAAAGGAGGCTAAAGAGGGTGAGGTTATAACTAATTTCTCCTAAACATTATACTTAACTTAGAAAGAAGAATATCCTGGCGAGATTTTGTCCTTCTGCTTCCGATCAATATTAAGAATACGTCAAAATGTTAAAAATGGCAACACGAAAACTAAGGATTTCGAAAACAAACAGCCAGTAGACACACAGTGTACATGTAAAAATCTTTAGACGAAAAAACATGTAATTCAAGTACATGGACTAATAGGAAAATAATTCGCCGCATAGCGAGTATATTACCAACAGTGAAGTCCGTAACACATTAGCGCTATTGTCGAAATAATAATTAAGCAATTTGTTATTAGGCGTCCTCATCAAGCGAGGTCGTTGCACCACGAGTAAAGTACTGAAGTGTTATTTTTTGTATAATATTATAGGCTGTAGTCCAGCTTTATAGGTATTCAATGGGGGATTGTATAATGTGTCCGTTATTCATTATAAAGTTTGCAGTGAGATAAGAGATTGAACAGACTCATATACTAATATAAATAATACTCCAAAACTATCAGTAAAACAACGACCACACGTTTTTCTTTTCGATTTTGACGTGACGTTTTACAATAATTCCAATTAAAATTCCCAAATCCGATAAATTATCTACCTATGTAAGTCTGTTCCTTAAATAAATGATTACTTAAAAAAATATGCATAATTATTTCAGCAGGTAAATCTAAAAGATGAAATATTAGGTAATGCGTTCTACAATTTGCCTTCGGCATATTACAGGATCCCAAATGTTTCTAAAATGCCGTAGAACTCTGCAAAATGACGAATTCCACTATTTGAATTCGATATCCCCTTAAACCGATAAATCACTATACAAACTGAGTTACTTCGTACTATACTTTTTAAAACTTTCACGGTTGTTTTCATAACTATTAAGATTAACGGGACTTCATACTGTCACACCCGCGAGTGCTAGTTTGATTAAAGATGAGGTAAACGTCAAGGAGCCAGGAGCTTCTGCTTGAGCGGTACTAAGAATGAAACTGCATTTTTCACTAGCACAGTCCTATTTGAGAAAATGGCATTATTCGTTGAGGCCTATAGAAAAAATGAAGTATTGAATGAAAATGACATATGAATGACGAATGAATTCCAAAATTAAATATTTAAGTTTAGACGAAAAAGAAATGGTAAATGCGATGAGAATGAGGTGGCAATGAGGTGGCATGCAAGGCACCTTGTTACAGTACTATGACAAAATCTTCGCCCACGAGCTCAGTGCAGTATGATAATCGCCTTACGTAACATTCAAGTAGTTCGTGGTAGTAAGAGAGGTGTGTACGAGCATTATTCAGTGACGTCATTGTTACGTGTTACACAATGGCATATCGCGCTGAATGACGTATACAGGTTGTAAAGCCTTTAGTATCGGCTAAAATACCTACCGGAATTGTCTAGTAATACGTAATAGCTACGTCAAACGATTGGTTTTGAGTGTTTGTCATTTTTATTAATTGTTATTTTTTGCTGGACCACATCCTGTGTATAGCTGTACTTTTTTATCTTAGAGATTATTTTAAACAAAACTAAAAGTAACTTTTAAAAAATCTTATTGAATGAAGTATACAGGAGAAATTGTTTTATTGTTTGTGTTTCCTTAGTTCAATATTAAACTACAACATTATAAAACAATCCTATTGTCAAAAAGGTTGTGACGATAGGATTGTTTTAGTCCTTCACGAAGGCATAGCGTAATTAGAAAGTTACGTGCGGATAGTGTTTTAAATATTACGAGTATGTCTAATAGCACATAAACTTCACCGTAAAACTATACTACCATGGAATAGCTATTTATGCTACTAGTGCGGAAAGTATGTGATTTCCGATGAGTGTATAAGCCGACACGAGTCGGAAATCATCTTTCGCACGTGTATTATACAAGATTTTACAATGCATTGTGCAAGAAAAAAAAACAGTTATATTAAAAAGGCGTATAAAATGGCGGGCTTCATAAACAAAACACATTCGCGCTGAAAAAAACATCTACTGCGCATGTGCAAAGCTGTAGAATCGCATTAAGGCAATGAGTAAAATGTATTCAGCCACGCAAATTTTTAATTAATATTTGAACGTAATTTATCAATAAAAATCAATTTCTAAAGTAATTATACTAATTATAAACGCGTTTATCGAATTGTTATTTTTATTGTTCCCTTTATATTAGTAACAACTGGTAATAAAAATATCTCAAATAAGGTTGACTGGCTGAATGACAGGCTGAGCAAAAATTAAAAAAAAAAACTGAAAAGTAAAAAGCACTAGTGCGGAAAAGTGGTACTTTCCGCACTGTTTGGCTGCTTAGAAAACGCTCTTTTCGAGCACATGCATTGTAAAAAATCTAATGACCTTGCTCCAGTTTATTTTAAAAACTACCGTTGATATTTTACAGCATTTTATACGAGAAGATACGAATCCATGATATTACTAGAAATAAAAAGCTTTTTATTTGCAAACCGGAGCGAAATGCAAAGACTTTCATAGCTCTTTGGCCGGGCAGTTAAAAAAAAACGGTACATAAACTTAAAAACAAATAATTAAATTAATTAATTTTATTTATATTTATTTACTTTATTTAAATTAAATAAATTAAATTAATATGGGGGACAACTCACACACGGCCATCTGACCCCAAACTAGGCAGAGCCTGTACTATGGGTGCCAGACAGCTGATATAGATACACATTATAAATATACAATATCCAGACACAAAACAAACACAATGCTCATCACACGAATATTTGCCCTGGGCGGGATTCAAACCCACGACCTTGTGCTTTGTAGGCAGTCCCGGGGCAGTACTTATTTTCTTTATATATAATGATTACTGGGAACAAAGCGCGCAAATTAATAGCTCTTTGGACGGACAGCTAAAAAAGCAGTAAATAAACAATTTAAAAAGCAAAACAATCCCAGTACTTATCCGGCGTTCGTCAAACCGCGTCACAGGCAGGCTAGCCGCGGACCGCGACACAATTCTTCTATTAAGGCTTGACAAAGATACCCCCTTGCCCGGTCCCCGCGCTTATTCCCCTCGACTCAGATTGAATACACCAGACATAGTCTTACTTCTAAATGTGACATTAAATTTGTCAGTTCGTTATAGCTTAGCTTACTGAGTAGATGGCAGATGGAGAATAGTCTACGCGAGCGCCAGACAGTGCGTGCTAGTCGGTTAGTTTTATAAGCTTATTTATTTATTTTTCTTTTTGTTTATTACAGCTAGTGAATTTCTTAGTAGAAGTGTAATATTTTTTGAATTATAAAAAAAATCTTTTCTATATTGTGACTATTGTTAAATTGAAACGCCAAATTTCATTTGGACTAATTAGGACCTATATGATTTTTTTTAAATCTTGCTAAGGTTAGATAGGGTTGATCATCGTTACAGTTAAAAGATAAATGAAGATATTATCTACAACGAACGGTGCGGTGTTGTTCGCATCCAAACGTTTCATGCGACCCCCAATTAGTCATCGTTGTTTTCATCAATTCATAAATAGTATTTATCCATCAATATACGATTTTGTAATTATATCTTGTTAGATACCTTGATTATTGGCTTCAATTTTATACTCATTCAACTCTATCTACACTTCTTTATCTGCTCAGTCCTATCGTCAGTTAACGTCATTTCCAGCACTATTGAAATTTTCTCGAACACAAAAGATATGAAGTCAACAAAGGACAGCTTGAAATTTAGCGCTTTGTAGGTAAGAATTCTCAATCGCGGACCTTCCATTCACTTTGACTTTTTAGTGTGAAATCGTTTGACCTGCAAGTTCAACGCTTTTAGTTTTATTTTTAACACTCAAATTCTTAATGACTTTTATTTTTGAGGGTGCCGTCTTTAGAGGTTCTTTGAAATCTGTCTAAAGGATTCCGTGACTAGGAGATTTCTAAAAATAATGATGTTCTTTATGTATTTTTAAGGCCACTATTTTTTTAAATATCCGTTAGTGTTTTTTATATAACTTTTAAAGTAAAAATAGAATAATAGACAATAACAAATGCCATTAATATAAGTATTTATTTGTATATAACTAACACGAAGCTTTGTTGAATTTTAATCCCGGTTTAAAAAGTTCATACAAAAACTTCCATGAACAGAAAAAGTTACACTGTGAAATTTAAAAAAAGTCATCTACGAGCATGCTACGAGTCGAGTCGTAGCTTTTTGCTACGACTATGTAGGCCTTTGCTACGGGCAAGCTTTGATGTAGCGCGTTTTATGCAAAAAAACGGCAATTTAAAACTTTAAAACTTTTTACTCGCTTACAACTAAACTCTGTACTGTTCGCATTTTTGCTTAGTACTTCTTGTTGAAATAGTACGAATAATGATCGTTAGTATTTTTGGAGCACCTTCGAGATCATGGATTACCACGCAAATCTGTTAATTTTCATCTGTTAGCCTTTTTGAAGTTCAAATATCTCCTCTCTGTATGCCATGTATTGCGATAAAGAGCGTCTTCGGACATTAATGTTTGGACTAACCTTTTTGTCGACGACTATTTTCCGGTATAAAATCCGTGGCCAGTTTTGTCCATCTTCCCGGATGCATGCGGACGACATGCCTCACCCTATTTTAGCTTTGCAGTTTTCAAAACAACATCTGGCTGATGTTGTTTTGAACATTATGACGTCATGGCTAAGAACAATCGTTCGCCACATTAATGTGATAGATCCTCCTGACGACTCCAATATTACGTAGACTAGTGACAGCAATTTCTTATCATTAGTATTACCAAAAAAATAAAATACCTGATTTTGGGGATGCCAATACCAATTTTTCGTACAAATGATTTTAATGCAGTTCTCGTATACCCTATCCTTTGATATTTAAAACACAGTAGGTATCTAACATAACGCAGCCTCCATCTGTCCATTTACGACATTGACCATAAATATATCCGAGATGTCCAATTCTGGAGGTACAAGATACTTCCACGGCCAAACTCTATGTTACCGCGCGATGGAAGGGAAGCAATCGAACCCAAACGTGACCCCCATAATAAAACCCCACAATTTTTTCTGCTGACAATATTTTCCAATACAAAGTTATTGTTTCTGGTATCTTATCATTTGGATCCCTTTATTTGAAAAGCTCATCTATTGAAATGTATAAGGTACAGAAACCATTTAAGCTATATCATACCAACTACGAAGATATCTTCGAATTAATTTTATTTGTAAATTGTGAATCTTGGTGAAAAGGACCCTTGTAGGTCAAGAATTCTGAATGATATGTAATAAGCCGAATTAGTAATTCGGATTGAAAGCTAGAGCAACCTTATATTATAGATATTTAGCGTCGGTGA
Source organism: Teleiodes luculella (assembly GCA_948473455.1). Classification (NCBI taxonomy): domain Eukaryota; kingdom Metazoa; phylum Arthropoda; class Insecta; order Lepidoptera; family Gelechiidae; genus Teleiodes; species Teleiodes luculella. The sequence goes on from OX419589.1 coordinate 12,419,839, forward strand.
CCAAGTGGCTAGGGCCGTTGACTTCCTTTTAAAAGATCGCGGGTTCAACCCTCGGCAAGTACCAATATGTTTTCGATTTTCGAATTCATATGAACGTTTTTTCGATGCTCTTACGGTGAAGGAAAACATCGTCAGGAACATTGCACACACTTGCTAAGTAATTCAAAGGTGTTGTGTACAGTTCACCGACCTACCCTGGGGCAGCGTAGTTGACTGAGGCTTATTAGCCCCCGTCAAAAAAAAAAAAAAGAAAGAATGAAACATTAATTATTAATGACGCCACAACAATTAATATAAAATACAAAAATTTCGCACAACAATAAAAGAAATAAAAAAAAAACAGTACAAATTAAATTAAATGGGCCCTTTAAAAAGAGGGCTATTATAAGTTTGACGTGGGTGTCTGTCCGTCTGTCTGTCTGTGGCATCGTAGCCCCTAAACGGATGCGCCGATTTTGATCTAGTTTTTCTTGTTTGTAAGGTGTCACAATCGAGAGTGTTCTTAGCTATGACACAGAAGAAAATAATAGTACTACCCGGCTATGATCCAAGAAAATATCTTCAGCCATTTGAAGATAATCAGCTGTTTTCTAGTTCTTGAAAAGATAAAGTAACGGTTATTTGGCAGGGGTTCTTGATTTTTTTTAATTTAATTTACCCTGATTTCAACATAAGCTCGAGCCTCTACATGGGGAAGTATAAGAGCTTTTAACGAAAAGAGAAAAAAATCATAAAGATTCAGTATGATCCACTTCTAAGTCTGGAACCACATGGCCTTTTGAAAGGACCCTAATATCTATAACTGTGATTAATTTTCAGCGTCACCAGTTTTATAGCCCCTCCGTTTTTGTGACGATATTGATGAGGTCTGGATTGTAATAAAAATAAAATTGGTTTGACGGTTCGCTAAGGTTTGTGGGCCTCTTTTTTTAGTTTAATTTGTTATGTTTCTTTACGTTTCGTGCGTCTGAATTAACCGTATGTAGGTTTATTTATTTTTAACTGACCAACGAATCAAAAAGGTAGGACCAATCAAGCTTTAGCGGATTTTTTTGTACGTGTGCAATTTCAAATAGTAACATTTTTCAATACATATAGAAAAGAAAAGTAAGTATGTCCGGTAAAGGTAAATTATACTTACAAATATGTTTGAATTAGAATTAATTACAGATTATATATTTTAAAATACAGCAATTTATACCAATGACTCGTGAAAAGTTGTACGATAATTTATTTTCTTGGATTACTACCTACTATCCAATTTTACTTTCTAAAAACACGCTGTAATATTAAGTACATTGTGTTTTATATGATATTGTGAATAATATACTGTAAGATATATTTTAGGTTCTAATTTCATATATTCATGCAATAAAAAAGGAACATAATTGCTAAGAAGAATAAACAATATTCAAATCACTGAGCTATGAATCAGAAAAAACAATTTTGAATGCATAAAGATTATAGTATATTTTGGTAGTCATTCGTTAGCTAGGTAAACCCGTATTTGCCACTAGAACGAACCCGCCCGAGAAGATTACTTGGGTCCGAACAAATTTACTTACGCACAAATTGTTCATTGATTTACCTCCAAAAATGTTCAGAGATAATAAAGAAAATGTTCAAAAATAATATAAAACAATATTAAAACTACCCCAACCAGCCATATAAATATCACAGGGTTTTCGATAATAAAATTCGTGATGTAGAGTTTTGTACAATATTAAGTTAGAAACATGAACGATGAAAATAAGTCATTGGTTATAATGATAGAAACTACACGGCGAAATGGCGTGAATAAACTTAACAAAACGGTGCTTTTAAATATTGATGTTGCAGTTGTTTTATAGACAATTATTATTTTTCGAACGTTTCGAACTTTTTCAACGATCTTTGTGTTTCGTAGTGTACGAGTATATAGATGTTAAAATGTTTTATCTACTTATATATATATATGAAGTTCAAATTGTGACTCTTCAACCATAAAATAAAGCCTGATTTTCAGGAATAATCATACATAATTAGCGTAATGGTCTAAATCAGCGAGTAGTCTTAAGCGCCTGCACCATTTGCAAAGCAAATAACGCTACTCTATTGCAACCAGATATGTGTTTTCATTCGCGTTAATCTGTTTGTAAACAAACGGCTCGCCCGTGTAACTAGCTTGGCATTAAGAGACCCCCCTCACACTAGCATTATTCTTTTGTTTCACTCACCTTGCTGCCTACGATTTTGTGCGCGACGTATGACAACGAAGGAAAGACGCTAAAAACCAACAACACTTAGGTGTTTGACATAAATTAATTCGTATTTTCCCTGTATGCCAATATGAAAAATCGTGGAAATTTGTACTGTATTTATTAAATCTATGTTGAAACTGAAATATATTTAAAAAAGAAGAATATGAAGAAAGGTAAATAAATTGGTGTTATTTGTATTGTAGGTACGAGTATACAGGGAAATTATTGACAAAAATATATTCTCATCAAAGTATTTCTTTTCGTTAGGTACACTTTCATTTGTATTGTATTAAATTGTTACCAGCATGAAGCGTTATTCGCGATAAAATGTTTTTTTCGGTCATTAAAACATAAATGACACTATTTAACTTGTATACTTTTGATAAATTTTACTACGGACGACCTTTTTATAAAAGCCTTGTTAAAACTTGGACAATACTGTTGAATGAAATATATCTATTAAAAGAAGATATAAGTAGGGCACATTACGACTACGACATTGTGATCGATTAAATAACTACGAGTATATGCACTCTATAGTGCATTTTCCCTTGCACGGAAACGGCACGTATGCAAACAGATACTCATACCATCGATCGCTCGTTTATACGCCGCGCTCCAATGTTAGTTTATAGTGGACATCGAGGGATCGACATTTTGTAGGAAAAAAACATTCAATGGAGATAAAATAGAAAGGATTAAGTTTATTTACAACGACTGTTGGTAGTTTTTTTTATATAATTCTAGCTGCTCTACCGTAGCGACGGGTTTTTAGAGTAGCGTTTGTTCAAACCTACAAATATATCTATACTTTGCTGTGCCCTACAGGGTCCATGTTGTTTGTTAATAATGTCAATATTTATGTACATACTGACACTTACTATAACATTTTTGTAATCAATATGGAATGCAATAAAGAATTGAGTATTGAGTGTAATAATATTAATAAATAATAAATGTTATAAACGTGAAAACTTTGTAAGAATGGAGGGATGCTTGTTATTCTTTCACGTAAATAGTACTGAATGGATTTTAATGACACTTTTTAACAATATAGTATACATTGTAATCATACAAAGGCTACCTTTTACAGCGGAAAAATCCCTCATCCCTCGTTAGCGCAAGAGGAGCCGCGGGGCGATAAGCTAGTATAATTTACTTTTTTTTCGTTAATAGCTTATTTATGTTCCCACCGAGGAGGGGCTTAAGCCACCCTGTGAGGGTTAAGAGGCCTTAGTCGACCACACTGCCCCAATGCGGGTTGGTCAACTTTACTTTAACATGAAAACCTTTAATAAGGTTGCCTGGAAGAAATTGCTACTTAGCAATAAGGCCGCCTACATGTACACTTTATTTTTTATTTTTTTGTGAATTTTACTGTTCTGTTCTTTTTCTCTGGTGTGCAATAAAGTATATTCGATTCTATTCTATTCTATAAATTCGACTCAACTGGGTTTCGAATACAAGACTTCCTTTTTGGAAGGCAACTAACTATTAGACAATATAAATGAAACACGTAGCGGTAATGAAGGAACTTCGCTAAGTGTTGCTATCGTTTGTAAGAGGAAAGGTTAAGTTGCACGTACTTTTAATTTGTATCTTAACTACTGAGAAGAAAATAGCCTGAAATAAAATGTTTTCCTTCTTCTGACTAGCTCTCCGCCCCGTAGCTTTCGCATTATAAAATTTTCTCTTGAGATTGAGGTAAAAAGTAGCCCAATTCTAGATCAGAGTTTACAATATCTCTATACTTACTTTCATTAGAATATGTCAAGTAATTTAGACTAGAAAGCGGAACAAACGTCCTTTAGTCATAAGGATAAATATTAGTTGGACAGTGACAAATGAGAGGCCCCCCAATTTTTAAGGTAAGTATATTATCATCCTGTGCAGGCCCGATCATTATGGAGATCTTTGGGGGAGGCCTTTATCCAGCAGTGGATGTCTTTCGGCTGAGATGATGATGATATTATCATCTAAAAAAAACTTGAAGCTAGATAGGATATTTTTAGGAATTAACATAATATTCTTAAAGACAGTCGATTAAATGCGTGAGCAGTTGCACGCAAATTCAATTTCAGTTCAGTTTATACACCGTGAAAAACTGGTTGTTTAGTAAAACTGAACAACTTTCACTAAGAAATATAGGTTGAAATCTCAAAAATAATATACACCGCTTTAACGTGACTGGCTACTTTGTATGATAAGTCGAATTTTAATTTTAAGACTTAATCTATACTACTTCAGGAAATTTGTTCAGTTTGAAGAGCAGATATTCCTACGATGTTGCGGAAAAACAACCAATAAAATTTCACTCACAGTGTATAAAATGTACCAGTAACTTTGATCAGTAGTTAAGTAAAAGGATTTTTCAAAGTCATGTTATCACCTTTTCAGGGCAGTCTTTAGAATTGGAGGCACTCAGTAACTTTTATCTTAACGTCCGCCCAGTAGTGCGATAGCCAACATTTTTCACTCCTCTATTGATTGGCCTTCCATTCAAGTTAGTGGGAAAAGTTATAGAACACGCTCAGCTAAACATTTTGGTCTTTGCACCGTTCATGGCTATTGTATAAGGAACATAATTGCAGTGCATCTGCTTAGCTTAACTTGCAGTTGAATGTACTATTTATATTATAAAGTTCATAAAATAAATCAATCATAAGGGCGTCGGTGGCCAAGTGGCTAAAGCCGTTGACTTCAATTCGGAAGTTCGCGGTTTCTAAACTCGGCACGTAGGTACTAATGTGTTTTCGATTTTCGAATTCATTTGTACGTTTATTTGACGCTCTTATGGTGACGAAAAACATCGTGAGGAAACCTGCACACACATGCGAAGTAATTCAAGGGTTGTGCGTGAAGTAATGGGCCAGCGTGGTCGACTAAGGCCTACTCTCCCTGATTTCAGGGTAGGCTCGAGCCCCTCAGTGGGGACATATATATTAATGATGAGCTGCCTTAGAGCGTGTCTACACTATCCGATCCGATTCCGGTATTTTTCTTGAATTGATTTATGCTTGTCTAGAAAAGCTATGACCGATCAAGCTTCACCAGACTTGCGGGGGAGCAGAAGGCTCTACCCTGAAGTAGTCATATACCAACGCGGTCTAGGGGCGGCTCGAGGGAGCCTCGAACCTAGGCTTAGCGCGTTGATACGGAAAAACATCGCGAAAGGTGTTTCCACATTATCCGATCCGATAACGGCTTCCGGTGACAGCTTAGCACAAACTAAAAGGACTTTAGCAGTCAATGGATCTAATCATCTTTCCGGAAGAAACAGGCCGCGAAAATAAAAATAAAAAACTTCTCCACATAAACTGGACTAACAATTTTGTATGGCAGTGTAGATATTTTTTGTTTCCGATGATAAATATTTCTTTGAGTACGCTACCCAAAACTGTTGACTGAACGAAATTAGCTAAGCCACCTTTTAACATTCTGTATAATTTGAAGCTAAGAGTTTTGGTATGCTTTTTTATACTATTATTATTAAATTTCAATGTTAAAAAGTGAATAATGTAGATTATAAATGATTTATTTCGCAAACCAGTTGTAAAGCCACTTGTTTATCAATTTGAATGTATTTATTTAAATTTCTAAACTGAAGTCAAACTCTTGTTTAATATTCGTAAACTCAACAGCATTTGTATAAGTTAAGAAAGTTTTGTTTAATTGTATTATTTTTGACCAAGTTATTCCATAAAATAAACTGAAGTAATTTCTGTAATACAAGCTTTCAAAACATTGTGTAAATATTTAGTTACTGTTGTAATAAGTTATTAGAATAAAAGTTTTAAAATAACTAGGTAATATCCTAAATGTAATATGAGTGCATTTTTTGTTTTAATTTATTTAATTACTTTTTGGCAGGGTGATGTATTTTATATTATGACAATGAAAAAAGCAAAAATTAGTCTAGGAAGAAAAAAATTTAAAGCAATCTTTAATCGTTTTTTTTCGTCCCTGTTTACATTTTTTCAATTTCCAATTTCTTTATTGTTACTTGTTCTAGTTCAAAACGTAACGCATTCCCGAGAGAGATATTAATACATCGGGTGAGAGAAGGGGGTGAAAAGCCAATAGGTTAACAACCCTTGCGAGTGGCTCGGACCTGTCGTGAATAAAGGTGAACAGGCCTCAATTTACCACGCTAGACCATCCTCCAACCACTAACCATCTCTGAATTTCCTTCCAGGTGTACGCTGGTTTTCTCACGATGTTTCCTTTACCATATAAGCGCGTCGAAAATATGTAGGTAAGATTATTTCAAAAATCTGAAACACATTGATCAATACTATGCGTGCCAAATAAGAATAGACTGGCGCCATCTTGAATTGACAGTCCGTCCTTTTCTTATTTTCCAAATAAAAAAAGGAGGGACTGTCAATTCAAGATGGCGCCAGTCCTATTCTTATTTGGCCGTCCTTTTCTTATTTGCCAAATAAAAAAAGGAGGGACTGTCAATTCAAGATGGCGCCAGTCCTATTCTTATTTGGCCGTCCTTTTCTTGTTTGCCAAATAAAAAAAGGAGGGACTGTCAATTCAAGATGGCGCCAGTCCTATTCTTATTTGGCCGTCCTTTTCTTATTTGCCAAATAAAAAAAGGAGGGACTGTCAATTCAAGATGGCGCCAGTCCTATTCTTATTTGGCACGCATAGTATGTGCCGAGGCTTCAACCCGCGCCTTTCGAACAGAAGGTAACCGCCTTATCCACTGGGCCACCCACGCTCTTTAGTTATGAAGTAAAATAAGTCATCTATAAACTCAATCACTTCTCAATCAGCATGGAAATAGGGTAAAACTTTGTAAAGTAACATTCGGAAAACCAGTCTTAAAAGGTATATTTGCTGTTACAAGTCCGGAACAAACAGAGGTATTTTTATATTTGCTTGAAAAAGAAAATCGTATATTTTATACGATCTGTTTAACTACTTCTTCGTCGCGAAGTTCTTTATTAGGCACAGCTGTTACTAGGCAGTTTCTGCATGGTAGGTTGGTTTTTTGCAAGAAAAAAATTACATTTACACAATTTTTTTTAATAACTTTAATAGTCAAAATGTCCGTTAAGTCTAGACTAGGTTAACGACCGCCAAAATCTTAGAATGCAAAACTTCAAACCGGCAAGCGGGATGTATAGTAAAATAGTAACTATAACTATTGTTTTCTAAGTTATTGTATTATTAACTTCTTGTAAGCCTATGGAATGCAATAAACATATTTCATTTTTTTGCTACTAATAAAATATAATAAACGAGAAAGTTCACCGAAGCTTACAATATTGTGTAAAAGTAATATAAAATGTTTACGGTAATTTTTATGGCATCCGCTTTAATGTGTCACAAATATTTTTTGTTTCTCAGGTTAAACATTTTCCTTTTACGATTTTGTACTAAAGAAATCAAAGGTTAAAAAGGGCCGTTTGTGTAAAATCGTAAATCACTTTGACTAATCCCCAAAGATTTTTAAAAGGGTTCCCCCTTTAAGCCGTTATTTATTACGTGTTGTATGATAGCGGAAATAAGTTAAATTATTTAATTGAAGCATGTTATATCTTAGATCCAAACTTGATTCACCTATTTCTATTTGTGTCATTATATCAAAGTACAAAGTCAAACTTTTTAAGTTAAGTCAATTACATTTTATTTTCAAACTAGCGACCCGCCCCGGCTCCGCACGGGAAAATAGTTATTGTGGGTTATCCTTCAGTATATTATGCATGTATTATACATATAAACCTTCCTCTTGAATCACTTTATCTATTAAAAAAAACCGCATCAAAATCCGTTGCGTAGTTTTAAAGATTTAAGCGTACAAAGGGAGGGACATAGGGAGGGACATAGGGACAGAGAAAGCGACTTTATTTTATACTATGTAGTGATAAAATTTGGCTGTTTTCTGTGGAAAAGAACTTGTCGGAAGATGACTAACAGATTGGACTTAATTGGCAAAAGCTATCACCTGTATAACCATACTTCACTTAGCGTGTGGATTTCGAGGTTCATCTTTCGTTATGGACAATAATATGTGGGCGATTCAGCCTGCAATGTCCTAACCAAACTGGGGAAAGTATCACAAAATGATATTTGTTCGACAAGTCCCCACCGGGATTCGAACCCGGAACAACAGAGGCTGTCAAATGTCAAAAATCGATAACAATAAAATAATGTAATTCCCAGCTTGTCTGTCCAATATGGTGTACTGTGATGGTGGTAAGAACCGTCATGGTTTTGTCCAGTACACTGGGCAGCTCAAAACATAAAAAAGTTAGACTCTGCGAATAAACTAACCTCCATTCCATCTGATTGGTACCATGTTTGTTGCAAATAAAATTGATCTTACTCGTATCTTAAACGCTTTTCTAAAAAAAAAAATGTCATAGAACGTTTTTCTGAAGATTACGTTTAGAAGTTTTTCATGATATATAATGGAACTCATGCATACTAAAAGCAATATCTTATGGAAAATATTGGACTTGTTCTTACGTAAACAGGAATATCTCCTATGAAGAGCAAATATAATAATATGTTCTTGGGCGTGTCTTATACGTAGTATGAACTATGATGTAAATATAAGGGGTGTTTCAAAAATACCTATGGAATTATTATAATTTAATAATAATACTGTATTGCAAACAAAAACACAAAATTATCCAAAACTCAAAATAAAAGTGTTATGGTTAATGCTTAGGTAGAAATTTCTTCGATACGACTTTAAACTTTCACAGCTCAAAAAAATATACGAGTGAAATATGTATTTGTTCCGTTTTAGCATCAAGATTGTGGAAGTAACCAAAGATTCAGTGAAACTGGTATTTTGAACTTTATTCTATTTTAACATACTATCTGTTTTAGTGTTTAGGTTCATTAATTCGATATATTTTGATAATAACACTAATTACATCAACACATGAAATATAAAAAAAAGAAGTTATACAGTGCGTCTTCTCGAGGTGGTAATGTTCCTAGCAAGCAGGCAGCATTCCCCCTCTGGATCGTAAGGCTCAGCCTTTGCGCGAGAAAGCTGCCTGCTCTGCGGAAACCTCGATGAGACGCGCCGACAGGTCTTTTACAAGACTCCTAGCCTCAGGGCCCCAAGGCCCCATGGTCTCAAACCCAACCGGCATGCATATGTATGTAACCCCCTTGAATGTCGCGGTATTTATTGATTATTTTTTTTATCATATATTGGCTTTTTTAACAGTTTTTCCCGTGAGAATGAGGCATTTTCCCGCCGTAAAACGTAGCTTATGTTACTCAGAGTGAACGTAGCTTTCTAATGGTGAAAGAATTTGTGAAATCGGTTCAGTAGTTTTTAAGTTTATTCATTACAAACATACACACACACAAAAATACAAATCTTTCCTTTTTATAATATAGTATGATTTTGTATGAAAGCATCCTGTAAGACAGTCTTCATGTGAGCGCAGCAAATGTGATTTTGATCGAGCTAGGCTAGAATAGACTAGAAATTACAAATGTAAGAGAAACGCGTCGTTTTAAATTGTCTCTATGTTTACACAGTAGTTAAATGTCATTCGTGGTTTGTGTAGTCTTACATCGTTTTAAGTGGAAGAATTTCTGAATATATATGCAGTACATTTTGAAATTTTAATACCTTTATTTATTCTTCGATACCTACTTTGTTACTTTATTATAATTTTAAAGTGCCGGTCTTGGTTTAAGCAATAACTTCTGAAAGTGTTCTGAGGAAGCCTATAATAAATAAAGAAAATTGAAATTTGAATTTTTGAATATCATTACTATTAGCGCATTTATTTATATCAATAATACATGGTAATCATATTTTAAAAATACCTACTCATTGTTTACTAGCTGCCTCTAAAATTAAAAGTCCGCCCCCAGCTCTGCTCGTGTTAACAGTTTTTCACGTGGGAATGAGAAATTTGCCAGTGGTAAACGGTAGCTTATATTTTACCTCAAGGTCCATTTTATCTTTGTACTAACTTTCATTAAATTCGGTTCAGGCAGGAGCCTATTCAATTCAAACTAACTTAAACAATGAAATTTTTCCTCTTTATAATATTTAGTATACTCGTAGTCAAGTACTGTTAACAGCTAAACTTCCATTCGCGATAATAAAATAATCAAAATAAATCTGAACGACAATGAGGCGGTAATTCGTTTCTAGACTTATTGTTGGCACTTACATAAATTCAGAAAGAAAGTCAAACACCTTCACTTTCTCTGATAATAGTAAAAAAAACTTGATTATCTACTAGAAGCATCGTCACGAACATGTAATTTAGCAATCCATAATGCATAATGTTATTAAGGCGATGCGATGATCGCATAAAATAAACAGCATCAGCCGTACCCTTCCCTTGCCTACGTCGTACACCTATGACGCCTAATTAGGTTCGAGCTTGAGTCTGCACGCGACAGCTTAGTATAAGGTGGGGAAGTAGGTTATGTAGAGCTTGGTATGCGATTCAATATTATTTATTGACGCCACAAAACAAACAAGGACAGAAACCCTCCGTAGCGAGTGGACAGATTCGCAACTGGACAAATTCTCAGTTGGACAGATTCTTAGGTGGATGGATTAGCAAATGGATAGGACACGTACGTAAGGGATAACGAAAATCTGTTGTACAGTTGTTCGTGCAATATCATTATTATTCTAAATCATATAATATAAATTACCTTTGAGTATTGAAATAGCTCAAATAGATGAATGTGACGGAATATACCGGTATCTTTGATTCCCTACACTTTGTATCATCATTAACAGCTCATACATGTCCCCACCGAGGGGCTCCCCACACTTTGTATAGAGTTCTTCAATTATGATAAGACTACCAATTGGATGGTGTGAGAAGTTTTTGGGTAAATTTGCGGTTTATTTAGATACTTTTTTAATAAATCACTCTTTATTGAAGCAACCACTTTCAAGTAAGGCCCATTTCATTCTATTTTTGTTTTTTTTGTAGTGGACGTCTTTCGGATGATATAATGATGATCATGATGAAGTATACAATTTATTTATCCTAAGCACTCAAACCCGTACTTACATAGGATAAATAGATCAATTGAAAGGTCTATACTTTTCTACGAACTATTATTTTCAAGTCCCTGCCCGAGCACAATATTTTTCATTATCGCTTTTATTTAAAAATAGTAATTTAAAGGTCTTTATACGATTCTATTATGCAGTAACATCACTATAGTTTCATTGAAATATTCTTCTTCACTTTTTGTACTGTGAGAAGAGCATCGATTTTTCATTAGGCTCAGTTCGGCGTGCAGGCACCGGAGATAAGCTAGTGCCCGAAATAGGTCACGTCATGTCTCGTCATCAAACGTATCTAGTGCATGTTTTTTGAGTATAATCCTCTGTAACCATGCTTCCAGAAACTATGATAATGTTTGTTTGGAAACATTTTGTTAAACAAAAAAAAAGTATGTCTTTTCTTGCTTATTTGTATCCAGTAATTGTCATTATAATATCAGAAAATTATTAGTTTTTAGGAAGTGGTGAAGCTTACAATTTACTAGAAAGGAAGGCATTGCCATAATTCTTTCAAAAATAATTAAGCCTTGTAAAAATCACAATATTGAATATAATATAATACTTTCACATATACTCGTACGTATTTTACAAGTCTTCCCTAATCAGTTTTAAAAAATAAGCGTACGCTTACCAGCATACATTTCTTTGGGACAGCCATAAATTGATAAGAAAACGAATTTTCCAAGGGACTGACTTTTGCAACTCGGAATATATCTCAAGCAAATTTTATCAAGATCTCTGAAGATTGAAATTCGGCGTTAGACACCATTTATTTGTTGTATAAAATATGCTTCGTCCTTCAAAATTCCGGCCATTGAGGGATGTGAGCGTTCGCAAAAATGGACATTAAAACCGCGAACCCACAGAAGCGGGAAAGGGAGGGCTGGGGGACAATATTCGAGTTTTTATCCAGCCTGTTCCATAGAAAGCGACCCCGTTTTGTGCTACAAGCTACATATAAATTCAGATATGGTCTCAAAATCTGCGCTTTCCCGCCTCTCTGGGTTTGCTCCTTTAGTGCCGGATTATTCCTTTTACTTCATCTCTAAGCCACTGTCATTGAGCCATGAATTTAGCCTTATCTATCAACTTAGTCTAGCAAAATAAACTCTTCTTTTAAAACACCTGATGCTCGAACTTTTTTATAGACAAAGACTAAAATATAAAATTACCATACGTGCAAACAGGATAGATAGATTTATCAATGTAAATTGTTGATGACGCATCGTTGTTTCACGGAGACAGAACAATATCTGGCCTAGTATAGAGTGTAAAGTGACGGCTTAGCACATAGTGGAAGTATCTAAAAAAAATTCTCTCGCTTTAAAATAAAACACCCTTTTTATATATGAAGTTGGCTAATTCTAAATTCTGAGAATTTCGACTCGTCAACTAAATCATATACCTGTAGTATATAAGGTTGTTTATTTATCTATCAACTAAATCATATAGGTATAAAAAACAACCAAGTTGCTACAGGTCATAATGGATCACTACAACCTCAAACCACACAAACCACGACACGAGCAATGAAATTACCAACTGCGCCGATATATTCAATAATTTTGTCTGCAAAATCAATCTCTGTGGTTATTCTGGTCGACAACAGTTTGATTCCATTACCGCTTCCCGACTGGCTAATAGATTAATGGACGAGCTAACCCGAGCAATGTGATGCGAACTAATTTTGTTTACGTGTTTTTGATTCGATTATACTGCGGTTGGCGCAGTTTTACAATGATATTTTTGTTGCAACTGGTATTATTGCATTATTTTTTAGAAATAATCTGTTAATTTTTTTTTCGTTTGAGCTTTTGGAAAAATGCTAAGTTTTTGTTAATCCTGTGATGGATAAATTATGTTTTATATGTGAGATATTTTTATTTTTTATTTAACTGTGGATTTTCCATTGAATTTAACCACACTTTCACTTATTTACTCTACGCAACATCGAAAGAAAAATACTTTAAAATTGCTTACGACCGTTCTTAAAAGCACTGAACTAACAACATAGTAAGTAGGTACGTCATAAACAGAAAACCTGATATCACATTGGTTTATGAAGGGCATTGAACTTTCATCTTATCTGAGGTTAATCTACCGACAGCTACATAATGTTAATTTAATATAAAGCAAGCAGCATTAAACGTGCTTAACTACGGGCGTGGATATGCATAACATTAAGTTGTATGGTGTCTGGTTATATGCAAAGCAAATATTTTGTGTCTTTAGTATCGCTACAGAAGAAAATAAAGGTACTAATCCGTAGTATCGCTCCGTCGCGTCGTCGCACACTGGTCCCAAAGTAAAAAAAATGGGACATTAAGAATTTTCGGATCGAAGGTCAACCTTCCTCCACTCTTTCCGGTATTGGGCAATTTGCATTTAGCTCGATAAAACTGAAAAACCCCAAATCAATATTTTCTTTTCAAAAAAGATATATTGTATTGAAGAAATATTTATATTATTGTTACCTGACTATTTCTTATTTTCGGATTTTGCTTACTTCTAGAATTGTTAACAACAGCTCAGCTACTCTAAACCCCGTCCACATAAAGTTGGTACCCACTATAAAATGTAATGCTTGCTTCACATGGTACGTGCGTACGTGGGCGGTGAGAAAAGAGGTTTGTACTATGGTATACTATTTAATTTATCAATTTGTTACTTACTTGCTTACCGTCTGGGTTTCGAGGTTAACCTACCTCACAAACTCTGGCGTTAGAATTATTATTAAGCCGCCAAGATCACTGAAATTGCTCTTACTAAGATTTTACCTTGGGAATTTATGCAATTTTTTTAAATATTTCATTGCCTTATGCATTATTATCTTAGAAATGTGGTTCATCGATATTTTAAATTTCCGGTTTTATTTATTTGTTTTATAAAATATTTCAGGTTTTTACCGACAAAATATGTCTTGTCGATCAATGTTTTTCACAACTTGTATAACGGTAGGTACGTTAGAATTCGAATAAAGACAGATTCCTACAATCAAAGTTATTTTCAGTAAACAATATAAAACTTCAGGCATGTTAGCTCTTAAGTGATATTTTTATTACATACTAGCATATTCACATTTTTATTACTTTTGCAAAACTATAAAAATAAGTGGTTCAGTACCGCGAGCTTTTGCAAAGTATATGTCATAATTTGGATAAAGAAATAATTTAGTTTTATGTCTCGTCTCGTCTTATATTACCTGCAAGAAAATACGAGTTTCAGGAAATGACTTTACAAGTAAGTTTCGATAACATTTCGTAGTTAAATGTAACAATATAAGACAATATATAACATTATATGTACATATTTGAGACTCATTTTGTATTAAACTATACTATTAAACTATAGCTACAACCATCGCCTAAGAGATTGTTTGCAAGGAGCGTCTGCTCTTGATTACCACCCACGTTGATAATAAGCTTCTCTATGCGCTGCAAATTCAGCTTGCCTAGCTAAGATTTCATACTATTGTTTACTCATTATTATACAGCTTCTACATTCATAAAACTTCCAGTAAACTTAAGGTACAGAATACAAAAAAAGAATTTTCTACTTTATTGAATTAAATAAAATAAAAAATATTTAACTTCAAAAATGAACAAAATGTATATCTGTGGCATTGGTCATGCCATCTCTGCCTTTGCCTTTGGTACTGGCCGCATTGTTCTAAATTTAAATTATTTTCGAATAAACGGATTTTGATAGTTCAAGTCAGTTCTAACGCGATTGTTCCTTGGAGCGGATATAAAAACGCTCCAGGAACCCAATTTCCCGTAGGATAAGTTATTCGAAGTGTTTTACTAGTTGTGCTGTGTTGTTGTGCTCGCAATTTATCAATATATAGAGTTCAAATCGATATTTGTTGTTATTATTTCTTAGCACGGGCTCACCCGTGTTATAATACCTATGTAATTTATGCGAAACGGTGAATAACGGCTTAAACTATTTATTTTTTAACAATTTTTACGGAAATAGTTGTTAGCTAAGCAGAGGTTTTAGAGGAGTAGTGATACTGTTACCAGGTTTGTAAATCTATATTCAATCTTATAAGCAGGCAACACCAACACAACAGTGTGCAAAAAAGTATTATAGCACACTTTGATGACAATTCATCTTTTTAAGTACCTAACATTGATTTGATATCATACTTAAGCAACTTATTCAACTAACACACATTTTCATGGGTTTTCTCCACGATTGCAAACCAAACTAAATCGTGGAGAAAACCCGTGAAAATGTGTGTTAGTGCAATTAACAACCGCGAAAATTTTAGAATGTTCACAACTTATTCAAGTCTAGTTTTTGCTGTAAAATTCGTTTGCTGGTGGCGTTAATAAACTAGAGTGCTGTGACGTCACGTAGACTGATGTTAGAACATAGACCCTGGAAAGTCATGTTCTGCTCCAGGGCAGAACCCACTTAAAGTTAAGTTTGTCTGACATCAGCTGGGTTTCTCTGTAGACTGAATTAAGTAGAAAGCCTAAACAAATTACAACTACAAAACTCTTACAGATACCCATAAATTCAATCAGTGTTCTAATTGTCATACTGTCAATCGAGATTACTAAATACTAGATTCCCTAGCATGATCACCTCCGCTTCAGCTAAGACAACAATGTTTTCGTAATCATACTGTCACTCTTTCCATCTGATCTACTAAAAAAAGAGTAAAAAAGAATAAAAACGGAAAAATTAAAAAATATAGAGTAAGAAATATTTTTTTTGTAGAACAGATGGAAAGCGTGACAGTATGATATACGAAACCATAGGGTTTTACATATCGCATTTTTCAACCCTTTCTTGTGGCATTTTGTGAGCATACAATCAACTTATTTAAGCAAATTGAGCGTCTTTCGAGTCAGCGCTGGCCGTCGTGCATACAGTCATGGTGTCACGGGCAGGGAAGCGAGTAAAACAAACGAAAGTCGTGTTCGCAAAAAAAACGTTGTGTTCGCAAATAAACGTAGCGTTGGCACTCGAAAAACGCTAGGGTCTCTTAATAGTACTTTGACTGAAACTGACTCTAGTCACTTGATGATTCTATAAAGTTAATTATTATCATATTCAGCGGGAGGTTTGGCGAATATCGTTTATTACCACATTTCTCTGAATTATTAAAGCTTTGCTGTCAATGAAAATAAATGTATTATGTTAAAAATAAATGTATTATGATGTACAGTCTATTCGACGCTCTTACGGTGAAGGAAAACATCGTGAAGAAACCTGTACACACTTGCGAAGTAACTCAAGGGTTGTGTGTGAAGTTGACCAACCCGCACTGGGCCAGCGTGGTCGACTAAGACCTATTCACTCTGATATCAGGGTAGGCTCGAGCCCCTCAGTCGGGACATATCATTAGCTATTAATGAAAAATGTATTATGTTGTATAAACTTTTTTTGTGGCATATTGTGAGTAGCTCCGGAATATTAAATCAAAATGGCCATAATGCGGAATATGGCCATGAATTCGTTCCGTTAACCGTTTTTGTGGTTTATTAGCCCACACAATGCGTACCAGCTATTTCTTTTAGTTTATGGCATTTAGAATAACGTTAATGTTCAGAGGTGGGAATGTAATTAATTCCTTTAAATAAAAAACAATAAATTGACGAACACTTATTTTGCTTTTTCACAGTGAAGTTAAATAATTTCTAGATTTGCGGTACCGTAATTTGCCAAAGAGCTTTTTTTTCGTATATATATCCCGGTGTAAAAATCAACTAATTCTTCCTGTAGGTATGTTTAGAAATAAATTACAGGTTGATGTACCTACTTATACTATATTCCTATATAATCCAATAGAGAAACAACGTTCACCACCAACAATAACCAGTTACCTGACAATAAATAGCAATATGAAAATTATCTTTATTGTTTTAAGAAACAAAATACTTAAACTTACTTAAAAATAAAGGTATATTAATAAAATACTTGTTCAATTTCTTGTAGTTGCAAAATTATTATCTTTTCAATAGCCTACGTCGGGCGTCTCAAAATTAACGTATCACTCTTTATAAAAAGACATAATCAATCAACAATCAAAATAAAACTCCATTAGACAAAGGCCTCCTACAAATTTATCTAACACGATTTAAGAAAATAAAACATTTAAAATGATACTGCGTTCTAAGTTATACGCTTTAAAGTCTTTTCATATCCCCTCAGTCTCCTACTTTACATAGTATCTCAAAGTACTACACTTTAGTTAGATAATCCTCTATTCAGAGTCAAGCTCACTTAATACACGTAGCTATAATATTATATTGATAGACATATTACATAAACTTTACATAATATATAAATATAACGATCTAATTTCCATACATCTGCAAGCGACCGCACACGTTGCTCTATATCTTAATTATTTTTAACGTCACCAAAATTTTCGACGGATATGGCAATGTTGTAATATATCTTTAAAAGGATATGTATTTTAGTATATAGATATCGTTCTTTCTATCTTAAGTAAAAGTGCAAACGATTACAATTTTATTTATGCTTGTTGTACTCCTTTTATAATACATTGTGGTCGTAGAGCGGCAGCAAAAACAACTTTGCAATACAAAGGTATTTTTGCCACTTCAATTGTCTAATCTGCTTTCGCACTGTTTGAAATCTTTAATATAAGTTATAGCTGGGCATATTAATATATATTTCAGCTACGTGTGTAGAGTGCTTTATCCTCTAGCAAGCAAACTCTTTTATTACTCCGCACTTAAGAGTTTGTACGTTCTGAATGGAACTGTAAAAGAGCGGTTATAAAACTATTTGGTACATTCTAATGTGATTTTTAACTTTGTGAAATGAAACAGTCTTAACTATTAAGATTAAAAACGGGATAATTGTCGTGGTGAAACTGTCTTTCTTAAGATTCGTGAAAGTTGAACTAAGAACTCTGTTTTAAAAAAAAGGTGTACCTATCTATTATCACTAGACTGCTTAGGAATCTTTTACCCACTCTTCAGATTTGAATGATAAGAGCCACATGCAAACCAAAGTCATCGACATAGCTCAAAATGTCGCTATTGTGCGAAAAACCGATGATCGTTGCGGGAAAAAGGTTTACGTATGGCGGCCGCGCCCTGGAAAACGTAGCGTGAGCAGGCCCCACAAAGTGGAGCGTCGCGGAAGCTGCTGGTTGCAGGCAGCGCAGGACCGATCGTTGTGAAGTTCTTTGGGGGATGCGTTAGTTCAGCAGTGAACGTTGGTCATACCTCTTCGACACGAGCATAAATCAATAATAATAAAAAAAAAACCGGGGGTGCCAGCGTCTTTTAAATTGTAACTTTACTTTCTCATTATTTTGTAACCGCGCGTCTTAAGTTCTGTAAATTGCATTTCTAATTATATTAAACCAGTTTTAATGCTAATACAGTCTGCTTATTTATTTATCTCGACCTTAAACATAGCTGTTTGTAGCAAAAATCCCGGCTGTTTTACACAACAAACACTAAGAGATTCTAGAGTCTAGGGCAGATTATTACACTTTGGGAACTATTATAGTTACGTAAAGGTTATGTCCTACATCAAAACAGGGCTAGGCGAAGCAGCTATGCGCAGATTGCTAAGCATTCCATATCTGCGCCCTTTGTGAACACTCAAAAGGGCTCCTACCTTTCATCTAAATATTTACTGCTGTCCGTTGAAACACATTGTTTTCTATTTACTGTACAGTAAAAATTAGTCTCATCTCTTTCCCGGTTTATTACCCGGTTTCCGTTTCTCTTGTAGTGGGTTGTCTGGAAGATATTGCTACCTAATCTGTTGTTTTCTGTGTTTGCATTATTTACTTTGTATTTTCTTGGTGTCAATAAAAAAATATTGTATTGTAGGCACAGATTAGTTCCTTCCACTTGCTACGCCCCAGATTTAAGTAAGTATGCTTCTTTCGCTATATCCGCATTCATAAATTTCACCATGCATGCCCGTCGTCGGTTTTGAATGCTCCTGACCTGATTTTTATATTCTTTATTGACACCAATAAATACAAAACTAATAAAACAAAAGGTTTCAACAGGCGTCCTTATTACTAAGGTAACAATCTCTCGCAGGCAGCTCATTCAAAATAAAACTAAAAGGATAGAGTATAATATAAACAATTTATATATAGGTATAAAAAAAATAACGTACGAATAGTTGTTATTTGTATACTAAAATTCTTAGTACTTTACGTCTGTCTTCTGTAAAGATAAAATAGGAAAATTGTTTGCTTTATTGAAGTTTTGTTATACTTAAACAAAAATTTAAAATAACTAAAAATAAAATAACTTACTCTGTAAGTATATCAAGTATTTATCTGACGCAAAGTAAGTACAGGCTCTGCCTAGTTCGAGGTTAGTTGGCGATGTTTGAGATGTTCCCACATTAATTAAAGTACTATTTATTTATTTATTATTAAAGTACTACAATATTGATCAGTTTTATGCAAGTTTAAAATCAAACCGTAATAAATAATATATTATCTGTTCAAAGTCCAGCTGTTATCAAGAGGCCAATTTCAGAATTTATGTAGATCAGATGTAGGATAGGGACTGGCTAACAATAAGATTTGATTCAGTCAATGATTAAAACCATTAATTCTAGATTAATGATATACAATTTGAGATCAGCAAACTTCATGGGAAGATTAATTACTTGCAAAGTGGTTATAATTTCGAGTGGTAAGACTCTTGCTTCACGTTACGCAGTAGGCTTACTGCGTAAGACGTCAAACGCGACATATTGACAGAACTACTATGGCTCTCATGCCACTATGTCGCGTTTGACAGCTTCTCGAGCTTGTCGCTTCTTACGTAGGAAGCCCACAGGATTCAGCCATCCCCTATCTGGAAATCCTTCAAAAGACCATTAACCGCAACAGTTACGTTACATACAGACAGCAATTAATACTGGCAAGCATCAATGATTCCAATCTAGGTTATTTACCCTACACTTAGGGTAAAAGTTATCGAGCAGGCAAATAGGGTAAGAATTTACCTTTGATATTTTTTAAGGTATTAGTCTAAATTCTACCGTTTGCGTTATTTAGAGTGCACGGTACAACCTCCGTTCACATCACTACATAGTATAAAACAAAGTCGCTTTCTCTGTCCCTATGTCCCTCCCTATGTCCCTTTGTACGCTTAAATCTTTAAAACTACGCAACGGATTTTGATGCGGTTATTTTTAATAGATTGAGTGATTCAAGAGGAAGATTTATATCTATAATACATGCATAATATACTCAAGAATAACCCACAGTAACCATTTTCCCGTGCGGAGCCGGGGCGGGTCGCTAGTATTATATATTTATATAACACCGAAATAATAAATATGCTGAATAATAATGTTAAGAAAACAAAAAAAAGGAGAAAAAATCCGTAGTAATTTTATTTAAGGTATTTTATTCAAAACTTTTCAGTTTTTAGAGTAAATTGAGACCAATCTTAGGGTTTGGTAAATCCTGTCGAGGCAACACTGGAAAGCATCAAGATACGTGACGCCGAGGAATAATCGGCAAGCGGATCCATAAACAACGAGTAATAGCTTCCTGGAGGGTCACACTTAGGTACATGAATGCGACTAAATGTTGGGTGAAAAAATATGTGAAAATATCCTCAAGGGTTTAAAGGAGAAAAAATAAATAAAAGAAATTGAAGATGACTAAGAATAAGTCTTTTTAAAAGGGTTTCGTTTTGAAAGCAACCTCTTAAATATTGCCAACCGTCGCATTATGTATTTAAAAACACCATTTGAACTGTTTCGGATGATTTATCGTACTTTGTTAAAATTTGTAATAAAAATATTTTTTCGTTGATCGTCCGCAAGTTGTCTATAAAAGTCGTTAGTAAAAATAAATCATATACAAACTACCTTAACGTATATAAAGCCATATTTTCATTATAAGATACAGAGTACTTCATGAACTAAAACAAGTTTAAACAATTATGATTAAATACGAAAATGTTTTTAAAAATGTATTCAACTTAAAAATATATCTTGTTCTAAAGGTCAATACCACGATAATTTCCCTTGACTAACATTAAGACTCAGACACAACAATTTGTAAAGTAGAAAACAAGAAATAAACGGCTGTGGTTGTTAGATGACTGTATTTATTAGGTTTGAGCTTGTGAAATATACCAGTAAGAAAATGAGAACATTTTAGTGAATATAATAAAATAATACACAGACTTTGAAAGAAAACTTATAGACTACCTTCCTTAGATTCCTCCCTTCCTTACTTTCATATTATCCTTCTTTTTATAGATTCCTATGCTGTGATGTCAAATAAATATTTTCTGATTCTGATTCTAGTAGGTAGTTGAAACTGCTGAAAATCTGATCCATTTGCGAACAACCAGGATCATTTGGTACAAATCGTAACCAGAAACATTATTTTAGGACATGCGAAGAACGTATTAGAAAAACGGGAATTCTTCCGTAGAAGCTGGCAACTTAATTTAACGTGCCCTCTGAATCACGACATTATGTAGGTGCACTATGCATTTATACTATCTAGGGGTCCAAATTGTCTCTGATAACTAATCATTTTAATCTTTTTTTGTTTCAGACCGCTTGCTTCTTATTTCCGTTTTTTTTAAACAGCCTCTGTGGTCGAGTGGTCAAACACTCGCCTAATGTTACGGAGGTTCCAGGTTCGAATCCCGGTGGGGGCTGGTCGAACAAATATTATTACCAATTAGGAAATTGCAGGCTGAATCACCTGATTGTCCGAAAAGAAAGATGATTCCGTGCTTCGACAGGCACATAAAGCCGTTGGTCCTGGTTACTATCTACGGATTTAGTCGTTTGTAGAGCCATGTCAGTAACCATAGGCCGCACAAAGATTCTGACACCAGGGTTTGTGAGGTAGGTGAACCTCAGAACCCGTACGCTAAGTGAAGTTTTGGTACAAAATAATCGTTAACAGCTCGTATATGTCCCCACCGAGGGGCTCGAGCCTACCCTGAGGTGAATAGGCCTTAGTCGACCACGCTGGCCCAGTGCGGGTTGGTCAACTTCACACACAACCTTTGATTTTCTTCGCAGGTGTGTGCAGGTTTCCTCATGATGTTTTCCTTCACCGTAAGAGCGTCGAATAAACGTACATATGAATTCGAAAATCGAAAACACATTGGTACGTGCAGAGGTTTGAACTCGCGAACTTCGGAATGGAAGTTTACGGGCCTAGCCACTTGGCCACCGACGCTCTTACAAACAACTCGGTACAAAATAATAATATATGTTATTTTGTGAAACATCCAAACACGCCAAGTGCACGCAAGCAAGCGCCCCTCGTAAATCACGCCACATTACACACTTTTATGTGGTCACTCGCAATGTGTCCTCTGTCCTTCACAAAAATGGTTTACGCTCCAAACGTTTATGCGGGCATTTCTTTTCTGTTATTATGTAAATATCTTAATTAACATTAAATCTGAAATCGTCACAGTTTTTATCGACAATCTTTTGAGGAAATTGAAACTGAAACGTTTGCTCTTAGGTAGTGGGTTTAGCTAGTAGATACGTAGTTTTCTCTTGTTAGACTCTTGCCTAACCTAAAAGTTGTACATCTATGCTAATATTAGAGAGGAAAGATTTGATTGTTTGTTTATTTGCATTGAATAGGCTCCGAAACTACTAAACAGATTTTGATGAAACTTGGCATATAAATAGTACAGACCTTGAGAAGTAACATAACCTACCTTTTACCGTGGGAAAAATCCTCATTCCCACGAGAAAAACTGTTAGCGCGGCGAGGCGGAAAGCTAGTTAAAAATATAAAACTGAATAATAAATAAAATTTATAAATACTTACTATTCTTATTTTATGTAGAAGCGGTAATTCCCCGATAAGAACCCCTGGCTACCGGACATCGATTATGCTAACAACCCTGTTAAATTGCAAATGTCTTGCGAACGAGCCAATTTATAACTTTATGACATCCATTATTACGACGGGCTTTAAAAAGTCCTTGGTTTTTATCATAATAATGACATCACGCAGTGAAAATAGAAGGAAATATAATTTTAAAATTTCTTGCAAATATTGTGCTCAATTTCGGTGTGGCCGCTAAAATCACAAAAAGTTATTTGTCTTTCATTCTTATGAAAATCGAAAAGGATGAAAGATAAATGAATTTTATATTGAATGAATGACATCTAAAATAAGCAGTGCAGCTGTCAAATTCAGTTGTCAATTTATGTGGGATGTTTCCGCATGTCTGCTAAACTAGCGCGAACTATGCGTAAAATCGATGTTTGACGTCTCTAATTTAAGTTGACAATAACCCATTCCTTTTCGTTCCTAAAAACGTGAAAGGGGCTAAATTTAAGTTAGAGCGTAATGTGTAGAATCGGACTCAATGTCTATGTCTAAATATTGGTCGAGATGTTTATGTATTGGCGATAAATATACGCAATATACGTAGAAAAAATGTGCTTTTCGGTTGACCAGCCGTATTTTGGCTTACATACATAGTGCTTACATAAAACAATTAATACCTTGAACAATGAACATAATTGGGAATACGATTCGTCGACATCAAGTTTTTGGCGATATTTAAATCTATTCCCTGTTACTGCTTACTGATACTTAATACTTCGCTAGAGACAAGCCACAAGCTAAACAATTTGAATTATGCACCTTTTTGATGTCCGTTGAGAGTTCGCGTGTTCAAATCATCTTGTACTTGACTGTACCTACATAAAATTTTATGTTAATTTAAATGTTTTGTACATCAAAAGACCCAATCTTCATTATCGTACCGCGGAGTAATTTAATTTAGAACCTATTTCTCTGCTGGGTTTATTAAAATGATACTTCAAAATTTTATGGACCGTTTGAGAGCAGTGCCCCTATTCAGCAGACATAATAATCGTAACTTGACCTTACTCAAGGGTATATACCTCGATTGGAGAGTGGCAGACATTTCGGTTTCGGCATTTCGGCTTCGACAAACCGCATTAAGCCGGGTGTTCTTCTGTGGGGCTGCTTAAAATGTTTGACAAGACAACAAAAGCTAACAATGATGGAGCGACATATAGGTACAAAAAGACAAACTGATACAGGGTTTGAACCAGTAGGTCAAGAAATTAAAAAAACATGAAAGGCACAATGACTCAGTACATAGGAGCGGCAAACCATGAAATTGGTATAAGGTTGATAAGCCCGCGGCTCACCAAGGTCCTTGGCGAGCTGATAGGTGCCGCGGGACTGAAGGTTTAAATATAACGCAGAGCTGTCACTGATTAATTTGATATTTATTTACAAGGAAAACGGTACAGATATAAACTCGACGGTTAAAAATACATACATTTATACGAATTCTTCTATACATACATATATTTATAATTTATACAAAATAAATATAAATTCGGCCGTCAAGGCCGGTAGTTAAGGGAAAACTAAAGAACAGTGGACGAGGATGACGTATGAATGACGGAAGAATTCCAAAATTGAATGTTTGAATTTAGACGAGAAAGAAATGAAAAATGAGGTGGAAATGAGGCTGCAAAGCACCTTGTTACAGGGGGGATAGCAAGAGGTTTCTCGCGAGATAGACATAGTTTTGTCGTGAGTACACTCTTATCCTATTGGAAGATATTTCAATATGGTGGGTTTCTTGCATTTTTTGACGGACAAAGGGCTTCATGTTAGACCTACAGGTCTACCTACTTCACAGTATTTCTTTGTCTGTCATTACTAAATATAATTGATAATTATAGATGACCTAACCTAAATGCCATATTATATCGTTTAGTTAGGCAACGTTTGGGGATGAAAAGAACATTCAAAGCAGACAAATTATTCCGTTTGAGCTTAGATTTACCATTTCATATCAAAGAAGTTATTCGGTGATGGCCGAAAAATTAAAATTCTGTGATACCTCATCCCTAAACTTCACAGATTAAATGAACAGCTAAAAATGCAAATGGAGGAAAGTTTTTATATTTCTGAAGGGAATGCTAACTGCTCGGGGAAATTATTTATCGCTTTGAGTCCGAAACAAAAAAGGCGGCAATAGTTACACAACAATGGTTACTTCGCCGGCGAGCAATAATTTAAATCCACAACTTGGCTGCGAAATGAACGCAGTCGTTGGTGAACTTAAAAACACTGTAAAAGCATAAAGTAATAATTAAACAAACCGGACAGAGACCCCAGAGGGCCCCGACCGAGATATTTATATATAAGAACGATTCAATCTTTAGAATGGACACGTAGTGTGAAGCACTGTAACAAACAATTATCTCACATTTCAATAACTGACAGAAATCCACCATATCGGAAGGAATATCTTTCATCAGGACAACGGTATACGCACGTCAAAATTATGTCCGTCACTCCTTTTTAATCCCCGACGAAAATGACTGTCTGTCTGTCGGTATACACACAAAGACAGACAGTCATTTTCTTATTCTTCAGTTCCTCCGATTTTTATCTATTTTTTGTTTGTTTGCATGGTGTCATAATCGAGAGTGTTCTTATGATCCAAGAAAATATCTTCAGCTATTTGAGATAATCAGCTCTTTTCTAGTTGTTGAAAGGATCAGGGAACGGTTTAGTGGCGGGGACTTTTAAATTTAATGTCAGGTTATTACCCATGGTCTTTTTCATCATGCTCATACATATTTTAGTGTCGTTACCAGGTTCTGTCAGTTGCATATCAAGCTGCTGGGCGCATTCACCGCAATGACTCGCTTTTGTTCTCGAGCGTCATTCATCCTAGTCATTAGTGGATTGTTGAATTTTTACTCAGCAATATTTTTTATTTTTGCATCTCGTACAGTCTAGTACAAAAGTTTGAACAAAAGCGGTAATACAAAACTATGGATTTTCCTCGGTTATGCGATCCTGTGGAGTTTCTTCGGCGAACTTGCTCGTTCTATTCAAACTGATATCGCATCGCCTCTGAGTTTATATTTGTTCATTGGCATGGGATAACAGCCTTGGTAAAAAAACTAACTTGAGATAATGATGGAGTACTTGAAAAGGATGCAGTATCTAAAAGTAAAAATCTAAACGTATTATATAGGCTCGAATCCCTTTTCAGACAGTTGTAACTCTTACAATTACAATTATTGTAATTGTAACACTGCTAGAGTCATCAAATTGAATGTATCAGAATTTAGAGCACGAACATATATGTAAAAGAACTTCATAAATCTCATACCGACTTCAATTTAAAAACATATAAAACAGCTTGGTGAGATGAATCTTATGTAAATATATTTTAAAGTCATTTTCGACTAGCATCGACTCTCGTGCCGGTTTCGCGTGATAAAAAGCTCACTTAAAGCTAGCGTGTGAACCACTTTACTGTATTAAGCGTTTTGATCGATAACATGCTGCTACGGACATCGAAGCAATAACAGTTTAAACATAATGATTATGAACACACATTGCAGTGTTTCTTAGTATAGAAAAAAACTAGAACTTTTAGCTTGAAGTTCCTGATTTATGATTCCAAAATAAAGCAGACTGACTGCGTTTTACCTTACTCAACTCTGCCTTTGGGTGTTATACAGGGAGACTGTTGGTACACTAATCAGAAAGAACACTTGCAGTGACGTTCACTGTGTAACTAGAACTAACAACTGTGATCCCCTTCTCTGCAAAGGGTGGTATGTGGATTACGTCAATAAGTAACTCCTGACAAGTCAGGAGGTCAGGAGGATCAAGATCAAGGAAAACACCTCATCAAGCAACCAATCGATACACTTGAGGAACTCTACCAAAATCAGTACAGCTCTTTCACCATGAAAATAGAATAAAAAACTGACAAAACCCATGTTTATTCGTTAAGTATGGATCTATGTACCTTTGCCTTTTAATTTCTCTCTCCGTGAGTCAACTGGAACAGTAAAAAAACTACATAAGTAAAGCAACGGGTGAGTGCTTGTTAATCGTAAAACAAATACAGTTTATAAAATTTATCTAGCTGAATGTAAAAAACAGATTGCATCTAAATCCAGATATAGCGTAACATTTGAGCGCGCTATAAAAATCCTTCAGGTTCCGAAGACCGCAGGTGGATTCCCAATAAATATTTTAGTAGGCTACATCTTACCCGAGTTCAAAACATACTAACGTTTGATCTCGCAAGAATGCTAAAAAAGTTTTTATTGCAAGTTCATTAGAATTTGAAATCACTTGAACGTTTCTTAGGGCTATTTCATAGTTTTCATTACAGAAGTCACCCCCGGCCTTTTTTCTACTTGTTTATCTGTAAAGTTGCATAAATATTATTCTATAATTTTTGTTACGTATAGTTTGTATGATTTCCACTAATAAATCACTAAATATTTAATGATACCTTGACTATGTGACTCACCATTAAGCAAACAAAAAAGCCCGCTAATACTATACCACTTTCTCGAAACTTATTTTCACCTACTGTCAAGGATGTTATAAGTACAACCGTACGTTGTACTTGCCTAGTGTATCTGTTTCTTTTGTTATCTTAATAATAATATTATCTTCTTATTGTGAAACTTAGTCCAAAAGTATTTTGTATTGTAGTTCAAATTTGTAAAAAAAAAGAATTCGTAATATGTAGTAATGTTTACTTAATTATTTCAGTATTGAATACCTTTGTAACACTCTCCGTTGTCGAGTGGTCAAAAGCTCGCCTGACGCTACGGAGGTTCCTATTCGAATCCCGGTGGGTAACTTATTGAACAAATATCACTTTGTCAAACTTTGCTCAGTTTGGTTGCATTGCAGGCTGAATCACTTGATTGTCCGAAAAGAAAGAAGATTTCGTGCTTCGGAAGGCACGTAAAGCAGTTGGTCCCGGCCTGATATACAAATGTAGTCGTTTAAGGAGCCATGTCAGAATCCTTAGGCGGTTCAATATTTCCGACACCAGAGTTTGTGGGGTAGGTTAACCTCGAAACAGACACGATAAGCAAGCGAGCATTGAATACCTTATAATCCCATAAAACTCGAATCTGTTAATAAATTTCTCATCGCAAGTAATAAGAAGATTTTCAACAAATTCCACCGCTTCCTTTCTTTCAAATCCATTACGTCATCATCACGTCACAAACAAGCAAACTTTGACATTTATTAGCGTTGTAAGATAAACAAGGAACTCTTGTAAACAAGGTTTACTTCAATGTTATTCGAAGGAAGTAAAATGCGGTGGGAGGTTATACCAATGCTTGTAACTCTTGATCTAAAACATTACGTGGTATTAAGTTTGGATGGCAAGCGTTACGAGGCCTTATGTTGCCAGCCTAGGGAGTAAGCCCTGTTTTCTTTACTCGAGTACTATCCATTTAATACTGGCAACAATTTCTAGTATAAACCCTGACAAGAAAAGTAAAAAACCTGCTCCGGGGTCGCCATGTTTATATTTTTATGTTAATGGCAACAATTTCCATTATAAAATTAGCTCAATTAAAATTCCGCTACATGGCTAGGTTTTTTATTTTCCCGGTCGGACTTTATATAAAAATAATACTCGTACAATATTCAATATTGACATCAAATATAACATGACACAGAAAGACAGAACAAAACAAAAAACGTCAAAAGTGGCCGTAACTAAAGCACAAAAGAAAGTCATAATACTATCTATGATTAATCATTTTAATAATGATTAGAAGGTTTATACCTTATTATATTTTAGTATAAGGACATGGAATTTTATTTTATTTATTTTTTACTATGGTGAAAGTAGCCTATACCTACCGTAGAGGTATATTCATAGTAATATCCTTATAAATATAAATCAGTTCAAAGTCCATAAATAATAGCACTACAGCGCTATATTTTTCTACCTACCAATATCAAGCAAATTATTTAATCGCTCCAGATAAATGCAGACTACAAAAATCGCATATACACAAATTAAATTTTGTTTTACTGTCACGTTGTAAACAAGACTTAACCAAAGACTAATAATATAACAAGTTTCAAGTTTGAACATGTCAGTCCCATAACACGACGACAATTTATTTCATATTCATTGCGTTAACAGCGAAGTCAAGTTTTATATACGACTACCATAAATATGGATGTTTTGAAAACTTTAAAGTTTGAAAGTAGGATCACCGTATTTATCTCGAATGGATTGTACTTAATTTTGTACTACGAGTACTAATAGAAAACACACTAAATTTTATAATTATATTGGCAGGATTTTTTCTAGAATAACATTAGATTTTTATTTTATTTTGGTTTTACATGTATTTTAGACCTGATCTTCAATTTTATTTTCCTGTATGATCATATAGTAGAAGATATTTTATGTCAGTTTTTACTGATTTACACATTAACATATACATAAAGACATGCTGTTTTCCCTAACGGGGTGAGTAGAGTTTTAAAAAGGTCATAGGTAGCCCTAAGTAGCAAAGTGCTAAGGTTAAGATTCGGTACTTATCTAAAATATTATAATACATTTCTTTGTGATTTGTAGTGCATGTAGTAACAGCTTGCTAGCCTCAAGTCCGATGAAGCTTGATTGGTCGTACCTTTTCGACACAAGCATAGGTCAATTAAGAAAAAAAGCTTGCCAGCCTGCTTGAATCTCTAAGTCGTGTTTTACTACATTAAATGGGAAGACATGGGATGGTCCTATTGCTTGCAAGCAAGCAAGCCCTATTCTAATGCCGGGATCTTACAGCCTTGTAATCGAGTGGTCAAAAACTAGCCTGACGTAACGGAGGTTCCGAGTTCGAATCCCGGTGGGGACCTGTCAAACAAATATCACTTTGTGAGACTTTCCTCAGTTTGGTTAGGACACTGCAGGCCGTATCACCTTAATTTCGTTAAAAAAATAATATGATTCCGTGCTTTGGAAGGCACGTAAAGCCATTGGCCCCCGCTGCTATCTATAGATGTAGTCGTTATAGGAGCCATGTCGGAAGCCTAAGGCGGTTCTATAATTCCGTCACCAGGGTTTGTGAGGTAGGTTAACCTGAAAACACACACGCTAAGCAAGCAAGTTATAAAAATACCATTATAAGTTCCAATCAGCTGTGGGCGTGCTTTCATTACGGTACATAACACAAAATTTTACGCACGTACACATCACATCGCACCCTTCCTGTGAATAAATTGACTTCACCCCGCTGGCATTCCTAAAATCAAATAACTCCACAACGTCTCCAGAAAATGAGGTTACTTCACGGCAGCCTTTTAATATGATAAAGCTGTGGTAAATGTTTTTCCAATATTCCGTGGAACGAGCTGGGTTGCTACGGATAATCCCGAGCATTTCAGGTTACAAGAGATTGTGCTAGCTCAACTTGTTGAGTAAGAAACTTGGCATTCGAGTTTGTAGTTCGTATCTCCTATAAATAATCTGTTACACTGTGTAGGTACTCTAGTTTTATTAATAGTGTAATTTATTTTGCTTACAGATGTAGTGTCAGATATTTTACTTTGTTTTTTCTACGTTTTCGTCTGGGGACTTCGTCTGCATTGATTAATTTCTGTGAGAATTATTACATTGTCTCGTTGCAAAATGTGAATAATTAAGTATAGATTTGTATCTCTGTGGCGTTTACTAATGTAGACAGAAGAAATCAACTAATAAGTCCGATCAAGCATAAAACACCGACCTTTTGATGATATAAAAAAAAAAAAAAACAATTTAATGCAGTTTAGTTTAGGATGTCACGACAATGATCTTTATTTTCTACAAATGAATACAAAGCATCATAAAATTATCCTTTCAATTAAATCATTGATGAGAACCGATAATGAGAAAAGAATCTGTAAACTGACTTAACTAAGAGATGTAAATATCCTAATATTAAATAAATACTTTGAACTTTGAACCACATTTTAAAGTAGGTAGTATAAAAGATCTAATGCAACAAACATACAGACGATCAGACGGCGGAAGGCGAGGCTATAGAAATAGGATTAGTAAAGTTTAGTTTAGTTGAGTCACAGTTAAGTTTAGTGTTTGTCTGCACTAGACTTATGATTAGAACAAATGACTTGCTTAAAATTATAACAACTAGCGCAAAGGCAGCTAATAATAGACTATTTTACAAATAATAGTTTGTAAACGAAAATGTATCATTATAATTACCCTGCCAACACTCTGCAACAATGAGAAACATTTATTGCAATATGCCATACCCCAGACAGTGTTCGTAAATATAATTTCCTTGATAGAAACAGCGGGCTGTATTTATGAGCACTTGGGAGACCTCATTCCAGTCACAATAGAGCCTCCACGGTAATTATGCGCTAGATTACACTGAATCATGTCTTCGCTTTAATATCGGAGCGATTAATGGAGAATGAGATGTTTATTGTGAAAGTTTCAGTAAATGACTGCGTGAAACAGATACAGAGGTTGTGACGTTATGACGTCACGCTTCTCTGGTTCAAAGTGGGTTCTACTATTAATTACGTATTAAAACTTACTTAAAATTTATTTCGACATTGAAAATATGTTTTTAATCGGTGCAATACAGCTTCCAATTTCACAAAAAATGCGAAATATTATTCTTCTTTATTTTCTTTTTTTTTCGTAGCAGTCTCGTAGCACTTCGTAGCACCTTCGTAGCAGTTCGTAGCACCGCTTTATTCATTGCTACCAGGGGACAAATTCTGTCGGTTATACCGAGACTGCATTCAAAGATGGCCATCCAAGTACATTGAGTAAAGTCGATATTTTCTTATTTAAAAACGTAACAGATAATAAATACGGACAAAAGCACTTTGCACTTTCACACTTTGGACTTTGCACGATTTAATCGAATCATCATCATCATCATTTCAGCCAGTAGACCACTGCTGGACATCTTAGATAATCGAATGGTAAAAAAAAAAAAAGATATTCCCAACAGAACCTCGTAACAGATAGCATTATTTGAACTATCTTTATAATCAAAAATAATTATATTTGTGATGACGAATTATTCAATTTTCCCACGATATTTACAAGCCTACTTGATATTTTTTCAATACCTAAACCTTCTATCAGGATTAAATAATGGTATTGTAAATATTCTAATTACAGGGTTCTTAATAGCTAAGAGAACAATGAAGAAACAGTAATTAAGCTATTAATGGAAATTTCTTCACGATATTTTTACACTGGTTTAGAAGGTGACAATTTTACTCTTTTATACTAACAAGAAGTACTATCTGTCCGCCTGCGGCTATGCCCTCGTTGTTTTTACTTTTCCGTTCAGTTTTCCGTGGAATGAGATATTTGCTTGCGGTAAAAACTATCTAGCTAGTTCTTCAAAAAACAGATAATTACTTAAGTAATTACTCAAATTTTGTTAATCAAATATTAGGTATTGATTTAATGTACTTTTTAAATTGTTAGATTTTTAGTTAGTTTTTTCTTTATTAGAAAACGAAAATTTGTGTGATTAAATATTTATTACCATACACATTTTAAGTCAACTACAGTCACGTCCCACATAATCAACTTTTTTGTGATAGATTTATAAAAAAATGTAGATTACTAATAACAAAAATGTAACTGGCATTCACAAACGATCGCTTTGGCGACTATAAAAAATCCTATACGTGACACTTCTGTTATTAAACGACACTGAATACAAATTAAACGCCCAGTGATAATACAATAGAATATCTACACCATTCCCTTATTATGTTAGCTGACAGTAGTTGGACGTCGACGGCCATTGTCGCCTGTTCTCAGTGACAGCCCTGAGTGTCGCCATTTTGCTTTTCCTGGGGGCGTTACTCATAAAATGAGTTGAAAAATATTTGATATTCTTAATCAATATTTATCGTTGCAACTACTTTATCCAAAGGATTGCAAAGAAATTGCTATCTTAGCAATAAGGCTGCCTTTTTTTACACTTTAGTTCTAAGTTATTGTTCTTTTTCTGTATTTTTGTGTGCAATGAATGAAGTAGATATTTCAATATCAAAATTTATGATGTTTTTTAATTAGGTACTTATTTTTTGTGTTCCTGAAGCCCAGTGGCGTGCACGCACTGGTATCAGGGCCAGGGTAGGCACACGTAGAAAAGTTTATAAATGAACCTTTTGTTCCCACTTTCACATTTATTGTATTTCAGCTAATTAATTAATCATTCTTTTAGCTACGCCAGTTTTAAATCAACAATAAAAAATCGATAACCTCATAGTCATAATTGTTTATTGACTTTGGTACGTGTAAAAAAAAATAATTTTAAATTTTTTACTGTCTCTACCGAGTCGCTCGAGCCTATCTTGAAATCAAGGTGTGCGTTAGTCAACTACGCTGGCCCAGTGCGGGTTGGTCAACTTTACACACAACCTGGATTTCTTCGCAGGTCTATGACCACCATGTTCATATATATGTCTTATGTATGATTGTTATATATACATGTAAATAAATTAAATATAAATCAATATTTTGTAACTATCAACCAATCATTTAATTTTTTTGTGTGCATGTAATTTTAAGTGCACTAAAATATTTTCATGTAAGTACATGCTTTTTTTAAGTAACGCCCTATAGCGATTACACTGAAGCCGGGTGCGAAACATAATCTAAACCATCTACATTGTTGAACGTTGAGAGCGGTTATTGTTTAGTTCCTACAATTGTTTACTTGTGACGTCTTATTTCTTGTTGAACAAACTATACAATGTTTGCGTATGATATCACGTCTAATTTCTTGTCCTGTTTTCAACCGAACCGTACTGATGTCCCTTGGTTGATGAAATGAAATGAAATTAAATAATTTATTTTAACTGTTGGACACTTTAGATCTCTTAGTTAAGGCTTGATAGAGGCCTGCTCACCATTATTATTCAAAGTAGGATTGAGCCTTTTTTCAGCTGAACATTATGAATTACAGTTTTATTCAAGGGTCGGTAAATAAATCAATTTCATTTATAATATGGCTAAACGTAAAGAAAGGTTAAAATTAATGTTATAAAGGACATTTTTAGGTATCCTTGAACTAAAAGTTCTCTCTACAAAATATTTTGTCTCCTCGTAGTTTACTGTGTCGTGGTAAATTTAATGAACCTTTGTGTGCTTTTACTCACAAAATCATTATTGTGTAGTCGTGTTACATTACTTTTGTTTTGAAGATAATTTTGTTTATTTTTATATATAAATTTGATTTCTATTCATCACATACATTACTATATCTAGTAAATGGATGGAAATAATTTGTATTTCGGTTTGACGCTTAGGTAGTAACTACACAATTTTTTCCAAATTAATGAAGTGTTATTATTTTGGATGACAGTTGTAAAAATACGAATATTTCTTTATATTTTATTTTCTAAAGATTAAAGAACCCAAGAAAGTAAAAAGTGTAAAAGAAAATTTCAAGTAATTTAAATGTCTCATGTATATTCAATTTATAATAATGAAAGTAATTTAGTTCTATTTTCTCTAAAGAAATATTTGTAACGAGTTGATAAAACGATAAAATAAGACGTCATGAATCAAATTACTTACATTTTATTCTTCTCGACATTCTGTACAAAGGTAATTTATATTAGCTTAAATTACAATAGAAGCAAATTATTTTCTGTCAAGCGTAAAAATGAACGAGTAACGTGAATAATGAAGGCAGACGTACTGAAAGTCAAAGAAACGACCTAACTAGGTACTTAAATAGAAATGGTTTCATAATTCTTATATAATATTTTAGTTTTTACCTGTTTGTTCTTCTTATTTTTGCTTGTTTGTGTGTTACCTTTGGTGAACTGCAGTTATAAAATTTTGTTAAGCGTTTTTATAATAATTATTATTATACTATACAATTAAGCAGACTATAGGTCCATCTGTTATAATATAATAAGTTCTGTATTATGTAATGACTGTTTGTCTGTTATATAAATAAATATTTTTCAAGACGCGGCTACGTTTGTCAACGTTCCGCGCCCACGGGGTTTAAGCGTTGGGGGGCTTGGTATCTGCGGGGAAGCGGGAGGGTGAACGAGCACGACGACGACGTTTTACCTCCTGGCGGCGGCGGCGGCGGCGAGAAAAGCATCGAGCGAATAGTGACGCGAGAAGAGCACCAAGCGACAGGAGTAGGAGGGGAGCGTGGCGGCGGCGGCGGTGGGTTTGTACTGGCTGCATCTCACCTAGAGAGCGGGATCGCGCGAGCTGTAGCTAGCTGTTTCCGGAAATATTCCCACCATTCCCGGGAAATTTCCGTTCCCATGAATATTCCCAACGAAATTTGCTGTTCAAGCTGGCTAGATGTGGTAGACCGGGTTGATGTTTTCCGGTTAGGTGTCCAACGACCCGACCGACCTTACAGATCTCACTGACTCGTCCTAGTTGGCCTCAAACGGAAAGTAGCATTCTTAGTGTTGGAATATTCCCGGGAACGGCCATCACTATCTGTGCGTAGCCGGTCGCTTCGCAGTTCGCACCGCGCGTCGCCACGAGCTGTGGCCAGGGACTACCTATTTTCTGTGGACCAGGCCTTAGGCCTCGTTTAAGAAAATACGGGGCGTTGCGCGGTGCGTTGTTCTGCGTCCCATATGTTTGAATTCAAACGCCCCGCGTCTCCTTAAACGAGGTCTAACGGTGCGCCGTATGCTACTACCCCGTCCCCACCTCATCTTGCACCCCGTACGCGTGGAAAGCACGACATTGATGACAGTACATAGTCAACTCGTTAAATAATTTAATCCCATCGTGCATATTTTATGTAAAATTCTTTGAGAATGTATGGTGCCGCGCTCAGTTAACTCGTTTGTGATTTGAGGTTGTAATCGGTTTTATTTCAGTCGAGAAATCGTAAATTTTGTACAAGACCGCACTTAATAAAACATACTATCTTTTTTTTGTCTCTGATAAACCATGCATCATTGTCAAGAGGACTACCTCACGTCCGTAATATCAGGGTATGTTTCTAAAACAGGTTTTTAGATATGAAAATAATTTTATATTGTTTGATTGAGGTGTAGCGTAATGTGTTCTGAAAATAATTAGAAATATACAATTAGTTTCACATCTAAAAAACTGCTAGAAAAAAGTACCACTGAAACTAGCAATTGATTTACAGACCTGAAACTACCCATCTATGGAATGAATAATTTATTAAAATAACAACATTATTTTGCTATTTTTTATTAATTCACACTGTCTTCCAACATTCAACATACATTTTTATATTAAACGATAGGCATGTTTTTGAAATATACCAGAATACTAAACATTTTGGATCAGCGGAATACAAAATATATCAACTTAAAAATTTAGTATCTCAGTTTTGAAAAATGATTTGTTCATTGATTTGTAAGCATAGTTTGTAAATCTGTTATGATAATGCCAACTTATGTAAAAATAATAATTTATTGCACAGTAATGTTTCTGCTACTATAAATTAAATTGTACTACTTACTACATCCGCATGCATTTTAATGCTAGTTAGATGCATGTTTTTTGAATTTAGAAGTAGCTTGACCAAAAAATAAAAACCTGCTCTGGGGGCGCCACGTGTATATTTTTATGTATGGCAACAATATTCATTGTATAATTAGTTCCATTGAAATTCCGCAATATGGCGAGATTTTTTTATTTCTTTTTGAACTTTAAGAAAATAGCATTTCAAATAAAAAAATCACTCTAGTACCCTCACAAATCAATGCTCAAACATGATATACCATACATTTTACATTTGTCTAAGTATTTAGTAAATTTTCGCATAATTATGTATTTAGATGTGTATTTACCCAAATATTGGTACCGAAGATTGCAACTATTTGCAACCTTAGCTCGAGCTACCAGAAGAGCTAAAATTTTCAAATAATACTTTTTGGTTTCCGTTTTAAGTCACAATTGAAAATATAGGGTACTTAATATACTTATATAGGTCTGGATAGCTTTATGTGCGGGCACAAAATTATTAATACTAATCAAAATTTTTAAAATTAATAAGTATTTAGTCCCCGAAAGATATGTCAGGATAAGCTAAAAGATAAAGTTTTATTTTTAGGAAAATTGTAAAGTCTCTAAATTGTGAATATTGATAAAATTTATATTACATCTTATACATTCATCACAGTAGGAAGCATTTTTGATAAACTTTAAAACAAAAATGTAACATTTTAATATTATTTATTTAAGTAATTAAAATGAGAGTTGCCATTGACACTTGATTGTTTTTTATTTTGAAATGGTACAAGAAGGAAGGCACTAATATATTACCTTTAATAGAAAAAAAAATAAACAAATGTTCTACGCTTACAATATATAAATGATGACAGACAAGTTAATTAGTTTCGGCATTCTAGACTAAAAGCGGGAATTACATTAAATATCTTAACATGTAATGTGATGATGAATCTAAACATAAAACATTTTTACTAACATTATAAAATTTATTATGAAAACAGGGTCATTTTTTAAATTATCACTAACTACCGTCATTTCACTTTTGTCTTTCATAATTGTAGTCATAATTTAGTTTGTAGTTATTTTAATGACACGATTAATTTAATGAATATAATAATTTTATTATCATGACTGAAATATATTTTAAATTTCCTAGAAGCTGATTCATATTTAAGTCTAGATAACAGTATCACTTTGATTATGAAATATCGGCCTTGATCGGACTAGTTTTTTTATTTAAGGTTTTATGTAGCAAGTTTAGAACTTTATCTGCATAATATACCTTTTTCAATCATCAATGATTCAGCAAATAAGAAATTTGTAAACATTAAAATAACATTTTATAATTACACAACTATTGTACTGGAACATGCTAAACCTGACCAGCAAAAATACAAAAATCCTACTCTGGGGACGCCAAGTGTATATTTATATGTAAATGGTAACAATTTTCATTATATCAATAGTTCCATTGAAATTCTGCAATATAGCGAGGTTTTTAATTTTTCTGGTCGGGTTCTACATACCGACTAAATTAATTCCAAATTGGAACTAGGTACTTTAACAACACAAACCAGTTAGGCCTGTAAACAAATGGATCGGTCAAATAATATGAGAAAAATTTTACTGCTACTATTCATGTCAAAGAGCAAACTAATGTAGGTGAAATTCAAAGAGAATGATTAATATTGTCTGAACATGAATGAGTCAGCAGAGAAACCTTTGACATTATTTTTGAAGGATCCCCTACTTCTAATTGACGATAAGTTTGACGCTAAAAAACTTTAGCCGGGCTCATTGCTAAAAGCTTTAAAGCGTACATATTCGTATTGTGACAATGAGAAAAGAAATATTAATAATATCAACAGTTTAAACAAAGAACTAAACACAAACACCTGATTTACAAGCAACATAAATATTATAAATTGACTCTTAAAAATTCTCATCGTCACAGCACAAAAGTCGTGTTATAAATTTTATTAAGTATATTTATGAACATATTATGCGATTTTGTATATCAAGAGTAGTAGAGAAAAGACTAGGTTATTAAAAAGTAATTTATTTCTAATCTAAGTTTTACCTTAAACTCATTTTTAAGAAATATAAAGAGACTTTTATTATATTATCTACCTCAAATTTATTTACACAATCTATGTTTTTATTGTCAGTTCTGAACTTTATAATCGAATAAAATACATATTTGTCTATAATTAATTTATTATTACATCAAACAACTTGCAGTATTTACAATTTAAAAGAGTTTTTAATTAGCTTTTATCATATTCTAAACACATACCATTGATATTATCCAACGCTATACATCAAAAGCATTTACGTCTTTATATTCTAAAGCATCTGACTAAACGTTTATTGACGTTTAATACTGTATTGTCTTACACTTTACCTAACGTATTTAAAGAGATCAATGCTCCTGTGCGTTATTTTGAATTATAAAATCTCAGTATTCAAAATTTACGCGGTTCTATGACCGACATACATGGACTAGGTGATGTGAAAATCACCCCTCAGAAGGCGCATGAAAGTTTTCTTGAACTGTTGGTTGGCTAACGCGTAGCAGAAGGGGTTGATAGGACTATTAGCGTAACATAAAAAATATGAAAACATGTACAAATGTTGGTTGATGCACGGTGGGTTCGTACAAAACCCTTCGACTAACGCTAGAATGTGGTATGGTGTCCAACAAATAACGAACGCTCCTAATATAAACGATATGGTTCGAAAAGCTTTTCGAGCTCTGTTTTCCGATTTAGATTTTTGTCGTCCGATGCCAGCGAACAAGCCTTCTCGCTTTGATCGTTTAACTTTCAGTTTCTTTCCTATGTTTTTTACAAACTCTCGTTTGGATCCACCGCGACCTGACCCAGTTACAGCGCAACTCGAAACGTCGCTTGTCTCTACAGCTGGACTTATAGTAGGATTAAGATTTGAAGAAGATGATTTGATTTCAGCTGGTTTTGAAGTCTGAGGCTCATTGTTATTGGAAGACGACGACACAAGAGTTATCACAGGTTTGGGTCTCTCTCCTGGTGTTATACTCACTTCTGTGTTTACTTTGATAGTTTGAGGGGGAGAAGAAACTGACTTAGGTTGAGTAACTTGAGCTTCCGCTGTTGCTCGTATTAAAGCTGCTTGTAATAATGACGATGATGTTACATTTGCAGAATTATTATTATGCGTCGGAGGAGAAGGTGGTTCAGTTGCGGTTGGAAATGTTACTGAAGATGGTGGGCTCTCATTGGTTGGTGTTGGAACGATAATAGAACTTTCATCCATGAATCTCAAATCTGCACCATCCATTCCTATGAGTATATCATAAGTACTACCATCGCTTTTAACAACTCTTACAGTTTTGGCTCTTGATGATTCTGAATGTGATGGTGGACTTTCTGATACAGTGGGGCTGCAGCGAAAATCTGATGGAGGAGGAATGATCCTTTGAGCAATAGTGGTAGAGATCGAGGCCTCGGAAGGCGTAGCTATACCTGATGATAAAGGTGACATGAAACTAGTAGCGGCACGAGGAGGAACAGGTGGTGGAGTTCTTTCTGTATTTTGAGATGTGTCAAGGTTTTCAGAATCCAAAATACTTTTTTCTGATATCTGTGATAAAGAAGTTTTGGCTTTGTCAGCATCATACTTTGGTGCAGGTGCCTGTTTTAAGTCTGGTTTAATTAACATTCCACCATTCATGCGCATATTGTTTAGCAATTGTAGAGCTCCGGTCTGCATTACTAAATTTGCTACCGATGGCCGCTTCTTGATATTTGTTTGTGCATTGCTTTCTTCGTCTGAATCAAACGCTGGGCTACTGGACCTCTCTGCTTCTACCTGATCGTCTCTTTTATCATCAGAATCAGCTGTTGTTGACGTTCCTGTAGCAGTTGCACTGCTTTTATGTGCCGATGATTTTTGGCTTGAATTTGAATCAGTAGATCCACCTAAATTAAGTAATGGCGCAGCTAGAGATCCTTTTGATGTGGAATCTTTCCTTATTGATTCTGATATCTTCATTTGATCTTCACTTGAAATTGTAGGTTTTGACAGGCCCGACATTCCAGCTGCTCGACCAGCCATACCACTCATGACACCAGCGCTTAGAGCTACCATCGATTGCATTTTTCTTTGCTTAGCTTCACTTTTCTTTTGCATATCATAAGCAGTCTTGAATATTCCCGCGTATAACACAATTAGTACAAAAAGCGTCGTCCAATAATAGCCAATAATTAAAGCAGTATTAAAAATTGGGTCTTTAAGAAACTGAACGGCACATTCTCCTTCTTGCAAATCTCTGAAGCCAACAAAGTGTTCCCATCCAAAAATGGTTGTAAAGAACAATAAAGCAGGTATGATCCATGTTACTGTTACCATCCATATGACCTTGTTTTTAGTTCTCCAAGCCCTATACCGTGCTGCAATCTTGACGCTACAGAATCTATCTACAGTTATAAGGAGGACTGTGTACTGGGATACTAGGCATACAGTATAGTCGACAGATAGCCAAAGATCACATAATAGGGGTCCCAGGTGCCAATACCCTTTCAAGACGTAGTCAGTGTAAAATGGCATCGATAATGTACCTGCGAACAAAGACATCGTGTATCATATGAAAGGCACGGATAACTTCCTATGCTGCCTCTGAATAGACGTTATTGAAAATCGATTATACATACATGCACGTACACTTCTAAAGAATTTCACTTAAGGAAATTTCTACTGAGCACAAGCCTAAGTTTTACAAACGAGAATATCATATTCAATGTGGTTCAGTGATTTGAAAACATGCTCACTCGTATTCAGAAACCAACCACATTTCGTTGAGTGTTTAAGAGCATTTTGTTTAATATCCGACTGTCTGTATTGAGTCTATTATATTCGTAAAATAGAGACATCGATTTATTAATAATTAGCACTATGCAAAATCGTTTTACTAAATCATTGGGTAGATCGCTCAAAGGGTAGCAAGATCGTTTGAAGTCTATTCATAGTACATTAATTTTGAATGAATCTTCTAATAAAATACATCTTATATGTATAGTTTGTTGATCTATTTTGCTTTACTTCGATTTTAAATGGCACCATCAAATAAGTTATGTTCGCAGAAATGTTAATTAAAAATTATTAGGCTGTATCTACTCTATTATGTACAACTGATAAATATTATAAATTCTACGAATTTAGTCCACTCGGTAAGTACTCGTATCATACAAAAGACAAAAATCCTCGGAAATTTATTATCCGTTAGTCTATTTTGGGAACTACGAATAATGTGATATCCCAGATAAAAATTATTAACGTGTAATAACTCTTTTTAATACTTACTTACGAAAATAGAATTACCTCTATCTGATTTCATTATATTTATTAATCCACGTATGACAAGAAAAAAAGGAATTTTAAGGGAAGCTTCTTTAAAATTTAGCATTTTCTAATAGAGTAGAATAGAATATACTATAGATCAAGTTCTTTTAATACTTAGAATACATTATTTTGAGAGTTCTTAAAAAAGTGCCCCTTAAGTGTTAGTAGGATAAATGCAGTCTTGCAGTTAATGGAAAATCGGGTACTATTAAATATATATTTTTTTAAATGTAATAATAATGTGAGGATACCTTACACACGGCCATCTGACCCCAAACTAGGCAGAGCCTGTACTATGGGTGTCAGACAGCTGAAATACATACATGTATAAATACACAACATCCAGACACAAGGCAAACACAAGTGCTCATCACACGAATATTTGCCCTGGGCGGGATTCGAACCCGCAACCCTGTGCTTTGTAGGCGGGCGTACTACCAACTAGTCTACGGAGCCGACTATTCTAAGCAATTGAACTCACCAATAAGCAGATCAGTAGCGGCAAGGGAAGCGATGAAATAGTTGCTGGGTTGCCTGATGGTTCGGTCTACCAGGAAGGCCAGGAGCACCAACACATTACCACTGACAGTCAGGAGGATCACCAGCACCAAGCAAGTGGCGAAGATCGCAGCCAGCCACAGCGGAAATGGTGGCAAGACGGGTTGCTATGACAATTTCAAAAAGAAGCTCGTTAAGTTATACAATACTAGGATCCCGCCCCACTGCAGCTCGGCCCGCGCTAACAGTTTTTCCCGTGGGAATCAGGCACTTTCCCGCGGTACAATGTAGCCTATGTTACTCATGGTGAATGTAGCTTTCTAATGGTGAACTTATTTCGGAAATAAGTTCAGTAGTTTTTGAGTTTATTGATTACAAACATACACGCAAAAATACAAATCTTTCCTCTTTATAATATTAGTATGATGACTAGCATCCCGCCCCACCGCGGCTCGGCCCGCGTTAGCACATTTTTCCCGTGGGAATGTGGGATTTTCCCTCGGTAGTAGGTGGCCTATGTATTATTAGTATAAGCTATATTAATGTAAAGTTTCATTAAAATAAATTTTGTAGTATTTTCGTGAAAGAGTAACAATTATTAATTCGTTAATAATATAATTTAAAAAATGCCAAGACTGACTAGGTAATTCGATTTATAGAAAAAAGTGAAATACATAACTGTATTATATTATATTAAGTATGAATAGAATATAGTCTCCTGTTTTTTTTATTTGGTTTAGCTGAATGTGTGTAATTAGATCGATATATTTTTCCGATAATATAGTTTGAATAGTTTTATAGAACAAAAATACTCCCCTACTCCCTTCCCACCCTCTCCTAGGGTAGCCGAGTAAACGTACACGCTGTAACGATATCACATAAAATGTTTGCTTTCTTATGAAGGCGCGTCGTATTTCACTAAGCTATAAAAGCAAAAAAAATAGCGTGCATTTTATAAAGAAGTTCGACGTTTACTCATTATAGGTACGAGTATTCAAGGAAAAGGAAATTGCTAGAAAATCGCGGCGACCTATAAAAAGTAAATTATAGACATTTATTTTGTTATATTGATCTATTTGTAGGTTAACTTTAATACCCACTCGATAAGAAAGCATCTATTCGTAAATTTGGTTTAGAACTTATCTTTTTTTTTCCTATTAAATTGATTAATTTGAAGCGATGAAAAGCAAAATGATAGAAGAAATCTAATTAACTGAATAAATAAAGGCTTTTTGACATTTTTGGATTTAAAAATGACATTTAATTTTCTTGAAAACTATTTTTTTTTTCAGGTTTTAAATATAATTAGCATTTGATAGATTGAAAACGTGAAGTTTAATTGACAACCGGCACAATCTAGGAATTTAATAGTAATTTTCTAACTTTTTATTTACTTCTTAAACGGAAAACTTTTGTTCGATACCACTCCATATAACAGCTGTTGTTATTTGATTTAAGTAGAAAATATGTGCAGTAGCTAGTACATGCTGTT
Source organism: Teleiodes luculella (assembly GCA_948473455.1). Lineage (NCBI taxonomy): Eukaryota > Metazoa > Arthropoda > Insecta > Lepidoptera > Gelechiidae > Teleiodes > Teleiodes luculella. The sequence goes on from OX419589.1 coordinate 12,463,783, forward strand.
AATGAGGTCAGCAGGAAAATTCATTTTTCTTTTCACTCTCTCAAACGTCTCCAGAGTTTTTTGCCCATGAATACTAAGATTACTTTAGCACAAACTCTTCTTCTCCCCATACTAGATTACGCCGACTGTTGCTATTTGGATGCCACCGAGGAGCTCCTTAATAAACTTGAGCGTCACCAAAATCTGGCAATTCGTTTTATTTTTGGGTTGCGAAAATACGACCATGTATCACAATTTCGTTCACAGCTCAAGTGGCTCCCTATTCGCTTTCGCAGGAATACTCATGTACTACTGGCCCTTTACAATGTCCTACATAATCCATCTGCTCCTTCATATCTGCGAGAACGTTTCAGCTATATGTACCCCCGAGACAAGCCCTGTCGTTCTCTTGTCCGCTCTTTATTGTCATTTCCGTTTCACAAGACTAAATTCTATTCCTCTTCTTTCACTGTCCACTCTTGTAGGTTATGGAACTCTCTCCCTCACACTGTCCGTGATAGTCCCTCTATCGCTGTCTTTAAGAGACGAGTTAAAGATCACTATCTTTCGTTGTCGAAGTGATCCATTTTTATTGTATTTATTTATGTAGTATTTAAGTAGTATATTATAATTATGGTATATTATATTTTATTGTATTTATTTAGTATTTAAGTAGTATAATTATAATTATGGTAGGTATTAATTTATGTATTGTATTGTTCCCATATTGTTTGTGTAAGTAAACATAGGTGTAGTATTTCTTATCTGTATCTTTTGTTTTGTGCACGTTTACTCGCGACTTGCTTATATGTCCTTTCACTTCCCTGGGTCTGCTGTAAGATATTTCTTCAGAAATAAGCAGACCTGTTGTGTCGTATCTCTATCATGTATTTGTCCTCTGTATGTTTTTGTGTACAATAAATGGTTAAATAATAAATAATAATAATAATGCGATAGGACACTTTTATTCTGCAGTAGTGGGGGTGAAACTCGTAATGCAAGTGAATATAGCACTACTGGTGGCATTATGATTCTTCATTGAATATGACTTGACCATTGATTATCTATCAACCGTAGTTATGATTAAATATTCTTTGATATAGGTGAAGGCAAGAATGAAAGGTATCTACTATCTGCGTAATAGAATAGTTGATAAGAAGAGGGTTTAGGGGAAATGACAAGAACGAAATAATTCAATGATTTGCTGCGGAAATGGACGACCGTCGGACAGAAATAGACCAATAATTATCAAAGTGTTCTACTGAAATGGAATTTCGATGTAAAAATATAATGAGAATTTCTCGTATCTCGTGCGAAATTGATTTTTTTTTATTATTCTACATTTTGACTTGAAAAAGTGACAAGTAATTTAAATTACTTACTATATTAATATTTAATAAGGTTTTACGCGAATATTTTAAGCAAGTCGATTTTTTGATGATTATTTAATACAGTGTTATTCATTGTTATCACGGTTGTGCTGACAATCGCAATAATAAAAATAATAATATGGAGGATAGGCCCCGGTAAGTGCGTGCCATCTCACACTTTAGAATAAATGGTACTAAACGGGCCTCTACATGTTGGCTTTGGCCCAATGCATGCCTCCCAAAGGACCGGGTCTCTATAGACCCGTGACCTTAAAGTGTACCAACATAATAATAATAATAAAAATAAATTTATAATACAGTGCTATGTGCAGAAAAATATAAAAACTATGTATTCTGAAATAATTTTATCCAAATAAAACTGAATCGATTAAATAATAATTGAAGCCTTAGTTAAGCTATTGTTATTATTATGAATGCTTTATCTAACCATTAATTCAATCACTACTTGCTGTGTTACTCTGATTAAAAAACATTGAATGGACCATTCACCCACACACATCAGTGCTGTGCCTGTGTGTGTATGGACCACGGTCTCTCGCAGTATAAGCTAAGCCATTTCCTATTGCCCTAAGTATGAATATACCTAACAACTTTTGTTAGATTTACTATATTATAAATATATTTTTTTAATTTGTTATCGTCTTGTATTAGTTAAATCGGGCAATAAATTATTTTTCTTTTTTTTCTTCTTTCACCCCGACAGGGTAGGCTCGAGCCCCTCGATGGGGACATATGAGCTGTTATCGAAGGAAGCACTTACCAGGCCACCAGAAGAAGTGACGTCTTCGAGAGTACTGTTGAAGTAATATACGTCGGTGTAGTTGGTACCATTGACGGTGAAGTATCCAGTCATGCACTCCTGGTAGTTCCCAGAGCAGCTGCGTTGCTTCATCTTTTGCATTTTCCTGGCGACAACAAGCTACATATCAAAGTTGGTCAGATTGTCACGAAAGTTACACAGATATTTGGATCATGATAGCACACATTCGTATTTCGTTGGCATAACACCGGTCAAGTTTTAATTTATTAAAATACATAGATATCATCATAGTAATTTTTTTTTATACACATTTGAAGATGAAAATAAATTTATCACGAGATACAGGTGGAGATAGGCAGGGAATGTGGCTAAATGTGATGATTAGGTTTGTGAGTTAACTACGAAACCCACACTTCATTAATGGACGAACGAAATAATTATGCTCAATTCGAAATAAAATCGTAATACCTAATCTACTTTTTTTTATTTGACCTATGCTCGTCGACAAAGTACGGCGAATCAAGCTTCACCGGTCTTGTGCACTGTATATTAGTGTAAAACTTACCATTGCATTATAAAAGTGGTGCCGATGGTGTAAATGGGTGTGGATCGGTTGACATCGAGGCTGGTCTCTGTAGAGTTCATGATGTACAAGGCTCAATTATTGTCTACGTTCAATAATACCTAGCAGGTCTTCTAAATGCTCATTCATAGTAGATCTGTAACAAAAAAAAAACAATTTACATAATGTTCAATGTTATAAATAATAATAAACAATATCGTAGTAATACTTTTTTTTTATAGAGGGTAGAACAAAAGATGCTATCTTGTGGAGTTTCTTCGGCGGGTTCTTCTCCACAGCAGCACACACATTGCGCGTACCTGCCAGTTCAAACTGATATCGCATCGTTTTTTTAGAGTTTATTCTTCATTTGTTTAAGATGAGAGCCAGTCTTGGTTTTAGCAAAACTTACTAACTAAACTAACTTTATTAAAATTTTACATCGAAAAGTGATTTGTGTAATCTTATTTCGAATAAAACATTTTGAATTTTGGAGTGTTTTTTGTTTATGCGTCAAAAACAGCGCTAATTTACTCATAATCCCATAAAATAAGGATGACACTGCTTTTACCGCTTCAACTAATTTGTACCACTCTCTTGTTTTTACGAGTACCTATAATTATGTACATCTACACTTCTACACTAATATTATAAAGATCATGGTCTAAGAAAGCAAGGTCCTCCATTCGGACCACGTGACTGACACAAGCCTACGTCATCTTGCGCTGTTCAGCCTTGTCGAATGCGTGTTAATAGACAAGGATGAACAGCTCAAAATGACGTAGGCAGGTAGGTAGTTTTTGAGTTTATTTATTACAAGCAAAAAATACAAATCTTTCCTCATTAACAGCTCCATATGTCCCCACCGAGGGGCTCAAGCCTACCCTGAATTCAAAATGAATAGGCCTTAGTCGACCACGCTGGCCCAGTGCGGGTTGGTCAACTTCACACACAACCTTTGATTTTTTTCTCAGGTGTGTGCGTGCAGGTTTCCTCACGATGTTTCCCTTCACCGGAAGAGCGTTGAATAAACGTACATTGGTACGTGCCGAGGCTTGAAACTGCGAACTTCCGAATGGAAGTCAATAGCCCTAGCCACTTGGCCACCGACGCTCTTAGGCCCTTATGCAGGTAGACAGTTTTTGAGTTTATTCATTACAATAAAAAAATACAAATCTTTCCTCATTATAATATTATAGTATGATAATAACTGAAGTTCCAATGTTAGGTATACTTAGTGAGATTCAACGATATTACGTGATATTACTAAAATATTCAAAAAGAGCTTAAATAAATTGGGTCCGGGAACATTAAACAGGATTTAAAAGCTTCTTTAGATAATAATGCTGCGAATGAAAATGTAGACCCTTTTTGATTTCATTAAGGTAATACCTACTAGTAAATTGGGTTTCGTAAAGGTGTTATAATGAAAATATTATCTTATATTTTAATTGAAATAAGGTGAGATTAAATATTTTTTTAGAATGCTAATTCCGTTGGTTGACTAATAAACCAAATAACTAAGATTAGTGTAGAAACAGGATTAAGGCGGAGTTGAAAGTAAATAAAATCTAATACAATGTTGGTACTCTTCATTGACAAAACACCTACCTAAAAAATTTGACTAAAATGGTGAACACGAGTTTAAACATAGAACCATCATAAAACAGTATATTTAGGAGGAAATTTGCAATGATAGACACACGAGTGATTCTATATGGGTTCCCTTTTTGCTTTAAAGTTAGTTTAGGTCGAATGTCTGTACCATAGTCTAAGAAAACAAGGTCTAACCATTAGACCACGTGACTGACACAAACCTACGTCATCTTGCGCTTTTCATCCTTGTCGAATACGTGTTAGTTAATAGACAAGGATGAACCGCGCAAAATGACGTAGGCTTGTGTCAGTCACGTGGTCTAAAGGTTAGACCTTTTTTTCTTAGACCATGGTCTGTACATAGAAAAAAAAGACGAAATCCGTGTCAGGAGGATGTAAGAAGTGAAATAGAACATATCCAGACAATTTTCTTTTTTTTGTTTCTCTGTCTGTTTGTCTGTTTGTACAGGCTAATCTCCGAAACAGTTGGACCGATTTAAATGAAATTTTGCATGATTGTGGTACCTTATATCCCCTGTCAACATCATAGATAGTTTTTACCGCGGGAAAATATCTCATTCCTACGACAAACTGCACAGGAAATTCAAACAACGCGGACGTAGCTAGTTTTAAATAGGTACCTAATTAAAAAGCAAAATGACAGTGACATAAAAATAACTACATCACTTTTATTTCATACAAATTACTTTATCAAAAAATATAATAATTAAAATATAATAATTTTGGTTGCCTGGAAGAAATTGCTACTTTAGCAATAAGGCCACCTGTTGGCTCATTGTCTCACACTTATTAAAATTGTAACTGTCCTATTTATTACTGGTGTCAATAAAGAATATCTGTATTGTATAATAACTGAATCTATCGTACTGAAAAAATCATATTTAGACATCTAAGTTGAATTAATCAACCTGTAAATTGTCTTGATCGTTCATGTGCAGGAGTGAGCTCGCGTCGCGCGGCGAGCCGCCCAAAGGAGGCGGCTGGGGTGCGGCCATACATCTGGAACAATACAAAATTACATTACTTATAGTCACTCCTTTTATTATGCTGACAGATTCATCACGTTTCGAATCTTTCCAATTTTTATTTATTTATTTATTGAATAGTTTATTGTACACATAAATATACAAAGAACAAATACAATATATAGATAGAAGAACACAACAGGTCTGCTTATTTCTAAAGAAATATCTTACATCAGACCCAGAGAAGTGAAAGAACATTTAAACAAGTCGCGAGTAATCGTGCACTAAACAGAAACAAAGAATAAATAAATACCTACTACACCTAAGTTTACACAAACAATATAGAAAGTAATATCATCACTACATAGTATAAAACAAAGTCGCTTTTTCTGTCCCTATGTCCCTCCCTTCGCTTAAATCTTTAAAACTACGCAACGGATTTTGATACGGTTTTTTTTAATAGATAGAGTGATTCAAGATGAAGGTTTTTATGTATAATACATGCATAATATGCTTAAGGATAACCCACAATAACCATTTTCCCGTGCAGAGCCGGGGCGGGTCGCTAGTAATACATAAATTGATAACAATACAATACCTTCTTAAATAAAAATATATACACATACACATACTTACTACCTACCATAATTAAAATATACTACTTATATACTCACTAAATATTTGACGGCCTCGTAGCCTAGTTGGTAGTACGCCTGCCTTCGAAGCACAAGGTCGCGGGTTCGAATCCCGCCCAGGGCAAACATTCGTGTGATGAGCACTTGTGTTTGCCTTGTGTGTGAAATGTCCCACATATTATTATTCTTATTATTATATCTTACTTGAAATTAAATTTGCTGATTGCTTTTGGAAAAAAAAAGTTAATTTAAAGTATAGATGCACATGATATATTAGAATTGGTAATCAGAGACGGAGCCCGTCGCGTCGTCGTCTCCTTCACGATGTTTTTCAGTATCAACGCGCTAGGCCTAGGTCCGACCGAGGAGGCTCCCTCGAGCCGCCCCTAGACGTGTTAGTACATGACTACTGTGGGGTAGAGTCTTCCGCTCCCCCGCAAGTCTGGTGAAGCTTGATCCGTCGTACTTTTTCGACTCAAGCATAGGTTATTGTTAGTTTAGTTAATGTTTAAATTAATAAATCCTATAAATATTTGTCAGTAGCTGTCTGCCCGCGGCTACGCCCGCGTTGTTTTTCGACTTTTCCGTAGTAATTTTTAACTGTCCTAAGGGAACTCTTTAATTTTTCGCCATTAAAACTATCCAAATGCAAAATTTCATTTAAATCGTAAGTTTTCGAGCGTAATTCTATCCAATATTTGTGTCTCAAAATTAATTGTCTCAAATAATGATTACAAAACTAAAGAATAAGATAATACAAATTTTATTTGCTTTGAAAACACGAATAGCACTTAATTTAATACATGACAAAAATATTCGATCTTTGTTTTAATATTCGAAATGAATTTCAATAATCAAATTACACGTTGTTGCTTTTGAAAATGGTATTTTGACAATTATTTTAGAACATAAGCGGCCAGTGATATTTTAAATTTGCGGGATTCACTTAATTCATCGTTCTCTCTCACTAGATGTTTCTGGCAATGACACGTTTCGTTCATCTGCCGTCCAGCACAGATTGCCGCCGGAACGACGCGACGCGACGTCCGGTAGCGGCCAGAGCTTATCTGATCCGGTCCCGGCCTGCCTCGGTATGTTTACCTATACCAGGCCCGGCGTACTCCGCGCCAGAGCTCCAGAATGTACCTACGCCGGGCGGCCTCATATATGAGGCCAGTTAGTAGGAAAAACGCGCGCGCTTGTGACGACGCGATTATTTAGTCTGTCTGTAGTAATATGGACTCTTGCGGCGCGGTTTTAAGGTGCGTTTTGTTTTAATACGAGCGCAACGACAAACGGTAGGCTATTACAGCCAGGGTCACGTTCGACGCGTTCAAAGTAATTTAAACGTTAGTGGCGTGGTAGCTAGAATTAAATTCGCACGTTTGCTATCAGAGTGCGCCTTCTGTACCTAGTACTATTATTTATTCTGTGCCTATACGTAGAGTGGTAAGAGATTAGCAATACGTTACGTTCCAACTGAGGGGCTCGATTGGACTCTGAAATCACGCTGAATAGGCCTTAGAAAGCGAAGGCCCAGTGCGGGTTGGTCAACTTTATACACAACCTTTGAATTGATTCGCAGGTGTGTGCAGGTTTCCTCACGATATTTTCCGTCACCGTGAGCATCGAATAAACGTACATAATGAATTTGAAAATCGAAGACACATTGTTACGTGTCGTGGCTTGAACCCGCGAACTTCTGAATGGAATTCAATAGCCCTGGCGACTTGGCCACCGACGCTCTACGTAACTCAGCTATTTAAAACTAAACCATTTTACTGTAGATCTTGAAAAGTCGCATAATATTCTTTACAATACATGTGCTCGAAAAGGAGCGTTTTCTAGGCAGCCAAACAGTGCGGAAAGTGGCACTTTTCCGCACTAGTGCTTTTTACTTTTCAGTTTTTTTTTAATTTTTTCTCAGCCTGTCATTCAGCCAGTCAACCTAACATTTCAGTATTTGAGATATTTTTATTACCAATTGTTACTAATATAAAGGGAACAATAAAAATAACAATTCAATAAACGCGTTTATAATTAGTATAATTACTTTAGAAATTGATTTTTATTGATAAATTACGTTCAAATATTAATTAAAAATTTGCGTGGCTGAATAAATTTTACTCATTGCCTTATTGCGATTCGACAGCTTTGCACATGCGCAGTAGATGTTTTTTTCAGCGCGAATGTGTTTTGTTTATGAAGCCCGTCATTTTATACGCCTTTTTAATATAACTGTTTTTTTTTCTTGCACAATGCATTGTAAAATCTTGTATGATACACGTGCGAAAGATGATTTCCGACTCGTGTCGGCTTATACACTCGCTCGCTTTGCTCGCTCGTGAATAAAATGACACTCATCGGAAATCACATACTTTCCGCACTAGTATCATAAATAACTATTATAGTTGAAGAAGTCTTTTATTGCTTACGTTTCCCATTTTTTCCCGTTTTTTTTGTACATATTTTATTTTTAATTCCCCTTTTGAAGTTAGCTGTTATGCTTGTAAAAATTTGCCGTCGTAATATACTTTTAATTACATCTATAATTGTGGTGTTCAAAAGGATAGACTTTTGTCCAGCATTGGACGACTTTCGACTGAAATGATGATGATGACTTTAATAATTATATAGATAAAATAAATATTAATATTAGTAAAATTTACTATACATCGGTGTTTCTCAAAGCATAAAGCATGGATATTGTGTAGTAGTTCAATGGTTCTGTGAACTGGACTGGAAGCAGGCTTACTTAAGGAGAAAGATGTTACATAATACGAGTACAACTACAAACTGTGATAATATAATTTGACATTCAAGAATTCCTGTGGATTTGTAGACACTTTAATGCCACAACAATTTTTAAAATAATCAACTGCTTGCTTGCTTACTAAGTGTGCTCGTCTAACGATAGTTTGCCCTGGGCGGGATTCGAACCCCCGTCCCTATGCTTTCAAGGCAAGCGTTCTAACTAGGGTACGAAGCTGCCTACTTTGATGATGACAAAACACCGATACAGACCATGGATACAGACGACATAATTTACATTATAAGCTTATACTAGCTTTCCGCCCGCGTTGATTCTTTTTCCCGTGGGAATGTAGTACTTTCCCGCGATAAAAAGTAGCATATTATGTCCCTTCCTCAAGATATATTCTATCTCTGTACCAAGATTTATCAAAATCGGTCCTGTGATTATGGCGTGAAAGCGTAACAAACAGACAGATAGAGAGACAGAGTTACTTTCGCATTTATAATATATAGTAGGGATAGGAAAAATCTGGTGCGAGTTGAAATGGCGTAGAGAAAGTATTCATTTCATTTATTCTTTAACAATATAAAAGTATTTTTTTCTTTAAGACTTTTCTGTTTTTTGATTGTGCACGAGTTTACAACATTCCAGATTTCTTTTATAGAATTTTTAGCCGTTTCAATCCTTTTCTGAATCGTTTTAGACTTTGCACTCCTTAACACCTTTTTATATATTTTAATATAGGACGCTCGGTAATTGATTAATGTATTTAATTATCATTATAAGATTTATCCAGTGTACAAAGTACTCTTTTCATTTTGCTAGAAATTCTGATTTTGTTATCCATTTCAGACTGGTAAGTAGATGTACTTAATTGACTTTCTTACTGACTTTTCTGTAGCTGTTTGAAAATAAGTCTTGAAAAGTCTTCAGAATCCCATTTATTCTCAACTGTTCTTAGACTCATGATTGGCGTGCCTTATTTTCTTAAGTAGTTTACCATAACGGAATGTATACTTAATGTCGTATTATTAAAACAAATCAATTCGACGCGTATAACTAGCTTATTTAGATACCATTTTGCATATAAATACGCACGTAAATTATTAGTGTAGCAGTAGCATTGTAAAAAAAACCGCCATCATGAAATTGTTTTTGTGTCTCATTTCGCTCAGTATTCTTGTGATAATAGCCGATGTCGTAATCGGAGAGCCTGGTAGTTTAAAAGGCGGTGAGTTTTTTTAATTTATTAAAAAACTTTCTTATATCATAAGCGCAAAATTACTCAGTCTGTTTGTTACAATTTTGCTCAAACAGCGAAACTGAATCTTTTCCATTCTTAAGACTATAAATATAATACATCTCTTGTCTTCAATCTAATTTAAAATACGTTCATACAAAACTATAATAATAATAATGAGTTTATTGAACTAAAGATACAAGTTTACATAATATTTATGCTACATTACAGATAGGTACAAGAAATTAACAATAGGGATACCCACTAACGCCATGATTTCTTGTATTTTAAGGAACAGTGATGGCTCCATGGGCGTTTAAATTAAACCTCTTCAAATAAAAATATTTATCTTCAAATTTCAGATGTTATAGAGCATAGCTGCGAACCGAGTCAATGTGTAAAAGACGAAGATTGCCTTTACTTGAACAATGGTTCTCATCCAATTGTTGGTGTTATACCTGGTTGTAGATTAGATAAGAAATTAATACCAAATTGCTGTTTGTATTCAACGAAGTCCCCGTCCTCATGAAGCCACTAGCGATGGGACTCATTGAAGATATAATACCTACTCGTATCACGCATGTGAATTAATGGAAATAAAAAATATATCATGTGAACACTGAAAAAATTTGTTTATTTACTCCCTTAAAAACTCTATAGTTATGTCTTTTAATAAACTGATCCATTTTCGTAAAAATTGACGCCATTGATCGGTTTATTATAAAAAAAAATTGATTAAATCGATTTTACTTAAACTGTTTGTTGTGTAACAAGTCCGGTGAAGCTTGATCCGTCGTACCTTTTCGACTCAAGCATAGGTCAATTAAAAAAAAAAAAAAAAAAATCGTTGTGTAATCAATTTATACTTTCAAGGTAGCCTGGTAGAAATTGGTACCCAGAAAAAAGGCAGCCTACACTTTCTAGCCTTATTTTGTTTAATATAACAGGTACTATATTTTCCAGTGTGCAATAAAGTATTTACTATTTATGATACTTCCTATAGATTAGGATAGGTAGATTTATTATACATCTACAATGATAAAATTTTTTTCAAGTTTTCTTAATTCCTTCAAACCATTTTCAGTAGCTTATTTATTTTTTCATAGAAGCTCTAGTATTATAAAATAGATTAAATATTTATGTGTTGTCGAAAATTGACTTATTTTGAAGATTTTCGTGGTTCTGTGGCATTGATCATGCCATCCCTTGTCGGCCTGGCTGCAAGTATAATATTAATATTCTAAGTTTAAATTTTATTAGAGACCATATTATGGTCTAAGAAAACAAGGTCTAACCGTTAGACCACGTGTTCCTCCTTGTCTATTAACACGCATTCGACAAGGATGAACAGCGCAAGATGATGTAGGTTTATGTCAGTTACGTGGTCTAATGGTTAGACCTTGTTTTTAACCGACTTCACAAAAGGAGGAGGTTCTCAATTCGACGCGTATGTTTTTTTTGTGTGTTTGTTATAAGATATCTCCGCCAATTGTGAACCAATTTTCAAAATTCTTTTTTTAATCGACCAGGTTTACTTGCAGGGTGGTCCCATAAAAATTTCGCTGAGATCGGATGATTAAATTTGAAGATATGAGGAAATAACTCCTCAATTGACGATGCCGTTATACCCGATCGGTAAATTATTTTGGCAATATCTCGGCTTCTTATCAATCGATTTCAATATTTTTTTGTTTTATAGATAGAAGTTGTACTCAAAATGGTTTCATATAAATTTGGATTATATCTCATGGCGGAGTAGAAGACTAAAACCATGAAGGAAGAAAAAATTTTACGCGCCCAGATGGAGTATCATGCCCATTTTGTATCGAAACCAATGCGGCCGCTCAGAGGGGTGGGAGGGTAGGGGGAAGAGGGAGACGGTGTTTGTTTTTTAACTCTATCAGTCTCTATCACACATCTTTGAATACGGTACGTTAGAAAAAGATAGAGACATTCATTTATGACATGCCCAACTAAAAACAAAATATCAATAAAGTATGACATTTATTTGTCTTTATTTGGCATGTAAAATACAAGAAACTTAATGGTTACTGAATTTGAAAATAGTGATGTGATGTGGTATGAAGCGTAACGTATATTTACTATCGATTATTTTCGTACATTTTATCACATGACTACTGGACTTATTTATCGAACTTCTCATATACAATGGTGATCAACTTGCAACTTGCAATAATATTGGGAATTGCTTACTTCTTTGGGCATTTTGTATTTCGTCTTTTTGCTTTTCCATACATATATTAGGTATATCTTTTATTTCCTAGAGAGCAGCGAACTACCTAGAGAGGCATGGTGACAGACAAATAAAAATACAGTCAAAACCGTGCCAGTAATGTAGAGTTCTTTTTTTTCATAATTTGGTGGGAAACCTGAAAGCTTCTACAATTCGATACAAAAGTTAGAGTGTAACATAATAAAATCAAGTGTAACTTTAGTATTATTTATTGTGTATATTTGTATTGAATTGTTTATTTAATTAGTTATTATTTATAGCCGCTTAAATAAGCATCAACTAAACTCTTCTAGTGGGTGTCTTACTGTGAGAATGGACAACTAACAACAACCCGCCTGCCAAACGTAAAGATTTTTCCAAAAGCCTCCTGAAGGAACCTTAGTCCAGCAGCGCAGCGGGACTGTTTCAGGCTGTTTGTTTCCATCACTGCTTGGCAATTGAGATGGGGTTCACAGTGGTTGTAGGTTACGCGCCGGGAACTATACATTCGTCTATTTTATTTTAATATAAGCAAGCAAGCAAACGCGCAGTGGACGGATGGATGGATGTTAGGTTGTTGATTATCACAACCCACAACCCTTACGCTAGCGAGGCGCAATTGTTTTTGGTAAGTCGCCGGGAACCACAAGGCGGCGTCCTTCATACCTTATTACCGGGGTAGTCAATAGCAACAACTGCGATCCCTGATCCGTCAAGTAAGCAGTATACTATAAGAAGTGTTGCTTAATACCCGCGTAAAATTTTTTCTTCCTTCATGACTAAAACGAAAACTCTTCAATAAACAACAGCACACTCATTGCGTTGGTTTTGTTATAATTGAAATAACAAAAAATATGCGGTATTGGTTCATATATTCTGTAAACTAGTCATAGATTAAAGATTTGAAAACCCCAAGTGAAGATAACAACTTAAGAATTTTTCCGTGGACTAACGGGCGAGCGTCGTCGGTATCGTCGTGGGTATCGTAGTGGTTTGGTCAGTTGTTCGCCATTCGGAAAACAAATTACAGTCCAATCAATTATAGCAATGTTTTAAAATTTAAAATTCAAACTTAATACTGTAAAGGAAACATAGTGAGAAAATCTGCATTTAATTATGTACTAAACAAAACAAATTAAAGTTTTGTGAGTACCTAACTTGTCATGGTAAATTTCCACTAAAAAGGGTAAAATAAAAAGATAATTTGAAAAATATATAAAACCGCCTTCAAGGTCCTAACCTACACTAAAAAGTTACAAATAAAATATAAATCTAGCTGAAAGCATATCAATTTAATATGGCTATTAATATTCCTTATTTACATAAATTGTAACATCACATAAATATGTGTAGACATTGTTATACACTTTATCTTGGAGTCGGTGCCAGCTAATCACCATCATTTCGACCAAAAGACTTCTACTGCTAGCAGTCATCTATAGTGGGCTCAGTATCTAGTACTCTGACCGCGTTCTTTATTTTTTTTTATTCAACGATCTGTACTTTTGAGATCAGATGTGGTTCCGATTAAATAGCTAGCCTCAACTGGCACCGACTCCAAGGTGAAGAGTATAACAATGTCTACACATATTTATGTGATGTTACAATTTATGTAAATAAGGAATATTAATAGCCATATTAAATTGATATGCTTTCAGCTAGATTTATATTTTATTTGTAACTTTTTAGTGTAGGTTAGGACCTTGAAGGCGGTTTTATATATTTTTCAAATTATCTTTTTATCTTAGACCATGTTCGAGACATATTTATTTTCGTGGATTGTCTCAGTTTTATTTTGACATCTTCCTGTCTCAGCGCTGAGGGAAAGCTCTCTTCCCTATTCTATCTCCATTGTTATTTTCAAAGTTATGTTATGTTAGAAGTAGTGATGTGCCGTTTCCGGGAATATTCCACGTGCCCACACTAAGAATGCTACTTTCCTTTTAAGGCTAACTAGGACGAGTCAGTGAGATCTGTAGGGTCGGTCGGGTCGTTAGGTACCTAACTGGAAAGCACCAACCCGGTCTACCACATCTAGCCAACTTGAACAGCAAATTTCGTTGGGAATATTCCTGGGAACGGAAATTTCCCGGGAATGGTGGGAATATACCCGGAAACGGCACATCTATAGTTAGATGTGTGTTCCAGTGCCAGTTAATTAAAGTAAAGAGTGAATACAAAAGTTACGCAAGTATATTATTCTTGAGGGCAGCCACACCGACATTACAGGAGGCAATCGTCTAGTAGACTTCTTTTTGCTGAAATGATGATAAATAATAGGGAAATATGTGGTTAACCATACGTTGATTCTTTTTACGTCAGTCCTTTTAGTTTATTGTAAAAAGTGCAAAATTTAATCATGATTCAGTCTCATTAGGATAAAAAATGCAGCAAAATGCAAAATAAACTTCAATTAGTTGTTTTTTTTGCCGCCGTATTGTTTTTCAGGTGCAACGAGTAATTTTTCGAACTGCTATGAGAAACTTGTTACAAGATTTGCCTTTGACAATCACAATTTAGATATTGTTTCTGAGTCTATAATATTGTGTATTATTTGTACAGTAAGCCAGACAGGACATACGCATTGCGAATCTTAGTGCACTAACATAAGCATAAGCACGGATAAAGACTAGCTAATGTTAGACATAGACTAGCGTTGAATTATTTTTGGAGACAGTAACAAATATAAAGTAAGTACGATCATTGAAAGAACAAAGAGTTCAAAGAGTTGAAAGAATTTATTTTTTAACTGTTGGACATTATTACATCACCTAGGTATGTCATTTAAATTATCTTTTCTGGCGAGTTCAAAAATTTGGCTGTCTTCTGTGGAAAAGAGCTCGCCGAAGAAACTCCACAGGCGTTGCATCTGTTAAACATGCACATGAACTGTAGTAGACTCAGTGCCTTATAATTATAACCCGTTTCCCGTAGGAATGATATATTTTGCTGTGATAAATGATTATTTTCCTAGCACTTCTAACCTGACGTGTTTCGCAGTACATGTTTGATTCAAAAACAGTCATTAAGTACTGTTCTAGGTTATATACACATGTAGCGTAATGTATGAAAAATTAATAAGTCTAAATCAATTTTACGTATAAGTCGCGTCATGTATAAATTAATAGTTTAAAAATCACTAGAAAAACACGCTTATATAAATGCCCAGACATTGTCAATTCGAAGGTCTTATTAAGACAAATCAAATGAGCCCAAATTCGCAGAGAAAGTGTGTGTTCTTAGACTCATGATTGGCGTGCCTTATTTTCATTAGTAATTTCCATGTGTAACGAAATGTATGCGTAATGTCGTATTATTAAAACAAATCCATTCGACGCGTATAATTAACTTATTTTGATACCATTTTACTGGCAAAGAATAATGGCAATGCATTACTGCAGACATTTCGTTTCACGGCGTTTAAGTTTTGGGATTATTGTAGTTAAATAAGAATGTTTTACATAAATTCAGTTGGGTATCAGTACTATTCCATGTGAAAGAGAAAATCCAGATATAAAAAATTACTAAAATTACGAAGCGATGAAAGTATTTAAAAAAAACATACTTTTAACTTCATAAACATATTTGAACCGCTTAGGACTTTTGAAAGTAGCTTAAGCTACTAATATGAACTACTACCACAGACTACTATTACTAACTAATTTAAAGTAATAATATTTCTTAAGCTTTCTAGGCAACGTAATTATTAATGAGTAACCAAATGCTGTCAGGTCTGATAGTAGGCAGTCTATGTCTCAGACGTCAAATTGTAGGTGCCATGTACCATCTGACCACTAGATTTGGAAATGTCGTATTCAGACTGTAATGAAAAATATATATTTCTGTAATGAAAATGAAAATGAAAATGAAATATGTTTTATTCGAAGTAAGATTTTACAAATCATTTTTCGACGTCGAGGCGGGTTCACAATTTGGCTGTCTTCTGTGGAGAAGAACCCGCCGGAAGAAACTCCACAGGCGTTGCATCTTTTCAAACTATTTTACAAAAATTATTATTTTATACAATTTGATTCATATAACAAAGAGTGCAAACGAAGTATGCAATTAGAGGAAGGCAACCAGTCAAAGTAGAAAAACGAAATTATGTAACCAAAAAACAACCGGCAATCGACTAGAGTAGACCAGTCCTCCCCAACCAAGCAGCACCACGTTCACGGGTTTGACTCATGGGTCAGCCACCGCCGGGCTCAACCATATTAGAGGGAGCCCAACGACCCGGCCCATACGCCACCGCAAGTCAGGACACTTTAGTGAGCATGAATACTCAGTCAGCCAGATGTTGTCACGACAATCTAATTGATGGCTTCCATTGCATAGTCGATTCGCACTACAATGTTGCACAATTACGTAGTTTTTACAAACAAATTTTGTTAAGCACTGTGTTTCCCGTGTCGAGCTGGAGTCTCCACACACCAAGCTTTCTTATCGTTCAAATATTCATCCAATCCATAGTACGCTTTCTTACATAGACATTGCTTCACGTGGCATTTAAACCTTTTTTCTGGAAGATTCACAATATCATCAGGTATTTTATTATAGTAGCGTACACAGAGCCCCACAAAAGAAGTACTGACTTTAGCCAATCTATAGTTATCACGAGCTAGTTTATTTCTATTTCTGGTATTACGATTGTGAATATCAAAATTATTTTTAAATTCGTGGATATTTTTTCTAACGTACATAATATTTGCATAAATATATTGACATGGAACTGTCAAGATGTCTATTTCTTTAAACAGTTCTCTAAGTGATTCCCGACACCGAAGTTGGTATATTGCTTTAATGGCTCTTTTCTGCAAAATAAAAACTGTGTTAATATCGGATGCCCTACCCCACAACAAGATACCGTAAGACATTATACTATGAAAGTAACTGAAATAAACTAACCTAGCTGTTGCTATGTCTGATAACTGTCTGATTTTCCTCACTGCATACGCAGCCGAGCTAAGCCTCCCCGACAGAGAAGATATATGAGGACTCCATTGTAGTTTAGCGTCAATAGTTATACCTAAGAAGACTGTACTGCCTACCAGATCAAGCCGTTCATTATTTAACACAATGTCACCCCTACAGCTGTTCACATTTGGTAAAGTAAATTTGATGCACTTAGTCTTCTTTGCGTTTAATACCAGGTTGTTAGCAGTAAACCAGTTATGAACCTGTTGAAGAGTGCTATTTATTTCATTATACTCAGGTGATCTTCGGTTTAGTTTAAAAATAAGAGAAGTGTCATCCGCAAATAATACAATGTTCGACAAATTTTGAACTACGCATGGCAAATCATTAATATATACTAAGAATAAAAAAGGTCCTAATATGGAACCTTGCGGCACATCCATTTTTACTAAAGATCCCTTGGATTTCATTTCATTTATTTGTACCTTTTGAATCCTGCCCTCTAAGTAGGACTGAACTAGTTTAAGTGCACTATTTCTGACCCCACTTTTTGTACTTTATGAAATAAGATATACTTATAATAATTATACCTATGTTTGAGTGTAGGTAGGTACCTCTATAGCGCCGGTGACCAAGTGGCTAGGGCCGTTGACCTCCATTCAGAAGTTCGCGGGTTTAAGTCTTGGCACCTTCTAATGTGTTTTAGGTATTCGAATTCATTATGTACGTTTATTCGACGCATTTACGGTAAAGGAAAACGCTGTGAGGAAACCTGCACACACCTGCGAAGTAATTCAAAGGTTGTGTGCGAAGCTAACCAACCCGCACTGGGCCAGCGTGGTCGACTGAGGCCTATTCACCCTGATTTCAGGGTAGGCTCGAGCCCTTCGGTGGGGACATGTATGAGCTGTCAATGATAGGGACTAAGTCGACTAATCCCCGCACCAAAACGAGTTCTCCGCCTATATCACCCCAGCCCCGCACTCCGCCGGGTGCTGTCAGGTGCTATTCGATGAAGCAGTAAGACTTCATTTACGTCTGGCAATGGCAATGGCATTTCCAATAGAGTTGAATAGCGTCAAAAGAGCAGAATGAGAAGAGGCGCAAAAGGTCAAAAGCGCATAATGTCAAAGGCGCAGAATGACAAAAGCGCATAGGAACAAAAATCTACTCATAAAAAAGAAAACTTCTTGGATATCGATTTTTGCTTTTTTTGCTAAGTCTGACTTACACAAAGTGGGAAAAAATAATTATTTCTATTCAAAAATAAGGGTTTATCTTTACGTTTCCCCTATGTCCCCCCCCCCAGCCCTGTGTTAATAATCTAATGTTCAAGGTTGTTCTTTTACTGCAATTTACCTAAACATACCTATTTATTATACATTTATATCTCAGAATCAGGTGTCCCCTAAAAACATATTTTAGGGAGGGGTTCCTCACACATAATGTGTACCTACGAAGCGCGAAAGCCTCAAACAAACATTAGAAAAGAAGATTTTTTGTCTATATACGCTTTTGTCATTTTGCGCCTTTGAGATTGTGAGTCTTTGGCATTATGCGCTTTTGACCTTTTGCGCCCACTTGTCATTTTTCTCTTTTGACATTTTGCTCCGAAACGGTCTCGCCCGACGCATCGCTAGTCGCGCCGCGTGTCACTGGCTTTGGCCGGTCCCTACGCGTTTGTATCATTGACATTTTCTAATCGTGGTCATTTATAACTTTCTACTTATCTATAGAATGCAATTCGATTAAATATTATTGGTTTAAGCGTAACGTATGATTAAAGAGTTATGTTGTTTTGTTTACTTTTAATCAATTTTACGCTATATATTTACCGATGATATTTGTATAAATATAAATGAGAATCTAAAAAGTTTCATTACTTACTAAATCCATCATGAAAGTACTTTTTTGCCTTGTTTCTCTCAGCGTACTTATGATAATAGAGTCAGATATGGCGAGCGGAAAAAATCCCCTAAAAGGAGGTGAGGATTTTTCTTATTTTAACTTGCTTGTTGCTTATTTTCAGGACAACTAGTAAATTTTAACTGTTTTTTTTTTGGCGCGATATATATATTTAATACCGTGCATCGTCGTATTAACTTTAATTTGTAGACAGTAGCTGGGATCAATGGCTTCACGTGCGTTCCGAATTTTTTTTTTTTTTTTTTTTTTTTTTTTGAATTGACCTATGCTTGTGTCGAAAAGGTACGACAAATCAAGCTTCACCGGACTGGATGCGTTCCGAAACACTGAATCATGTTTCTTTTCGGACAATCAAGTGACTTAGGCTGCAATGTCCAATGTCCAAACTAAAAAGTGTCACAAAATTGTATTCGGCTTTTGAATTCGAAACCCCCGTAATGAATCGTATTACTACTTACAAAACAAATTTAGCATTATATAAATATGCAAACGTTGTTATTAAAGTAAGAAAGTAGTAGGACGACTTGGACGCGTATAACAAAGATTGGTGCACAGATGCCTTTGACCGCGACTCGTGGTATAACCAAGTGGAAGCCTTTGCTCAGCTGTGGGACATGAAATAGGCTATATAAAAAGAGAAATTAAAAACCTAGCCATAACCGGGGCCAAAATTTTTTCTACATTTTGCACTACTCCATTTTGGACCATCCGATATTTGTTTATGTATAATAATTATATTTTTTATTTCCAGATGTTATAAATTGTACTTTAGCGGATTGCAAAACTGATGACGACTGTATTTTCGTCCACAAAAATGGGCTCCTCGGTGTTACTCATGGATGTAGAAAAAGAGGTCTTAGTTTAATAACTGAATGCTGTTTGTACGAATTGGTGTCACCACATGATAACGGTAAATATATCATGTGAGGTATTGAAACTGAGGAGTCTCTACTCAGAGTCTAATGACGTTTTAGGAGATAAAATTGCAAAACGTTAATATTTCTCGGTATCTTGTAAACAAATGTGGATTAGGGATCAATACTATTGCTAACACACTTAGTATGCCTTGTGTTTTATATTATAGTAGAGTTTTAAAATTCTACTTCGCATGAATTGTGTTCAGAGTCAGGCATATTTATTGCTTTTCTACCATCCAAAAGAGATTTTTTTAGAGAGGAACCAAGAAATTTTTAACACCCAGATAGTTACCTTACATCAGAATAAATATCTATAATAAATGTGGCTGTAAGTTACGAAATTAATTAGGTTTTTGCTGAATACAGCATTGACTATCAGCACTAGATGAAATTCCTTTACGCGAGAACTTTTCCAACAGCTCCATGATCATTTTGAGTGACCACCGAGCTGTTGTCGACGCTAAAAGTTAAGTGCAATATGTAGATCGCTCAGTAAAATGAATTATTCAGCATGAACAAAATCTGCAAAAGACTAAAAAGAGAGGAAAATAAATTAGGAGACCTTGTTCTGTTGAAGTTCTACATGTTGAGTAACGTTTGGCTTACTTTTTCAGGATTTGGGAGACATTTTGAGACCTATTAAACGTATTTTTAGTACTGAGAAAAACTTAGTTAAAATTACTAAGAAATATGTTTTATTTCTCTAAATTAGAATGATTAATAAGCATTTTATATAGTAACAAAAACTAGCATAAAACTGGCACTGTCCGTTTTATGTGACATGCCAAAAAATTATGAAAATAAATATTTTTTTGATTTTTTTAAAAGAATATATCCTTTTTTATCCCTATAAATACCTAGAAATAAGATAAAATCTTTTGAATCATCATGGCATCAATGAGTGCCAATTTACTGGTTAAGATATAGTCTATCTCTGTACTAAGATTTATCAAAATCTGTTTTATAATTTTGGTGTGAGAGCGTAACAAACAGACAGAGTTATTCATAATGTTATATTATACTTATAGTAGGAATAAGGAAAAACCGGTCAAGTGCGAGTTGAAATGGCGTAGAGAAAGTGTTCTTAGACTCATGATTGGCGTGCCTTATTTTCATTAGTAATTTCCATGTGTAACGAAATGTATGCGTAATGTCGTATTATTAAAACAAATCCATTCGACGCGTATAATTAACTTATTTTGATACCATTTTACTGGCATAGAATAATGGCAATGCATTACTGCAGACATTTCGTTTCACGGCGTTTAAGTTTTGGGATTATTGTAGTTAAATGTTTTACATAAATTCAGTTGGGTATCAGTACTATTCCATGTGAAAGAGAAAATCCAGATATAAAAACGAAATGTTTTACTAAAATTACGAAGCGATGAAAGTATTTAAAAAAAAACATCCTTTTAACTTCTTAAACATATTTGAACCGCTTAGGACTTTTGAAAGTAGCTTAAGCTACTAATATGAACTATTACCACAGACTACTACTACTAACTAATTTAAAGTAATAATATTTCTTAAGCTTTCTTGGCAACGTAGTTATTAATGAGTAACCAAATGCTGTCAGGTCTGATAGTAGGCAGTCTATGTCTCATACGACAAATCTGACCACTAGATTTGGAAATGTCGTATTCAGACTGTAATAAAAAAATATGAGCTATTGCTGTACTTTATAAAATACTAGCGACCCGCCCCGGCTCCGCACGGGAAAATGGTTACTGTGGGTTATCCTTCAGTATATTATGCATGTATTATACATATAAACCTTCCTCTTGAATCACTCTATCTATTAAAAAAAACCGCATCAAAATCCGTTTCGTAGTTTTAAAGATTTAAGCGTACAAAGGGAGGGACATAGGGACAGAGAAAGCGACTTTATTTTATACTATGTAGTGAAGATATATAGGTACATATAGGTAGGTAGGTATAGGTAGGTAGGTATATAGGTAGATATTATTGTACCTATGTTTGAGCGTAGGTAGGTACCTCTATAGCGTCGGTGACCAAGTGGCTAGGGTCGTTGACCTCCATTCAGAAGTTCGCAGGTTCAAGCCTCGGCACGTACTAATGTGTTTTAGATATTCGAATTCATATGTACGTTTATTCGACGCATTTACGGTAAAGGATAACGCTGTGAGGAAACCTGCACACACCTGCGAAGTAATTCAAAGGTTGTGTGCGAAGCTAACCAACCCGCCCTGGGCCAGCGTGGTCGACTGAGGCCTATTCACCCTGATTTCAGGGTAGGCTCGAGTCCCTCGGTGGGGACATGTATGAGCTGTCAATGATAGGGACTAAGTCGACTAATCCCCGCACCAAAACGAGTTTAATAAGAAGATTTTTTGTCATTATGCGCTTTTGTCATTCTGCGCCTTTGACATTGTGCGTCTTTGGCATTATGCGCTTTTGACCTTTTGCGTCCACTTGTCATTTTGCTCTTTTGACATTTTGCTCCGAAACGGTCTCGCCCGTCGCATCGCTATTCGCGCCGCGCGTCACTGGCTTTGGCCGGTCCCATGGTCTAAGAAAACAAGGTCTAACCATTAGACCACGTGACTTGACACAAGCCTACGTCATCATGCTGTTCATTCTTGTCGAATGCGTGTTAATAGACAAGATGATCAGCATGATGACGTAGGCTTGTGTCAAGTCACGTGGTCTAACGGTTAGACCTTGTTTTCTTGGACCATGGCCGGTCCCTACGCGTTCTTCTCTTTGACATTTTCTAATCGTGGTCATTTAGGTATAGCTTTCTTTTTATCTTTAGAATGCAATTAAAATATTGGTTTAAGCGTAACGTATGATTAAAGAGTTATGTTGTTATGTTTACTTTTAATCAATTTTACGCTAAATATTTACCGATAAAATTTGTATAAATATAAATGAGAATCTAAACAGTTCCATTCCTGACTAAATCCATCATGAAGGTACTTTTTTGCCTTGTTTCTCTCAGCGTACTTATTATAATAGAGTCAGATATGGCGAGCGGGAAAATGACCCTAAAAGGAGGTGAGGATTTTTCTTATCTTTCAGGACAGCTAGCAAATTTTGACTGTTTTTTTTGGCGCGATATATATATTTTATACCGTGCATCATCGTATTAACTTGCTGCACAAACCCAGTACTCAGTTTTAATTACTAAGCCGCCTAGACTTCTAAGATGGCTCGTACAACCACCATAATAGTAATAGGCCGGGAGATGTTGACAGAAATTTTTAGGTCATTTGTTACAGTATGGCGGTTCTACAGGGGTCTTAGTCACAGAATACCAAATAGTAGTCCCTATCTTAGTACGCAATGACGAAAAGATAAATGATGATTGGTCATAGCGCTGGTACCGGCCGGCGCGGCGGCCCAATCGCGTGGGCGTTATGGGAACTCGTCGGATAAATTACGAAAGTCAAACGATTTGTTACACAAACATTTTAGTATTTTCCGATAGCCCGTAAAAAATTACTAGACGGTAGTGTCATGCCATACTTCTCCGGTGTGGCTTACAGCCCGCCATACAGACGCGAATGCGTTAATAAAAAATAAAAAATTCAACCATTTGTACCAGGCTAATTTTTGCACAGTTGATCATCGTCGTGCAGCCATTTACGAAAATCACCATGCCATTCTTTTCGGACAGTTCCAAATGGTCGCCATACCGCCGAAAATCTGCATATATTTTTATTCGCCTTACAATTTGTACCACCTTCAAATTTTTTTTCAACAGCTCCTGAATGATGATAAATAGAAGTGTGATAATGTCATACCTGTGGGAGGTGGGGAATGAGTATAATTTTGTTTTTAAATGTAAGATTTGGTTCGTATTTTGAACGATTTGTAACAGTATGTTGCCCCTTTTTCCCTCTATTAGAAGTATGGCAAATATAATAATGGTCACATTACATCATATAATTTCCAAAAATCCAAATGCCATACTCTTACAAATTTCTACTTTCGTAAATGGCTGCACGACGATGATCAACTGTGCAAAAATTAGCCTGGTACAAATGGTTGAATTATATTTTTTTTATTAACGCATTCGCGTCGGTATGGCGGGCTGTAAGCCACACCGGAGAAGTATGGCATGACACTACCGTCTAGTTATTTTTTACGAGCTATCGAAAAATATTAAAATGTTTGTGTAACAAATCGTTTGACTTTCGTAATTTATCCGACGAGTTCCCATAACGCCCACGCGATTGGGACGCCGGTACCAGCGCTATGACCAATCATCATTTATCTTTTCGTCATTGCGTACTAAGACCCCTGTAGAACCGCCATACTGTAACAAATGACCTAAAAATTTCTGTCAACATCTCCCGGCCTATAATTTGTAGACAGTAGCTGGGATCAATGGCTTCACGTGCGTTCCGAAACACTGAATCATGTTTCTTTTCTGACAATCAAGTGACTTAGGCTGCAATGTCCAATGTCCAAACTGAAAAGTGTCACAAAATGGTATTAGGCTTTTGAATTTGAAACCTTCGTAATGAACCGTATTACTACTTACTAAACAATTTGAGCATTAAATAATTATGCAAAAATTATTAAAATAAGACGGCAGTAGGACGACTTGGACGCGTATTACAAAGATTGGTCCACAGATGCCTTTGACCGCGACTCGTGGTATAACTAAGGGGAAGCCTTTGCTCAGCTGTGGGACATGAAATAGGCTAAAACTAAATAAAAAGAGAAATTAAAAACTTAGCCACAACCGGAGCCAACATTTTTTTCTACATTTTGCACTAATTTGGAGCATCCGATATTTGTTAATGTGTGAATAATTATATTTTTTATTTCCAGCTGTTATAAATTGTACTTTCGCGGATTGCAAAACTGATGACGAGTGTGTTTTTGTCCACAAAAATGGGCTCCTCGGCGTTATTCATGGATGTAGAAAAAATGGTATTAGTTTATTAACTGAATGCTGTTTGTACGAATTGGTGGCACCACATGATGACGGTACTAAGTAAGATTATTGATGACAAAAATATATCATGTGAGGTATTGACGAATTGTTCTTTTTTTTCTCATTAAACTCCCTAAGATATTTTAAAAGCTGACCACAGCTGAAATATCAAAAACCTGGCTCTCGGAGCGCCATATTATGTACCTACTTTTGTATTTTTGGAAATAATGTTGTAAAATTAACTAACAAACAGACAGAGTTACTTTCGCATTTATAATAATATTATTATAATACATACTTCTTCTCTTAGAAAAAAAAACTTATAGTAGGGATAGGGAAAAACCAATCAAGTGCGAGTTGAAATGGCGTAGAGAAAGTGTTCTTAGACTCATGATTGGCGTGCCTTATTTTCATTAGTAGTTTTCCATGTGTAACGGAATGTATGCCTTGTCGTATTATTAAAACAAATCCATTCGACGCGTATAATTAACTTAATTTGATACCATTTTACTGGCAAAGAATAATGGCAATGCATTACTGCAGACATGACGTTTCACGTCATTCAAAGGGTATCATTCATTTTGGACCAAAAAAGTAAAAGTGCCGGCCAGCAGAAAAAAGTATAACTTTTGGGTAGAACACACAATTCCTGTATTCTTTTACTATAACACTAATCCTGTGCACCCCATGGTTGTATAGTTAGAAGCTATTAATTAAATAATAAAAATGTTGTTATAAAAGTATTATTTTGACGCATGTCACAGCGCATGTAGTCATATTGTATTGAATATATTATATTCCTTTATTTTATGTAGTTTAACTTATTTTTTTATTATTATAATAGGGGCCCACATGGATTAAGTATGTATTTGTTTAATATAATTAAAAAATATATTATGAAAGTATTATTATGATGCATAAGAATGATCATTCATCGACTTTTTTTTGTTTATTATTAAGAAAAAAAAGTAAAAAAAATAAAAAAAATATAAAGAAAATGAAAAAAAAAATTAAAGAAATATAGAAACTATGACGTGTTCTATCCGAAAAATACACTTTTTTTCCTTGGCCGCATTTTCACTTTTTTGGTCCAACATTGTATGAAACGTGAATGATGTCCTTTTGTGGATTATTGTGGTTAAATAAAAATATTTTACATAAATGCAGTTGGATATTAGTACTTTTCCCTATGAAAGAGAAAATCCAGAAATAAAAACGAAAGGATTTACTAAAATAACAAAGCGACGAAAGTATTGCTAGAAAAACATACTTTTACATTCTTTAACCTATATGAACCTCTTAGAATTTTTAAGCTTAGGCTACAAATATGAACTACTACTACTACTTACTAGTTTAAACTTATAATATTATTTAACCTCTTTAGGGAACGTTGGTATTAATGAGTAACCAAATGCTGTCGGGTTTGAAAGTAAACAGTCTATGTCTCAGACGTCTTTCCCATCCATTCGGATACCGACGCGTGCGCTCGAAACATGCAAAAGTATACCCAGGTGTGACCAGATCTAGCAGAATTCCGAGATTTTAGCAGAATTAGATCTCATATTCATGTTCTAGCAGATTATGTCACAGATTTTAAAAGTCAGCAGTTTTTGGCAGAATTTTGGAATTAATGTGTCGAAAATTAGCAAGATCATACTTTTAGGAATTTTATATTATTTTTGAGTTGAGCTTAAGTAGCGTTAGAAGTATTTAAAGAATTTCTTTTTTTTCTTGTAAAATATTTTCCTACTGTGTTGATAACTCTTCAGCACTATTAAAAAAATTTTCATTCGAATTATATCTAAAGTTCATCTTAGTCCATTTTCTGAGTTGTTGTTTTAGGTCAGTTGTATCAGATGTTTAACTTTAAATATTGTAAAAATAAAAAGAAAACACGAGAAAAATTATCATAAAGTAAATTAAAAATTTGAGCAGCTAGCATAATGTTCATTTAAAACCTGGTCACACTGTGGCCAATATTATTTATTCTTGCAAGCGAGATGCAAGTGAGTTCGCATCCGGCCATTGCATTGCGATTTCATCCAGTTGCACAGACGTCCCGCCATAGGCCATTAACAGAAAAATCGGATGTGTTTGATTACGAATATTTGTTCACTAAAGGTTAGATGAAAGACTATATTTTGTAAAAACACCAATAACTGACATGTTTTCACACAAAAGTATGGAATTCAGTGTACCTAAAGTCAGGGATAACGCGCGTACTGCCAAGACATTCGTTAATAGAGCTCTGAGAAATTATTTTTATTTTACGTTATTTAGCACTAAGGTGTTATATTTTTTATATGGATTTCAAGATTAGGATATGTTACTGTAAACCAAAAACGTTTAATGAGTTTAGACAATTTAATTTAATAAATATGAGATTGCAAAACAAACATCAAAATTATGTTAAGTTAGCAATGAGCAACTAAAGTTTTAGTTTGTTTTTCCCTCTTTGACCGTAACTATGTATATGTCATTTTATAGCTATATATGTGTGCCGTAATTACACGTTTACAAATTCACCCAAGAGTACCAAGGGATATGCTAAAAAAGCGTTTGAATTCATGCACTTTTATGATATTTTTATACATGTGACTTACAAAATCGATACTTGGTGAAACTTTTCAATATAATATTTGAACTCAACAAGCGTATAAATGCATTTTTAAATATTTAGTCCACTAATTATATCACCTTGACGTAAAAAAGTAGCAAATAAGGTCCGAGGAGGACAAATATGGGCTTTTTTTGGGAAAAGTTAGATCTTATGCAAAAAAATGCACATTAATCAAGTTTTATCATCGAGAAGCCTGCAGCAGCTCTTCCATTGACAGCAACAATTTTTCAGAAAGTTTTTTAATGTAGATACATCTTCTGAAAATACTGTACATTACAAAGATCTACTTTTATGATGGTTTTTAATACAAAGTAAATATAAAGTAATGAAGTAATTAAGTAATACATAGTTATATTTCTTTATTTTACCCTTTATTGTACATTTTACTGTAAATGGCCGCGCTTGTATGGACGCGGGACCACTGTGAGTTGGTGTGGTTGCACCATAATCCCCGCACCAAAACGAGTTCTCCGTCTATATCACCCCAGCCCCGTACTCTGCCGTGTGCTGTCAGGTGCTATTGGATGAAGTTAATTTACGTCTGGCAATTTTCTTATTATATTTCAAATCGATTTGATTCTTTAGAGTTTGTCGCCTGTGACGTAGTACGCGGCGGCAGCGGCGGTAGAGCGCGCGTATTCTGCATCACACCTGTGCCAGCTTCGCAAGTCGCTTCGCCCGTCGCACCGCTATTCGCGCCGCTTGTCACTAGTTTTGGCCGGTCGCTTCGCGTTTCTATCATTGACATTTGTAATCGTGTTTTCTATAATTCTTTAGAATGCAATTAAAATAAATAATATTGGTTTAAGCGTAACGGATGTGTGACTAAACCATTATGTTGTTTTGTTCACTATTAATCGATTTTACGCTTTTTATTATTAAGATAAAATTTGTATAAATATGAATGAGAATTTAAAATGTTACATTAAAAACTAAGTCCATCATGAAGGTACTTTTTTGCCTCGTTTCTCTTAGTGTACTTATAATAATGGAGCCAGATATGGCGAGCGGAGATAAAACCATAAAGGGAGGTGAGAATTTTTAAAATTTTACTTGCTTATGCTTACTATCAGGACAGCTAAAAAAGGATGATGTGTCAAAACATCCCCCCAAAAAACAAAAAACTAATAACATCGACCAACAGATTTGAAATGTATCTCAGTACATGCGTCTTAGCTATGTGATTACTTTTTACTACGGCGACATCTTTCAAAGACGCGGGATATTCCGAAAAAAAATCGTCTTGCTATAATATTGATACCCAAAATAACAGATTGTAAGCATTCAATTTTCAAATCCCATTGATCATGAAGTTAAAACTAGTTACTAGCCTTTCTATAGATCCATAAGAACCTATTGACACATACAAAAGATCTGTTGGAGGGAGGGGACGGGGCTCATATAAAAATAGTCATCATCCTTTCAAATGTTTACGTTCCATTAATAGTCACCTGACTGCTTGTGTTTTTTTTGCGTGGAATATTATTATATTACGGTTACCTACAGATAATTTTTATTAATAAACATGATTAGGTTGTATGGCAAGGATATAATTTGCCTTTCTCATAAAAATAACATCAGAAAACAACTACTTGAACTTAACTTAGACAATTTAGCAAGTCGCTTAAACCCCGTTATATATAACGCGCGTAACTAAACGCAATGTTTCCCACCAGCAGCGCGTTCTTCAGAACGCGCCCAAATCGTGCGCTGCTATTGGCCCGCGGCCCGCGGCCCCAGCGCCATATTAAAATTCCCGCGCGCCTGCGCGAATGAGCGACGCCAGCGCCTACGCGCCATATTTTTTCTCGCTTGCCTTGCCCGATGGTTTTTCAAACGTGCGTGCGCGTGTGAAAATATAATTAATAAGTTCCTTTACTGTTTTATACGTCATGTTGTCAAACTAATTGAGAAATTGCAATATAACAAACGCGTCCAAAAATATATCGTTTCTTTCGTATTTCGCCCTCACGAACAAAACCCAAACAAACTCTCATGCTCTCACCAATCTAAATTTAGTTGGCTTGGCACCGTAGAATAGCACTTGTGTACATATAACCAACTAAAAGTGGTAAAATTTTAGACATTTTAATTTTAAATTAGGTATTTAGACGGTGGACGCGTGGAATTTAGTCCATTTTTAAAATAAGAAGGTAGTAGGACGACTTGGAGGCGTATTACAAAGATTGGTGCACAGATGCCTTTGACCGCGACTCGTGGTATAACTAAAGGGAAGCCTTTGCTCAGCTGTGGGACATGAAATAGGCTAAATAAAACGATAAATAATAGATAGATAAACCTAGCCACAACCCAGCCAAGATTCTTTTTACATTTCGCACTAATTTGGAACACCTGATATTTATATTTGTTTATGTGTGTATAATTATATTTTTTATTTCCAGATGAAATAAATTGTACTATATCGGTATGCAAAACTAGTGACGACTGTTCTCATCTCTACAACAAAGGGGTCGCCGGAGTTGGTTGGGAATGTAGACGAAAGGATCCTAAATTATTAAGTGCATGCTGTTTGTACGAATTGGTGGCACCTCATGATCCTAAATAAGATTCAAATGATCAAATGAAATGATCCTCATGATCAAAAATATATCATGTGAGATGCTGACACACTGATCTTTTTTTTTTCATTAAACTCCCTAAAATATTTTAAAAGCTGACCAGAAATATCAAAAACCTGGCTCTGGGGGCGCCGTAGGTATTATGTATTTTTGTGTTTTGGAAACAATCATCGTTGTTCTATAATATATGTTGTAACTAACACGACTTTCTTTTATTATAATATATAGAATCTATATATGAAAGAAAGTCGTGTTAGTTACAACATTTATACATATATAAAAGAATCTTTATGTATAAAATAGAGTCGTATCTATAGAATCTCTACATCACTACATCACTACATAGTATAAAATAAAGTCGCTTTCTCCGTCCCTATGTCCCTATGTCCCTATGTCCCTTTGTACGCTTAAATCTTTAAAACTACGCAACGGATTTTGATGCGGTTTTTTTTAATAGATAGAGTGATTCAAGAGGAAGGTTTATATGTATAATACATGCATAATATACTGAAGGATAACCCACAATAACCATTTTCCCGTGCGGAGCCGGGGCGGGTCGCTAGTATAAAATAAAGTCGTGTTACAGCACCGGCGCGCGGCGCCGACACAGTGCCGCGGACGGTGTGCCTCAGCGGGCGCCAATTCAAATCCAATGGGAATGGAACTTCATGATCAATGGATCATGCAGTTAAAAACTTGTTACGAGCCTTTCTAAAGATCCATAAGAACGTATTGGCCAATACAAAAGATCTGTTGGAGGGGGGACGGGGCTCATATAAAAATGGTCATCATCCTTTTCCCATACAAAAAATACAAAATTCAAATGCAGAACGCCATAAATAAGCATAAGAAAACGCACGACGCGGTTGTTTTTTTTAGTCGTGGCATCGTGGCTTGTGCAGCAGATTTTGTGTGCCAGTAACATAATGTACAGTTCTTTTTTTTTCATAAAATGGTATCAAAGGTATTATTCGATACGAAACTCGAAAGCTAGGTAATGTAAAAAAATGAAATCAAGTGTGGTAGTTAGCTATTTTTACTTTAGTATTATTATTTTTATTGTGTATATTTGTATTTAATTGTTCATTTGTTTAGTCATTATTTATAGCCGCTTAAGGATCAACCGTGGGTGACTTAATTTGAGAATTGGCAACTAACAATAAATCGCCTGCTAACTGTAAAGATTTTGACAAAAGCCTCCTTACATAAATAGAGGCCTTAGCAGCGGGACTGTTACAGGTTGTTTGTTGCGATCATTGCTTGACAGTTGGGATGGATTCACTCACAGCGGTTGTTGGTTACGCGGCATTTTTCTATTTTAAATATGAACAAGCAGGCAAACGCGCAATAGACGGATGGATGTTAGGTTCTATAATATCACAACCCGTACGCTAGCGAGGAGGATTGGGGATCGCAGTTGTTTTTGATATAACTTCGGGAACCACAAGGCGGCGTCCCTCATACCACACTTACCGGGGTAGTCAATAGCAACAACTGTGATCCCTGTTCCGTCGGCTAAGCAGTGAACTATCAGAAGGTTGCCTACTACTATAATCCTAAAATTATATTATAATAAATTTACTTCGATCTGTGGCGGCACGAAGTTCGCCCGGTCCGCTAGTTATAAATAAAATAAAGTTTTGTTTTGATATTTATATATATGTAATTAGTTTCGGTAAATAATGAAAACTATGGGTCTGACTTCTCTTGGGTCTGCTCAGCTATGTAATAATTATTATTATATAAATATTTTTGAACGAGCAATATTTGTAAATATGTATTAAATATACAACTATTTATAAAATACTAGCTTTCCTTCGTGCCTCCGCCCGCGTTAACAGTTTTTCCCGTGGGAATGAACTATTTTCTCGCCGATAGGTCCCAAAGGTAGCCTGTGTTATTTAGGGTGAATGTAGCTTTCTAAAGATTAAATATTTTTTGAAATCGGTTTAGTAGTTTTTGAGTTAATTCATTACAAACATACACACACAAAAATACATATCTTTCCCCTTCAAAATATTAGAATGAAAGTTTAGCTAATCATTTCTATGTTTAAAGTGTGGAAATTATCTCGAAAGAAAAAATCATCTCATTCATAAAACATTAACCTTTTTTATACACAACATTATCGAGCAAAAGGGTAATACAAACACAATATTGAATTTCGTACACAAAGTTACGCAACCGCAACCACAAGCTGTGTTGCCAGGAACCACTTTTACTTTTACACCAAATTAATTTTAAAATCATTAGCTGTTATAAACCGATCAGAAAAAAAAGTCGTCATTATTGCGGAATTTCAATGGAAGAAGTTTTATAATTTAAACTTGTTATAAACAAAAACATAAACATTATTTAGTAAGTTTTTTATTTTACTAGTCGGGCTTTACATTCAATATACGACAGACAAGCTAAGATTACAGTAACAGCACAAAAGAATGGTGAGCCACTTGTATTACTCTTTGTAATTCCGACGTCATTAAGAGTTTTTTTAAACTTGTTAACAGCTCATATTATGTCCCCACCAAGGGGCTCGAGCCTACCTTGAAATCAGGGTGAATAGGCCTTATTCGACCACGCTGGCCCAGTGCGGGTTGGTCAACTTCACACACAACCTTTAAAATTTTTTTCGCAGGTGTGTGCAGGTTTCCTCACGATGTTTTCCTTCACCGTAAGAGCGTCGAATAAACGTACATATGAATTCGAAAATCGAAAACACATTGGTACGTGCCGAGGCTTGAACCTGCGAACTTCCGAATGGAAGTCAACAGCCTTAGCCACTTGGCCACCGACGCTCTCTTTTTAAACTTATAATGAATAAAATATTTTGACTTCGACCTTTATTACCGGTCGAAAAGCTCGCCTTACATTACGGAGGTTCCGGGTTCAAATCCCAGTGGGGAATTCATCGAATAAAATATAATTTTACTTTTTAAATATAATTTTGTGAGACTTTGCCCCAGTTGTCCGAAAAGAAAGATGATTCCGCGCTTCGGAAGGCACGTGATCTGTCTCTGAGATGGACAGACCAGATCAACGCAGCAACAGACCAACCCTTACATCAGTATACCCGGGAGGCAACGCCTTTGGAGTTTCTTCGGCGAGCTCTTCTCCACAGAAGACCGCCAAGTTTTTGAACTCGCCAGAAAAGATCATCTAAATGACTTAAATAAGTGATGTAACATCCAAAAGTAAAAAAAAAAATTCTTTGAACTCTTTGAACTCTTTAGGCCGCTGCTAACAGTGATGAATGGCGCCGCATCACCACATTGGTCGTGTTTCTAACTAATAACTTTTTTACGACTGAGAAGAAGAACGAAGGCATTATTATACAGGGCGTCCCACGGCTATGCCACATGGAGGGAAAGTACCTTAAATATTGTAGTTAGAACATTTTACTGAAAGAAGACATTATTTTATTTCTAAAAACTATTAAAACTGCATTCATACATTCTTTAATAATTACATGGTTAAACCGGGAATCGAACCCGCTACACGAGAAAAAAAAATCATCCTGTAGTTTTATCATACCAATCAAAAGGCTTCATCATAAGAATTATTTTTTGCTAAGTAACATAGTATCAGAAATAAAAGGAAGACTATGAATTTTAACATTTGAGGTGGCCGGCCTAGATCGCCAGATCTAGCCCCGTTAGGATTTATTTTATGGGATTATGTTAAAAAATTTAGTTTTCTGGAACCGGTACGAAAGTGTCCACGAGCTACAAACAGACCTTAGACGTATTATTCTAAATATTCACCACAACAAGTTAAAAAAATCGACAAGGAGTGAAATAAAGAGTGTGATTTGTAAGTATTCAACAGCGCGGGGGTCATTTTGCGCATTTGATAAAATTGATAAATTTTGTGTTAAAAATGTTAAAATACATAGTCTACCTTTTATTTCTGACACTATGTTATTTAGCAAAAAATAACCCTTATGATGAAGCCTTTCGATCGGTATGATAAAACTATAGGATATATTTTTTTCTCGTATAGCGGGTTCGATTCCCGGTTCAACCATGTTATTATTAAAAAATGTATGAATGCAGTTTTAATAGTTTTTAGAAATAAAATAATGTTTCCTTTCAGTAAAATGTTCTAACTACAATATTTAAGGTACTTTCCCTCCATGTGGCATAGCCGTGGGACGCCCTGTATATAATTTTATTCACTATTTTATGTAGGTTTATGTACATTATTTATGCATATTTATATAATATAGAATAGGTATTTAGTTTACATTTTAATTATTTATTATTTTAAATATCACGCAAGTGACATGGTCGCCCGTGTCGTGACCAAAACCAGGACTCCCGGAAGACCAGCGCCGTGGCCTGCCCGGGCTGCGGCTTTCGCTGAGGGAGCCCTTTTTGGTTTGGATGTCGCAACGCAGGGAGTTGTCAATGCTTTTTTTTGTTTTATATGTCTGTATTTTTGTTTCTAATTTTTGTGTTGTGATGTCCAAAACGAATAAAAATTTTCTGATTCTGATTCTGATTCTGATTCTGATTCTGATTCTGATTCTGATTCTGATTCTGATTCTGATTCTGATTCTGATTCTGATTCTGATTCTGATTCTGATTCTGATTCTGATTCTGATTCTGATTCTGATTCTGATTCTGATTCTGATTCTGATTCTGATTCTGATTCTGATTCTGATTCTGATTCTGATTCTGATTCTGATTCTGATTCTGATTCTGATTCTGATTCTGATTCTGATTCTGATTCTGATTCTGATTCTGATTATTTACTAGCTTTCAGCCCCGCGGCTCCGCCCGCGCTAACAGATGTTCCCACAGGAATGAGGTATTTTTTCTTGGTAAAAAGTAGCCTTTGTGTTACTCTGATGTGTAAGTTATATTATTGTAAAAATTTATTAAAATTCATTTAGTAGTTTTTGCGTGAAAGAGTAACAAACATACATACATACTTACAAACTTTTGCGTTTATATTATAAGTAGGATAATCTGGCAACACTAACCGCAAGGCTGTTTGGAACGAGTTACCTAATTTCCCGGGCAAAATGTAAAGGTATCATTGCAGGGTCTGTCATTAGCAACATTAGCCAAAAACTTTGAGGTATTTAGGGTAATTTCCAATTACGTTTTGCGTTTTAAAAGATTAATTTAATGTATTTTAGAGATTTACGTATGAAAAGGTCAGTTAATTTAAATTATTTATAAGGCATAAAATCTTTTATATTGTTTGATATATTTTTTATTACTTTCATTCGTTTGAGACGAGAGCAGACCTGATATGACGTCATTAAGTGTTTTTAAAAACTTTTGATGAATAAAGAAAGACTTCGACTTAATTTTATAACACAATTTCCTCATAGAACTTTTAGACTCACACTTAACGCCTGTTTAATTTAGATGTAGTAAGACCCTGCTATGTTTAAGTTTGTATATATGTCGTAGCCAACTGGTTAAAATAGCCGTTCAATCAAACAGCTAGCCCTTTGACTGAACATCGCCATTCAATCACACGTCTAGCTTCTTAATTGAATATTTGAGGCGCTCAAAACGTTCAACATTACAGCTGACTCAAAAGCCGCCTTTTAATTGAATTAGTTCAGCTTACCACCGCGACGGCGCTAGGTGTGTTTTGTTTTCAATATGGCGTCAACTTACCTGTGTTTTTGATTGTTTCAAGATATTTTTCGGAAAGAAAGTAGTAAATATAGGTATGTTACTAGTGTTGAAGAGCCAAAAATTATGGAGGCACATACGAGTGATAAGAGTGAATTAAAATTTTAAAAGTTATACTAAGAGAAATCACAGGATTATGAAATGCATCACCAAGGTATTTGAAGTTATTAAAGAACGCTAAACGCGGGTGTCCATGACTAACACGGAATGCAGGACTTCTATGTCTTATTATTGGATATCAAAATACGATATAATGACAACTGGCAGTAAAGAATATCTTATTTTAAAAAGAAAGAGTACTGATGATCCTGTGATACGCATTGTACCCCGAAAAGAGTATTTCACCATGCTAAATACTATTCATAAAGATTATGGACATGGAGGCAGAGACAAGATGGTGTATAATATTAAGAGTCAGTTTTATATAGCAAAAAAAGCTGTTATCATTTTTGTATCGCTCTGCCCAACATGCAACAATAAAGAATATTACGATTATTCATTTGTTTTTCATGTTTACTAATTTGTTCAAACTTTTGGTCACCTCTTAAACCGTCCTTAAACTTAATCCAAGAAAAATCTCCCAAGAAATTACAAAAAGTTTTCCTATTTTTTCAAATCACATGTTAAACTAATGGTCACCCTAGTTAATTTGCCATTTAACCATTTGGCTAAGCGTCGTCAAGCTGTAGTGTTGAACGTTGCAGTCAACAAGTCGGCTAAGCGACGTACAGCCGTGTGATTGAATGGCGATGTTCAGTCAAAGGGCTAGCTGTTTGATTGAACGGCTATTTTAACCACTTGGCTACGACATATACATATAACTCCCCTCGTACGGAGTGTGGTGAGCCGAAGCGAATGAAAATAAAAGGGGTCTGAAGGTCAGAGCCGATCGGTGCAAGGACGAAACGACACTGTTATGAACTTTATAGGGCGAACTACGTCAATATAATATACTAAACACCTTACAAAGTTACTATAAACTAGCTGTCCGCCGCGGCTCCGCCCGCGTTTTCCCGCGGTAAAAGGTAGCCTATTTTACTCAGGGTGAATGTAGTTTTCTAATGGTGAAAGAATTTTTGAAATCGACACAATGGTTTTTGAGTTTATTCATTACAAACATACACACAAAAATAAGATTTTCTTGATAATATATTATTAATAATTAGCAAGGCTGGTTCTCGTCTCGCCCTAATGTACAATAAACTCTTTAAATTTAAAGAGGCTAGTTTGAACCAGTGCTGCGAAGGACTAGACTTTTAGGATCATGTAGCTTCACAATAGTAAAAGAATAATAATTTTTGAAACCGGTTCAGTAGTTTCGGCGCCTATTCGATGCAAACAAACAAACAATCAAACCTTTCCTCTTTATTTATAATATTAGTAGGTATAGAGTTTAGATGAACTCTTAAAAGTTTAAAGAGGCGATGCGATATCAGTTTGAACAGAACTAGTAGGTACGCGCAATGTGTGCGCTGCTGTGGAGAAGAACCCGCCGAAGAAACTCCACAGGATCGCATCTTTTGTTATTTCCTATCTCAAAAAAAAATTTAATAACAAAGAGTGCAAACGAAATATACATGTAGCCTCTTATATGTTATTCTGATGTATAAGTTATATTATTGTAAAGTTTTTTTTTTTTTAATTGACCTATGCTTGTGTCGAAAAGGTACGACCAATCAAGCTTCACCGGAGCTTCATTAAAATCCATTCAGTGGTTTTCGCGTGAAAGAGTAACAAACTTCCATCCATCTATCCATACGATGATCCTTACATACATCCTCACAAACTTTCTTTTTTGTAATATTAGTTGGAAAAACGTATCGCGAATTATAACGTATACATAATATAAGACCGGATAAAATTATGATGTTATTTATGAGACAGTAACATTTCGTTATTTTTTCCCACCACCATGTATACAATTGAATGTCTAGATGTCAAGTCAAAACCATCTTTTACATTTGATAAAAGGAAATCACGGTGCGACATGGATGCGACACAATGATTGATGATGGAAATAGAAGACAGCATTTTTACAATAGAACGGAATCCCAGAAGACTTTTGGAGACTGATGTATGATACCTTTATTTATTATTCTGCCTTTGTAGAGTATTAAAATCTTTCGCTTTATCTAGATGTAGCATAGTCAAACTTCGTGAGGTGACTCAGAAAATGTTGATTTGTAACGAACAGCAAAAACTTGTATTATTATCAAAGTAACTTTTCACCTGCGTAACAGTTTTTCCAGTGGGAATGAGAATTACATCCTCTCAAACGTTTGCGTTTATAATATTGGTTGGAAAAACGTATCACATAAATTAGACCCCATAAAATATTTTATAATGAGACAGTAACTTTCCGTTACTTTTTCCATCACCATGTACCTTACAAAGAAACTGAATGTCTAGATGTCAAGCTAAAGCCATCTTTTACATTTGATAAAAAGGAAATCACGATGCGACATTGCGAGACAGACACACACCACTTAGGCCTCGGTCTCGAATTTTGCGGGCAGCGGGGCGGCAGCGGCGGCGGCGCGGCGCGGCTTGTATGGAGTGCACCGCTCGTTGCCCGCCCCCGCGCCGCTATTTTCGAGAACCGGTCCATTTGACGATACGCATAAGATCTTGCCGCTCCCGCTCCGCTGCCGCCGCCGCCCCGCTGCCCGCGGAATTCGAGACCGAGGCCT
Organism: Teleiodes luculella; assembly: GCA_948473455.1. Classification (NCBI taxonomy): domain Eukaryota; kingdom Metazoa; phylum Arthropoda; class Insecta; order Lepidoptera; family Gelechiidae; genus Teleiodes; species Teleiodes luculella. The sequence continues at coordinate 12,502,135 of OX419589.1, forward strand.
TAGTCGACCACGCATAGCCCAGTGCGGGTTGGTCCACTTCACATACAGATTTTGAATTACTTCGTAGGTGTGTGCAGGTTTCTGTACGATGTTTTTCTTCACTTTAAAAACGTCGAACCAATAAACATTAGTATGAATTAAAAATCTTAAACACATTATTGTTACTTGTTAAGGCTTGCCCCCCAAACTTTTGAATGGAAGTCAACGGCCCTAGCCACTTAGCCATCGACGCTCCATCATCACTACATAGTATAAAACAAAGTCGCTTTCTCTGTCCCTATGTCCCTATATCCCTATGTATGCTTAAATCTTTAAAACTACTCAACGGATTTTGATGCGGTTTTTTTTATAGATAGAGTGATTCAAGAGGAAGGTTTATATGTATAATACATGCATAATATAAGGATAACCCACATTAACCATTTTCCCGTGCGGAGCCTGGGCGAGTCGCTAGTGAAGCCATATAATAATGCATGAGTAATCCATGGTTCTCTAGCAAAGGTATTAATTAAAACTTTTCATTTATATTATTGGTATAGAAATTCCCACAATTCGTTAATTAACTCGTTTACCCTGGATAAAGAGAAGATCACCTCAAATTTTAATTAAAAATTAATCGATCTTTTGAAATGAAGGCTTATCTCCATTAATCTTTTCTATTGTGCTTTTGATGGGGCGAAAGATAACTTCGATAAAGCTTTTATTATAGTCTTAAATTACACCATTAATACTGAAGCCACGGTGAAGTAAATTAAAGTAAAATGTGGGTAAATATTTTCTTACAAAGTAATTTGAGTCATCATCATCATTTCAGCCGAAATACGTCTACAGCTGGACAAAGGCCTCCCCCAAAGATCTCCACGACGATCTGTCCTGCGCTGCCCACATCTAGAGACTTCCCGCGACCCCCAAAAGATGCGATCGTGTGGAGTTTCTTCGGCGGGTTCTTCTCCACAGCAGCGTACACATTGATCGAACCTGCCAGTTCTGTTCAAACTAATATGGCATTGCCTCTTTAAACTTTTAAGCGTTCATCTATACTCTATACTAATATTATAAAGAGGAAAGGTTTGATTGTTTGTTTGCATCGAATAGGCTCCGAAACTACCGAACCGATTTCAACAGTTCTTTCACTGTTGAAAAGCTATATGATCCCTGATATGAGTAACATAGACTATATTTTATTTCCAAAAAAAATAGGATCCTTACTAAAACTTCAATAATGTAACCAAAGCAAAGGTGTAAAAAAAAACCTAAAATATTCCTAATAGTTGAATACGCTCCGAAATTCCGAAAAATTTTGGTGTGACACAAAGATAGAATAGACTTTGGAAAAGAAAATGGGCTACGATTTACCGCGGGAAAATTTCTCATTCCCACGGAAAAAAATGTTAAAGCGGGAGGAGTTGGCACAAGGATAAAATATACCTTGCGGAAGAACATAGGCTAACTTTTACCGCGGGAAAATTCCTCATTCCCACGGGAAAAACTATTAATGCGGGCGGAGCGACGGCGGGAAGCTAGTTCTTCATTAAATTTTAAATTAAATAAAGCCAGCCTTGGTTTGATTAATAACTTCAATAGAATTTGACGTCGAAAGGTGCAGGTACATAAAGAATTCTACAAAAATTTGAAGTACGAAGTCGATGGAGCTATTGATAGAGAAAAGCGGGCATATTTCGATCAGTACATAAACTATAACGCGGACAACCCGAAAATAATGTGGCAGCACATAAAAAAAAATGTAAGAATTAAAGATGTTCCAGAAGTGCCGACACATGTTTTTGGTGACCCAAATGTTATCAATGATCACTTTATGGACGTACCAGGGAATAACAAAGTGAGCATTTCGCAGCTAACGTACTTTCAGTTTCACAAAAAGATAAGCAACACTTTCGAACTAAAGAATGTTGGTGAAGAGGATGTGTTAAAAATTGTAAGGTCACTTAAGTCGAAGGCAGTGGGTGCTGATGGTATTTCGTTGGAGATGTTACTTTATACAATGCCAACAACTCTGCCCGTACTCACAGCAATTGTAAATAAGTCAATTGACACTAATACATTTCCTTTGGAATGGCAGTGTGCTTCGGTAAGGCCCATACCTAAAAAAACAAATCCTAAAACATTGAAAGATTTACGTCCTATAAGTATTTTGCCGCCCGCTTCGCAGGTGGTCGAAAGAGTAGTGGCAGATCAACTAAAAAGTTTCATAGAAGCTAATAATATACTTCCGCACAAACAATCCGGGTTTCGACGGTTCCATAGCACAACAACTGCCATGCTTCATGTCGTTGACGATATTCTAACCGCTATGGACGATGGTGAGGGCACGTTGCTAACTTTACTAGATTTTTCCAGAGCTTTCGACTGCATCAATATTCCTTTACTGCTGGCCAAACTACATTATTACGGTTTTAGTATTTCTGCCATAAAATGGTTCGACAGCTACTTTAAACATCGTAGTCAATATGTGGAGCTGGGGGATGAGGGGGGTACCATGAAACGATCAGATCAGAAACGAATCTCAAGGGGCGTCCCCCAAGGATCGATATTGGGGCCTTTGTTGTTTACAATTTATAGTGCGGATGTTGTTGACCATATTCAAAATTGTAACTATCATATATACGCGGACGACATCCAATTGTACATCCCTTGTAAACCAGACCAGAGCAAATCAGCAGTGGCAATGCTAAACGAGGACTTGGACAGGGTTGCAGCTTGGGCGGAGAACAACGCTCTAGTACTGAACGGGACTAAATCTAATTATATGATACTAGGATCCAAAAACCAAATTAATAAAATAGCATCTAAGGGAATTCGGGTCGCGATAAATGGTGAAGAAATAGAATGTGTACACGAAGCACGCAATTTAGGCTTGGTAATGGACGAAGAACTAAGATTTGAAAAGCATATAACTAATACTGCTAGCAATTGTTTCTACCGAATTAAAGTACTGCATCAAATCAGAGAGTCCCTAAGTACCACCACACGCATCAAACTCTGTGACTCACTAGTTTTAAGTAAGTTTAATTACATGGACGCAGTATATGGACCACGCCTACTCGCACGAACCGCGAAGCTTGTCCAGCGAGTACAAAACGCATGTGCCCGTTATTGCTTTAAAATCCCTCCTCGCACGCATTGCTCACCGTATCTTAATGACGCCAACTTGCTAACAATGAAAAATCGAAGGGATGCACATGTGGCTACCCTACTTTTTAATTTGGTGAAATATCAGCTGCCAGATTATTTGTACAAGAAGCTAGTGTGGTCACGTGATGTCCAGTCGCACGTTACAACTCGGTCGTCTATCTACGCTCTCCACCTTCCGCGCCACCGTACAGTTGCCTTCCGTGGTAGTTTTAAGTTCGTCGCGTCCAAATGCTGGAACGACCTGCCGCCACCCCTTCGGAATCTGAAATCAGAATATAATTTTAAAACGAAATTCAAAGCGTATAAACTTTTAATGCAAAAACAAAATTTAATGACGTGACTCTTAAGTATTTTTAAGTCCCTACTCACCCTAAGTTGCAGACTACAGGCTTGGGGCTATTTACTCTGTTTCCAGCATATGGAACGACGACGCAGCGTGTGGATGGAAGTGTTCGTTCCCTGGAATAATTGAAGTACCTATTTAGCTTAATGTTTCTTACCATTCAGTTATAAGCAGGCAAATATGTTATTATTTATTATATTCTTAAAAAAATCTTACCTTTTAGGGCGTCTTGGTTGAATGCCATAGTGATATTGTTGTTAAACACATTATTGTTAGTGTTTGCGTATAATATATGTATTGGTATTCGCGTATAGGTTAGTCAAGTAAGTTTGTAGCTAATGTACTTCACCCGGTTGCCCAAATGGGAAAACCTTAATATTTAGCTGTTTTAAATATCAGTATCACAACAGCTTGTAGAATGTTGGTATAAAAACTTTGGCACATTGACAAGTTACAGGGAAAATTATAATATTTATCGTGACGATATTTATCGCTTCGTCTGTTGGCCGAAGCGGCCGGGTGCAGAGTGTTGGCGCCGCGGTGTTTTGTAGTTAAGTAGCTAGGTATCTATTTCGATGGCAGCTATGCATTAGGCAGTCTGCTCACTCGTTCTCATTGGCGGAGCGCCTAAAATATAGGGACGGCACGATAATGGCGTAAAGGAGGTACACTATATACATATCATTTAAATGAAGTAATTATTTGTCATATCTACTTATCACACATATTCTAATTTTTTCGTACATAAATGTTATTCACTATTTTATGTAGGTTTATGTACATTATTTATGCATATTTATTTGGAATAGGTATTTAGTTTACATTATGATTATTTATTTAGACACGCAAGTGACATGGTCGTCCGTGTCGTGACCAAAACCAGGACTCCCGGAAGACCAGCGCCGTGGCCTGCCCGGGCTGCGGCTTTCGCTGAGGGAGCCCTTTTTGGTTTGGATGTCGCAACACAGGAAGTTGTCAATGCTTTTTGTTGTTTTATGTCTGTATTTTTGTTTCTAATTTTTGTGTTGTTATGTCCAAAACGAATAAAAAATTTCTGATTTCTGATTTCTGATTTCTGAAAAGTGATTTGTAAAATCTTACTTCAAATAATAACCTTTCTAATTCTGACCTCACCAGATCCCTTTCGGCTCATGAAGACCACTTCTCAAAAGGTCAACTTCCCATAATGACCACTTCCCATATTGTCCACTTCCCGTATTGTCCACTTCCGATATTGACCACTTCCCATATTGTACACTTCGTCGGTCCACCTTGTGGGGTGCCTACTCACGCGCGCCATTTGTGCAATGTGCACCGCCCATTGCCACTTAAGTTTGGCAATTCTTCGAGCTATACCGGCACTATGGTCTCATCATTCCCCTTCAGGTAACAATTATCCTTCAGGTAACAACGCCCGTACCCGCCGGCAGGGGCGCGGCCATAACCAAAATCAAAATTGTTAATCAGAGACGGAGCCCCTCAGGCATCGTGTCCTGCACGATTTTTTTCATTATCAACGCGCTAGGCCTAGGTCCGAGGCTCCCTCGAGCCGCCCCTGGTCGCGTTGGTACATGACTACTTTGGGGTAGAGTCTTCCGCTCCCCCGCAAGTCCGGTGAAGCTTGATCCGTCGTACTTTTTCGACTCAAGTATAGGTCAATACAAAAAAAACTCATCATTCCTGATTCGATCACGCAAGGAAACTCCAAGTATAGCGGAGCCCTCTCCATCACTTCTTGGGTGTATTTAGGATTGAATCTGTTTTCATGACATTATATGTTTACAAAATTGACTTTTCTGATGACAATCCTTCTACGGATTTGTTAAGCCCTTCTTCCTGTATAAAATAATTACGTTTTCCACCAACTGAAGTGCCAATTTAAATTGCCTTTGCTTTTTTTTGTATGTATAGACTTGTTCATTGTAGTGTATGAAATGGTAATATTTTTTATGCTATTCCTTTGCCTGGTTATAGAGTATTTTCACATTCATCAGAAGATTAAACTCAAACTCTGCACGAACAGTTAAAAATGTCGGCTCCAAACCATGGTCTAAAAAAACTCCAGCTCCAAGCTCCAAGCCGAACAAAACCCGAAGCGGCTAAGTCACGTGCCTGCGTTAATGCCAGCTGGTGTGTGCACCACCTAAAATGGTTTTTCAGTCACAATTTTTTCAATTATCATATTAAAAATATTGGCCTTGGCTAGCAGGTGACATTTTTCGGCTGATATGGTGATGATAATGAGTATCATGTCGTCTACGATTGACATAAACAATTTATCTGAAAAAGCTAAGGTAACGTCAAATATTTATATTGTTGATGGTGTGTATGATGATATCAGAAATCGTTAAGCTACCGTTATCGTCATATATACGTCCCCACCGAGGGGCTCGAGCCTACCTTGATATCAGGGTGAACAGGCCTTAGTCGACCACGCTGGCCCAGTGCGAGTTGGTATCCGAATTAGGCTCAAGTCAAGAAAGATTAATAATATACACTGTGAAATTTAACAGAGCAACTTACCCTGAGGAACATAGGTTGGAGTCTCAAAATAATAATTCAAGTGGTCATAAAAAGTGGCCAGCCACGTGACTAAAGTTTATATGAAAAGTTGAAAAATATTCTTGAGATTTCAACCTGTGTTCTTTAGTAAAAGTTGTTTAGTTTCAGGAGTACTACCAGTATGTTGTAAATAAACAATCAGTTAAATTTTACGATGTAGGTAGGTATATATTTTTTATTTTGTTCCCCAATATAACCTAGAAAGTAATTTTTCAACATTAGGTAAGTATAATACAGATCAGCTTGTAAGATATATTTTATGACGTCTTAGTTCTCATTCCTACGCGACACCTGTCGCAAACATGGCTGGTTTTGTCAGAGCAAATTGGAATTGCATTGACTACGTAACCAGAGAAGTATATAGTAGTACTACGAGTACATTTAACTTTTTACTACTTAGTTATGTACCAAACCAACTAGTTATATTACGTAAATTAAAGAGTAAGAATGAATAGAGAAAAGTATTTAAGAGATATGAAACATGAAATACTCTTTATCATAATATGTCGAGTATCTTTGTCCAAAATCTACAATACCTAGATGGATGGATGTGGATTTTTAGGTGCAGGCTTTCAAAGATTTTTTTTTAAATAGACACACAAATTTTTGATATTTTGGTACGAAAATAGTTTGAATTCTGATAGAATCGCATGGGCAAAAACTCTTAAAACTTTTTAGAAAGATGAGAGCTTCATATTGACGGAAATATATTTGGAACAAGAAAATAATGTAGTATTTGCTAGTATTAAATAAATAAAAACTCCCGCAGCAAATTAGCGGTGCTGTAATTTGATCAAGATGAATGTCTTAAACGCGGATAACTTCTCTGTGGAGTTAATCGACTTGAAGCTTAAAGGTTTCTCTGTACATTTTTGGGTGGTAATATAAAATGTGTCAAATATGTCCCGTGTTACAGCAAAAAAAGTTAAATATACATTGGTGTAGTCTTTTTAGACAATGCTTAACTTGCGTTTAATGTTGTTTCATACGACCCGTTAATTTTACTACACAAACGGTCCTTTAGTTTCAACGGTTACCTAACTAATTTATAAACAGTAATTTTATTTTATTTATTTATTATTTTAAGTTCATTTTAAATTACTTGATTTATTTATTTAGGATTCATCTTTCATAAAATTCTGGTAAAGTGCGAGTTGGACTCGACTGGATTTTCTGAAATAACTTCAAAACTATTTATCTTGAAAATGTTACAAAAAATAAATGAGATCCCTAAAACAAACCCTTTCATTTAATTTTGATGTGCTGAACAGTGTAGTTTGCGATTTTTTTCAAAGTCTTATTTATCACCCGAATGTGTCCTCCATGTTTCCTATTCATTATTTAATGTCACAATGTCCGTCTTTGTGTCACAGATTTATATACGTGTACCTTTAAATTCATCGGTCCAGTAGTTTCGAAGGACATAGGCGCTGACAGACGGACGGACAGACACACGAGTGATCTTATAAGGGTTCCGTTTTTCGTTTTTGAGGTAGGTACAGAACCCTAAAAATTAACGTTGTTAAATTTGATAAAATACAGAACTCAATAAGGTCATGAAAGTATCGTATGCAATTTATAGTTTTTCTTCTTATCGACTGGGTTTCGAGGCTAACTATAGGTAACTTATTATTATTATCTTGACTATTCCTTTTCAATTTCAGCCTCGCCTCCAAGGTTCGCCCGCGGGGCACGAGGTTTCCCCTAGGAGCTTTTTTTTGTTAAGCCTTGCGTTTATTATGATCTTAGCAGGCGTTTTGTATGGTGTTTTAGCACATATGAGATATTTATTATGGAAATTGTCCTTTGAACTGATTAAGTTTGAAGGCAACATTAGTCTTGCACATCACATCGGCATACGTTAGTCCGTTTGAAACGCCTAGGTCAACTTTGTTCAGATGATTTTTTAAATAAGTTTAACGATGTATACATACTTAACAAAATCTAGCTGTAGTAATTTTGTGCCATACAATTATTTCACCAAAAAGCAGAGGAAAATAAATTAAAAAATTTTAAACCAGTTTCAGAAATAAGAAATCGTTTATTTGATTAGGACATCACATCACAAAAATAAATAAATAACTACAATTACTATAAATACAAAAATTAAACAAAAATCATGAAAATGGTAACGGTTTCCAATCTCCTGTTTCTTTTACGGCCAATGTGTACACAATTTATGTATTGCATGTAAAACTGTAACTACAATACCTACCTAAGTACATTAAGAACAGCAGTATAATATTTGTCCAAAGGTATAAGTAATCTTAATCCCTTCGATTTAAAGCTTAAAAGCAATTAGTTACAAGTGTTATTACAGCCCCGGCTTAGTCTCAACTAACCCCAAAATTGGCTCATATTTAAATGACGGTCGCACTAGCCAAACTTATCCCATCAAACTTTGAAAACAGTTTTACGGATTTACCATGTCAATTTATAGTTGGAAACCTTTATAGAGTACATAATTATTATTATGCAAAATCAATTCTATACGAAATTTAATTTTTAATACAGTTGCTCAAAAAGTGGCGTATTGCAGGGAGGTATAGCGTTCGGGAAGTGGGCTATTACACACACGTGCTTTTTTTTTACCTTTCCCGCACACGTGCGTTTTCTTTCCCAACTGTCAAAATAATGTCTATTAAAAAGAAAAACCAACCATGAAGTTTTTACTAAAAAAATCATAAAAGTTTTTATGATTCAAGCAAATACGTACATTTCTAAAAAGGAGCTACTAATTTGTTAAATATCAGATTTAATGATTTGATTGAATGAGTTAGGTTAGGTTTCATTTTAATTCATCTTATTAAATTTCATTTTCATTTCATATCAATAAAAAAATTTGAAGACTTGGCTGTATGGGCATAGTTCCCTTTGCCTACCAGAATGGGTGAAGAAAAAAAATCTCTGCTTATATTCTACGGTTGGCGTCATGTTTTTTTATTATGTTTTTATTATTTTATTAAATTGCTTCATTTTTTCGCAACTGTATTAAAAATAGTCGTTCAGTACACGTGCGGAACCGTCATTGCAACTCGTTCCGACTGTCTACCCTCGCCTTCGGCTGCGCCTCGGCTCGGGTACACATTTGTCGGAACTCTTTGCAATGACAGCCTTTCCGCACTTGTAATGAAATATACTATTTCAATTAACCAAAGTCCAAAATTAAATTACAAGTAATATTTTAGTAACAAAATCATATTTTTTAAAATTTCTCACTATTACACATAAAGTCATTATAAAGTATTTTGAATGGGACGTGACAATTTGTAAATAGGTATGTTTTACGAATAGGTACCTAATTACCAGACCCGTAACAGGTTGTTGTAGAGTTATATACTTTTGTTTGTAAAGCAGAAAAAAACACCAATTTAATTATATACTTAGTTAATACATAGTTACATACATAGTTTTCAGTGAGTACATAGCAAAGCAAATTACTGATTCAATATAAAAAAAAGCAAATTTAGAAATAAGGTTGCCCAATTTACAGAACTAACTGAAAAAAAAAAAACTATTTGTTTTTAATCCCCACAACCTACTCAGCATTTTTTTTAAATTGTATATCAGCGGAAAGGTCTAGTCTATTCTTGGACAAAGGTCTCCCTCAAGGTTTTTAACGATACGAGTGAACATCGTTAGCCCGCTTTCAATAACTCCCTGCGATTTTTATTGGATCATTAGCACATTTTTTCCAGTAATTTCACGGATTTACTATAGTTTCAATTGATATGATATATATTTATTTACAAAGCAGAACAACAGATACAAAATTGAAGTTGTTTAAAGTTCACTCACATTAACAGGCGAACCATCAGAGCAGTGTTCGAAATTTGATTTTGAAATTGTAAAAGCTGCGATTTGAACGCAAACCAATGGTGGGTATACAAGAAATAGGTATGAACGCGTAGTATAAAGTCCTAACTATGTCCTTTTAGTATTATATTATTATGATCAAAGATGATTCAAGATTGAATCATTTGATTGATTGATTTTCTATTCATTCTTTTTCATTCGTTTGTCTGAGATGGGACGTTAAGATTTGTATGAGATATTAATAATAATTCAGTTGACTACCACAAAGCCTACCTCATTTTTAGGTTAGAGAGAAATGAAGTCGTTAAGAAAGAGATAGAATGGCCTTTGACTAGCTGTGAAACAGTCTAGTCTAGTAAGATTAGATTCTATATTGACCTTAAAAAAATCTTACTTCTCATTGCCGCTTATAAGTAAGATCACACTGAAAGGGATCCCGCTTACGTACATTTCTTGCCCGACCACAAGAAATCTTATTCCTTTTTGCCCTACAAGATTCCCGTAGAAAGTTCCTTTGCTGAGCTAAATGAGCTCCCTTTGATGCCACGACTCAGATCAGATGGGGAACGTTTGATACGAGATCAAATCCAATTTAGATACCTCTGTGCCGATTGAAATTGTGAAACCGCACATTTATATGATACTAGCTTTCCTCACAGTTTTACTGCTGGGATGAGGCTTTTTCCGCAAAAAAGTAGCCTATGGCCTTTCCCAAGGTTTTGTCTATCTTTATATTAAGTTTCATCAAAATAGATTCAGTGGTTATGGTATGAAAGGGAAACAAATTGACAGACAGAGTTATTTTCGCATTTACAATATTAGTAGGCATTTATTGTAGGAGGTCTTCGTCTCGCAAGATAAGTTCAATATTTTTATGCAAATACAGTTTGGCTATTGAAAGTATACAATCGATGAAATTGGAAAACATTGTACTGGCAACAAAGTTACATAGAAAAAAAAGTATCAAATTAGGTTAATCCATAGAATCGGGGTTGCCAAGATTATTTTTTTCAAATTTTCCGCGTTTTTTCATTGTCTATTTTCAATAGCCAAACTTTATTGACCATAAAAATAAAACAATTTTCTCTGGGTATGCCACTTGTTCTTAATAGTGTTTTGTAACAATCGCTACATTGAAATGAATTCCTTTTCATTTTTGCAAAATGGCGAGGGTTTTTATTTTTTGGATCATGTTTAACTTTGGAATTTGATACTGATGTGTCAGGACAGCTAATACTTTTGACTGCCGATATATTTTGGGACTAAAAAGTCGGCGTGGCTTTAACTTTTTTAAAGCATTACAATTACAACACATAATTTTATATAAAGAACGCCCAATTAAACTAGATACATCGATTTTGCAATGCAAGCAAAGGTAAATTTAAATAATATACCTACCTAAAGTTGAGTTTACATCGGTCATTCTCAGCGGGCCTGATTTTAGAGCGTCCGGCTAAATATCTGGCTAATCTGCAAGATTACAGGGTTGATTTTTTTTTCATGGACAGTTCAAGCTATTATCTAATTTGGATTGGTATTACATACTTATGATTCTGCAAAATAACGTGCCAATTTATTTTCCAAAAGTCGTTCTCCTAATACTCCGTCACTGTCCGCGACCCAGAATTACCTATTCTACCACGAATATATTCAAAATGAGCAACATTTCCTAAATTCTAGTAGTTACATATTAGAGGTGGATTATCATTCCTTCTTATTTAAAATATATCATTTATTTAACACCTTTATTTATTTCATAATGACGAAATATGTGTTTGTCCTCTCATTACACCTAATTTCTGTCACCAGTCAAAAACTGGTGAATACCACACTAGCTAAGTGACTTATTGCCATCCTTATCGCATCGTCGGCATTCGTCAGCTGTGCTGCGACAGTCAACGGAAGCAGTGGTGTGTAACGTTTTCCATTTTCGAGCTATTTACGTAAATACCTAATTTCGGTTCGCGTGGATCACTACTTCTCTAATTTCCGTTTGCACACTTAATTTTAACATCGTTTACTTAAAATTTTTGCCAGTGACATAATACAGTGCAGAAATACGTCGCTAATCTCATGTCCAAATCATTATTCACCATGACTTAGCTTCTTCCATTAAATTAAAAAATACACTCGTGTTTCTAACTTCGGTCACTCATTTCCATCACGTTTTAGCGTGTCAGAAATTATAAAATACCTGAAAGCTTTTGTTAGTTACAATATTCTTCAATTTACAATTTCAAATTTATTACATTATCTTCACCATCATCAGCCCGCATCAGTTTTTTTTTAATTGACCTATGCTAGTGTCGAAAAGGTACGACCAATCAAGCTTCACCGGACTTGGCCCGCATTAGTTCACTTCTGGACATAGGCTTCTCCTAATGCACGCTACTGCGCACGATCCTCGACTTTTCTTATCCAGTTACTGCCAGCCTCTTTATGTATATCGTCACTTCACCTAGCTGTAGGGCGCCCTATACTACGATTGCCGCTACGCAGTCTCCATTCTAATATCCACCTGCTCCACCTGTTGTCAGTTCTGCGACAAACATGTCCAGCACATTGCCACTTCAGCTTGCTGATTCCATGAGGTAACTTTAGTTCTCTTCCGAATTACTTCTTTTCGGATTCGATCTCTCAAAAAAACACCGAGCATAACTCTCTGCATAGCTCGCTGAGCAACTTTGAGGTAATGGATCAGACGAATTGTACGTAAGTGTCGACGTTTCAGCTCCATAGGTCATTACTGGTAGGATGCACTGAATAAATCTTTGTGTTCTGGCTCTGTGACATTGGCAGCGCAGCCTAGCTGGATCCACCTGTCCATTTCTCTCTCAAAGTTGTTTTTACCTAACTGCAGTACCTGCCCTAGGTATAAGCACTCTGAAACCACTTCAAGAGTGACCCCATTTATTGCAACCAGCTCCAGGTCCACAGCCTTATATTGACTCCGTTTTTTTTCCAGTCCAGAGTGGTGAACATATCTTCCAAAGCGTTTACGAACAATTTCAGAGATATTATATCCCTTTGTCGCATCGCACTCCTCGACGCAGGAGAATTATGTTTAGTCTTCTGGTTCTGTACTTGGACGGTCAGACGAACAGTCGTGGCATTGTAAAGAAATTAATTGCCTCAATGTTTGTCACCATAATGCCAGTCCACCTGACAGCACTGCAAGGACTCAAAGACAGACCAGGTTTCAACAGAGTCGAAGGCTTTTTCGTAGTCCACAAATACTAAACACAAGGGCTGATTGCACTCTTCTATATTAACTGCCGCACTGTGTGTATGTGGTCTATGGAACCGTATTCGCTGCGAAGCCCAGTCTGAGCCTTCGTAAAAGCCTGTTTGCTATGATCCTGGAGAACAGCTTATAAACACGACTCAGAATCGAGATCGGTTGATAAATTCTTTAGCAAGGTTTTGTCCCCTTTTGTTCTGTGCTACGCCTTGGGAGTTCTTCCAGAGAAGAGCTTTTGGAGGTCTTTGAGTACAGGGACTCCGCTGGCTTCAAAAAGCTCTGTTATGATTTGTGATGCTGTGCTCACCTAGAGCTTTTCCATTTCTATCTGTCTAAAGACCAACATGATCTCGTCCAAGCTAATTTCAGACAAGTCCTCAGTAAAATGCAATTTTATTTTTTGAGGAGGATCTTGCGAATTGGGCTGCATTGCGTGTGAACTATACAAGCTGGTGTAGACGTGCTCAATCTCCGATCCAGAAGCAGTTACTTTCTCTGTCGACGTGGTATTTTTTTTCGAAATGGCTTCTACTGAGTTCTTCTACAAACACTTTCGATCCTCGATTCTGCTCAGTTGCTTTGTTGATCAAGAGCGTATTGTGATTTCGGGGGTCGCGTTGTATACGCATATCGCATATGAAAGTTCACAAAAAATATCATAAGAAAAAAACAGTAGGCGGTTTAGGTATATTGCTACTTAATTAAGAAACTAATGAACGTAAAATCATAATTCATAATAAAACAATTTTAATTTCTGTCACCTGAATCAAATTTCCGTCACGCCCGAAAATTCATGACTCAATAACTTCAAAACTAAATAGATAAATACAGTGCCAAATGTACGAATGTGTTCAGTAGAACGCGTTGCTTATGTTTTATTACTATTATCAAGAATTTAATGAAAAATTAAAAGCGTGACGGAAATCACCCGAAGAACACCGGATCGCGAGAATGACCGACATATTCAATACTATTTTTTTGCTCAATTCAAATATGGAACGAAAGAAGATTTTGTTCAAAATTTTAAGTATGCACATTAAAGTATGCACTCTGGTCCAGCAGTTGAAATCTTTTTACCCTTTTTTGGTGATGCATAAAAATATAAAGATCGCACCACTAGACCTGTGAGAGAATACATGGACAAGCTGTTCCAGCCCCCTTGTCGATCTTTTGTTTATAAGAAAAATGTGTATAATTTATGTATCGACATATATAATAAACTTCCAGCAGACTTGAAGTCATTAGAGTTACATAGATTTAAGAATAAATTGAGACATTGGCTTTTGGATAACATTTTTTATACCGTTGACGAGTTTTTAGAATTTAAGTATTAATTGACATTGTTTATATTGCTAGTTTTTAATTTTGACATTGATAATTTATTTCTAATGTGTAACTTTATTGATTTGTTTTATATAGATAGCCTTTATTATGACATTATATTTGCATGCCTAGTCAAGGTGGAATACTGCGACTTACCTACTAAAAATGTAACATCTGAAATGTAAATTAAGTATTCTTGCAAATAAATATATTTTGAATTTGAATTTGAATTTGAATAAAATTATCTGAATAATTGCCAATATTTAGTTTTTTATATGTCTATTATGTAATCATAGTTAAGAAGCCTTTAGTTAAGCACTCTCCACTGAATTCTAAAAAAGAATGGCAAGTAAAAAAAGAAACATTTATTTTTATAAAAACCTTCTCTAGTTTTATGAGGTCATGTAATCTACGGCCGTATATTTTTGTTCATTGCCCTTGTAGTTACAATATTGCATCTTCATTATACTCATTACAGTCACTACACCTTTATGTAATATTTATATTACTTTTTTTTTACGTAAATAAAATGCTTCTTAGTCCTCCACTTGCAAATCCGCGTTTTTTATTATTTTCCTTCAGGAATATGTTTTTGTTGAAGTAAAAAGTATTTTATGAATTTGTTAAGGTACCTATTCGATATTTTTGGACACTAATTTGTTCCCCAATCCGATTGAACGCGTATCTAAAAAAGTGGTTTAAAATTTATTCACACAATTATTTTTAGACAAACGTTTTACTTTTAGGGGCCGTAATTTAAAATCAAAGCTGATAAAATAAAAAAAAGCGAAAAATCTGACAAACAGACAAAAAAATACTTTGGCATTAAAATAAAATCGTAATTATTCATAGTTAGGTTTTAATATTAGGTATTTCTTTGAATTTCAGCTTTGCTCTGAAAAGTTGTTCCCGTGAAAAATTAACATACCTACCAAAAATACCTCTCTGAAGTTGTATTTAAATTAGAAGTTTTGATTATATTATAAAATATTGAAAAAATATATTTACATGCAAATCCAACATATTTCCCCAATTTTGATTCAATTAAATATATTTATTTAACTTGCCCCTCATTTTATAAAGATAAAATTAAAAGCAGGAATATTTGATATCACAGATTTAAAATCTTTCAAAACTTACCAACTCAAAGTGAACTTCCAAAACAATTTCACGAAAACCAAACTTAAATCTTTAGAGTCACTTCGTCGAAAAGTCTAAAGCGAGCGCATACATAACTCAAAATCAGTAACTTTAACAATCAAAAAAGGAAATTATAAAAAAAAGAACTAGTACATTATGTGCAAATTCAAAAACACGGTGTGACGTAATGAAAGTAGGTTATAGAAGGGAGCTACGCGGCGGGCGGAAGCGTTGGCTCTCTGTAGGTAACTGGCTACGAGTCGTAGCGCTCGCTACGGTACGGCTACGATCAACAGGCTTCAGCTACGCCATCATAATCATATTTTCTTCGAATGCGCCTCGCCAATTGGCACGTATGAATTTTAATCAGCTACCGGTTGGGTTTGATTTTTCCTGGAATGGCTCCTGATTTGAATTTAGATTTGTCTATCATTTTGTTTTTATCGTCGTCGTTTTACGATGTTGTAAGGACTTAAATCTATTTTTTCATTAACTTATTTGGTTGTTATAATAAAAAATAAAGTTAATGTTACCTTCAAGATTCAAACAGAAAAAACCAGGGAGGTGGTAAAGCCGTGTTTGTTTAACACATTGAACACAATTAATTATAAAAAATATACGTGTGTCCCGAAAAATATGAAAATATGTACACGAATATATTCTTTATGGTTTGAGTAAAGATTGTATGTTGTTCAAAATTACTCAAACCAAGGGAAAATTATAAACCATAACTTTTTTCTATTATAGCACTAGCCATAAGACAAATTGACAATTCAATAATAAATTGTTATCAACTCATCGACTGACAATAAGCCTACCTTATTTAAATGCGAACAGGCATTAGTCAACCACTATTACAATTATTTTCTTCTGTGCTTTAGACACAAACTTTGTATTTCCTTGCAGGTTTGTGCACGTTTTCACTATATTTTCTTTAACGTCAACTACATAATTGCTTACAATAAACAAAAGTTTTATTTTATTACTTCAAATTAGTTTCCATTACTAATATCTATCGTTACTAATATATTTACTAAAATAATACTACATCGTATAATTTAAAGAAATACTAGTGTAGTCTTAAGAATTCTGCTTTAAAATCTAGTTAAATGTTAAATGTGTACCAAATGGTGGGGTATAAAAATATGCAATGACGTTAAAAATTAACAAATAATACGAATAAAAAAATGCTATCATAGCATTTATCATAGTGAAAAAGAAAAAAATATATTTATAACTGAATCTTCTACAAATCCTGCTCTATTGTCATATCTACCTTGTTGATCTGTGCTTGTCACATTCTATTTTTAACCGACTTCAAAAAAGGAGGAGGTTCTCAATTCGACGCGTATGTTTTTTTTTTTTTTTTGTGTGTTTGTTATAAGATATATCCGCCAATTGTGAACCGATTTTCAAAATTCTTTTTTTAATCGACCAGGTTTACTTGCAGGGTGGTCCCATAAAAATTTCACTAAGATCGGATGATTCAATTTGAAGATATGAGGAAATAACTCCTCAATTGACGATGCCGTTATACCCGATCGGTAAATTATTTTGGCAATATCTCGGCTTCTTATCAATCGATTTCAATAATTTTTCGTTTTATAGATAGAAGTTGTACTCAAAATGGTTTTTTCATATAAATTTGGATTATATCTCATGGCGGAGTAGAAGACTAAAACCATGAAGGAAGACAAATTTTACGCGCTCAGATGGAGTATCATGCCTATTTTGTATCGAAACCAATGCGGCCGCACAGAGGGGTGGGAGGGTAGGGGGAAGCGGGAGACGGTGTTTGTCTTTAACTCTATCAGTCTCTATCACACATCTTTGAATACGGTACGTTAGAAAAAGATAAAGACATTCATGTTATGACATGCCCAACTAAAAACAAAATATCAATAAAGTATGACATTTATTTGTCTTTATTTGGCATGTAAAAAACAAGAAACTTAATGGTTACTGAATTTGAAAATAGTGATGTGATGTGGTATGAAGCGTAACGTATATTTATCGATTATTTCCGTACATTTTATCACATGGCTACTGGACTTATTTATCGAACTTCTCATATACAATGGTGATCAACTTGCAACTTGCAATAATATTGGGAATTGCTTACTTCTTTGGGCATTTAGTATTTTGTCTTTTTGCTTTTCCATGCATATATTATGTATATCTTTTATTTCCTAGAGAGCAGCGAACTACTTAGAGAGGCATGGGGACAGACAAATAAAAATACAGTCAAAACCGTGCCAGTAATGTAGAGTTCATTTTTTTTCATAATTTGGTGGGAAACCTGAAAGCTTCTACCATTCGATACAAAAGTTAGAGTGTAACATAATAAAATCAAGTGTGTTATTTAGCATTTTTAACTTTAGTATTATTTGTTGCGTATATTTGTATTGAATTGTTTATTTAATTAGTTATTATTTATAGCCGCTTAAATAAGCATCAACCAAACTCATCTAGTGGGTGTCTTACTGTGAGAATGGACAACTAACAACAACCCGCCTGCCAACCGTAAAGATTTTTCAAAAAGCCCCCTGAAGGTACCTTAGTCCAGCAGCGGGACTGTTTCAGGCTGTTTGTTTCCATCACTGCTTGGCAATTGAGATGGGGTTCACAGTGGTTGTAGGTTACGCGCCGGGAACTATACATTCGTCTATTTTATTTAAATATAAGCAAGCAAGCAAACGCGCAGTGGACGGATGGATGGATGTTAGGTTGTTTATTATCACAACCCACAACCCTTACGCTAGCGAGGCGCAATTGTTTTTAGAAAGTCGCCGGGAACCACAAGGCGGCGTCCTTCATACCTTATTACCGGGGTAGTCAATAGCAACAACTGCGATCCCTGATCCGTCAACTAAGCAGTATACTATCAGAAGTTTTGCTTAATACCTGCGTAAAATTTTTTCTTCCTTCATGACTAAAACGAAAACTCTTCAATAAACAACAGCACACTCATTGCGTTGCTTTTGTTATAATTGAAATAACAAGAAATATGCGGTTTTGGTTCATATATTCTGTAAACTAGTCATAGATTAAAGATTTGAAAACCCCAAGATAACAACTTAAGAATTTTTCCGTGGACTAAACGGGCGAGCGTCGTCGGTATCGTAGTGGTTTGGTCAGTTGTTCGCCATTCGGAAATCTTAGGTTAAAGTCTAATCAAGTATAGCAATGTTTTAGAATTTAAAAATCAAACGTAAGACTGTAAAGGACACATAGTGAGAAAATCTGAATTTAATTATGTACTAAACAAAACCAATTAAAGTTTTGTGAGTACCTAACTTGTCATGGTAAATTTCCACTAAAAAGGGTAAAATAAAAAGATAATTTAAAAAATATATAAAACCGCCTTCAACGTCCTAACCTACACTAAAAAGTCACAAATAAAATATAAATCTAGCTGAAAGCATATCAATTTAATATGGCTATTAATATTCCTTATTTACTTACATAAATTGTAACATCATATAAACATGTGTAGACATTGTTATACAATTTATCTTGGAGTCGGTGCCAGCTAATCACCATCATTTCGACCAAAAGACTTCTACTGCTAGCAGTCATCTATAGTGGGCTCAGTATCTAGTACTCTGACCGCGTTCTTTAAATTTTTTATATTCAACGATCTGAACTTTTGAGATCAGATGTGGTTCCGATTAAATAGCTAGCCTCAACTGGCACCGACTCCAAGGTGAAGAGTATAACAATGTCTACACATGTTTATATGATGTTACAATTTATGTAAGTAAATAAGGAATATTAATAGCCATATTAAATTGATATGCTTTCAGCTAGATTTATATTTTATTTGTGACTTTTTAGTGTAGGTTAGGACGTTGAAGGCGGTTTTATATATTTTTTAAATTATCTTTTTCTGGTTTTTCTTTGACATTCCAACCGCAAGGTTGCGATACAATACTGTGACCGGTAAACCGGAAGAATTTAATTGTCGCAGTGACTGGACCGGAAATATTGGTTGTGTCAGAATTAGAACAGGGAAAAGTGAGGACTCTGGGGAAAGAAAAATAAAATTCTTAACATGTAAATATACACCTTCCTATATACATCTAAACTAATAAAATCAAACCTTTCCTCTTTATAATTATATAATATATATTATTATAAAGATGAAAGGTTTGATTGTTGTTTGTGTTTGCATCAAATAGGCTCCGAAACTACTGATTCGATTTCAAAAATTCTTTCACTATTGAAAAGTCACATGATCCCTGAGTAACATAGGCTATACTTTATTTAAAAAAAAAATTGGGATTCTTACTAAAACTTCAATAATTTAACCCAAGGTGTAAAAAAGTGTAAAAATATGATGAACTTTTCTCTTTTAGCAAATAACGCCATGTACTTATATTTATACCACATAATGATAGACGACCACTGTTAGACAAAGACCTTACCAGAAATATCAGTAATACTCGTACACCAAGCCCACATAGAAATCAAAAATGCAATATCCCATGTAAAGTAACAAGGATATAAATGTACCTACATAAACTTCGTGGGTCTGAACATAGTTTGAATATATCCGTGCATTTGTCACTTTGTCGCTCATCCCATGTCGTTTGCATGTACGTGCGTTGAATAATATTTTGCCCGAAAAATATTTAGTCTCATATTCCGGGACCGCAAATGGAAGAATGAACTAAAAATTGTTATAAGATTTATCATAAATCGATGCCCGCCCGTTTTGTTACTTATTTTAACAATGGACTCTTTTTTTTTACAAACGTAATCCTCTTTTTTATTAAGCTAAGACAGCTTACTTTTCACTTACAAAATGTTTTCTACTGCGAATTACATGAAATTAGCTGCTCAACGTCCCTTCTGAAGCGCAGAATCATCTTTTTTTTAGACAATCAGGTAGCACTATCTGCAATAGGTACTCTAACCAAACTAGGGAAAGACTCACAAAGCGATCCAGAGACCCCCACACTAGTGATGCACATACAATTATAGGCAGCAAAGCGAGTGAAAAAGAATGTTATATTCGCAAATACAGCGCTGGCACTACGACGACGACGCTCAAAGGACGCTAGTGTGGTCTTAATGTTGAGTAGATACCAGCCTCTCTAACATGCCCGGTCCACGCGTGACAGACATAATTTTGTCAGGCGTATTCTCTTATCCTATTGGAGGATATTTCAATATGGCGGGTTTAAATGTGCGACAAACTTTTGTCATAGCACTCATGTTACGGGGGCGGGTTTTATATATGTAGTTGTTTGCTTTTTGCCAGCACCATCAATTTTTTTATACTTTGATAAGCACCTGTAGTTCTTGTATGAGCAATAAGTAAGAAAAGGTGAGACTGTCCCGTATTTTTACATCATAATTTCAGGAGTTGATGTAAAGGTACTAATTATTTTGCAGGATTTTAATATTGAAATAAAATAGATACTTAGTATCTAACAAAAAACTTGAAATAAAAAACTAAGTTATATTATTATGCTAAATTTGAAAGATTTATAAATAGTTTGATGATACAGACATTGATACAGTCTATTATACATAGTAAATTGAATAAATAAAAAAATAAATAAAATAAATAAAAATAAGTAAATTGTATGTCAATAACTTTTTGCTTGCTTATACGAGTACAATGATGATTATTCAAAGTCAAAGTCAAATTTATTAATTCATCATAGGTTTTTTGAAACACTTAATGACGTCATGTTAGAAGTTAAGAAAGTTTGCTCAAACCAAGACCAGTTAAGCGATGTACAAGTTTAAGTAATAAAAAAGAGATCAAACAATCTTTATGAGGCGATAAGATATCAGTTTGAACATAACTGGCAGGTTCGCGCAATGTGTGAAGGCGAAGAAGATTCCGATCATTTGCCTAATGGTGAAAGTTCAACCATGGAAGTGTCCTAGAAAAAATAAATCGATTCTAATTAGTCCGTCAGTTAGATTATCTAAAAAATTGAACATGTATTCTTTTTTTCAATTTGACGAAGATATATCGCAACCAAATCCAAAATCAGAATTGATAATCAGAGAAGGAGCCTCTCAGGCGTCGTCACAAACGTGCAGATTATTTTTTAGTAATCTATTACTGACGTACTAATTAGATTTTTAGGACTCTTCCTCATTTAGTACTTCAATAGGAAAATGTTTAAAAATAAACTAAACTCCTCAAAGTAAACTTTCACCTGGTATAGCTGATTAAATATTTCAGATGCGGCCGCCGCACGGTCTGAAGTTTGTACCCAATTCCCGAGATTGCAATATGGATGACACTCACAAGCGAGGAGGAACTAGGCATGAATACCAAGTGAGTAATCCCTGCCAACGAGCCATCGGTCTAATACCTTTAAAGTTCACACAAAGGGTCAACCATAGTCTAAAGAAGTCCCTAGTCACGTGACTATGGAACGTTACGTCATCAAAATCTGCTAGTGAAAATTCATTCATTTAATGAGTGAAGTCAGATACTTTCTTACTTATTAGGAGGGTTTCAAGGTTAACCTATCTCGCAAACCCTGGTATAGGAATTATTGACCCACCTAAGGCTTCTGACATGGCTCCTATTACGACTACATCCGTAGATAGTAGCCGGGACCAACGGCTTTACGTGCCTTCCGAAGCACGGAATTATCTTTCTCTTCGGACAATCAGGTGACTCAGCCTGCAATATCCTAACCAAACTGGGGAAAGTTTCACAAAGTGAAATTTTGTTCCACAAATGCTCCACCGGGATTGGAACCCGGAACCTCTGTAACGTGAGGTGAACTTTTGACCCTTAGAGAATAAATATACAGATTCTTTTCTATTTATACTCTAAGTTTTGACTATTCGACCACAGAGGCAGATTAACGTAACAGAGCGAGAGTGGAAGTAAGTGTTGGAAGGGAAAGACCAAGAAGAACGTTGGCGCAAAGTCAAAGCGACGAGACGTGTCACGTTTTTAACACGCTTTTATTAGGTCTACCTGTATGTAACTAACTATGTATGGAATCTAAGATAGCTAATTTAACCATCTTATAAGGGTCGTAGCGTAATAAAAATTAGTAGGCTGTATATAGTTCTGATGACAATACAATAATATGGTACTGTTGAACTGATCTCATGATGGAGCCGGTAGCTATGAACTGGAACTTCATGATGCAAAATCGTATCATGGCTTTTTTTGTTTTTTCCTGCATTTATCAAAGAGTGATTTTCTAGTGTTTTTTAAACTGTTAGTTTATTTCAACCACAGCATTTATATTATTGTGCTATGCAAATATGGAACCGCGCGACGAATATCAACGGTATATTATTATGTATGATAAATTTACTTCACCTTTATTATCATATTAATCGTGAGGCTCTTACAATTTAAATAATATTAATTGATGGGCGGCGATAAAATAATGTATATAATTGATAAAATTTTGATAATCCTCATGCAAAGCCATCGAGCTCAGTGATAGTTATATCGTTAATGTGTAAATACATTTAGGTAAGTATAACGAATGATAAATTTTTATACTAAGTATTTTTATTTCTTTTTCAAAATACAATTGTCGTCTTTATTTTATATGTAACTAGCGACCCGCCCCGGCTCCGCACGGGAAAATGGTTATTGTGGGTTATCCTTCAGTATATTATGCATGTATTATACATATAAACCTTCCTCTTGAATCACTCTATCTATTAAAAAAAACCGCATCAAAATCCGTTGCGTAGTTTTAAAGATTTAAGCGTACAAAGGGAGGGACATAGGGACATAGGGACAGAGAAAGCGACTTTATTTTATACTATGTAGTGATTGTCTTAAATTTTCTGTGGAAAAGGTGTTCTACAATATAATGATCTTGGGCTAGTAACTCTACTTACTTAATATCTTCTTTTATTTTTATTAAATAATAGATATTACAATGTTTACTAGCTTTCCGTTAACAGGTTTTCCCGTGGGAATGAGGTATTTTTTCGCGGTAAAAAGTGGCCTATGTGTTAATCCAGGGTACCAGCTAATTCCATACCAAATTTTATTTATGTCGCTCTAGCGGTTTAGACGTGAAGAAGTACCAAACATAGACACTCAGACACCCACAAATTTTCGCCTTTATAATAATAGTGTGATGTTATTAGTGTGATTATGGCTATTATACGCTAAGTTCGTCAATGTTTCTGTTTGTAAAATTTGTGATTGAATTGTGTGAAGCAGTAATTGAGTCGTAGTAAGGTTTGTCTGTAAGGACAAGGAGAAGAAATTTGGTGTTTTACACCTAGAACTAATAGTAAGTATACTAACTGAACCGCGATCATGTCATTTAAATTTGAAGGTTGCGACCTCCATCTTCTATGGCGTTTGTCTTTTGTTTTCTCCTCCCCGCACATTCCGCCCTCCCCCCGCTGCATAGAATGTGTTCAGGTGTCTTCTCTGGTACTTGTATGTAATTTCTCAATGGTTTGACTAATCTCTATCTCGTATGATACATTCTAATATTTAACTGCTATGTAATCACTGTCCCTCAAGGTTTATCTATTTCATTTGTTTTACATACTTACAGTCTTCTACATTTTCTAAATAAGGTGTTTTGTAAACTACAATTATTTTAAAGTAAATGTTTAAATTGTCAAAAAATCCGTACCTGCCTAAAAAGTAACGATAAAGTTATTAATTACAACTTGATAGTAAAATATATTATGTATATTCTAACTAATAGAAATAGCGGAAAATATTTTTAAGTAGGTACATATTTACTAAAAATAATAACGGTTCACGATATGCTTTGCTGGGCTATTTATTTTAAGAGCCATTTACAGATTGCATAATTAGGTTTTATTAATTAGTCCTCACTGTTTGCACAATATGTTGCAATAACTGACTGATTAAGGCTTCTTCCTTAAAAGGGAGGTGCTATTAAACTTAATCCTCACAGGTTAGAATCGCAGTTGTTGTTGATAACATGGGTTATTTGATTAACAATATTATAATAGAGGATTTAATTTTTAGATTATCCCTAATTATCTTAAAATCAATCACTATTTTAAATACGTAAGATAAGATTTAATTCCACCTTGAAATATTATTTGGCATTATTAGTTAAACGCTATGGAATTATTTATTAGTTGGGATATAACATGGAAGAGTAATTATGTATTACTAGCGGCCCGCCCCGGCTTCGTACAGGGAAATGGTTATTATTATGAGTTCTCTCTAAGAGATAGACATATACCATTACGGACTTCTTTGTAGCCCTTTTCAAGGTGTATAATACTGTTGGACCTTATTTTGATATATCACGTAGGGTTCAGTCAGCGTTTGCAATGTAAGCGCAAAAATTGTGTTTATATAAGACATCACATTAGAAACCGCTAGTAAAATTATCAGTATTTCTCTACTATATTATGCACGTTTTATACATACAAACATTCCTCTCGAATCACTATCTATTAAAACCCCCCTCAAAATCAGTTTGCGTAAAGATCTAAGCATACAATATAGGGACAGACAGATGGTGGGGATGGATAGTATTAGTGATAGTGATTATGATTTTGAGCTTTCGCGGCCATATCGCTTTAAGCCTGTTAAAATCACACTATCACAGTAATCACTCTAATATTAAGCCCCTCAGGCGTCGTCTCCTTCACGATGTTTTTCAATATCAACGTGCTAGGCCGTGGTCCGAGGCTCCCTTGAGCCGCCCCTAGACGCGTTGGTATATGACTTTTTTTGGGGTAGAGTCTTCCACTCCCCCGCAAGTCCGGTGAAGCTTGATTGGTCGTACCTTTTCGACACAAGCATAGGTCAATTAAAAAAAAAAAAAAACTAATATTATGAAGGAGAAAGTTTGTGAGTGTGTGAATGTGTATGTTTGTTACTTCTTCAAGTCTCAACGGTTGAAGCGAAATTAATAAAATTTGGTGACATGACATTCTAGATTGAAACATAGGCTACCTTTTACCGCGGAAAAATACCTCATTTCCACGGGAAAAATAGTAACGCGGGCGAAGCCGCGGGGCGGAAAGTTAGTATTCCTTAAATATGTCAATAATTTGGAAAATTTTGGTCGCTAGAAGCTTTACAATACCACTCTAGTAGTAGTAATAAGTAAGTGCAATATCATCTGTTTGTAATGGTTAAAAGGTTGAGAAAAAAAAAAGTTTAATAGCTGATTTCATTAGGAAGAAGGCTTGTAATTTTTTATTGAATTAAAGTTATCTCATACCAAATAACAAAAATTACTTTTAATAAATGATAAAACAATACAATATAAACAACACCACCATTTCACAACAACATTTTCTCCATCTTATTTTTGTTATAATTTATTCTTTTTCCCATAGAGTACAATAGTACGTAAATCCCAAATTCGTGAAATTATCTTGAGACGCACAGATAAGCGAGAGTTGCGTTTTTATAGATAACTCATCCAATCTTAGTACTCCAAGCATTTATCAATAAAAATCGATAAGAACTCGATAAAATGTACCACTTGACATACCTATACGATAAATGTTACACAATGGCACATATTTTGGGGCATGTCAATAGTTTTCTGTGAAAAGCGGTCAGAGAGAAAAATGAGAAACTAAAAATGCTCTCACTAAGAGCACGCAAATATATATTTTTTTAAATGATTTTTTGACCGCGTCTATTTTTATGTAAAGTAATAATAATAATAAATATATTAATTAAACAAACCCATTAACACATGAGAGTAAAAACAAATGATGTTAAAGAAGGGCATAGGCTACTTTTTACCGCGGAAAAATACCTCTTTCCCACGGGAAAAACTGTTAATGTGAGGGGAGCTGGGGCGGAAAGTTAGTAGAGCATAAAAATGACAGTTTATTTACTTCTTCCTCTTCTTTAAGTGGGTTAAGGTCATTGAAGGAACTAATAGAATAGAATAGAAGTACGTCTTGGTAGTATGTCTGCCTACGAAGCACAATGTCGCGGGTTCGAATCTCGCCTAGGTTCGAATTTACCCCTACCCGCTACGGAATAAGGGCGCCCTTCAGCAAAGTCTTCAGGTCAACATGTGAAGCCGCACGTGTTGGCTACTGTACGTACAATCGCTTAAACGTACATTTTTTTAAACTTATATGAGCTGCTGATGAACATCTTAGCTGGCCATAAACTCACCAAGCAAATAAATCAATATTTATCTATAAACTTTTCTGTCATACAAACTTTTACCACGTCATAGATGATCTTGTTCTACATACAACATTCTAAATTTTCTCCTATTGAGTCTGCGATAAATCAAACTAAAATATGCTCTATTTATTCAATACAAAATATTATTTCCAGAAATGTATTTACTACTATCACTGGCCCTTTTGGGGTCCATCGCTGGACTACCGTTGAGCGAGGTTGAGGAAGTCGCTAGGAATGACGACCTGAGTGCTCAGTACGTCCTCCCAGGGGAATCCTTCCCAACATTCTATGACGTCCAACTATTCCTGGACCCTGGAAACGTAGAATACTTCACTGGAATCGTCTCGATAAGAGTTTTGGCTGTAATGCAAACGAGCGAACTGGTTTTGCATGCAATGGAAATGGAAATAGACAGTGTGACAGTTGTTAATGAACGAACGAATGAGAATATCTTCCAAAGCTTTACTTTAGCTGATGACGATACACATTTCTTGAGACTGAATTTGAATACGACTATAGAACCATTACAGCCGCATATAATAACCATTTCTTATACTGGACAATTCGCTGAAAACATGTTCGGGGTTTACGTTTCAACTTATGCTGAAGAAGGTGGGACGATGTGAGTAAAAAAAATTTTTTTTTTTATAGAAAAACTAATAATAATAATAATAATAAGCAGGGCAGCTTAAGCATAAGCAGGGCAGCTTTGTGGCGAAGCTGTTGGTGATTGGCGTCACCACGGACCCGAGTTCAGAGGGCACTTTACCAACTTTAGCCCTCGCCTCTTGGCTTGCCTTAACTGGCCGGCCTCGAGTGAACAGCGCAAGAGCGGAACCTATGCTCCAGGGTGGAAGTGTAAAATGTCATAACGCCGGGGGTTCTACTAGGTGTTCCACCGACGTCTAACGCCCCGCAGTCTCACCTCTCCGCACCCTGAGCCACTTACGACAATGTTGCTCCCTTGTCGCACCATGCGTGCGGCCGTTTAGGGTAGCCCATTTATTAAGTGGCAAAGTCACCGTCTGCTAGATTTAATGTTGTGAGATCTTTAACAAGCAGATGTCCGCTATCTCACCTCAATAGCCCAGTTATCCAGTCCACTAACTCCCACCCCCATAGCCCAGACCAACGTTTGTCCCTCCCTGGCAATAGTTTTGCAGCTAGCGGGGACTGTCCTCCAGTACATTTCTGTAGTGTGTTGGAGGATAGGCCCCGGTAGGTGCGTGCCATCTCACATTTTAGAATAAATGGTACTAAACGGGCCTCTACATGTTGGCTTTGGCCCCATGCACGCCTCCCAAAGGACCGGGTCTCTATAGACCCGTGATCTTAAAGTGTAATAATAATAATAATAATAACAGGATAAAGTGTACATTGTCCCCATAGTAATTTCTAGTACCGGTGTAGTCCCAAAACAAATACATACCAGTTTAAGGCTCATTGATCTGAAACCCAATACTTACATACAAATTCAGAAAGCAGCGATTCTTAATACTTGCCGGATAGTTCGCAAATTCCTCCAAATAGATGAAGACGTGACAGACTGACAGACCCAATATTTCCGTTTACTTGGTCAAGGCCCGTAAACGGAAATATTAAAAATTACCGGTGAAAGCCGAGAAAAAAAAAAGTACAAAGAAAATAATAATAATAATATGTGGGACATCTCACACACGGCCAAACTAAACTGAGAGCGTCGATAGCTTAGTGGCTGGAGACGATTTCCTCCATTTAGGTGCGGGTTCAAGACTCGGTAAATATATTAATGTGTTTATATAGTTTATTATTTCTTACGGCAAGTAAATCATCATTTGTGACGTTCCACGTGAAAGGTACCCCATGGAGGGTTTTGGTACGTATATAATATTTTTGGATTTGAAATGCTTATGAGTTGCTCATTACAGGGATAGGTCTTAAGTCGCAAAGCTCTTAACTCCGTCACACCAAATTTTACAGGAGACACAAAAAACTTAACTGTGAAAAAAATTGTATGAAGACTTGTTTTGTTTTTTTTTATAAACAATTATAGTAGCAGGTAGAAATCAGATTTCGAGAAAATAATCGAAGATAAGTCAGTTTAAGTAAATAAAAATGGAGTTACGAGGTTTTACTAAAACAATACTAACATTTTGTAGGAATTAAGTGTTTTGCTACAAGAATAAACGGTTACCAAATCGATTCAAGATAGGATTTTAATGACCGTGACCTACAATAGCTTTCAAGTTTCGGTAAGTTTTCAAGGGACATTTCTTTTATGAACTGTTTACGCTGCTGCCAGTTCCTTTTTCCTAACAAAGGAAAATAAACGAGACGACGAGACGAGGCATTAATGTAAATGGCGAGTATATCTCACACCTTTGATTTGCTGACGACATAGTTATAATGGCTAAGTCGTTGCAGGAGCTCCAGATCATGCTGACCAGCTTGAATTAATCCTCTCGACGAGTTGGTCTTTGTATGAACTTGGACAAGAAAAAACTTATCTTTAACGCGCATTTCGTACCTGGATCGATTATCGTCGATAGAATACCTCTTGAAAAACCTCTATTATGTCTACCTTGGGCAAAGTAATCAAAGTACCCAGTTGGGTAGAAACTAGATACTTCGTGAGGGAAGCCGATAAAGGATTCAATTAGACTGGGCAACTTATCACTGGTCAAATACAAAAGTCTTCCCATCCGTCATGACCTACGGTGCTGAAACGTGGACACTGACTGTGGTGCTAGTCCTCAAAATAATTTAAAGTTGCTCAGCGAGCTATGCAGAGGACTATGTTCGAAGTTTCTCTGATGGATAAAATCCGAAACTAGGAAATTTGTTGGAAAACCAATGTAAACGACATGACCACTCCATCAAGCAAGCTAAAGTGGCAGTTAACTGGTCACATTTGTCGCAGAACCGATAATCCATGGTTGGCCGAATGAATTTTACACTTGAGGCAGTGGCTGAATGGGGCAAAGCCAATCTTGTGAGATTCAATGCCAACAAAACGCAGGCGTGTCTTTTCTCCCACATTCCATGATACACCTTTGCCGATGTCTAAACACCTAGAGCTTCTTGGTGTGAGGTTCTCCTCAAACATTGGTTTTGGGGAGTCCATCGAGGCCGCTAAAAACTTGGCGTCCTTTTTAAGATCCGGCGGTATTACTCCAGAATAGATGCTCCAGTTATACCAAGCACAAGTTCGTTCATGCATGGCGTAGGTACTGCTGTCCACCGATTCAAGGGCATCCAGATGATACTTGGCAGAGCCATCCTGCCAAGTATCAGCTGGATGCCCTTGGATCTGCGGACCGTAAAGCTTGAAGACTTATTGGCGAATACCAACTTGCAACGACCAACTAAGACCAAGCTTCAAAGCTTGGAGCATCGACGAAAAGTCGTCAGCCTCTCGGTTTTTATAAGGCGTATTATGGGGAGTATTGGGGAGTGTTCTCAAGCACTTCACGAACTTATCGCTCCAATCAGATTCGGTTACCGGTGTTTGTGGCATTTTCTGGGTGAGCGTGTTCTATCATTGGCCACGTCGTCGCTTTCCACCAGGTGAGACTGGTCAAAGGCATGCCCATAGTTAATAAATAAAAATCGCTGGAGTAAGCAGGTTCTGCACTGAAGATCACGTCTAGGTAAACGAAGTGTAGAACGCCTATAGCTAGATGTAGTGACGATGATCTGAAAAAGAGGCCTAGAGGAGTGGACTGTCGTTGGCTGCTAATGATGATGATCAAAGGTTTCGCTGTACGTCGAAAAAACTTTTTTTGATATCTGGAGATGATGGTTTACTCTCAATTTTACAAACAATAGACATCGTTAAAATGCCTGGACCAAAGCTTGGTGATGACGGTTTATTATCAGTTTCAGTATCTCACATAATAATCGTCTTTCACTATTTGTTTTAGAGGATTTATTGGTGGTAACAGTGATTCTTAGGGCATCTCGAACAGTACTGCGCGGGGGACTTACGTGGTTTGCTTTAACAAAATGGCGTGCCTGGAATTGCGAGGTTTTCTATTTAGGGTTTTAAACAGTAACTGATTTTTTGACGTTTTTAAGAGTTTTTCTATTGATGCGTTCAGAAATTCTCTATCGAATGGTATCAAAATGTCGATTTAGGAAAAAATTGGAGTTAAGTGGTTTGCGACTTAAGCCGACGGTATGCATAATTCAATACCGACGATAAGGTACCTATGCACGTGGAACGTCACATTTGTAATTTAATTTATTAATCGTATATTGATGTCGTACAATCATTTGAACAATGTTAACCAAAACTCCAAAAATATAATAATATACCTTGTTTGATTTCAAGATCACGCTATATACCTTGAAAGGTCAATGAGATGCTCTTAAATTTTTAACTCGAAATATTTTTGTCGTTTCTAGTTTTTCTAGATCTTTAGAACTTAAAATTGGATCATCTCCGACCAGTGCACTGGAGTCAGGTAGTCTAACATTTATGATTGTAATAAAACTGAAATGTTTGCTTGAATAAATGTTATAGCTACCTACTACACTCCGGAACAGTTATTATTTAATGGACAAGTTTATATGACATGTATTGCTATGCTAGCGTTTGTTATGCCATTTTTCTTTTAGGAATTTTACAAAATAATACTTCTTTTTTTAAATCTTTACCAAGATTATTTGCAGTTACCTATCTTAATACAGCCTAACTGTGTACTATGTAAGTAGATTACTATTATCTATACCTATAGATATCCTGCCAACCATAGGATTTTCATAAACGCTGTAGACCAATATACCCTCTCTTCTATGGCAGATAAGCACTATTACTGTATGCACTAAGTTAGAAACTTGCAATTTGCAGCAACTTGATAACATCTCAACTGCAGCCAACGTTCGCCAGACGTGCCTTCCCCTGCTACGATGAGCCAGCTCTAAAGGCCATATTCAGAACGACAATTTACGCTCCGCCTGCCTATCCCGTAGTGAGGAGCAACATGCCCGAAAGGAACGACACACGCAAGTATGTATTTAGGGTGCTTTTAAGCTACAACAAGGCAACAACATACAACACTGTCGCACTAAAAATAAAAAAGTAAAATAGGCTGCCGCATGCCGAAAATAACTCAATAAAACTACTTTCAGGGTAGAGCCTTCCGTTACGTCAATTTTACGACACAAACGTTGGTCAATTAAAAATACATTATTTGCTCTGTCATCAAATGTGATGCGTGATTTCTCTACGACTAAGCACCCAATAATATTTTATTCGCAGGCCAGACGTAGTAGGCTACAACAAATTCGAGTTTGAAGACACTTTGGTAATGTCGACTTATCTACTAGCCTACTTGGTCTCCAACTTCGAATTCATCGACAACGCGGACGACCCTATCTACCACATCCCTTTCAAAGTATTCTCTAGGCCGGGCACTCAAGATTTTGCTGAATTTGCCCTCGAATTTGGCCAAAAAAACATGGTAGCTTTGGAGAATTACACAGAACTACCTTACGCATTCCCAAAGGTGGACAAAGCGGCTGTACCTGATTTTGCTGCTGGTGCCATGGAAAACTGGGGTCTAGTCATTTACAGGTAAGCAAATTGACCAGCATATTATTTTATTTTTATCATTAACGGCCCTGTAGCCTAGTTGGTAGTATGCCTGCCTTCGAAGCACAAGGTCGCGGGTTCAAATACCGTCCAGGGCAAACAATCGTGTGATGAGCACTTGTGTTTGCCTTGTGTCTGGATGTTGTATATTCATATATGTATGTATATCAGCTGTCTGACACCCATAGTACAGGCTCTGCCTAGTTTGGGGTCAGATGGCCGTGTGTGAGATGTCTCCACATATTTATTATTATTATTTGTTAGCATTACATTGTGTAGCTTAATGAGAGAGATTTCATACACCCTGTTATTTAAACATCATTCTGTAAATGAACTTAATACCTAATATTAACTAAAAAAACAAATTAAGTAGGTAGGTTTTTGTCCTTAATATATAGTTCAATTATAAGATAAAATGTTTCATTTAATGGGTGATAATAAAATTATAGTGCAACAAGATTATAATATTTTCACGTCGTCTTTGGGCTTATGAAATTGATAGGTTGAATAGTGAGAGTTTCTGTACATTACTTACACTTACAATAGTGTCAATACAGATAAGATAAGAATATACTTTATAGCGCACTATAAAAATAGAACAGTAAAATTCCCAAAAACGATAGAAAGTGTACATCTAGGCGGCCTTATTACTGAGGGGCAATTTCCACCAGGCAACCTAAAGTTTTAAAACAGGAGTTGAGTTAGTCGAAATTAAAAGTAAGAAACCACTCTTTGAAAACATAACTAAAAGCTACGTAATTATCTATATCTATATCTATACAAATATTTTAAAGAGGAAAGATTTGTATTTTTGTGTGTGTGTGTGTATATTTGTAATGAATAAACTTAAAAACTACTGTGCCGATTTCAAAATTTACTTTACCAGTAGAAAGCTACATTCACCCTGAGTAACGTAGGCTACCTTTTACAGCGGGAAAATGCCTCATTCCTACGGGAAAAACTGTAAACGCGGGCGGAGCCGCGGCGGAAAGCTAGTCATTTATATTTGAAATTCTGGTTCAATTGAATTGAGTATTCCTGCAACGCCAGACATCTCATCAACGTTTATTTACAAAGCAAATTCAATGTAATCAATATTTCAGTCTAAAACGAATTCACAAAAATACTTCTGCCAATACCATTTGCTATTACCAAAACGAACGTACAGAAATACATTTAGGTAATTTATCCAAAAGCGATCAAAAAGCACGAAACCGAAGCTTTTGCAGTATAAATTCACTTTAGTGGCTCGTAACATTAAAATTTTACGTCGTCACGAGTCTGAGGCTCCCAATAGTTCGGTACAGACATGTTTCGGATTACAAAGCGCCCTTTTGAATATTGTATCAAATTTACGACTTCACAACCTCAACCTGCCTACACGGAAAATATATTCGTACTACACTATTATGTAATTGTATTATTCTAATATTTTATTTAAATGCAGAAAACAACTCTGTGTCTAATTCACTTAAAATACATTGCGATAGTTGGCATTAAGGATTAACTAACCATTTATTTTCTAATAGGACATTGTATCGTTCATCAAAATACATTCTATATAAGTAACACAGTCACAAAACTACTGTGATTCGACTTTTTCTTAACCTTCTCGCGTGTTACTTAACTCATCATATCATTATATCTATGACCTGGAACTCTTCGGTCTTGTCACTTTTGTATGAAATACCATACAAGAGTGACAAAGACCGAAGGAAGATAAGAGATTTGTAGAAAGAGGTTTGTACTACATAATTAAATAGAATTATGTAGTACAAACCTCTTTTGTCTTGAAACCTGGTAAGCCATAAAAGCACCGTAAAATTTATCTCTCTCGAGACTTCATTGAGATTTATGCTAGTACAAAAGCAAATCTAAAGCCTATAGGGACCTAATTATAGAACAAAGTCGCAATTAACGCCTCTAAATTAATGTCAAAGGGGCTGACATTTTAATTACCTATCTCTTTTTCACATGGTTTTTCAGTATATTTTCATATTTTATTAGGCATTTAAACATTGCTGGATTTCTGGTTGTAGGTATGATTGTCGTCTGGTCATTTTATCTAGGAAAATATGACATGTCACACAAAATATAATATGGCTGCCATATTTTACCTTAGACAATATTATCATTACCTATGAGTAAAAAGTATCTATTATATCGATTTAGAGCTCCTATTTTTGCTAATCGTTTTTAAGTAACAGAAATCCAATTAGAGCTAAGTCAATCCACGTTACAGAAACGCGACTTAATTACTCCAAACTCCCTTCAACTATATCTATAAATATGCAATAGGTATTGAAAATATTATATCACTAGCTGTCCGCCCGCGGCTACGCCCGCTTTCTTTTTGACTTTTCCGTGCAGTTTCCCGTAGAAATGAGATATTTTCCCGAGGTAAAAGCTATCTAAGATGTTGATCAAGGATATAAAGTACCACCATACAAAATTGAATTCAAATCGATCCAACAGTTTTGGAGATTAACTCGTGCAAACAGACAAACAGAGAAACATAAAATAAAAAGAAAAATCTGGGTGTGTTCTTTATCGTTTATTACTCTTCTAATCCCCCTAAATCGGTTTGTAACATTTCGACCTCTACAGTTTTATTGACGAACTCTTTCTTATTACAGGGAAGTAGCTCTTCTCGTTCAAGACGGTGTCACCACAACAGCGATACGTCAGAACATTGCTCGTATTATCTGCCACGAAAACACCCACATGTGGTTCGGCAACGAAGTGAGCCCCTTGTCCTGGACTTACACTTGGCTGAACGAAGGATTCGCCAATTTCTTCGAAAACTTCGCCACGGACTTCGTAAGTTTCTTTCTATAAATTAAATTGCTCAGACTTGGCGCACGAGTTGATAGTTTGTAGTTTATGACGACATTAAATAAAATAAAAAATAACCCCCGCCACAAAACTACTTAGATACTCGTACTTTTAACAAGTAAAAAAGAGCTCATAATCTTCAAATAGCTGAAGATATTTTCTTGGATCATAGCTAAGAACACTCTCGATTGTGATACCTTGCAAACAAAAAAAAAAGATCAAAATCGGCGCATCCGTTAGGAGCTACGATGCCACAGACAGACAGACAGACACATACGTCAAACTTGCACCCCTCTTTGTCGTCGGGGGTTAGAAATCTGTAACAGAGGTATATTCCGCTTTCAGCGTAATAAGTTGCACAGTAAAATACCATACTATTCAGGACCGCCGCCGCTTTTTGGCGCATCTGTGAATTATTTTATCAGATAATATCCTATTTTGAGCAAGTTAATTATTTTGGTCTAACTGGAATTTATACATTAATCTGTTAATTAGTTTTTAAAATATTTATTGTTACATTCCAAAGCCAAATGTCATTATGAAACAACTTCTTTTCTTACAAGAAATTAGGGAGATACCTATGTAGAGCCAAGAGTACGAATTATGTTGTTCATGAATTACGTTCTAAAATCCTTAATTTATTAAATACGTCTTCTAAATCATAATTAAATACATAATTAAATTATGTCATGTAGTACAATTTCGCAGACGATTTTATCCACCAATACAGATCTAATCAATACTTACAATTAGGGTTTGTACATTCTAAGATCTACTCCAATTGATAACTCAATACCTCGATGTTACGACCCAAATACGTAAGTAGATAAACAATTAAATCACTACTATGTGAATTTTTACTAACCTTATAATATTTGACTTTCAATCAATCATTCGGTAATATAGTACGATTTTCTTCATAGAAGACAGACAAATTTTTGAACTCGCTAGTTCCCCTTCGCTACATCACTCAGTTAAGTTAAATTTACATAATTTTGGTAAATTTAACTTAACTGAGTGATGTAGCGAAGTGTGAATAAGGAAAACACGTGTTTACAGTGAGTGCGACGCTCCTTTATTACTAAACTTACAATGTATTATACATTATAGTATGATGCAATTACACCACTATAATGATTTAAATAACCAAATGTTAAAAAATAAATAAAATTGGTCCACTGCTGGGTCAAATTCCTCCCACAAAAACATAATAAAACTATATTATTGCCTCCATAGTTTTATCACTATTTAATTCGGACTTATTTTTAATGCAATGGGCTTACAAGAAACTACTACCATATTAAATGGTACAAGCTCATCCAAAAATTGTTTCGAATTTCGAATAAACCTAGATTATCGAAACTGAAAAAAAAACTAAACACGTAGGTCTATTAAAAAAAACAGGAAAGGAACTCTTTTTTCTGGCTACAATAAAAAAGGAGGACGCAAAGCTTTTGAAACAGACTAATGGGAATTTAACCACTTGAGAGTGGTAAGAAAGAAAAGAAAGAAACATTTATATACTTTTTTATTTTTATTTGGTAGGTAGGTACTTCGCACATTTTTGTGTTATTCTAAAATGTAGCTTATCTTTTACAGGTGCAACCAAATTACCGTATGATGGACCAATTTGTGCTTCTACTACAGAATGTGATGCAAAATGACGCCGTTCTTAGTGTAAACCCAATGACGCATCCAGTGTTTACTCCTTCGCAGATCCTTGGAACATTCAAT
The DNA here is from genome assembly GCA_948473455.1 of Teleiodes luculella. Lineage (NCBI taxonomy): Eukaryota > Metazoa > Arthropoda > Insecta > Lepidoptera > Gelechiidae > Teleiodes > Teleiodes luculella. Next base: position 12,538,982 of record OX419589.1, read on the forward strand.
GCTGTTGCATATCAAAAATGTAAGTAAATATACATCTTAGAGTGTAAATAAACACCACAGCACATTTTTTTTATTTATACTCTGAGATATACATATTTTAGACCCAAGCAGGTAGATCTAGACTTTCTATATTTTTTTCATTTGATCCAATCACGTAGCAGGTTTCAAATGTTGATGTTTGTAATTTCAAAAACTTTATCAAAATTTTATGGGAAATAGTATACGGTTTTCAAGTAATAGGAAATCTGGAAATGGAGTAATGAGGGAACAATAGTCATTTTGGTTATGTAAACTTTAGGTACCTGATCGGATTATGATCATATTTATTGTTATACATTTCTCACCAGTTTTCTGCCCTGTGGTTCCGAATGCGTTAACAGTTTTTCTCAGGGGAATGAGGAATTTCCCCGCTATAAAAGGCAAGCTATATCCTTTCCCAAGGTCAATTCTATCTTCATACCAAGTTTAATTAAAATCGGTTCAGTAGATTAACAGCCGATTTAGTTTTAAATTGAGCTTACAGATATTTCGACCGGGTTACACTAATCATGGTCAGACTCGTAAGTTCTTTGTGAGTGACAATAATAATGTTATTCCCAGCTGGCTCCGTGATCCGAATGATGCAGCACTTCCTCACGCCAGAGATATTCCGCAGAGGACTCGTTATTTATCTACAAAACAAGTCAGTATGAATTACAAATACAAACTACTAAGAATGCACTCTTCTTTTTCAATTATTCACTAACTAAAATAGTTGACATTAGGCGCTCTGCCAAAGGTGCACAAAGGCGCAGTTTAAGTGTTAATCACGGAGTGGAGATGGAAGGTGTTAATACTCACAGTTTACTAGTCAATGGAGTCTAGTAGATTTTATTCAGATTTTTTTTTAATTGACCTATGTTTGTGTCGAAAAAGTACGACCAATCAAGCTTCACCGGACTTGAACAGGACAGAACAAGCTTTCGACGCTTAAACTTATCAATACTCATTTAGTGTGATAGTTTTCGAGAGGTAAGAATTTATTATACTGTGTGTTTCAAATAACCTAATAAAAAAAATACTGGTGACCGCTTATTAGTACAATGGTTATCTTAATAACGATAATAATTTATTAAATTTCTAAGGATGTTTAATAATACATGTTTAGTACCTTGATTGGAGACAAAACTAAAGTACTACTTATTAATTAAATTATTTCGATTTGATAGTTAAATTTTCTTTGATAATAATAAAATTTGATGTAAGAGGCAAGTTTCTTCTTATTTACTTTATTTGATACATTTCAACAAAAAATACAAATACCTATTATAGCGATTCTACGCAATTCTGAGAATTGTTTTGTCCTAACTTTCTAAATATACATTTTCCTTTAACTTGAAGCGTATTTCTTATTCATTTGTTTTTGAGCAAATAGAAATTTTCTTTTTTATTGTGAAAAAAAGGAAGAATAATGGAATAATATAAACTAAGCATTTTGTTTTCTTTTTCTAAGAGACTGACGAAGTATGTTTTATATTTGTTTATTAGTTTCCTTTGTTTACTCGCTAAAAGCACATAGTAAATAACAAAAGTGAGGAGTCACTGTTTTTTTTTTCAGTGAAAGTGAATTAAATTAATAATGTTGTTCAGTTACGTATAAAGCATAAAATGATACGGTTCCTACTATTACTAACATTGCAAATATAATGTATCATGAACAATGAACATAGTTCATTTTAATATCTCTTTGAAAGCCAGCTTATATCTCTTGTGTTTAAAATGCAATGATAATGATGATGTTGAAGTTTTTTATACAATCTGGAACTTAAAATCATGTAAAAATTACAAACGAAGTACTTAATGTGTGTGGACCAGACCAACCAAAGTGTCTTCTTTCAATAAATTCATGCATTCATAACTCGTCGGAAATATATGCGAAGCTCGCTTCCCCTCGCACTCCCCCGCACCGCACTCCATTTACGCCTATTCGGCACGTGCGAATGCAAGCTCAACGCATGACGTCACTAAGCCAAGTTCGCAGATATTTCCTAGGAGTTGTACTGTCGCGCTTGCGGCCCACCAGGACCTTGGCGAGCCGACAGGAGCGGCTGAAGATTGAAGGTTTTCTTAGTCACTAGTAGTAAAATCAGGGAACAGGGCGCAGGACTGATCGTCGTGGAGATCTTTGGGGGAGGCCTTTGTCCAGCAGTGGACGTCTTTCGGCTTAAATGATAATGGTGATGATAGTAAAACACACGGGAACTCTCTGGCACAGGTTTATTAACGTGGTGGAAACGGAATTGTAATAAACTCGGTGGTATACAGCAGCTGATACTTTACAAAATTACACACATTTTAAGGAATACGCCCGTCATAGGCCGGAGCTCAAAGGGAAAAATGTAGAAAAATGGACGAAGATGACGTATGAATGACGAAGGAATTCCTAAATTAAATGTTTGAATTTAGGCGAGAGAGAAATGGAAAATGACTTGAAAATGAGGTTGCTAACCACCTGGTTAGGATAAAATCCACCAATAGAATCACTAGGCTAAGAAAATGAAGAGATTCTACTGGTGGAATTTTTCCTCGCACACCGCTTAGCTACCTCGCACAGCTCTGGTGGAAAAGTAGCCTTACAGTACTTATAAAATTTTCTGTATTCAAACAGTTCTCGCCGCGCAGCTGCGCCCAATGACCTGTTTGTGGCACTCCAACAAGCCCTGGACGAGTCAAGCCACAGCGTCCCCTGGTCTTTAGCCACCATCCTGGACCGGTGGACCAACCAGGGAGGGTTCCCAGTTATGACGATCACCAGATCTTCTCCTACTGCTGAATCTTTAGTTGTCGCTCAGGTGAGATACTCTAACAGTATTTCTGTCCGTTTCACGGTTTTAAGAACAAAAAGGGACAGGTGATTGTCAATGTTTTAGAGCCGTCAAACATCCATTGCACTTCAGGGTGCATACGAAAACATACGACTTAAAATTACGCCCAACAGCTCTTATTTTAAATATTAGTAACTTAAAAGAAGAATTTATCTCCTGTCCTTTTCAGTTTCCATGTGATCGAAAAAGACTAGAATCGAAAATCATTACTACCTACCTCCTTCTCGAAGAAAATGATCGATGACATAAAAGTATTTACATAATTTCATCTACAGATATAGCTTAAAAAAGCGCCCATGAATACAGAGTTTTATACGAATGAAAAAAAAAATCACTGAAAAAATTTTAGGTGATTATTTCTTTTTTTATAAATAGACACAAAAACCTAAAATTAGTCATCTTAGAAGAATTCGTTTCTTATCTTACTTACTCAAGTATTTTTTTATCAAGAGTCAGTCAATCACGCGCGCCAGTCACTAAATTGGCATCCTACAACGGAAGAGATGATATTTATAAAATAAAGGTTTTTATAGATTGATCAACTTTTCCATAGATTTTTTCAGTAACAATAAAAGACTACTTTTTAACCGACTTCAAAAAAGGAGGAGGTTCTCAATTCGACGACGAGATTTATATTTTATTTTTAACTTTTTAGTGTAGGTCCTAACCTTGAAGGCGGTTTTATATATTTTTTAAATTATCTTTTTATTGTACATACACACACATACAGGACTGCTGGCGACTCAAAACGAGTTAAAATGCATAGATTTGGTAAAAGCTAGAACTTAATCTATCTATGGAAGAGTGTGAAACAATATTTTTCTTTACCGAAAAAAGTTTTTTCGGTTAAATTACTTACAGCCGGCCATGGGCCATGTACTAAAAAATTGTATTTGCCAGTACGAAAAAATGGTGAGTTACGGGACGGGACATCTACTTTAACAAACTGATCTATTTCTTACACAACCTTGAATTCCCTCTCAAGCACGTGCAAGCTTTATCGGGATGTATTTTCTTTGTCACAGTATTTTTTTTTTATTCTGAATAGACGGGAATTACATCTTACATAACAGGAAGTTGTAACAAGGTCGGGGGTTTACACTAAAGACAAAAATAGTGCCTTTCTTGATACTTAAAAGAAAGTACTACTTCTTCATGTGGGTTGAAAATAATTGTCTGAACTGATCGACGTCATCACAGCTAGGAAATATCATAAAGGACAAAGCTTTCCATGAATGGGACTTACAAAAAATGTTGCGATCGAAAATTAACTATGGTATCAGAATTTATATCATTTCTATATATAGGCATATGTATGTTGTTCCCTCGGTAATTCTCTCTCTCTTCAATCAGTCTCTCACTGCTGAGGATCGTGGCTCAGTTTGATTCCCCGTAACATGCAGTGCTATGACAAAAATTTGTCGCACATTTAACTGTCAAAAAACCTGCCATATTGAATTATCCTCCAATAGGATAAGAGGAATACGCACGATAAAATTACGTCTGTCACGCGTGGACGGGCATGTTAGAGGGGTGTTTCCATCGGACCCGTTAGCTAGGTAGTTAAGGTGTACAAAATTACGAGAAAAATTTTAAGCTTGTATTACCTATGAAATTAAAAAGGTTTTACTTATTTATTACTCCGATAGGGATAAGAGCGTGTCTTTTATGTATGTATTTAGGTAATTAGAATCACACAAAATCACTTTCAAATTAAACCTTGATTTTTGTTTCGCCTATATAATACTTCATTTCATGTAACATTATATAAAAGAAGCAGTGACAGTAAAAAATTTTGCAATAGTTCAATATTTTTAGTACCCATAGAGTTAGGTTTTATAACATTTTAAACTCACACGATCGCGATTTTCACACATTTGTATCCGTATGTAGCACCATAGCCCAAGGGTGAACCGATTTGGATGCGATTTTTTAGTTGACAGTGGGCTTTCTAGTGGCGGTTCTTAAACATCCAGATAAGTGCATGTACTGGGGGTTTTTTAATTTTTTATATTAAGTATAATTGTAATAAAAGTAAAAGTACACTAAGTACAGTAAATGTTTGTGACCACTATCTTCTTGGGTCTTTTAAGGGCACACTTTGCATGAATTTTAAAAATACGTACTACGCAAAAATTGACTTTTAAATACCTTTTTTACTTCTTTCCAATCCTATATAGAATGGAGTATAAGTTCTTTAAAGCAAAATTGAATAAAATAATAAATATACAATACAAGTAACTTACACCCGAAGAATTTCCATCTTTCAAACTTCGTAGACGCTGGTGTTGGAACATAAGAGGATTACTTGCGAAACTGAAAGAAATCTTATTTAAACTTTTATTCAATAGCCTTTCACCGCACTTATAAAGAAAATAACGGAGTTTTGTTTGATATTCACGGAGCGTGAGCTTCTTGTGGGAGGTAATAAAGTTAGTTCTTATGCCAGTATAGAGATTCGTACTGGAAATACTTCTTTTTAATATCATAAGTAATTTAATTTAATGTAATTAGATATGAATCCTAATTTTATTCTCAATTTTGACGGTATTAATAAATAATTGTGTTGGAGGCCAAGACCTGTAGTCAAGACTCAAGACTTACTTTGAGTCGCTGAGCCACTCTATTAGGTAGGTTTAATTAGTAAGTTTAGTTCTATTAAGTAAGATTGGTTATTTTGTCATAACGGAATACCAAAGAAAAGGATGAAGTATTCTTACCACAATTTTTATACTCCGCTGCCGCTTCACTCAAATATTTCCCCTAGAAAAAAAAACATGTTTTTGCTATAGCTCAGTATCTATGCCTTCTTCGTTATGTAATATATGCTATTATAATCCGTTAGTAATTTAGAAAAACGAATAAAACGAAACGTACTACAAAATTTTATCTTAGTCACAGTAATGTTAACACGACAAGAGAAGTTGGTAGCTCGCACAAGACTCCTTTTGTTTTCCAAACTTGCACTAACTCTAGGTTTAAAGTTAGTTTGTAATTGATTAGCCATCTTTGTTTCATGAAAAGTTAAAAAAAAATGTTTTTCTTGACAAAATAGCATACCATTTGGAAAATACATAAAATTTATTTCTTTCAATAGTATTTGTTTTTTAAATGATTATAATTTAAAGGTTATACGAGTACGAGACTCTTCTTACTGACTCAATATAATGACACTGTTTTATTAATAAATGAAAATTTAATTAAATTTAGAGCCTATTTCACATTTTATAAACGATTTTCTTGGCGCAATAATTATAAACATAATAGAATGTTTGTTCATCAAATTGAAGCAAATACACAATATAAGATCAACAACTTGCGGCAGCAGTTGTGCGTGCACATTGTGTTTGTGCGCGTAGAGCTCATTTTAATACACAGACATATAAAAGGAAGTATTGCTTGGCTTCCCTTTGTGACACCCGCGGCTCGCCAGGTCCTGGGCGAGCCAGCGAGCGCGCACAAGAAGATAACACATTACTGTTCACAAATTTATTAAAATGGATTATAAACTGGATTATATACTGGAATTTTGAAATATGGCCGACATGGCCGAGAGGTTAACGAAAAGTGAATAGAAAAATGAATGAAGTGACGGGTGATTGTCGACTGAATTCCAAAATTAAATATATTCGAATTTAGGCGAAAATGGTAAATGAGATGAGGATGAAGCAACGAGGTAGCACGCACCACTAAACACCTTTATATGTCTGTGGTTTAATACTACGCGCACAAGAGCGCGTGTATATACGCACTACACTACATACAAGTATGAATCGCCTGCACTCGTGAGATAAAATTAACTAACTTTTTTTGTTTCAACAGGAACGTTTTCTTACGGACTCGAACCTCGTCTCCACCGACCGTTGGCATGTCCCCATAAACTGGGTGCTCTCTACAAACGCTGACTTCTCTGACACCAGTCCCCAAGCCTGGATCCCACCATCATTCCCTGCGCAGTCCATCGACATCTCCGGCTTATCACAAGCGGAATGGTACATCATCAACAAGCAACAGACAGGTAAAAAGTCTATTTAAAGCCCGACCAGTGAAATAAACAAACTCGCCATATTGTGGAATTTTAAAGCAACTTGTTTTTAACCCCCGACGAAAAAGAGGTTTAATAAGTTTGATATGTGTGTCTGTCTGTCTGTCTGTGGCATCGTAGCTCCTAAACGGATGTGCCTATTACGATCAAACTCAAAACTCAAACTAGTTTATTGCAAGTCAACAATGGGTACAGTAGACAGATCTTACAATTAGGTACAGACTCGAGTGACGCCCTGAAAGGGCACAGCAATATTGCGAGAGAGCGCATTTAAAATTATTACAAGTTAATAGTAAGTTATAATTATCCAGAAAGAAATAGAAGTATTTGACTTCGATGTAGTTAATTAATTAATTAATCTAGTTTTTTTTGTTTGCAAGTTCTCATAATCGAAAGTATTCTTAGCTATGATCCAAGAAAATATCTTCAGCCATTTGAAGATTATCAGCTCTTTTCTAGTTGTTGCTTGCTTGCTTATAGTGCGGGTTTCGAGGTTAACTTACCTCACAAACCGAACCGAACCGGTGTGGGTTTCTGAGGTAAGTTCATGGTCCAAGAAAACAAGGTCTTGCAATTAGACCACGTGACTGACACGAGCCTACGTCATTTCTACATCATTTTGCCCATTCATCATTGTCGAATGCGTGTAATAGACAAGGATGAACAGCGCAAAATAACGTAGGCTCGTGTCAGTCACGTGGTCTAATTGCATGACCTTGTTTTCTTGGACCATGGGTAAGTTTCTAGTTGTTGAAAGGATGTAAGTAACTGTTTTGTGGAGGGGGTCTTTTAAAAGTGAATTTAATGGTTTTTATGTATTATAGGATACTACAGAGTCAACTATGACACTGATAACTGGGCGGCACTAGCGAACGTGCTTCAAACCTCGCACGAGACGATCCATGTCCTCAATAGAGCTCAAATCGTAGACGACTCTTTCAACTTAGCCAGAAATGGACGACTTGTGAGTATTATTATCAACTCGTGGTTTTTTCTTATAAAAAATATAATAATCAAAGAAGTGGGTATTTATATAAACCATTTTTACTCAGACATACCTTTGAAACGTGACGGGCTCTTATACAGGGTGTTATAAAAAGTATAATTATCCTTCAGAACAGATATAATGTTGTGACGTACAATGTCATAAAAAAAAGAAATGTGGCTCTTAAATACCATTTTAAAAATATTTTTGAATCGGCTCTACGTATCAAAGTTAATTTACCTCACGCCGCTGCTCTCATAAAGAATCACGTGGCGTAGATGCATAGTATTACTATAGACACAACGCGTGCGATGACGTTGCCAAAGCCGAAACTAGATAGTTTTCTATCACATTTTGTATTGAAAATTCGTAATATAAAAATTGTTGTAAATTTTTTTAATTTTTTATTGAATGTGTTACATATCACTAACACAATACTGGGTAAAAAGGATAGACAGTGATAGTTTTTCTAACACCCTGTATAATTCGGAAGTGTGCTATAATTTCAGCAAGCACATTTCAGATTTTAATTGCCGTCAATTATTTGACTCTCGACGGGCGTAAAAAAGTCAATTAAGCGTAAATTATAATTGGTGAAAATGTACTAACTAATTTGAAAATGTTTTTCATGCTTGCAAGGATTTTGTAACGACATCATTTTACTGGATTGCTAGGTATACAATAATTTATACGACATTCATATTATAAAACATATAAACATATTATATAAACATATATTGACCTGCACCATTAATGGTGCAAATGAAACTAATTAGTCTCATCTGCATCATTAATTTTAATAACAACTACTTCACCATACTTTCCTTGTCATGGTAATATAAAAACCAATATAAGGCCGTATTTTGTTTGTAAGATGCGGGTTAGATTTCTGCCCAAACATTTGATGTTTGATTATTTTTTAATAATTTAAATATTTATGTACTCTTTTGTTTTATCGCTATGTGTTGTTGATTATAAAAACTACTGACGTAAGCCTAAAATATTACTAATTTTGTTATATTCTACCCCTAACCATTTTGAATAAATCCCGTAAGCCTTTACAGCGTGTATTTATACTGCGAAGCCAAACAAGAATGGTTATAAATTTAGAAGCATATGTATTTAAGAAAAATATTTTAATAAAATATCTGTATGGCTTCACTAGACGTGATACAGCATGTATCATCTTTTAAACTACTATAATATACTAAGTCTACTCGAATTTTGCATTAAAGAACAAGTTTTTGTTTTATTCTATCTTCACTACTAAGAAGGTTTATAGATTCTTTGAAAATTTTTAGACTTCTTAAGATATTTTCAACTGTTTATTTTCTCTAAAGAGATCTTTTAACATTAAAATTTCGTCTCTATTTCGTTTTAATAGAAATAGTATTATTTTCAAACAGTAGATTTTTTGTATATTTTTCAACATAGGACCTTTTGTTAGCGTATTTTACTTTTTAAAGTAGTTTTTTGATCCAAGACAGATGATGTGCAATCTAAGCACTTAGTAAAAATCAATTGAGAATTTAATTGGACTCTTGTACTCGGTGGCATAATTGGTAGTACATATGTATGGCCTGGACAGCCAAGGAAATGCGGAGAGGAGGTCCACCTAGTAGAAGTAGTAGGCTAGGTTAGTGGGGCAGGTACCCGAGCTCAATATTTTTTATTTTAGTCTATAATATGTATATTTCTAACGTTATCTGCATTCTTCTGTATTTTCTATTTCTAGAGCTATGACTACCCATTCGAGATCTCTCGCTACTTGTTGCAAGAGAAAGACTACATTCCATGGGCGTCCGCCAATAATGCTTTCAGCTACCTGGACATTGTACTGAGTGGCACAGATGTCTATGAACTCTACCAGGTAAAACATCATCATTTCAGCTAAAAGAGATCTGTACCAAAGATCTGTTCTGCGCTGCTTGAATCAGACAGATTTCCGCCATTTTTATCAGATTATCAGTCTACTGTGGAGTTTGCATTATCGAAGTTGCAACTCCTTGAATTTGGATCTGGCTGGAATGCCGTTTATCTAGAAAAACTATTTATTTTTAAATACGGAATTGTTCACAGATTGATTTAGTCTTCTATGGATTTTGTTGTGGAATGTTCATAGGAAATATTTTAATATACTGAATAAATCAGTATAAAAGTTATAAGTGTTTCCAATTGATTAGGGAGATGGCCGTAGCCCGCGCTACGAGCCGGACGCCATTTTCATGCTCTTAAGAAGCAAATGTAATATTTCGTATTTCCATTAAAATAAACGAGTCATTGTAATAGCTGTTTCTGCATTTTAATTTGATCTAGGGCACATCCTCCACCACTAGGGTTAGGACCGCGTTAGACCGCGACTCTACCTTGTTTCTGCCCACTGTTTCTGCCCACCTACGCCTCAGGCGCTGTTCAAAAAACTTTCTGCTCAACGGACATTGGTTCTATGCATAATATGCCTAGCCCACTGCCCCTTAATTCTAGCGATTCTTCAAGCTATGTCTATGACTTTGATTTGCCTGCTTATCCCATCATTCTTGATTAGATCGCGCAGGAAACTTTAAGCATAGCCCACCCTACCCATTGCTGTTTGGGTAACTTTAAATAAAAGGAAATTACTATGAAATTATCAATTTCATCATTATCATACAAATGCATTTGTCAACGTTACAAGGTCATTTTTTGAAAAAAAAGTCAAGTATCACAATTTTTGATCCTTAGTTGATGCAATGTTTCAGCAATTGTTTTGTAATCGTATCGTAGAAATCCGTCAACTTCTCTGTTATTAATTTAAATTATTTTTAATTCAATGTGTTCATCTGTTTATTTCTAGTACTTCGCTTTTAGTTTTTTCTGAGTCAAAGGATTTCAGAAACAAGTGTAGAAAATTCTCCAATTATAATATTAATACGAGCCGGTGAAGCTTGATAAGTCATTTCATTACCTATACCAGTTGCATTCAATTGCGACACAAGAAGCATCACCATCATCATCATCTTAGCCGAAAAATGTCCTCTGCTGGACAAAGACCTCCCCCAAAGATCTCCACAACTGATCGGTCCTACGGTACCCGCATCTAGTGGCTTCCCGCGACCCTCACCAGATCGTCGCACAAGCAAACGCTAATATAATAAAAAAATATCTACCTGACTACCATTGTGGAATTTGGTGCATGAAATTTAAAACGTTTTGTTCCTTTTCACAGAAATATTTGCTCGAAATGACAGCCCCTCTGTTCGAAGAGCTGGGCTTCCAAGTAAATGAAGGTGAAGAGTTCGTCACTGCTTATCACAGAAACATCATTCTGGACATCAATTGTCGATACGGAAACTCTGAATGTGTTGACGAGGCCCAGAGACTATTGGAGAACTTCAGAAACACCAGTTAGTATATTTTGTAGACTAAATAATTATATTCTTTCAAAGCTTACTTCAGACAGGGTTTTGAATGCTCACCAAGCTGCTGCAGGAGCAGTAACAATATATATTTCAAATGCCAAAATAACATTATTAGTCGTATCTCATAGTCCTAAATTAATGTAACGTAAGATTAAAACTTCTTTGTAAAGAAACCAACAGGTATACTTACTAATAAGACTTTTTAAAGAGATTTAATTGCACTAGATTTGATTTCGGAAATAGTGGTTTGTGAGCTGTTTGCTATAGCATCCTTTTTATCTCTCTTTCGTGTCTATCTAGGTATTATTTGGAGATTTACCACATTATTGAGCTCTACTTAGATGTTAGATTGAACCCTGATATCATACTATTTTCTCACTCACACTGTCTACATATAATTTCAAATATATTGAAAATTATTCGCTTTTTTTCTTAGATGTTCGTCTGAATCCCGACATCCAGACCACAGTTTTCTGCTCTGGACTACGCGGCGGTAACGTGGACAATTTCAACTTCCTATGGGAACTGTACCAATCCACTACAGACTCCAGCGAACAGAGCATCCTTCTGAACTCCTTAGGTTGCACTTCAAACGAAGAATTGCTCAATTTGTAAGTAGATTTTTTACCAAACTATCAATTACTGGATCTGTTTCTTTTTTGAGTGATTGGTTTTGCTTTCAATGTCAGGGTCTTTGAATTTGCTTGAAATTGTGTCGTAAGTCCTAAAAGTTTCTATGAGTAATATTTTACATGAAGCAATTTTTAATTTTTTACTATTCTTTTCAATAGTTCTTGAAAATGAAATAAGTATCAAAATGATTAAACAGGAAATATTCAGCCTAGTTCAAACGAGTATTTTTCCAGACTTTACTCAAGTATTTTACTATATTTACAGCTACTTGGGTCAAGTCATAGATGACAATTCGCCTGTGAGGGAGCAGGACAAACATACTGTTATAGTTTCGGTCATAAACGCAAGTCCTCGAAACATGGACATCGCCCTAGATTTTGTCATTGAAAACTTCCATGAGATTCAGCCCAGGTAATTTTATAAACAAAATTGACACATATTCAGTGCTAGTAAACTACTAAATATAAGATTTTCCTAGCTAAACAATAAAAATCCTTAAAAACTCTGTAAATGCCACGTGTCTTTTTTATGTTTCTGGCTAAAATTACTACCAAGTAAAATTACTACTAACTAAACCAGGTTAAAAGTTCCATTGAATTTATTTATGTAACTTTTGCTTTTTCTGATTATACAACACAAGCACAGTTCATATTCAATAATTGTACTATCATTCTATTACATGAAAAATAACAAGAAATTTGTCTTAAATACACCCAGCACGTCCTCAACGTTTAACTTTTTGCATTAATATGCTGGAGGCATTCAACAAAGTAGGGACACAAGTGGAATATATAGCTAAGCTGTACAACCTTGCCTACAACGCCTTAGCAATTCCCTACTTCGACTCCGATCCTTAGTTAAAAGCTGAGAAGTTTTGTATCCAATAGATCTAAGAACGCCTTATAAGAGAAACTATCAATTTACAGAGTCCAAGGATTGACTGGTACCACAAACATTCTAAATGCTTTTGCGAGAAGGCTGAACTCCGAGGAACATAATAGTAAAGTAAGTAAATTGATAATAAATATCTGAGGTACTAGTATTCGATCTAGAGAAAAATATGTTTAAAGCTATGAATATCAAAGCATGTTAAAACTAAAAGGATCCAAAAGGCAACTTAAAATATATATTTTTTTAATTTAAAACATTTTTTAATTCAGTTGGACCAATTCGAAGAACGCCACGGAACCATCTTCTCAGCTGGTGAGCTGGCCGCCGTGTCAGCTATCAGAGAGAACGTTGGTGCTTCAATCACCTGGACCAATGAGAACCTGGAAACAGTTGATGGTTGGCTTCAAGATAACTTCGCCGATAATCCCGACGCTGGCACTAGCATTGTGGCGTCAACCTTATTAATAATTTTGTCAGTGTATTTTGCTATTTTTAACCAATAGATAAATGTAAATACTTGATTATATTTTACTGTAAAGAAGTCTTAAAATTTAAGATAATAAAATTTGATAAGATGACAATTTTTATACTTTTATGATAGTTTTTATTTTTCTTAGCCTATAATCCTTATAAAGACGAAAACTCTTGTGAAAATGAAGTTCGACGGCCGGTTTTCTCTAGTTGAAAACCTAAAAAGAAACTTGACTAAATTGATAAAGTTTAGTAAGCTCGAACAGGCTTTATTAACATAGTTAATGTTGAATGAAACTCGTAAGCTTTGGGTAGTTCATTGATTTGTTGTTAAGAGGATTTTTTCTTCCGTAATACTTTCGATTTAGAAACATATTTTAGTATCCAAATTGTAACATTTTAAAATCGCTTAGCACGATATCTCGTGTTAAAATTTTTAACTGTTAATATGAAATACTTATGTCCATAAGGATTGAGGAGCCACATCAGATTTTTAAAAGCTGATCTCAACATTATTTAGCAACAAAGTAGATAATTTTGCAGCACGAATTCTGGATTTAGCAGCAAAATATATCACTAGTTATATTAATTCAAAAGTTGCTCCTCAATCTAAACATCTGAATTGAGGAGCCACCTGGAACTCGTTGAGTAATGGATGAATATTTTTGAAATTTTTGTATCATTTAGCAGCAATTATGTATAGTACCTCCTAAAAATTTGGCTTCTGTAGCGCTGAAATTACAGAAATTATAATACTTTTAGTACTTATGGCTCCTCAATCTATAGGTACTCTAGAGGTGAATTTCCTTTGAATGTGAGCTATCAATTAATATACCGACATAATGATCGTTTAGCAGGTGGTGTGTTTTATTTTGCAGTATAGAATTAAAATGGTAAAACAGAGTAAATTTTGTAGGAGAACGAATTTTCTTTGGCTCCTCAATCCTGACGTTTTACTTTTATATGATTGACTGTAGCCACCGTCAGAGACACTGACATTTAGCAGAAATGTCTTCTAAATATATCTGTACAGTTCAGCAGTGTATATGTTTTAAATATTGAAATAACAATACTTAACTATTTCTTTATGAATTCGCTGTGAAGGGTGACCATATTTTTTTTTTTATTTTTTTTTAGAACTATTTTTTCCATTAGTAACCCCCGATATAAATTTTTCGGGGACCTTGTATTTTCGTTTTAATTCAATTTAATAGTTCTTTATTTAATGCATTTCCTTTATTCTGTTTTATTATTATTTATTTATTTTTGTTTTTAACCTAAGCAAATCATTATATTAATTTAAAATAAATTGTCAAATGAACTGTAAATAATTATTAAATTTAAAAAGTCAATTGTTAAACGGGTGACCATATTATACTCGTATTGAGAAACCAGGACAAGCAGTTTATTAAATTTATTTTCATCACAGGTTAGGTATTTACAGGGCGTCCCACGGCTATGCCATATGGAGGGAAAGTACCTAAAATATTATAGATAGAACATTTTATTGAAAGAAAACTTTATTTTAATTTAAAACAACTATTAAAACTACGTTAATACATTTTTTATTAATTGCACAAACAAGAATACTTCACCGCTATTGAAGGTTTAGTTACTAAGGCCAAAATGTGGTCACCCTTTACAGCGAATTCATAAGGAAATAGTTAAGTATTGTTATCTCACACTTCAAAATATATACACTGCTGAACTGTACAGATATATTTAGAAGACATTTCTGCTAAATGTTAGTGTCTCTGACTTTTGATTCCGTTGAGTTGAGATCTCAGGTGGCTACAGTCAATCATAGAAAAATAGAACGTCAGGATTGAGGAGCCAAAGAAAATTCGTTCACCTACAAATTTTACTCTGTTATACCATTTTAATTCCATACTGCAAAATAAAACACACCACATGCTAAACGATCATTATGTTAGTATATTAATTGATAGCTCACATACAAAGGAAATTCACCTCTAGAGTATAGATTGAGGAGCCATACTAAAAGTATTATATTTTCTGTAATTTCAGCGCTACAGAAGCCAAATTTTTAGGAGGTACTATACATAATTGCTGCTAAATGATGAAAAATTTTCAAAAATATTCATCCATTACTCAACGAGTTCCAGGTGGCTCCTCAATTCAGATGTTTAGATTGAGGAGCCACCTTTGAATTAATATAACTAGTGATATATTTTGCTGCTAAATCCAGAATTCGTGCTGCAAAATCAGCTACTTTGTTGCTAAATAATGTTGATATCAGCTTTTAAAAATGTGGCTCCTCAATCCTTACGGACATAAATACTATACTTACTGTAATTAAGAATATCATAAAAATATTTTTAATTTTGTTTGAAGGAGTGATAATGATCAAGAGACATTTTGATCAAGTTAAAAATCTGATAAGATGAACACTGATATTTATAAAAAAAATATTGCGGTTTCGTTGATTTTTTAACTAAGACTTAAAAATATAATAAAACCAAAAAATAAAAACGTTCTCTTTTCTCAATGTCATCAAACAACCACTATTTTTATAACTGAGAAATAAATATAAAATTAAAATCATCCTACTAATAAACTGAATGATTTTAATGGAACCTTACAATAAAACAGCTCATACATCAAATTGACAGATAGGATACCTCTTACGGCGGGAAAATCCTTCGTTCCCACGGGAATGTCGGTTAGCGGGATGGAAAGCTAGTAAAAGGATAAAGTGAAGAAAACAGGCCTAACATGACTTACACTTAGCCCCGAGTTTACCTAACAAACATGACGGTTGGTTAGTGTTTAAACGGCCGCCGCGCCGTTTAGCTTTATTTTTGTATGAAAATCAAACGTCAAATGGCCGTTTAAACATCATGTCTTGGTTATGTTAGTAAACTCGGCACTTAGTCTTTTCTTTTTGAGTTTAATCATACCATTTAACATGTATTAGGAGCAAAATTCCTAACTACGTTAGAAGTACGTATTAGTTAGAAGTACTAGTTAGAAGTACGTATTTCCTCACTGATTTCCACTATCTCTTCAAAAACTCGATAAAAGAAGTTCGCAGATATTTGCCTTGTTTTTATCTCGGCTAAGCCATTTCAAGTGACAGTATCGGCATCTCTACACATCACACATATCTCGAGATCTTATGATCGATTGGCTCTCCCATTTGGTTCTTAGTACCGTATTGTGAAGCTCGTATGGGTTGGTCGGAGTTAACATCAAGTGAAAAATAATCCCGGCCATTTTAAATAATAAAAATGGCCCGGAGAAAGAACAAGTGGAAGTTTGCGATTATATTTTCCATACTTCTATTGAGTGTGTTCACGAAATCTTTGCCGATAGAAAAAAGTGTACCAAGTTTAACGGTTATTGATAGTACGTTTGTTAGCGTACCAGAAAATAATGACGAATCAGCGAACTCAATCAATGTGGACCTCGAAAATATTACCTCGAAACCAGAAACACGAAAATATGAAGAAAATATCACGACACAAAATGATGTTTTAAACTCTACAGATGTCAAGAACAATTCTACAAGAAGTTTGATGAGGCAACAACTACGCCCTGGGCAAGATATCAGGAATTATAATGTGGAGATCACTATTGATGGCGACAGATTTTTAGGAAGAGCTATGATAGATTTACGAGTAGACACAGATACAAGAGAAGATGCTTTAATATTCTACGCCCAAGATATGACAATTAACTCAGTTTTGTTGGGAATACTTACTGACGCAAATGCCTTAGCCGTTGGTTTTGACTACAATCCAGATGACGGAATTCTAGAAGTTTTTCCTGATAGAATTGGTACTACTTACATAGTGATAATTGATTACTCGGCACCCATACGAAATGATGGTACTGGTATATTTGCTGCAGACTTCAATGGATTGTAAATATACTTCCCTTATATTTCTTATATCGTAATAATTGTAAATACAAATCATGATGTGATCAAATATTCTAATATTTATGTAAATTTCCAGCCGATATTTGGGTATGAACTTGTATCCAACATATGCGAGGCGAGTGTTCCCGTGTGTTGACGAATTGACTGAAGTTGCACCAGTGCTCTTTAACTTCCTAAACGTGGACTTTCCTACGACAGTAGCCAATTCTGTGTTGGAAGACCAGTAAGTGACCTGCTTATTAATTTCTTTATGTCCTACACAACAAATTTATTTAGTTATCTTTTTAAAGTTTTGCATATAAATTTCGTTACGCATAATTTTATTTATGTGTAGAATCATAATATTTATATTATTGTGTGAAGTGCAAGGATGTAATAAGTACCAACAGTAGTTTTTACAACATCCTTGGTGAAGTGTGCATCATCGACTAACGTCATCAGTTTCTGACGTAGCGTAAGTGGGCGTACTAACTTGCACTTGACAAGCGAGGAGTAAAAAAAACTCAATTATTTAACATTAACATATTATCTTCTATTTTCACACTTTCAGAGGCCAGTTTCGCACTCTAGCAATCCCTCTCCATCTTTGGGGTATGATGGCTCATAACTTTCAAACTGTAATGATACCAGTAACTGACGTTATTCTCCGAGGTCGAACTGGATTGAATCAAGATGCCCAAGCCATTACTGCTATACAATATTTCTTTAACGCTCTCAATGAATGGACCAACAAGAACTATTTTGAAATTATCGTCGACCAAAATGGCCAGATGAACATATTTGCTTTGCCGGATACTTCCGTTGATTGGTCAGCTTTATCAACAGTGTGTATTTGGTATGTATATTCTATCTATTACGCAAAATAGCACTATTACAACAATTTACTCACTTTTACATAATTAAACATATTTTGTGTACAGGGAACCCTATATTTATATGGAGCCTATACATTCAGTAGCACAAAGAAAAACAGCCCTACTGAAAATTTCTGAGGCTATGGCGAGACAATGGTTTGGATTTGTAATATATCCAGAAAATTGGAGACATGAATGGGCTTTCACTGGCCTTAGAATGCATGCTGCATATGACATCGTAAAACAGGTATAATCAAATCTGATTATTAATAAAATAGTAATAAAATAAAAATACTTACTAATATATAAACATCATGCTGAAAAAGGCTAAAACATGTAAAATTGTAACAAAGGTCCGCAGCTTAGCAGCGTAGCATAAGCAGACTTTCTATCAAATCACATTAAACGCAAATGTGCTACAGCATTGACAAATAATTACCTACCTAAATTGAGTGCGTGCCTCGCTTGTAATATATTAAAAGTTCTCCAATATAAAATCCAACTAGTATTCTATCTACAGTAGGCAGCACATGCGGTTGACATTATGACCTTGAGAGCGCCCGTATTCCGTAGCGGTAGGGGTGAGTTTCGTAGTGCAAGTGTCCAAACGCATAATAATATGCTGTATTATGTACTATTAGCTGTAAAAATATGACCTCTCAGCAGTTAATAATATTATTTTGCTTTACTTTGCGTATATATTTACATTTTTAATAATTAATAACATTTATTTCAAGCATAAGAATTGCTCACTATAATTATGATACAAATCTACAAGTTTATTTAATTGTTTCAGTTCCAAGCCGATCCTTTTGGTATAGACACAACAATGTTGGATATGCATACAATATTTGTCACAGACGTTATCCAAGAAAGTTTGCTCCGAGATGGGTATGCAAATGCTGAACCTTTATTACCACCTGAAGACTTCTTCGATGATTTTAGAGTTAGAGATTACGTAAATGGTCTCATAAAGTACAAGGCTCCATCAATATTATGGATGTTGAGGCTTATTTTGGGTAATGAAGACAACGACTACATCAAACTAGCAGCCCAATCTCTTGTTAACCGATGGTAAGTAAATAAAAAATACGTTTTGTTTAGAAATTCAATAACTTTCATTGATCTGTATAATTCTGTGTTCAGCTTTTCGAAATCTTTTATGATTCTGGATACTGCTTGTTTGAAGCGTCTAAACGTTTTACAAAAAAAACCTTACAGGTCATTAGAGCCATTAACTTCATTGGATGTGATGAGTTCAATTGAAAACGAATGGTGGTCTGTTGAGGCTAACAAGCTTATAGGTGATGAACTGGAAGAATATTTAGAGCCCTGGATTCAAGGAAGAGGGTATCCTGTTGTTCACGTTGGACTGAGACAGGGTGGCGTTTTAGTTACACAGGTATACTATAATACTTTTAAATATTGAACAAGTTTGTTGTATTAAGTAATAGTATGACTCATGAGTTTCATGTCATGAAAATTAAATGCATAGTACAAACATAAAATACCTAGTAGAATTTAAGTGATAATAAACATAGTACTATTGGTAGCCCATAAGACAGAGATTGACTGCCGAATAAACACACTGAGAGTATTTTTCCAATTTACCAAAGTCAGATTTTTTAAATTTTGGAGTATGTTTTGTGATTATTATTATTTTCGGTTAAAATATATTTCAGGAGCAATTTGGTTTCACTGCCATGTCTACACAAAGTTATGAAATTCCATTAACATTTACAACAAGTCTAGACATGAACTTCGATAACATCTTCCCCATTCAAATGATGGATAACACAATCACTTTAGCAATGTCATTGGATGAAGAGGAAAGAGACTTTGTATTGTTTAACATTCAAGGACAAGGTACCTATATCTTAATTTATTTTCTACTGAAACAAACAACATATCTAAATATTTATAATCAATTCGTCAAAATAATAAAGTTACACGAAGTGATTTTAAAGTGTTTGAAAACAAATAAACTCTCACAAGTAACAGAAAGTTCTGTTATGATAAGTTTTGATAATAATATATTTATTGCTCAAAATAATGCTGTACCACAGAAGAAAATAATAGTAGTAACCCGTGCAGAAAGGACACTCACCATCCCGCACTAAAATGTGTTCCCCGCCGGCCCGAGCTCTCCACGCCCCGCACACCGTAGGCGCCACGGGACTCTGACAGGGGTGTTCAGGGGTGTTTTATATAGCGTTTCAATGTTTGACTTGGAATTTATAGTCAGTTGTTATTTAAAAAGCAGTAGGTTGTCATAACGCGTTTGCTGCATGGAGTGTCCGACCTGTGGCTGTACCTACTAAAGTTTGTACTAACACTTATTGTAACACAAAAAAAATTGCTATTTCAGGATACTATCGTGTTGACTATGACATAGAACTTTGGGAAAGGATTATTGAATGCCTCGAAGAACCGGATTGTAGAAACCAAATTCATCCCCTTAATCGTGCAACGGTGAGTGTAGTTATAAGATCATTTAAATCAGATTTTATCTAAATGACAAAAAATTTCATCATTAGATGATAAGAAAAACCCCTTATCCCCTACTCTGTCTGTCTGTGTGTTCCGTTTTTACGGCAAAACGACAGAACCGATTTTAATAAAATTTGGTACAGAGATAGAATAGATCTTAGGCAAGGATACCGCGGAAAACTACCTCATTCCCGCAGGTACCATCAGTAGGTAATAATTGCCAAATTTCAGGTCATAAAATCAAAAGAATTCAACCAAACAATAAATAAATATTAATTTCTTCTGAAAGTTTAGCTAAGCGCGGGCAGTAACTTTTGATGAAACTAGGTACAGAGATAGAATAGACCTTGGGGATGGATAAAGGCTACCTTTTACCGCGGGAAAATACCTTATTTCCACAAGAAAAGTCGAAAACCAACTCGAGCGTAGCCTCAAATGGGCAGCTAGTAATAAAATAAATGTAACAATATTTTGATACAGCTTGTGGACGACGCACTCAATTTAGCAAGAGCTGGCAAATTGGACTACGAAATTGCGTTTAGAGTAGTGTTGACTATGGAGCATGAAACGGAATACGCTCCTTGGAAAGCTTTTATAAGAAACATGAACTTCTTGAAGAAACGACTAGAAGCTAGGGTTGAAGATGATGAAGAATTGGATCCGGATATTTACTTGGTAAGTCTCGAAAGGTGGGATATGAGCTGTAAATAATAATGATAAGGTCTCGAAAATTCACAGTTTTGTTAGATTCGTTAATAAATCAGTTTCAAGCCTTTATATTTCGATCTTCAATATTTTCTAAGGCCAATATTTTTGCTGACATAAACATACTAGGGTCTTTCTTCAGAAATAAGTAATGGCCAGTTCACATTACTCCAGTAGTATTCCAGTCCAGCAATCCAATCCAGTGCTGGAATGCTACTGGAATAATGTGGACCGACACTGGAATGCACTGGAATGTACCCATTCCAGTGAGCATTCCAGTCTAGTGACTGGAGAGACCGTCAACTTTTTATTCCAGCTCACCCGATCCAGCGCCACTGGAATAGTGTAGACGGCCATTCCAGTTGCAATCCAGTGCCAGTGCTAGAAAACTACTCTTATAAGACTGGAATAATGTAAACGATATGCTCCAGTCCACTACTGGACTGGATTAACCCGCTGGATCACTGGACTGGAATAATGTGAACCGGGCACCGAACTGTGGTGTCGTGTCTCCGTAAAGCAATAATTTTCTGTCTTTGTGTACAACAAACTATTAAATAAATAAATAGTGTTAGTGTTAATTAGCATCTGTATAACATACCAAATCTCTAATGAAATATCATGATTATCCAGAGGATGGTGCGAAGGACTATTGTAACATTGGAAAACGAGCTCACTTTCTTCCCTGACCCGCTGGTCGTTGAGCCTGCAATGACTTCCCTCACCAGAGGCATGGTAATGGACCACGCTTGTCGCGCTGGCTACGTGCCTTGCATAGCTGCTGCCATCGACTGGTTCTACGACCCTAATAGTGCCGAACCACAAGTGTAAGTCGACCTTACTGTTTGTCCAATTTCTAGAGCAACAGATTTTCTTTGTGAAGTTTTGTGCGCTTCGGTTAGTTACATTTCAATGTAAACTAAGTCTTGTTCTTTACTTTGCTGTATATTTTAAAACAGCTACTATTAACCTACACGCCGCGTCGGTTAAGAGTTCTGTCTCCCTAGTTACTGTAGTAGAAAAAGTAGAAATAGAAAACCTTGTCTTACAGAAATCCAGACATCCCGAAGGATATAAGACCAGCGGTGTACTGTGCAATGGTTCGCGATGGCGACGCATCGGTGATCAATGCGCTTTATGAGCGCTTAGAGATAGAACCAAGCCATTGGGAGCGAGTCGTCATTCTTGAATCTCTCGCCTGTTCTCAAGACCAAACTTTTATTAACACGTAAGTTCTTTTATTTTTCTACAGCCAATAAAACCTCAATATTTTTTTCTCATCTAGCACGATCCAAATATGATAGTTAGTTTAATCGATATCAAAAGGTTTTTTTTTCGAAGTATTATTTTACGTCACTTTTCGACGTCAAATTTGACATGCTTTTCTATTTCTCACCAATTTATATTGGCTATTTGATCCTTGCACGTATTTTTGCATATAGATAGTAGATTTCTCGAAATTTCTGTTCAAAATAGCATCGCCTCTTTAAATTTTAAGAGTCTATCCTTCATTAGTGTGAGACCAGAGCCAGCCTTGGTTTGAGCAGAACTTAGTACTTTATTAAAATTTTGACGTCGAAAAGCGATTTGTGCAATCTTATTTCGAATAAAATTTTGATTTTTTTTTTTTTTTTCTTCTATGTGGCACTAGATGTATTCTTTGTGCCAGTGTCGATTTTGAATTTGACTTACAGCGAACGGCATAACATTATTACTTCTAGTAACACAGCCATTGATTATTATGTTCTTTTTTTCAGGCTACTCCTAGAAACATTAGCTTCTAATAGTCCTTATGGAATTGAAGAAAGATCCAAAATCTTTGCTGCAGTGGCTGAAAGCAGTTATTCGAACGCTAGGCTTGCCATCAACTTTGCAAGGATGCGCACAATTGAAATGAGGAACATGTGAGTTATTATTTGAAATATTAGAGTTTAATAATAGTAAATGAAACCAGAACAATCTTTGCTATTTATTTACTTCATTAGAACGTTTTACTTTTATGGATTATGAAACAAGTAGATTGCCCATGCGGTGTAATTAAAAAAATTGTTTTTATTATTTAGTAGTAAACAAAATTGTTTTATCAAGAGTAATTAAACAATTCCCTCCTCGATCTGAAAGCAAGTAACTTATTGCATACTGTTCCCAGGTACGGTGGAGCCCAAAAGTTAGAAGAGTTATTGTACGTTTTAGCTGAAAACGCAGGAAATGCAGACTTGGTTTTTGATGTAAGTATTATCTAGCATTCTGCATTATAGATTCTTTGTGTTGTTACAATATAGTTTCAGTAATATTTATTGAGTATTTCCATATTCTGAACCAGATGTACTTTGCTTTATTTATATTATGATGTTGCTCATGATGAATTTGAAAATTATGTAGCCCATTAATTATTATAATCCAATACGCATTTTTTCATATTTTCTGACCGTTTGAACCTTCCCTGAATTACGATAAAGAATCCAACATCAAAATTAGCTGAATCGGCTCGGCCGTTCTTGAGTTTTAACGCGGGCGGAGCCGCGGGGCGGAAAACTAGTCAAACATAAAAAAGGACATCGCTAATGCCCAGCGAAACACTCTGATATTATATTGCTTTTCTGCTGACTTACAAGCATTTGTATGTTTATTTGTTTTGTACCTACTACATAAAATGTATCCCCATATACCCACCTAAGTAACCTCTAACCTGTAACCTCTAACCTCTAACCTCTAACCTCTAACCTCTAACCTCTAACCTCTAACATCTTATCTAAGCTGGACAGAACAACAAGCGAAGAAACACCACTCATAATTTTATTTCTATTTCAGCTGTCTATCTGGATAGACTCAATCAATAGCAATTTGGACGACTCTATAGATTTGGCAGAAAGGCTCCGAGACCAGGCCAATGAAAACGTAATATGGGAAAACACACATTTGAACTATGTATACGAATGGATCGACGAAAACGACGCGACTAAAGTATTTATATCTGCCATACTTCTGTGCGCGTCTGTACTTATAAGTTTGTTTCATTACTAAGTAAAATTTAAGAATATTTTTATTAGGTACTTAAAGGAGCGAAATTGCAGACACGGAAAAGCGCGGACTGAAGGACGGAATCAGAGTTTTTAAATGCAGTCTGTAACACAGGTCGCGCCCGCTTTCTATGGGACAGACAGCATCATCATTAACAGCTCATAAATGTCCCCACCGAGAGGCTCGAGCCTACCCTGAAATCAGGGTGTATGTATAGGCATTAGTCGACCACGCTGGTCCAGTGCAGATTGATCAACTTCACACAAAACCCTTGAATTACTACGCAAGTGTGTGCAAGTTTCCTCACGATGATGTTTTCCTTCACCGTAAGAGCGTCGAACGTACATATGAATTCTAAAATCGAAAACACATTGGTACGTGCCGAGGTTTGAACCCACGAACTTCCGAATGGAAGTTAACGGCCTTAGCCACTTGGCCACCGATGCTCTAACGACAGACAGCATTTAAACACGGATTCCGTCTAGCAGCCCGCTTTTTCGCATCTGTGGGTACGCGGCTTAAGTGTAGCATATAAAATTAATCATAATACATATTATTTTGAATTTAATAAGCTGTAAATTTAAAACGTGTTTTGCGTGCGGGGCGGTGAACAATTTACATGCATGCGGGGGTATTTATAAGTTCATAATTTTATTTATGTATAAGTATAATATAGGCTAAAGTGTTTTATGAACAAAAAAAAGTTATCTAGGGGAACACATGGTAACTCTATAACAGATTTCCATTACCAAAGAAGATTTATATCTTTAACAATATAATATTATGTAGCTTTTAACAGTTCTTAATAAGAATGAATGCTGTTTATCAAATTGAAACTAGATGTTATCTCTTTATGATAATATTTTTAAAGTTTCACTAATCGTTTGTCGTGAGATCACATCTTATTACAATGTAATTTGGTAATAAGAGCTGTTGATGTATGTTTTTAAATATTAATATTATTTTTAATTTGTATAATTTACATAAATAAGAACGAATGATAGATAATATTATAAATTGCACAAAGTGATCAAATAATTATCATTTTGAAGTAAATATTACAACTGTCTTATTAAACATTTATTTACTTACTACTTAGAGTGTAAGAATTTTAAAATTGGTGACGGGCTATCTTATATAATAATGAATATTTGATAGTTATATAACTCTACATTTGTAAGGATTTTTATACTGCATTTTTACTCATAATTATGTAAGTGTTAGCTAAATAAAACAATTAAAATTAAGTTATATAATTAAATTTGAAACAAACGCGTCCTCATGTTTCAAATTTATTTCAATAGGGTATTTTGCAAAGTAAAGAAAAAATATGATTCTAGTATTTTATTTTTTAAGGCACATTTATATTATTAATACAAATAGTAAAAGTAAAATGTATATGTAGTATTATGTAAATTAATAGTAATATTTCGTATAGTTTATTTTAATTATTTCTAATAAATTAAAATATTATCAAAATAATAATATCATGGTACAATGTAGGTATCTTAATATTAACTTAAATTTAGTATTTACAAATTGCATGCGTACTTATATAAACATTAATAATATAATTATTAGAAATAGAAAGTAAGTAATTATTTTGTTTTGTTTTACTTTTTTTATTTCTTCTAAGGTACTTTCTAATTGTTACTTATTAAGACTAGAATGTATTTTGATTCGCTCTCCATAACTTTTCCACGAACACAAATTAACAGAAAGTTCTTTTTATAAATTTAAATGCAACCTGTCACATTATTATAAAACAAAAAGCATTTTTACAATGGCCATCTAGCTGTTTATCTTTAGAATAAACGAACAAACAACATATAGAAGAAAAAACAAACATTCAAACAAACATATAGTGCGACGTGAGTGCGACTTACTATAGTAAATGTGTCGTAAAAAGATCTTCTTCAGTAAGGCTTTAGTGAAGAGAATCACTAAAGCCTGTCTCTTAAAAACCCGAAAAATTGTTCCTGAAATAAATAAAAAATACATATTTCACAGTTTACGGTGAGAAGCGACGTACATCGGATATAAGAAAGGGAGCTATGATAGAGCAGCCCCTCTAACGTGCCGGGTCCACGCGTGACATAATTTTGTCGTGCGTATTCTCTTATCCTCGTTAACAGCTCATATATGTCCCCACCGAGGGGCTCGAGCCTACCCTGATACCAGGGTGAAAGGACCACGCTGGCTCATTGCGGGTCGGTCGACTTCATACACAACCTTTAAATTTCTTTGCAGGTGTGTGCAGGTTTCTTCACGATGTATATAATAAACATATTTATGAATTCGAAGTCAGAGTCCAAGAGCCCAATAAATACCTAAATAAGTAATTCTCTATTGATTTTTACTAGGTGCTTAGATTGCACATCATCTGTCTTCTATCAAAAATCTATATAATAAAACAGTAGAGGACAAAAATCTGTACATAGAAAAAAAATTGCTAAAAACCGAGTCAGGGGGATGTAAGAAGTGATATAGAACCTATCCAGATTTTTTTGTTTATCTGTTCTGTCACGATGTTTTCCTTCACCGTAAGAGCGTCGAATAAACGTTCATATATGAATTTGAAAATCGAAAACACATTGGTACGTGCCGAAGTTTGAACCCGCGAACTTCGGAATGGAAGTCAACGGGCCTAGCCACTTGGCCACCGACGCTCTCTTATCCTATTGGAGGATATTTCAATATGGCGGCTTTCTCGCGCGACAAACATTTGTCATGTCACGGGGGCAGGTGTACGAGTATCTCACTCCATGGTTTAAGCTTCGGTCACACAGCGATTAATCGCTGCGAATTGGCACTCGCAGTGAGTATTCGCTCAGCGTGACAGGGCTATTCGCTGCGAATTCCATACTAACCGTGTTCATTTTTATTCGCAGCGAATGCAATCACAGCGACTATTCGCTGTTTGTGACAGAGGCTTCCCTTCAGGTAACAACGCCCGCACCCGCTGGCGGGGGCGCGGCCAGAACCAAAATCAAAATTGAAAATCAGAGACGGAGCCCCTCAGGCGTCGTCTCCTTCACGATATTTTTCAATATCAACGCGCTAGGCCGTGGTCCGAGGCTCCCTCGAGCCGCCCCTAGACGCGTTGGTATAATTTTTTTTGGGGTAATTTTTTCTTCCACTCCCCCGCCAGTCCGGTGAAGCTTGATTTGTCGTACCTTTTCGACAAAAGCAAAGGTCAATAAAAAAAAAAAAAGACAGAGGCTTGTATGATCGGCCATCTCCTCTCCAAGAGCCGTTAGTAAGGAAACTCAAAGCGGCGCGACACGCGATAGAAAGAGAGGCAGCTACTTCGTTTTTTAGAAAGTGCCGTGAGATCAAATTATACTTTATTGTAACGGAACTAGAGTTGTTATTTATTTGAATTATGTTGCTAAGTGAACCTTTTGTAGAGGCTACTATTCGGTATTCTGTTAATAGAGCAGGGCTTCTCTCTATGAGGATTACGTTGGTGTAAAAGAGATGGCGCTCTATGATGCTGAAACTAATCTCAAATAACTTATCTCTTTTCAATCTTCGATGTGCATTGTTTACACTCCACTAAATCGATTTATGACTATTTTTTTCTTTTATTGTTTGTATTAATTAACTACCATCAAAAAACTCTATGATAACATTATGTCCCGTCTATTAAAAGACGGGACGGGATTAGTATAGATTAAACTATACTAATAATATTATGAAGTGTAAAAGATTTTGATTGTTTGTTTGCATTGAATAGGTTCCGACACTACTGAACCGATTTTAATTAAAAATTAACCATTTACCGCGGGAAAATACCTTGTTTCTCCGGGAAAAATTATTCACGCGAGCGGAGCCGTGACGCGGAAAGTTAGTGACTTATAAAAACTTACTGCCTGTTAAGAATTGTTTTTTAAAATACATTTTTAAGTTATGATTATCTTAGATTACGAACATACTATTTAAGTATCTGCATAAAAATTGTTCCCTCAATTTTTTATCAAATAGTCGCAAACTTTTTTCTCATTTTTGTCAAACATCTTTTATCTTCTTCTTCTTCTTAAAATTATAATAATGGTTAAAATAATTACAGAAATAGCAAAAACAATCGCCGCTATCAGCAGAGCAGATGACGATGAAATCTGGGGGCTAGAAGCTGGAGTACTGATCTGCAAGAAAAAGAAAAAAATATTCTAAATAATATAAACTTAAGAAATTCGATTGAAACGCCTAACCAAAGTCTTTCTCATTATTATCTATATAATAAAACTGTAGAGGCCAAATGTCTGTACATAGAAAAAAAATGTAATCCGAGTCAGGAGGATGTAAGAAGTGAAATAGAACATATCCAGACAATATTCTTTTTTTTTGTTTCTCTGTCTGTTTGTCTGTTTGTACGGGCTAATCTCCGAAACTGTTGGACCGATTTGCGTGCGAAATTTTGCATGGTGGTTCTTTACATCCCTGGTCAACATCTTGGGTACTTTTAATCGCGGAAAATTAAAGTTCCCGTGGAATAGTTCAAAATTACTATGGAAAAGTCGAAAAACAACGCGGGCGTAGCCGCGGGCAGGCAGCTAGTATATACTAATTTAAATGTCAGCAAAAAATATTAATATTGCACTCGGGCAAGGATTAGAACCCGTATCTCTTCATCTTATTCTTCTTTGTCCTGTGCCTTCTTGGTAAAAAAGGCACAATGAACCTAATTCTTTTCAAGTCAAATTTACCAAGGCACTGCAATTTTCAGGATGCTACATTAGACACTTTAAATTCATAAAGAATCAAGGTAAGAGGTTCCAAAACACCTTATCTTTTTTTTTCTCATCACCTTCGCAAATCACAATTTATTTCTTAAACAGATTTCGGTGACCAATATTTTAAAATAAGTTTAATAATTTTAAAAATGATAGGCAACTTACAGGTTGAGATTCTGGTGACAAAGTACTGACGAGTATTCCAGAATTAGGACGTGTCGTAGATGACATCAGATAATCCAACACCGGTCTACCCGTGGGGATCGTATTCACAAAATCTCTTTCTTTTAATCTGAAAATGAATTTTAAATATTTTAAACAGAGGAAAAATGTAAGACTATTTTCTCGACAAAGGGCTCGAACCCGCATCTCCTTGGCTGTTGCTGAGTGTGCCACCGAGCAGTACATACAACAAGTACAAACAAGCAAAATTCTTTATTGCTTAGAGTGCATACCAGCACCATCTGGCTTAGTTCATATTTCATAGACCAAGTGTCTAATTCTTCTGTTTTCAAATTACATTGTACGCTATTAAATATGTTTTGACCAAATGATTTTTAATATTAGCAGCTAAAGAAAAACTATTTTTGCTCTTCTTGAAATGGAAAAAAAAGGATTGTCACGTATTTAATTTTTTAACATACAGCTTTTTCAGATTTTATTTAGCCGTCATTTACGTCTTGTAGGTGTTTGTTTAGTACGTATACGCAGATAAATTCAGATGACTGCCCCGTAGTTAATAGTGCCTCTGCCTTCGAAACACGGGGTCGCGGGTTCGAATCGCGTCAAGGCAAACATTCGTGTGATGAGTAAGTACATGTGTTTGCCTTGTGTCCAGATGTTATATATTTATACATCACATTGTCATGTATATCAGCTGTCTGACACCCACAGGCTCTGCCTGGTTTCGGGTCAGATGGCCGTGTGTGAGATGTCCGCACATAATTATTATTATCCTTTAAATGACTTACATCCAGTTTTTAGCTAGTTCTTTCTCTTCAACTTCGTATTCGTTAAAGCCGTGTCCAGCGAAAGAAGATGGGTTGTCTTTCATGTGAACCTCATAGCAGGTCTGGCGAGTGTCGGCGTCGAGTCTGTCAAATTATCATAATTTAGTATAGACACCACGCTACAAAAATAAAATAAATTTGCTACAAAATAACAATTATAAATACAAATTGAAAGTTACAAGTAATTCAAGAACCAACTACTTGTACAATTTTTGTTTTATTTATTAGTGTACTGTTTACAAAGTCTTACTTATTATCATTTTAAATAGAGACTATGTTTATACACAGTCAACCACAATATCCACATGTCATGTTGAACGTAATAGTGAGTAGGTACTACAGACAGAAGCAGTAAAAAATGAGAATTGAAAGTTTACTCTATATTTTAAAATAAACACTATTATCATTATTACTATTGTTATAAGTGTTCAGTAAACTCCTTTCTTTCAAAAATTATCTTCTAAATCCATAAAAACATTAGGGTCTTCATAATTAAAATAATTCTATAACTCACAATAATATGTCTACTCTTTGACTATTATACTTCTACTAGCTGAAATGATGATGAGGATGATGATTAAGCAAAGAGTCTATAAACACACACACACACACACACAAAGATCCGTGCCGAAATTACGCAACCGAAGTACGGCGGCTGAATTTACGATCCAACGTTTTCGGCTGATATGATACACCATTTATAAGCGCCAAACTTACGCAGCAAAATATTGTGTGCTTTATAATATAATAATTTGCCGCCGAACTTACGCCCGACCGAAGTTCGGCTATACGCTATACGCAACGTAAATTATTGCGGGCGTAAATCACGCAGAGCTTCGGTCACGTTAAATCAGCATAGTGTATTTAGACACCAATACTCAAAGACCTTATACTAACACCAATGATAACAGTGATTTCCTCACCTTCGTCTTTGCTCAAAGTAATGCTTCTGTAAATTAATACACATATCGTACTCCAAAGCGCACGCAAAACTGACAATAATTCGACGGAACATCCTCCCAGAATGGTCCTGCACATTTTTTTCTGCCAATTGTGCGTAAATATTTTTCACCTTGTTACGCATAAATTCCTGAAAATAGGACAAAATATATAAAACTAACAAACTTGTTTGCTTTCGAAGAAAAATAATTAGAATAACAGACACAAACAAATTGCAACAACACATTAAAAGAAAAACTTTTTTATTTTGGAAATTCATGAACCTGGAAATTCCTCTTTAGTATCGAATTATCAGAATTAAATTAAGAAACCAACCTTCCAATATTTGTATAAATAACTAGTCATCATTTCTGTTTCTTTGGTCTTGAGGAGCCCAAACCCAGAAACGGCCGCTTCCCATACTAAATAGCTCGTCTCTTGGTCCAAATAGTCCAGAATTCCTACCGCCAACGCGTGGTCTATGTCACCCACAATGTATAGGGCAAAAGCATCGTTTACTATCTGAAATATTAATTGAATACTTAAGGATATTACACGGAAACTCCAGTAACAGCTTATAAAAAAATCCTTATAAAAAATACTATCCTTTTTTTACATTTATGTCCGTACTGAATCTGAAACCATTTTGATAAACATGTTTTGGAAACTGCGGACCGATCCAAACTGTACTCACCCCGTAAGAAAAAGAAAACGATCCCGTAAGAATAGTATTTGTAAATGTGGAAATGTTTATCAAATTGATAATGAAGAAAAAAAATTAACTCGCCTGAGCTCTGTTTTCTTCAGGAATCAAATGATGATCTTCTTTTAATGTTTTTATTATAAGCTTCCAAGTTTCATCATCGTAGTTAACTCTGTAATAACCTGAAAAAAAAAACAAACAATAATTTTCTTTCAGTTTTAACCCTTCCGAAAGGCTTTGCTTCACTTTTGTTTACCTTGTGTCTGAATGTTGCATTTTCTAAGTCTATGATATTAAAAATATTGAAGTATGTATCTATCTATATTAATCAGCTGTTTGATACCCATAGTACGAGAACAGGCTGATCAGTTGTCCGTGTGTGAGATGTTCTCACATTTTTTTATTTATTGACTTTTATATATAAAAATAGTCAAAACAACAAAGTAGAAACATGGCGACAAGGCGGCTTAACTACGACCATTTGTAAGTCAATTGCCAGTCTTTCTTCTATTATTTTAACTTTTAAACGTATTTTAGAGGTCAAAATAGTTAACACACATTATTTATAAAATGAGCAAATGGGTAAATTCATACTCTAATTTATGAATCGCCAGCTACAAATCTATTTTTGCGCAGAGTAACATTGAACGACGAGAAATAGATGGCTAACATTGACCAAGGTCTTGCGAATCGGCTTGCAAATCTTTGGAAGTCAATACATTTTTTGTATTTTTGTTTTATAATATGTGTGTCTGTTGACAGCTCATACTATGTCCCCACCGAGGGGCTCGAGCCTACTTCACACACAACCCTTGAATTACTTCGCAAGTGTGTACAGGTTTCCTCACGATGTTTTCCTTCACCGTAAGAGCACAGAATACCAAATAGTAGTAAGAGCGTCGAATAAATATCGAAAACACACTGGTACGTGCCGAGGCTTGAACCTGTGAACTTCCGAATGGAAGTCAACAGACCTAGCCACTTGGCCACCGACGCTCTCCCTTGTTTTTATCTAACTTTGTTAAACTATTTATTCTTGGCAAGTTTTAAATGAGGTTTATCTATCTTGCTTGCACGTGTGGTAATTTACCTACTTTGCTCTTTGTCGTGTTTGTTGTTTCAATTTTACAAATACAAACACAAAATACAAATATTCTTTATTGCACATAAAATAAAGAAACCCATAATCTTGATAAGCCATGATATCTAATAATTTGTATCAGAGGAAATTCAGGAAATAGGAATCCCGTCTAACATTGAATATTTCTTTGACTAATTATCTTAGTTACGTACCTGATGCGTTCGCGTTTAGAATGATCCAGCCGCCATTCAGGTTCTCCTTAAAAGTATAGGTATCTCCTATGGTGAATCTAGGTCTCAAACAGTTGTAACAATTGCTCTGCCGGTTTTGAATTACGTAAGATACTGGGATGAGATAGTGACTGTTGTGTTCTGCCACTTCATTAAAGCTGTATTTATGCTGAAAATAATAATTATTTCGTTTTGTTATATTTTAGCTATTGTATGAATCAGTATTCCACTAGCTGTTGATTCTACATTCCTTGGGTCCAGTATTTGATCAAATTTCTCATTCATTATTGGTGTTGGTTGGTAAACGTTTATCAAGTCATCGGATTTCTTTCATAAGTATAACGTTGAACAAAGTTCAGAAGACAGAGTGAAATACCAGGGTGAAGAAATATTACAAAACATGTCATTTAAAAGTTACTACTAATTAAAACGACCAATACATACAAAATAATTGAAAAATCTTATGGTAATGAATAACATTTTAGAAACCCCCTACAATAGCGTCGACCTCGTGCGTCGCGCATACAATCATCCGCGTCTGTCTTTTGTTTTGTTTCAATCTTCTTGCTGCACGAAGACGACGTTCGAAAGACGCAAGTGTGGGGGGTCTCTTAAAAATAAATCAAATCTGTATTGAGAGGACTGTCAACAACAAACTCGCATTTAATTGGGAGAAGTTTAAATCACAAACTCATATGTTTTGTAACGCGTGTGGGTTAAACCAGTATCATTTTATGTTTTTTTTTTTTAAAAAGTACGACGGATCAAGCTTCACCGGACTTGCGGGGGAGCGGAAGACTCTACTCCAAAAAATCATATACCAACGCGTCTAGGGGCGGCTCGAGGGAGCCTCGGACCACGGCCTAGCGCGTTGATATCGAAAAACATCGTGAAGGAATTTATTATCTATTGGCTGAATGTTAACTAAAAAATCTTACCTGTTTCAATTGAACAATGTTAGGGGTGGCGTGTCTCAGTACTTCAACTTTGATAACAGGATAACCTGCTTGAGTGAACCACGAATTTAATATTTTAGTTGCTGTAGTACCATTTGCAAATTGACTAAGGCAGTCCACCGTGTCCAAATCAAGATGTGTCATGAAATCGTTCAGCGATACCTGTTTTCCTCTCCTAGAATGAAAATGCAATAAATTTGTTTTCGTTTCAGTTAATATTTTAAACAAGATCATTATTTATATAATGATCTTGTTTAAAGTCTTGTGAATTTTAACATTGATTTTTAGATTTACATTCTTTTACAGTCTATCAACATTTCTTGATATTCTTATTCATGTTCATTTATTTATTTTTTGAATTTATTTTTTCATTAAACTATGCCATACGTCGTTTTAAATAGATGACGAATAATGTTTATCTCTTTCAAACATTATGGATGATTCAAAATAACTATATCAGTTTATTCATTAAATGAACGATGTCTATTCTTAGACGAGAGTTTATTCATCTTCTACCTGTGCAAATATAATTCTTGAGCTTACCGTGAATTTATATATTTAACAAACGCCATATGGAATCTGTCAGATTCGACCCAATTCTCCACCATCCATAACAAAGAAGCAGTCTTCATCTGTACTAGCTCTCTGTACTTTTCATCTATTTCTACGGCCAAAGTCTTGTCGAAGGTGATAAGTGCTGGATTTCTGTGATCCCAGTCAATCGACATTGCTTTGTGTTTCATTTGAAGGCCGTATGCACTCATTGGGATTATTTTTCCATTGTGCCAGTACTGTAATATGTTACAAAAGTGATTATATTACGTCATTAACTTCTCATACACGCGTAGAACCGATACGGCCGTCATTTTGGTAAAGTAGACTTTAGGTACGTACCTGATCGGAAATGCCACGCGCCGCGGTCTAGTGAGTTTTGCGGGAAGTCGTTCTGTATGCGGACAGCGTTGGACCGATCATTGTTGGATCTTTCGAGTGGCCATCTTTCGGCCCCAAAAATCTTCATACTAATAACACTAAATGAAAAAAATTAATAACCCACGACACAAAACCGTTACTTGATCCTTTCAACAACTTGAAAAGAGCTGATAATCTTCAAATGGCTGAAGATATTTTCTTGGATCATAGCTAAGGACACTCCTTTGTGACACCTTGCAAACAAAAAAAAACTAGGTCAAAATCGGCGCATCCATTTAGGAGCTACGATACCACAGGCAGACAGAAAGACAGATATACACGTCAAACTTATCACACCCCTCTTTTTCGTCAGTGGTTAAAAATTACATTAACCGCATCGCAAGGTTTGTTTATATGACACAAAGACAAATACATTAAAATTCGCAACATTGGTACAAATAGTCTACAACGTGTAATAGAGCGAAGTGGAAGCGAGACACGAGGAAGGCAGACCCCACCATCAGATGGGAATAATAATTGCCCTGGAGAGAGAGAGAGGTACAAATAGTCTACAAACCTGGGTCAAGAAAAAATGAGCAAGATATGTGGCAAATCCTTCTTTGAACCATTCCTCGACCCACCTCGTCGTTTCGATCTCACCAGGGTTTCCCAGCCATATCCTACACAGCTGCAGGGCTAGCTCATAGGTCATCTGTTCTTCTTGACGTACACTGGTAAACTGGGGTGAATATTCAATCCGTATTACGCTGAAAGAATTTTAAAGTATTTTTCTTTAGTATATAAAGGAAAAATGCCATTATTTAAATTAAACAAAATAAATCTTTGCTATCTATTTTTATGATGATGATAAGAAAGTATAAAAATATAGAGAAAACTAAGCACAAGTACATAACTATTGATTTTCGGTTCTATTTACTTGTAGTCAGCAAAAAAAGAAATACTTATACATATTCTATCTCTCTCTAGTCTAAATTATATTCATTTTAAAGACAAGACAATATTAACATCATTATTAAAGTAAATAGGTACATCAAATTAAACAGCAGCGGCCAGAAATATAACAATAATACGCTAGTGTCTACTGTATGCGAATTCACAAGGTTTTTTTTTGTTCTTATAATATGAAATCGAACAAACAACGCGGTCCACCTGTTCATACTTTACGTATGAAAAATATTTTGTAACATGCATTTAATTATTTATTATTTGAGTTTGACAGAATATATAAATTACGTATGGAAATAAAAATTAAGTGTTCACTTACCTATTAGTCAA
This sequence comes from Teleiodes luculella, assembly GCA_948473455.1. Lineage (NCBI taxonomy): Eukaryota > Metazoa > Arthropoda > Insecta > Lepidoptera > Gelechiidae > Teleiodes > Teleiodes luculella. Next base: position 12,575,106 of record OX419589.1, read on the forward strand.
CAAATTCCAACTGGCCACTTCATACCCATCTAACTGAATTGGTACGGGCACTATATTTATCGGTCCGTACACCAGCGGCCTATAAGAGTACCCCTTGCTACTTAAAGAGTACTCTTGAATTATATTTAACATCTTCTCGCTAAAGTGCATGATGTAGTCGTAAATTCGGAGCATTCGCGATGGGGCCCATATAACAATGGTGTCGTTTGTAGATTTGGCTGTGACATGTCGGCTACCAAACTGGGAATGATGGAAGCCAACTTGGTGTGGCCCAATTTGCGGAGATGGTAGGTACTCTATTACGGTGTATTCGTGTGATCTGTAAAGAGAAACAATTTTTTTTAGTGAATAAAAAAATTACAGTAATTTTTGTAGTAAGCAGAATTGCAATAGCTTCATTTTCTGATTAATAAGGATGATGCTTGTAAATCAATCTTGTAATTTATTTGCAACAAAAAAAAATTATGTATGATTTATGTTTATGTTCGTTCGTTAACAACTCATATATGTCCCCCCCCACCGAGGGGCTCGAGCCTACCCTGATATGTATTGTGATATATGTGTATTTGAAACTCAATAAATAGTCAGTTTTTATGTTAAAGACCTCTCGCATACAATAAATAAAGTTGCATCTTATTTCTTCTTTTGAAAACATATATTTTAGAATTTTATACCTACATATAATTAAGTGTAACTGTACCTATAACGTAATGACTTACTGAGAACATGACCTACTCAGAAAATGTCTTAAAAATAAAATTACTTACATACTATAATGACATCCATAGAAAAATGATCTACCTCGCCTAAAGGCTTTTATAAAGTAAGTAATACACGTTTCTTTTAATCGGACTGTAGTATTTCTTATCAAGTGCATAAGGTGCTTATTGAGAGCAAAAATAAAGCGTTGAATCGTTTCCTTTTGCTTGCCAACTTTCACGCCAGTTTGACCAAATAAAGCAACCGGACATTCATTGAAAATAAGAAAATTTATGATTGGCTTTTCCCATACAAAACATCTTTCTCGGTACAGAAATATTTTAATTCTATATATGGCAAGATATCTTTATCTATCTATCTATCTTTCTTTTTCACCCGACTGCCGAAGGAGAGTTATGTTTTATCCTATGTATGTGTGTGTGTGTATGTATGTATGGCATGTAATACATATAATATCTCTATTGGTATGTATAATTCGGGTAGTCGGGTGTATTATGTATTAAAACATGTTTGTATTCATTTCACGGTCCCGTAGCCTACTTGGTAGTACTGTAACGAGGCGCATTGCATGCTACCTCGTTGCCTCGTTTGTTCTTCATTTCTCATCTCATTTACCATATCTTTCTCTAAATTTGAATATTTAATTTGGAATTCATTCAAAAATCATCCGTCAATCATCCATTTTTATTATTCATTCCATTCTAGGCCACGAACACGTGGCCATTCTCCACAAATGTATTATGATTATTTCCTTGTCGTTTGTGCGTTATTATCTACTACCAACGTGTAGTTACCCCGCAGGCTCGTCCGGGAGCAAGGCGAGCCGCGGGTGTAACAGTACGTCTGCCTACTGAGCACAGGGTCGCGGGTTCAAATCCCGCCCAGGGCAATCATTCGTGTAATGAGCACTTGTGTTTTCATATGTATATATATATGTATATCAGCTGTCTGATCTATCTGACAGCCATAGTACAGACTCTGCCTAGTTTGGGGTCAGATGGCCGTGTGTGAAATGTCCCCACATATTTATTATTATTATTTTAAATGATTTCCTTAGTGTCAAAATGAACGCTTTACACCGCTCTACTTGCCATATACAAGCCGCGTGCGCATGTTACCTTATAAAGGCAGTTGTGCCGAGTACAGCCGATGAGAATGGTGTCAATTTGTGACTGTCGTGATCCGTCCATTACGGCACGCGACGCTTTTGATGAACGATCAGTGGCTTCGATTTCTATTGATTTCTTTTTACCTGTTCTCCCAAAATGGATATAGGCATCCGAAGGAAGATGTTTTTAAATGCTTAAATTGTAAGAATGTGTCTTTAAATTAATGAATGTTCTTTGGTGAAAACAATCTGGTCATTATGATGATAATAATGATGTAAATTCTGAGCAGGAAACAATTGCAATTTATGGAGATGAAACAATAAAACGTGATGAAAAAAAACGTTACCAACCAAATATTTATAGAGCGTGTAGCGACATTAATTTTCTGCAACTTAATAAAAAAAACTTGTCTCGTATCAAGAACAAAATTACTTATCCGTAAAAACTGTCCAATAAAAATTGAAACAAAATTAAAGTTTTTGTATGGGAATATTGGGAATCTCGAAAGTTTTTATAATGTCAGTGTAAAGTTTATTTTTTAGAGTTTCTTAAAACTGTTGACTGAGTAATATCCTTTCAGTATTTGCTAAGCCTCCACTTTTTTACCTACAGGTGCAATAAATTAATACAAACTTGTAGCATTCCAAAAGTTGGACCGTTTTTCTAGTCAGACTTACAAAACGAATTCTGATTCAAATCAAATCATAAGTACAAGCTATTTTGATCCTTAAAAATAAAAATAGTAGGTACATAAAGTGTTTACTTACGTATGTCTATTGCGCTCCTTGGCGATGACGAGGCTTGTGTTGGAGTACTGGAACGTTTGGTCTGAAGATGGCTGCCTCTGGTTAACCCTGAATCGGAACTTAGCGTCGAACCTTGGATTGTCAAAACAAGGGAAGAAATCTCTGGCTTTGTTTGGTGACAATCTTGTTATGAAGAAGTATCTGTAAATATTCACAAGATTTTTTTTGAGAATAAAGTTACTTGAAAATTGCTCAGGAGTGTATGTACTTTACAAACAGCACTGGTTATTGTTATTGATAATTTTCTAACTTCGACGTCAAAAAATGGTATTTTTAACATCTTATTTGGAATTTTTGATATGTAATCCTTTATTTACAAGGATAAATATTTTATTTATAAATTTCAATTCAGATATAAACATAATAATAATAATAATAAATAATAATAAATTATTTTTTTTCAGACAATGAACTCTATTTACCGAAAAGTGTTGTTTTTGAACAAAATTAAATGCTCTTATCATTTAACTTTAACATCCAAATAAGGTGTAAAGGCTAACTTCTATATTTATGTGTGTATCTCTATTTATAATGTATATCCTTATAAATAATACATAATATATTAGTACCTACATTTGAATGTTTGCCTTATTTAACCGTTTTAGATTAGCATTTATGCTTGAAATAGTCATAACTTATTATTATTATACAATGGGCTCCATTCTGGCGTAGCCGCTAAAATCTTTAAATTTAAGTTGTTGGTCTCTTTCATTCTTATGGGAATCTAAAAGGTGGGAGATGAATGAATTTAATTTTGAATGAATGATATTTAAAATAAGCAGCGCTGTCAAATTCAGCTTCATTTAAGTGGGATGTTTTCGCATGCCTTATAGCTAGTGCAAACTACGCGTAAAATCTATGTTTGACGTCTCTAAATTTAAGTTGACAATCATCCCTTTTCGTTCTTAAGAACTTGAAAGGGACATGTGGTTTTAAAATTTAAGGTAGAGCGTAATATTAGTATAAACGGATCCAATGTTATCAAATTATATTCCATGTTCATAAAATTTTAGTGGCATACAAATTATTCTCTTTAAAAACTATATAATTAACTAAGAAATACGAAAGCATTACATTATTCGTGTCTTCTTATACCTACATTATAATAACAAGCACTGAAATAAAAAGCTTTAATATAAAAACAATTGGCAAGATAGCTTTGTAAACACAAGGTGGTCCACTTAAATTAGCTCTAATGTTTTTATACTATACATTTATAGGTTGTTTTGTATGCCCAGCACATATTTTGCATACAAGCAAATACTAAAAAATACTAATTTGTGATGGTAGCTGCGACGTTATTGTGTGAGCCGTTCCCATTGCCTAACGATTCGGAACGAAGGACTATAAAGACATAAACACAATGTAAGATTAATTGGTCCTACAGGAACTGCTTACAGACCGCAATTTGTAACCATTTCGGGTCATTTTTTTAAGAATCTTCTGATAGTGTTGTTATGATGACAAAGATCTCACAATTATTTTATAATTATATGATTTTAAGCAGTTTTATTACAAAAACAGTGCTATAGGTACAACTAATAAAGTTTTATTTTTTTGTATATTTTTGTACACAGATTCACAGCCAATTTTATCAAATTGTATATACTTAAAAAATGTCGATGTATCTAAATAAATAAATGTTTCTAGTAAAAAAAAAACATATTTTCTGTTAATCTATTAAAATATTTAAAAATATATTTTTTAAATCTATTTTAGTCAGTTTTTTTTCTTTTTTTTCTTATAATTTTACTTACTTAATAATTACGAGTGTATTTAAAATATATTTTATAGTCGTCGTCGTCGTTCTAAGCGTCCTAAAATTGAGATTTTTTTAGTTCATTAAAAATTTTTTTTGATTATTTCAGTTTATTAAAAATAATATAATTTATTATTGAAAAGTTTGTAGCGAAAATACTTGGCTTGTTTATCAAAATACACTAACTACCCTAATGTTTTGAAACAATGTAAAATATTTTTGAAATATACAAACTTGACCTTAGATATTGATGTTTATAAATAAGACAAACTCAAGGAGATTCATAAAATCAGTTAGTATGTTTTTAAAATAAACATAGATTATCGCACTTATAAGGTAAGAGCATCATAGACTAGACAACCTTGTCACCCACGTCTATTTGCCTAGACATTGAAAGGTCTGTGTTGCATTATTTGCGTACTGCTCGATATAACGGCCCCGTAGACTAGTTGGTAGTACGTCTGCCTTTGAAGCGTAGAATCGCGCGTTTGAATGCCGCCCAAGGCAAACATTTGTATGATGACCACTTGCATTTGCTTTGTGTCTGGATGTATAACAGTTGTCACAACCATCTTAAAAGGCTTTGCCTAGTCAGATGGCCGTGTGTGAGACGTATCAATACATTTATTTACTTTTTAATGTTATTCCTCTTTATGTTATCATGTTATTGACTTAAATCACTAATAGAGCAGTTGTATTTTTTGACGGCCTCGTAGCCTAGTTGGTAGTATGTCTGCCTACGAAGCACAAGGTCGCGGGTTCGAATCCCGCCCAGGGCAAACATTCGTGTGATGAGCACTTGTGTTTGCCTTGTGTTTGGATGTTGTATATTCATATAAGTATGTATATCAGCTGTCTGACACCCATAGTACAGGCTCTGCCTAGTTTGGGGTCAGATGGCCGTGTGTGAGATGTCCCACATATTATTATTATTATTATTATTATTTTAAGTCATTATCAAATTAGTAGCACTTATGCAAAACTAAAGTGAAGTTTATAGACAATACAAGAAAAGTGAAACCATTTTAGTTAAAATTGTTTTCACATGTTTCTTTGTTTGATTTATTTAATGATAATTTTTATATACAGTGTTAGATAAGTCAGACTAACTTCTAACAGTTTTCGCATTATGTAAGACATAATGGCGAAATTATAAGTATTATTAAAACCCTATTAATGTTTTATTTAAATAACCATATTATTTAATATACTTATCAGCTAGGTTTTTAAGAGCTAATATCGTTATTGATAACCAAATTACATTTTATCGTTCATTTAACGTTTCACATATAATAATGTTATAAATTCGAGAGATGGTTCGAAAAAATTACAAAACAAGCCAAGTTTTGCAGCATGCACACATCGATTATTTTGCTTTAATGATATGAGACTTTTAATTAAACATTGTGATAAACTTAAAGAATACTAACTTTATCTAGTTCATTACTCTCCCTATCACTAAAATAATTTTACCTGCATCGTTATCACCTACAAATTAACGAGTGTTACCAACTGTATGAAGCAACTGCACGATGGCGCTAATTCAAACATCATGCTTGTGAATTTTTATTGAATTCCTATTAAATAATACTTATTAAATTTTGCTTATTAAATCCATACTATATTTTATTCATTTACATCTAGCTGTCCATCCGCAGCTTTGCCCGCGTTGTTTTTTGACTTTGCCTTGAGGTTTCCTGTAGGATTGAGATATTTTCTCTTCTTCTGCTTAGAACTAACATTGCTGAAATGATTTATAACAACCGAGTACAACAAAAATACTTGTATAAATCCACACTGGGTCAGCATGCCCATTCTATCCAGTTCAGTTTCAAAGTAAATTACTTATCGTTACACCTAGCTTTTGGCCGCAGATTATTTTTTAAATTGCTTTGGTTACAATCCTATCCTACTAATGTTATAAACGTGAAAGTTTGAGAGGTTAGATGGATGTATGGACGTATGTTTGTTACTCTTTCACGCAAAAACTACTTACTGGATTTCAATGTTTTACAATAATATATCTTGTACATCAGAATAACACATAGGCTACCTTTAACCGCGGAAAAATCTCTTATTTCTACGGGAAAAACCGCTTGCAACACAAGTGCTACTTAAATACAGCAACGTAGGCTTTATTTAATTGCCTTTTCAAAATTAAAAAGAAAGATATTACTTACTTTGATCCGTTGTCTTCATACGGCACTAACATGATCCCACTTCTGTCCTTTAAATTCACGTACTTTCTAAACGTTATACTGATTGTATACATCTGCTCTCGCATTTTCGGAACGTATGCAATCATAGGTTCACTTAAATATATCTGCAGCTTGTCTCCAACTATTCTAAAATCTGCTACTATATTAGTGGACTCACGGTAGACATTCACACTTCCATATTCGAGTTTTATATTCCTTGCATCCAACTCTATCATTTGAACGTTAGGAGCAGACGCTATCACTGTTATTACAACCACACAATCGTAATAAGATTCATGATTTAAATATATGTGAGGTGTTAAAGTCACTTCATACTGAATTGGGTACACTGTGTAATTCAGGCAGTCTTCACTGATTAAATTATTAATTATAGCTGTGTCGAATTGAGAAATTGCACTAGACGATGATGCTAGAAATAGCAGCAATAGTATGTTAGGCAACATCTTTTAAAACTAAAACATTCGAATTTAAAAAATCCCGCCTAAAATTCAAATTCAGACGTACGTCCGTACGGTGTGCCAGCGTTTTACCGATTGGTTGGCTAGGGTCGAAACTGGTGCTTCTAGCGTCTGGCCAGTATAACTTGACCCCTTGCCATACTTTTCTACGCCCACCGATCACAGGGCTATAAAATTGTCAAGGTTTTAGCAATAATGGACGCTTCGATAGACAGAACTAATAGTATAGGTATCTATAAAGGTGGTCGAGTGATGAGTTTCTATATTTGCTTTCGTTGCCTGAAAAAAGATTGCACTGTAGGAAATTACTACCATGAGTAACTTTGTTTGTAAACAACATAAATGACGGGTCGTGTTAGGAAAGACCCAGTAAAATATTTTTAAGTGTTACAAAGATAAAAACAATATCTTGTTAGTTTATGCAATCATGCTAGTTTACAACAAACTAAACAACAAACTAACTACATAGTTTAGTTTAGTTTTATTTATCTCGTACTACAAGATTGTACACATTTTTTACAATAGTATAAAAAGGATATCCGTAGTATGACCGTCAATACACGTATGTTTAATTAGAAAAATATAAGTAAAGAAATTCATTACATAATGTCAAGGAAATAATTAAAACGAATGTGTATGTCAAAATTTGTAGTAACATAAAGGTAAATCAACTTATTTCAAAAAGTAATAAATAATGATCAATAAAAAAAAACTAAATATCAGTAATAAAAATAAATAATGATAATAATTTTTTTTTTAAAAGCCTACTGTATTTCCCACTGCTGGGCAAAGGCCTCCCCTCCATTACGCCAAACATCACGATCAAGCGCTTGACAATCACAATGTATCGTTTTAATAGTATTCCTGATTTTTATCTAATTTAATATTTTAACAAGTCCCTACTGATGATATTTTAAATGTAAGTCTGTCTATCTGTTTGTTAAGCTTTCACGCTAAACTCACTGAACCTATTTTGATGAATTTTGGCACAGAGGTCTATCCTCCTTGGGGAATAACATCGTACACTAAACTGTTAAATAAATATTTTTTTATTTATTAATACGCAGGATGTTTTTCTTCCTTTGATAAGATTAAAGTAGGTACATTTTTAGTAAATGTAGCTTTCGTTATGTAGCTTTACTAAAAAAACTGTTACTCACCAGATTCAAACATTATTATTCACTGTTATAAATATAAATTATTTTTATAAAAACAATAAGAATAAACGCATGCATAAGATAAAAAAACGCAATATTTGCGTTAGCGAACGACTTCTAACGGATACAAAGGATACTAGTAGTATAATAGTTTAAAAACAGTATTTTATCTTATCGTTTAAGATGCGAGTAACTTTTTTAATTAAGAGACCACCTTGCTAGAATAAATCTCTGTACGGTGTCGATTATAATGATAACACGTTTATACAAATTGCTGTACCGCAACGGGGTATGTAAAATTTTTTTGTTAATAAATAAAAAACTTATGGAAGACTATTTTTGTATTTCCTATCAATATTTTGCGAAGTTTCGGGCCATATAACCTAAATTAATTTTGACTTCAAATTACATAATTTGACACTCTGTTCGAGCCAAAGGCCATAATTACTCCAATATTCAAATAATACTAACAAAAATAAAATGAGAGGGTACCTATTTTGAATATCAGCGAACTGTGATGTCAGTATACAGTTTAAATAAAATATGCCAGAACTGATACATAAAATATGCCATAAATGGATTTTTTGCTGAGTGGAAATTAAAATGCTCGACCCAGAGTGGAATATTACACAATAGTAAATAAAATAAAAATTGAAAAAGTAAACTAAATTTTACATATATTTTTTTTCTATGTTAAAAAAATTTAACATACCCCATTGATCAATTCGTCTTCCTACGCGACGCACGCGTCACTTGACAATGCACTTAACGGTCCCGAACGAATTTCTCCAAAATTATAATAAGCGCTGCGTAGGCGCACGCACTTGAAGGTGAAAATAATAGATGATTATCTTTGTACTGCACAACGGTCAAATTCTGTTGTCCATTAAATTTTGACAATGTAACTATAAATATTAAAGGTGATTTTCGTTCTTTTAATATTTACTTTACGATGAAATATACCTATAGTATATTTACCCAAAAAGCTTTTTTAAGTATTTTTTGCAAATGTTTATAATATTAGTAAGATTTCAGAAGTCAAAAGCCTAAAATATTTATTCAACCTTAAAGTACCTTATAAACTTTGATTAAAACAAAATGTAAACTTCTAGGTTTATCAAAAAGTAACCCGCTAAAAAAACAATTAGGTATTTTTTATTTCATGCCACATGCCAGCTAGTTATCGAATAACAGTACCACAATAACAATGTACCTAGTAGAGCCGCCTACGTATTTTAAATAATGACAGTCAAGAGTACGCATAATGTAGGTATCCATCTTTGCTTTGTTTTCAATATTCATGCGATGATATGTAGTTTTGGATGGAATTTACGAAAGAATACAATATAACGTCAATCCGACACAGAAAAAAAGTGAATGACTCAAAGTTGTAATACTAATTACGTTTATTTATAATAAAATCAGAAAATAGTTACTAGGATTTAGTTTTATACTTTAGGGTTTGTTGAATTTTAAACACAGTTTTGAGACAATGTGTTTTTTTTTTAAACCAAAACGTTTATAATAATTACCGATATTTTATTTTCTGCTAAATCTTGATAGTATTATAACACGGGTGAGCCCGTGCTATGAAATAATGACCACAAATAACGATTTAAACTTTGTATTATAATAAATCGCGAGCTCAACAACACAACACAATTAGAAAAACACTTCAAATAACTACTCCTACGGGAATTGGGTTCCTGGAGCGTTTTTATATCCGCTCCAAGGAACAATCACGTTAAAACAGACTCGAACTATCAAAATCCGTTTATTCGAAAATAATTTAAATTTAGAACAATGCGGCCAGTACCAAAGGTAAAAAAGATGGCATGACCAATGCCACAGTATACAAACAGGAGGAGATTGTTGCGTCAAAAGGGGATTTAGTGGAAACTATTTTGAGCTCCTAAGACTAAAGATACAACAAGAACTGTTCAAATATTTTATTTCAGTGATATTAAAAATACAATCAAAGGCACTATTAACAATTGAAAAAATACCTACATCGTGGTAGTGGAGGAGAAAAATCTCTTCAGCTTTTCTTGTTTACTTACTTAATAATTATCAATACACATTAATTTTAACTAAGACCAACATGTAAATTTTAGATGAATAAAAAAATATATCTTAACTGAATAGGTAAATTATAGTAGTTCGTAAAATTTTATCACTGGCACTTTTGTATTTATTATAGTATAATAATAAAAAAATACTCAACCTTTATACTATTCTTACAATAACAGTCTCAGCCAAAAGTACAATCAACAAAATGGCCACCGATGGTGACGTCACAAGTGCGGAATTGTTAAAAGTATCGTAGATCTCGCTCTTATGCGACTGCGCCCACGAGACAGAAGATCGGACTGACGTCAGAGCTTTGGTTGCAGCTTCTACTGACTCATTAGTGCACTTGGAACATGAAGACAGCCATGTTTCAAACTGAAAAAAAAAAAGAATTAAGCAGACCACTAGAAAAGACCCAAATTCGGATTTAATCCGTACACGTATTTTTTTTTAACTGACCTATGCTTGTGTCGAAAAAGTACGACGGATCGAGCTTCACCGGAGTTGCGGGGGAGCGGAAGACTCTACCCCAAAAAAAGTCATATACCAACGCGTCTAGGGGCGGCTCAAGGGAGCCTCGGACCACGGCCTAGCGTGTTGATATTGAAAAACATCGTGAAGGAGACGACGCCTGAGGGGCTCCGTCTCTGATTATCAATTCTGATTTTGATACATACACGTAAAGATAGGTGAGGATATCATTCAATACAACCTCCGTGGTCGAGTGATCAAAAGCTCGTCTGTGGTTACGAAGGTTCCAGGTTCGAATCCCGGTGGGGATCCGTCGAACTAATATCACTTTGTGAGACTTTCCCTGGTTTGTTTAGGAAATTGCAGGCTGAATCTCCTGATTGTCCGAAAAGAATGATTATTCCTTGCTTAGGAAAGCACGTAAGCCGTTTATCCCGGCTACTATCTACGGATGTAGTCGTTAAAGGAGCTATGTCGGAAGCCTAAAGTGGCTCAACAATTCCGACATAAGGGTTTCTGAGGTAGGCTCGAAATCCACTCGATAAGAAGAAGAAGATCATTCAATGACTTTTTTATTTATTCATGACTTTTTTTTTCTTGGACATTGGGTTCTAGACTTCTTTTTTTCCCGTGTTACTACCACGTACTACGGGCAAATATTTTTTTAAGTACTACTCTATAAATACTCCGAATTACGCTTAGCCTTTACCACAGCTGATAATTCACAAACTGATCAAAATAAATTGGCAAATATAAAAGAAACGTAACATTTCACTTTCATAGAGCTGTTAGGCAAGACACACAACAACAACAATACAATAACAACAACACAACAAAGTCCTGAACCCCTTTTGAACAGGTGTGAATTTATTTCTCTACATATGTCTTACGTAAAAAATTTTAAAAAGAAAAAAAAAAAAACTATTTGGCTAAAACGTTAATACTGCAAAACTCAAATATTTACTTCAATAAAATAAATAAAGCTCAATACAAAACATTTTAGCGCAACGCACTCACGCAACATTTTCATTGATTAAATATCATAGTAAAATAGAAAATATTTAGGGTTGAACAAGTTGTAAAAAAATACCTAAACAAACTGCAAAATGTATGACGAAAGTTTTATTACTGTAACAAATAGCCTAACAACGCTTAAAGCAGTGCAAGGTCAAACTATTTAAAACTATGCGAATATACTTAGCAATTGTACTACTAAATTCATGCATCATCGTGTGAAATAACTGACTTCTGTGAAGGTGTATTTAAAGGTGACTTTGAGTTCTCTTTCGGTCGCATTTGATGATAAAAAAACTTCACAATAAAACAGTATCTAGCGCGTCTCTGTGCAAAACACGTAAAACCCAAGGTGACTAGAATTAGAGGCATTGGCTAAGAGCCAACTGCACCTAAAAGCATAATCTGACCGTGACTTTGGCACTATGCTACTATGACACTTTCATTGAGTTTTACGTATGTTGGGCGGTTGGGTTTGAGTCATACAAGTTCCTACAATGCATATATTTTTATCATCATAAAACGTGGATTTTAATATTATCATCCATTAAAATTGGTACTGTTAATAGGAAGTCCGTAATACTAGTTGTGATTAATATTTAACTACTTTCACTATGTCCTTTGGTACGAGAATTTGTCACTGCCACCGATCATGGTCTAAGAAAACAAGGTCTAACACTCAGATTACGTGACTTGACACAAGCCTACGTTATCACGCTGTTCATTCTTGTTTATTAACACGCATTCGACTTCGATTCGATTATAATAATATGATATGCAATACACTGCCCGCTAATGCAGATGCACAATAACGCACATGCGATAACTCCACACCTTATGCACCAAATACTCCACTAGTGTTTCGCCCCACCACAAGCCTACGTCATCATACATAATGTTCATCCTTGTTTATTTAACACGCATTCGACAAGGATGAACAGCATGATGACGTAGGCTTGTGTTAAGTCACGTGGTCTGAGTGTTAGACCTTGTTTTCTAGACCATGCCACGGATGATTCCGTCGTCCGTGGTCACTGCACTGTCTCACAAAGCTTAATGATGCTCCGTGGTAGGGCGAAATACGTGTGGAATGTTTGGTTTAAGGTGTGGTGTTATCGCAAGTGTATTATTGTGCATCTGCATTAGCGGGCAGTGTATTGCATTTATCATATAAAAAAGCATCATAAGCGTGAAAGTAGCTAAAGACTAATCAAAGCCAGAGTTAATTTTTATAATCGTCATTTTATTAAAATTTGTCATTAGGTACTCTCAGATCATCGGACCACCTTCTAAGAGGCCTACCTACCCATGCCCATGCTACGTGTTCATTCTGTATTATAATACCCTATCATCATCATCATCATCTCATCCGAAAGACGTCCACTGCTGGACAAAGGCCTCCCCCAAGGATCTTCACAATGATCAGACCTGCGCTGCCCGCATCCAGGGGCTTTCCGCGACCCTCACCAGATCGTCGGTCCATTTCGTGGGGGCCTGCCCACACTACAGGTTCTTGTGTTTCCAATTTTCCAATTTATATGTTTATTTGACGCTCTATTATGTTTCGAGGTAGTCTCGGACCCCTTATATCGTAACCCATTAACAATATATTAACTTCTACAATAACTAGATGATCGGCCAATTAGGTTAGACTAGGCGACAACAGCCATAATAACATCGACCTTTTCATCTAATTGCGAAGTCACGGCGACCTGAATGTCCACGAACAAACACCTCACTCAAAACACACGTTAATTACACTCGACCAACTTTGTTGGTCGTCAACAACCCTTTAGGGTTGATAGGATTGGTCAATAAACCATTAAACGACTTATTTTTGACACATAATTATAGTTTTCGATAGCCCTATAGGTACATTTCAGAGATAGAATATAAGACAAAGATTAAAAGAATGTCAAGTTTATAGTACAAGAGAAAGACGTGCGTTGAAAATTAGTAAATAAATATATAAAAAAAGGCTGTACATTTATCAAAACATGATATAGTTTTGTTACCTATTTTTGCAGTTTAAATATGCGACAAAATCTTGTCATAGCTTCACTTCAAGACATAAAAAGTTGCATTAATTTCCATTGCTCGTCTTTTTATTTCTATTTGTTCTTTTTATTGGATTGTATGTTCATGTTCTGCCTAATTATATTTGAAATGAAGTATAGATACTCTTTTTATTGGGCTGTTTTGTGTGTAAAGTTGACTGACTTTCATTGAGCTGGTGTGTGGTTAATTAATTCTCCCTGAATTCAGCGTAAGCTAACGAATGAAATTAATTCAAAGCTTACTAATAATAGAAAAAAAAATAGACAGAAAGCGAGGAAGAAATAAATTTATCAAACAAACAAACACAAAGACTAATGTGTAATTTTATTCTTACTTTATTGAGTTCTTCTTGTGTATGCAGAGCTGATGCTATGGCTGCTACTATTGAATCCAACGAAGGGTACCTGTTTTTTTATATATTTATTATTCTCTACTATTGCTTAATCAATACTAAAAATGAAATATACGAGTATATTGCGTTTAATCGTCCATGAGTTATTTTGCTGTCGATATATAAAAAGGTGATTAGGTCTGACTCTATGGAGACCATAAGGTATCTAATACAACTTAATATTAACTAAAAAAGAATTTAATATAAACTAATAGTAAACACGAATTGTATAGGTACTTACATAGTATTCCAGGTGTCGAAGCTATCTTTGAATTCCTGGAAGACCAAATGTATGTTCTTGTAGTTTGAGAGAATACTGACGAGGGGCACTGTATTGTCTTGTATTCTTATAGCGTCTTCTTTTTGCACGGCGTACAAATATCTGAAAATTTTAAAATACGTACATTTTAAAATGTGAAAATAATTCAGTAAGAATTTTTTCACGTAAATTACATTAAGAACCATATAATTTAAAGTTCAAAATCAATTCACAAAACACATTTTTTACAGATGCGAGCAATATAATATAAACATCGCCTAAAGGTAATATTATTATAATAATTTAATTTTTAAACTTAATAAGTTAAGTTATTGTAAAAAGTTAGTATGTTATTGTAGTATGTTAGTTATAGTAAAAAGTTATTTTATTTGCATTAAAATGTAGCAATATTCAACAACTCATGTCTTTACTTTTTGCATCATTTCATTATATTATGTACATAAATAGACTTTTTTTTGTAGTATATTGAAAAGGGTGTATCTTATAAAAAAAGTAAAATATTGTTACTTACTCTTTTAATTTGTCTTCATTGCTTGTACATCCAAGTGCATCCAGTATTACAGTTTTTTCATTTGCCACATTAATTTTTGACATTCGATCCCACAGGAAATCATAATCTGACGCATCTCCATGCCGAAGGCCATAGCAGTAGGCTACTGGTCTTAAACTTGGTGGTATACTAAAAGAAAAAAACATGTATTTTGATTTGAATAAGGCAATTCTGTTGTTGATAGGACAATTGCTAATAAAAAGCAGACAATTACTACTCTATATAAAATTGCGTTTTCATAAAATATACGAGATATATTTTTTTAAGTAAGTATTTTTAATAAATTATGACAAAAAATATGTAAGGTCTTTGTATAAAATTATTATAATGCCCTATTTTGTACAAAATTACAAATGTTAGGAAACATAAACACCGCATTTGCTGACTCTACAGTGGCAATAATAATATAATTTAAATTTATTGCCACTAGGAAGTGGCAACATCCAGATGGGGCTAGACATTTTTGGCTTTACACGCTTTGATGACAGTTTATTTTAACAAAGAATTATAGTTCCTCTGTTTTCACTACATAACAATTTTGATGAGGCTATTTCAGATTTTATGGTTTTAGTCAAGCCACGAATAAACAGTGTCGCCATTAGTTTTGGATAAATATATATTTAAATATTCTTAACATTGTCACTTTTTTACCGTGTTGTCGAATTCTACTTAAATATACTATAGTATTATTAAATATAAATTAAGGATGTTTGTTAATTCCTCTGTATCGTTTATATGACTATGATAGGTCAGTAGGTTACGTATAGTTAAATTGTTTTAGTAGGAGATAGATTTAGATGGAATATTTGGTTAAATAAAATCAAACTGAAACTAATTATAGTCAACTCTACTGATAGTTTTACGTTTTGTAGAGTAGAAAAGTATTTTTTTCATGTTTTACTTACGCAGTCCCATTATTTTTAAACATTTTGAATATACGAGTAGCGTACTCAATACATCCAGTATGTCCCACCCTGCATGCCAAATCAAGGACTTGCATACGATTTCTTAAAGCTACCGTACCTTCTGTTGGTTTTACCTCATAATCTAACTTTAATATTAAAGTACTTGTTAACTTCACAATGTAATTCTGTAACAATAAATCAATTAATTTAATGAGTGTTTAATATAGTGTTTAAAGATTGTATAGGCAGTCATAAAAAGGGAGTATTAGAAACATGACTTTTAAGTCCAACTTTCTCACTCTCTCTCTGAATTTCAGAGCTGTATTCTTGTCAGTGGTGTTTTCGCAAAGCTTTTCTTTTCTCTGCTAGATGTTTGGCCTGCTGATATGACCCAACCTTTACTTTCTATTTCATTGATTTAACTTCTTGATTTAACCCTTCTTTTCTTGCCTTCGATTTTCTCACTTGTCATATTCATTACAAATTAATCATGTGACGTGTCGTCTTAAGTGGCTAATTGTCTTTCTTTTTTGTTCTCTATAGTTTACATGATAAAGTAAATTATTTGTAGTTCTTCTTCGGTATTCTATTTTTTGTCTCTTACCTCTATTTCAGCTAAAACTTCAGTGCCCAAGAACATATTCCTCAATTTATTCAAACCACGAATGGCGGCATACCAAACCGAGAAGTCATCTTCATTTTCCAAAAATTCAAACATGTCAATGAGACGATCGAAACTAATGAAGTCTGAGAAGTACAATGCGAAGAGATCGTTTACAATCTAGAAATATAAATAAATTATGAACAAAATAAAAAATATATGAATTGGTGAAATTGCCTCAAAAAGTAGAGACGAGGTATGAAGGAAGAAAGGTAGTTAAGCTATAAAATTCAGTGCAGTTTGCAGTGTGCAGCCTGTAAGTTTTTCAGCGCCATATATCAAATATTCGCTAATAAACTCATATCATAAAGCAAAAAAGTCCCAACATGCCAAAAATGAAAAAGTACTTGGCTTTTCATTTTCCTTTGTTTTTATTTTATGCGCATTTTACTTTGATGAACTTTTAATTAAATCAAAACATTGTTAGTTTACCTTAGCTCGATTAAGTGGATGAATGTTTTCACGTTGATCACCCTTCAAAGCTGCACCAATCAGATCCCATGAATGATCATCGTAAGTAACCCTGTACAGACCTATAAGCAATATTTCTTGTTAGAGATCATGAAAGAAGTTTAAAAATGTGTGTGAATAATAATAACACACATTTTATTTAAGTAAATATTCAATCATATTTTTACTGATTATAACGAAATTATTTTACTTTTTAAACAGTAAAGGTATTTGTTTGACATTATAATTACACAGTCCCATTATTTGTAATTCAAGTGTGTCCAGCCCTGCATGCTAATTCGAGGACATTTTAAACATTTTGAATGTACAAGTGGTATATTTTTGCAAATACTACATTACCTGTTTCTTGGACGTTGAATATGACCCAATTGTGGTTCAAGTTATCAATCTTAAAGCTGTAAGTCCTATCCTTCATAACAAAAGCCGGTTTCGTGCTGTTAAAGTTTCGTATAGTACTAGTCGTATATGTTATTGGAATCGGATAAATTTCGTTAGAAAAATGAGTTTTGTTTGTATAAAAACGTTCCTGAAAAAGTAAATTAATTGCATTGAATATATTTTTTATGTCAAAAGTATATGTTATCGAAAGTCTTACTTAATTTAGCGAACGCGTGTCAAAAATAAGAGCGTCGGTGGCTAAGTGGCTAGGACCATTGATTTCCATTCGAAAGTTCGCAGGTTCCAACCTCGGCACGTACCAATGCGTTTATTATTTTCGGGTTCATATGTACATTTATTTGACTCTCTTACGGTGAAGAAAAACATCATGAGGAAACCTGCACACACTTGCGAAGTAATTCAAGGGTTTTTTGACCAACCCGCACTGGGCCAGCGTGGTCGAGTAAAGCCTATTCACCCCGATCTCAGGGTAGGTTCGAACCCCTCGGTGGGGACATAAAATAATATGAGCTGTTAATGTTAATGATGTGTCAAAAATGTCCTGCATAACACACGTGTTCGATATGTTATTAAAATTGTTGTGGTCAGACCCTCAATCTTTTATTTACTTACCTGTGTAAGAGTAACGATGTTCATATCATAATTGATGTTGACGGTTAAAATTGGATGACCAGATTGTGTTATCCAGGAACCCATTATATCAGTAATATTAGCCCCAGGATAACCGTCAAGTGCTTTGGCACTGGTAACTGCTTCATGAAGAGCTTTATATAAGTACTCTGGATACCCTGGCTTAAATTTGCTGTAAAGAATGGATTAGGTAAAATTAAAATTTTCTTTTATGACTGTGAAATGGTGATTATATCTATCTATCCCAAAACAATGAAATATTTGATGGTGTTTGTAATTGGTACCATACCTCAAAACAGTCACGACCTTTGTCCAGCAGTGGACGTCTTCCAGCTTATGATTTGGACAATAAACCTACTACTATCGCTTTTTTTTTTCTCTCTCTCTCTTGTAAGTAATTAATTTTAATAGATATCGAACATAACATGTTTTGCTTTATAAAAGGGACGATGAATTGAAAAAAGGCAATTTTATTTTAATCCGACGTAATACTTACTTTTCAGTAAGATACAAATTAAGACCCAATATGAAAGCTTCATCTCCGATTAAGTGATGAATCATCCTGATAACGGATCCTGCTTTCTGGTAAGTGATAGTACCGAAGTGTCCACTGATTTCTGCTGGAGAATTCACATTTACATTCGATATTGGTGCTGATTCTGGTGAGCTGTCAGCATCGTAAGCTGAATAAACAGATCCGGTGACGAGCAAATCTCCTGCACCTACGTCTGGTTCAATCTAAACATCAAAAATTACAGATTAGTGGTCAGTATATGATATGGAACTAACAAGAAATAAAGTTGCATTAGTTCCATCATGGAACTGTTAAATGGAACTAGTAAACATAAACAGACATTATTAGTACTTATTTTTTTATACCCGACGACTAGACTATGTTTTTTTTTTCTTTTTACCTTTAAAATGTTTTACATTAAAACCCTTTAGGCGAGCAAGGTCATTTTCTATGCATATCATTATAGCACGTAAGTTGTAATAGTTATCTCATTATTACCTTTTAATTTTGGGACATTTACATCACTTAAAGACTTACATTTTAATGCAATTTCTTAATGTAATATTTTTTTATGATATGACATATTAGCTCCTCATGAGTCGTGACATACCTATAAAATTATTTATGTTCATTCGAGTATTCCTCAACATGCTCATTAAACCAGTCGATAAACCAGCTTTAAATCAAGCGGATAATTAAGACTTAAAACAATGAATTGATACTGACTAATGACGTAATGTAGTCTTGGAAATAATTAGCGAAACCCTCGTTCAACCACGTATCACTCCACCAGTGGCAAGTGACGAGATCGCCGAACCACATGTGGGTGGTCTCGTGGGCTATGATTTGAGCCACTCTGTACTTGTAATAAGGTGTTGATTCCTCTGGCACGTAGAGCAGTAGACCTTCCCTAGAAGAAACAAGTGTATGGAGTAAAAGTGCCGACAGCTTTCCTTGTAAGGGAAGTATCAAGATGGAAAGTATGGTAGTGTGCAGCACGACTTGTTTGTCCTAGTTATGTTTTGTATTATTCGAGACTAGCGACCCGCCCCGGCTCCGCACGGGAAAATGGTTATTGTGGGTTATCCCTAAGTATATTATGCATGTATTATACATAAAAACCTTCCTCTTTAATCACTCTATCTATTTTAAAAAAACTGATCAAAATCCGTTGCGTAGTTTTAAAGATTTAAACATACCCAATAGGGACATAGGGACATAGGGACAGAGAAAGCGACTTTGTTTTATACTATGTATGTATGTAGTGATACTCGTACTTTACTTTAGTTTCATTGGTCGATCAGGCTGGCCCAGAGGATTGGTCAATTTCATACACAACTTTTGAAGAGCTACTGACGATCTTATTGTACTAAACCTATCAATATAGATTTCGAATCAATTTGTACTAAATTTAAGAAAAAATAACGCTTACCTATATTTTACCAAACCCCAGTTTTCCATAGCACCTGCTTTAAAATCAGGCAGAGCCACATGATCCAATTTCAAGTTCACATCCACATCATAGTAATCTATACCGAAATATGCGCTCAATGCCTGTTCAACCCTATGTCCTATATCAAATGCGTAGTCAGACTGGTTTTTAGCCTCAGGTCTTGTATAGATTCCAAATTCCCTAGTTCCATTTGTGTAGTAGTGCGCAGCCTCGAATTCGGAAACTAGAAAAGCAACGAGGTACGTCGGCATTATCGGCGTGGGGTAGAATATATCCCTTGTGAAGCCATTTCCTCTGAAAAATAAAAGGAATGATTATAGGTGCTTGTTTCATTTTACCTGAAAAAAAAGCACATCTGTGACTATAGTTATTAAGTACACTGAAGATTGTTCCTCAACAATGAAAACAGCAGGAACTCTTCAAATCTTTATATTTTACTTCTTTAAAATCGGGAGCTGGTCTATCCACGACCTTTCCTATAATTGTTATGACAAATTATCTTTTTTTAAATGCGAGACGATTCCGAACTTAAAATCAAATCGTTTTTCTAGAATACCGGCAAAAGCGCCAGTTACATTTAGAAGGAGTTTGCAAACGCACTGATGCAAACTCCACATCCCCCGCGGTCACAAGAATTGTCTCGCTTAACACAGTTGACAACCCTAATCTCATGACCTAAAAGTGGACAGGGCAAAATAAACACTTAACATAACAACCTGTCAACTAAGTCTGTTGCTAACAGCTTCCTGGTGCAATGCAAGCAAACAAACCAGACCATTGCACAAGAAACGAATGCCAAAACCTGTCCCAAAAGACAGTCGCATCATTGATCAGGTTGGACTACCAAACACCGAGGCTATAAGCCAATAGACTCTAGTCCTAACAGCGTCACAAAATGAGTAACAGTCAACCTGTCAAATCAGAAGTTGAAACCAGCGTCCAAGAATTAATTTATTAAAATGTTTTAAAAATATTAATAATAATCAATAATCCAAACCAGGACACGCAAGCAACAACGCCCAACAACGACAAACGAACAATTAGACAAAGGGCGCACGCATCCTAACTAATACTTAAATATCTCAACCTAAGTTAAGTTGACATCAATCAGGGTAGCGCGAATCTAGTATCTTCATTATACAAGTAACGTAAATTATGACGAGTCGACACGTACAGCACATCAAAGTTCAGCATCCCGGAACGTCAGCAACATACTAATCGTTTTTTTAAAAAGAAAAACCCTAAGCTATTTGTTGTTAAGACAAATAGCTTAGGGTTTTTCTTTTTACAATTGGTTACAATAATTACAACAATTGGTTTGTTCCACCAACTGAAGATTGTTCCTCAACAATGAAAACAGCAGGAACTCTTCAAATCTTTATATTTTACTTCTTTAAAATCGGGAGCTGGTCTATCCACGACCTTTCCTATAATTGTTATGACAAATTATCTTTTTTTAAATGCGAGACGATTCCTAACTTAAAATCAAATCGTTTTTCTAGAATACCGGCAAAAGCGCCAGTTACATTTAGAAGGAGTTTGCAAACGCACTGATGCAAACTCCACAGTACAGACATCAGCATTAAAAAAAACTGTAAAAATTCCAAGCTACTTTTTTCAATAATAACACTACTGAATCGGAAGAAAGTGTGAATTTTTTGCCTATTTTTTATTGTTTCAAAAGTGATAAATCAATCAGTTTAATTAATATAGTACACTTGATGTTACAGACCAGAATGATTGGAAAAAGAAAAAAGCGCCTATTTTGGCGCCAAAAGACGGCTCAAATTCTTCTTCAAAGAAAAAAAACCATTTGAATTTAGAATTCGACAGGCGCTGCCATAGCGCTACTAAATGTGGAATCAAACGATTGGCCTTTTGATTGTCTTTGAAAAGACGCCATCTTGTTTTTACTTACAAAGGTACACTGGTCTGCAGTTTTGTATTAGCCCTCGTAGGCTGATAATTTTGGGGCCGATCGATGGTCAAAGTGAATGTAGCCTTTAGTTGTGGCTCGTCAAAGCATGGGAACACCTTCCTTGCGTGCGTAGGCTCCATTTGGGTTGCTCCAAGCCATCTGGAATTAGGTGAGTTGGGTTAAGCGTACGTTTTAGATAAATTACCCATCTTGATTTATTGGTGTATTGGTAATCATAATATTATTGGTTCGTGGAAGGTGAATCATTTTGATTTTTTCATGTATCTAGGTCTTGGACGAAACAACCTCTCTAAGATCTAGGTTCCAGCAAAGAAATTAAAAGTTTTTGTGTCATCTTGGCGTGGTGGTTATTTAATGTTTGTCTACCCCATTGGGGTTCACCCTATTAAAAGATATTTTTGATAGATTTTTCTATTTTGAGTGTGCCTTTGTGCATATTTTACTAAATTATAAAAATAATTACCGAATCTATTTATAAATCGAAGCGAATCATTGAGGTTGGGCAAGGACTTGAACTCGCATCTATATCCGGGCCGTACAGGCGCACTACCAATTGTACCACCAAGTCTCCGTACAAGTCTAACGAAATTATCTAACTCTACTTTTACTAAAAATACACTAACAACCGACATCTATTGAAAAAGTAATGAACTATAATTAACGAATATGTAATTCCAAAGAATTGAGATGATGAAACTAACATACAATTTTTACGTTAAATAATATTGTTCAGTTCCCATTATCTCGTAGAAAAACAGATATAATAAACGATAAGAATAGCATTAGTTCACGGCCTCTTGGGCATTGCACAATAATACAAAGACGATTTTATCTTTAAAACCTCTTGAAACTATTATTGAGCAGTATTTGAGATAGCTGTTTTATCTTTCACCTAGGCTCTATTAAAGAACATCACATCATCACAACACTCTTGTCTTTATAATAAAACTGTAGAGGTCGAAAATCTGTACATAGAAAAAAAAGATAAAAACCGATTCAGGGTGATGCAAGTAGCGATACAGATCATATCCAGATTTTTTCAAATTTTTAGTTTCTCTGTTTGTCTGTTTGTACGGGCTAATTTCCTAAACTGTTCGACCAATTTGAACGAAATTTTGCATAGTAGTATGTACCATCCCCGGTAAACATTTGGGATACTTTCCCGTGAGTTAAAAATTACTATCTAAAAACAACACGGGTGGACAGCTAGTTTATAATAAAATTACGTTACGAGATAAAAACAAAAAATATATACCTATGACATAATTTGGGTAAACATTTCTTGAAAATATAAGAATCATATATTAATTATTATGTTAATGTTGGTAAAAATAAATGTTTTCCTTGTGTTATTAAATTACTTTTCTGTTTAATTACATAACATACAAGCGCTTAGTCTAGTTAGTTTGGATCAAAGTTTTAGCAATTCAACACATTCTGAAGATTCCTTGACTCCCAGTTCTGTTGCTAAGCCCAAACCCTAGAGGAGAATAACCGGACGGGGAAATGAAAAAATCCTCCTCAGCCATTTTACAACTTTTTACAATATAGTCAGTGGTCTAAAGTACCACATCGACAGAGTAAATAGCAATGTTCGTTCAATCCGTTTTGCAGCGTAAGAAAATAAAATGTTTAATGCGTGCAAAATGAAACAAACCGGGTTCCGGGTTAGAAACCCGGTGGGGACTCGTCGAACAAATATTAGAAGCCTAAGAGCCATGTTGGAAGCCTAAGGCGGTTCTGTGATTCCGACACCAGGGTTTGTGAGGTAGGTTAACCTCGAAACCCACACTATAAGCAAGCATTGAAACAAACAAAGCAAGTCTTGTGAAAACATTGTAGGAATATTTCATCTTCTTATATATAAAAATGGATTGCTGTTCGTTGGTCCGCTTAAAACTCGAGAACGGCTGAACCGATTTGGCTATTTTTGGTCTTGAAATATTCATGAAAGTCCAGGGAAGGTTTAAAAAGTAAAAAAAAAAACGAAAAAAAAAAACAACGCGGGCGTATAGCCGCGGGCGGACAGATTTGATCGTTTGTTTGTTTGTTTGTAATGGGCTCCGACACAACAGAACCGATTTTAATCAAAATATTGGCATAAAGATAGAATAGACCTTATAACATACGCTACCTTTTACCGCGGGAAAAATTCTCATACCCACGAGAAAAACTATTTAAACGCGGGCGGAGCCGCGCGGCGGAAATCTAGTAATTAATAAATTCCTATTGACTACGTGTTCCGTGTTTTCTCACAGTAAATAAAATTACAATTGACATTTATTCATTTTCATGAGTTCACTATAATAGTGGAAATGAGATAAAAAATATGGCTAAACAAACTCATTAGTTGTTAACAATGCAATAATACAACCTGTTAAATTAATCATACATTCAATAAATAAATACGATCATTTACAGTTAGCAGCGGAAAATTAGCTTCTAAATCGTAGATCAGACCAAATAATACATGTAGTTTTTAAAGTTGGTACAGTTATTCCCTAAGGTGTCTAGATGAATATACTAAAAGCCCCCGAGGGTGGGACACAAGCCAGAGGGGAAAGGGGGGGGGGGATGTCTTTTTCTCAAGTTTTTTGCTTGCAACTCGAAAACTATTTATAATATCTCTTTAATTTCAGGCACGGATAATATTCTGTATGCGTATTCCTTATTGGAATTATAAGTCGGCATACGCGTGTAAAAAATTTTGTATTATTTTTCACAAAAAATATGTAAAACGATTTTGTTTTTTATTTTTATCATCTTTAATACTCTGTATCTCCTAAAGTATTGATCGTGCAGTAAACATGTTGTGACATAATTTATAGGGAATTTAATGTACATAATTATTTTAGAAGAAATTAAAGAGATATAATAAATAGTTTTCGAGACGCAAGCAAAAAACTTGAGAAAGAGACATTCCCCCCCCCCCTGGCTTGTGTCCCACCCTCGGGGGCTTTTAGTATATTCATCTGGACACATTAAGGAATAACTGTACCAACTTTAAAAACTACACATATTATTTGGTCTGAATTAATTAATTTTCCCAGGCTAAGTGGTTTAACCCCTCCAAATTAAATTAGTATTTTAAATATGAAAACAAAAAAACTTTTTTGTATTCTTGCTGTTTATTTTCTCGTTTGATCACCTTGTTTGTAAGATTAGAGGATGAGCCTGATAACCTGTAACACAGGGCATCCTAGTGCGGGTATCGGAAAAAAAAACTTGTAAACACATTGTTTTGAATGATTGAAGATTTATTATTATTAATCTATCCTGCTAAATTGTAATATTAAATAGCAATGTGTGAGATGTCTCAAATGTTTATTATTTAAGATTTTATACGAATAATCTTATAGCAATTCCATCTTAGTTAGATGATTTTCGTGTTTGTTCTTATCATTATTAAAATAGTTTGAGCAATTTACTTACTTTTTGACACCATTTTCAACGTAGTAGTTTCTGTAGAATCCATTCAAGTCCAACCTTATTGGCCCTCGATAGTTTATCTTCAAACTGTATGTAACTCCAACTTCTAGAGATGTTTGCAAGTTAATATAGGCAAACGTATAATTTTTGACAAACTCCAAAGGGCCAGCAGCGTATAACGCAACATTTTGGCTACCAGTGGATACTGTTACATCAGATGCAGTAAAATTTAGGTCTTCTGAATGCAATTTGATTTGGTTCGTAACACTGGTTGTATGGAAAATAATCGTCACTTCTCCATTGAATGTGAATGCGTTAGCATCGCCTGAGTCAAAGTATGGTGTGATGGTAATGGCATAGGATTGTGGCACTATAGTTGTGTTCAACCTATATGCTGTGTCACTAGCAATTGTTTTTGCTACGGATATTACAGCCAGTACTAACAGATGACGAATCATGACTGGAGCTGGAATAAAAGATAAAAATGTACCTACGATTGTACACAATGTAGCGTGCAAAATAAATAATGTCATGCAATTTTATTATAACCGATTTCAAAATACGCGAAGAATCTAAATTCTTTTTTATTATCTCTGTTGTATGTATACACCAATGTCTATATAATTTTCAAAGTTGGTTCCATGTAAGTTTGCATTTTTGTCAGATGATTACCAAAATCAAAGGAATATTACACGAACACGTTGTAGTTTTCAGTATACTTCTAGTCTACTACTCTGATCTCTTATTTATAAAATGACTCAATAAGAAAATAATGATTCTTAGATAAATAAATACGAAATTATTCAAAAATCGAATTAATTTTTTTATGGTGCTTATCCACCAGAGATCCGCGACCGCTATGCTACGTTGCTATGGATGCGTTTGATATCCACCAATCATATTCATTGGTAAACATAGTACATCACTGGTGGAAACGGATCCAGCTAAGCTAAGTTTTTTACAGGGAAGGATGTATGCTATGGATGCATCTTCCTCGCTCAGCTACTCGGAGGCGCATCTTCATAGCACAACTTACTTGCACCGCTACATAGCATTATAGTATTGGTCAAAAAGGTCAGGTAGGTAGTTTAACAGCTTAGCTATATCACATCCTCGCAGCATAGCTCCGTAGCACAGCTCTGATGGAAAAGCACCCTTAGAGTTTCTAAGGTCAACGATATTCTTATTTTTCCTTAACTATAATTAGACTTAATTAAATTATGAATTAATGCACCCAATTTTCGAAGCCAATAGTTTAAAAATACAAACCTGATGAATATTAGTAACGAAATTTTGCTGGTGTTTTCACTATAACAATATTATCACTACTGCCTTTTTAAGAGTTTGTCTCAAGCATCTCCTTAGGTTTTCAACTGATAGTAACCATTATCGCCACTTGTAAGAGTATTTGCAGATGTACTATTCGTCTGTTTATTTTTGTGTCAAGTATGCAATATAGATAAATTCTCTACGCCTTTGTTCTAAGATTATTCGCTTTATGATATTAAATGACTCTACAAGTGTTTGCTTTAATGCTGAAAATTAGGTGTCATGGAAATTTGTTAATAATAAATGAAAATAAAATGGACTAAAATTTATTTGGAAAAGTAATTAAACAATGAGTAGAATAAAATATTTATTGTTTATTGCACACAATATAGAGTATGGGAAGATTTTTTTTTGGCAGTAAGTAATGCCTTTAGGCGAGCTTGGTCAATTTCTCAGATAGTCAATTTAGAGGCACGTCATACTCTTTGTACGTCATTTTCTAGGTTAGTAATATTTTACTTAGGTCAACTACTTCGAGGGACGTCATTTTCTGGGTTAGAGTAATTGCACCAACTATTTTACAGATACTCGTACAGAGACATTTATAAAGTTGACACAACAGGCGAAGCTTCTCGCGAAATGTCTTTTAGTCCAAAATAATTGGATTAATATTTCTGTGATATTTCTATACCAGTACTAAATTTACTGAACTTATTTTGTAACCCACCTATTTATTGTCACTAAATTCGTAGCAAAAGGTTGTTAATTTTTATAAAATATTTATAGACTCTTATATCGATCCATAAGTATCGGCTTTAAAACTTTAATACTATTAAATTATAATCGAAGCGAAAAATTAAGATCATTGAGCTTGGGCAGAGTAATACTATTTAGAAGCGGGAATAAAATACCACATATAAAAAGAATAATTTATTAATTTTAATACATACGGTAAAAAAGGTATTCGCCTAAAATCTCCTCTTTTTAGCCAGTCTTACCACTCTTTTACAAACCTTGAATAAATAATACTAAGCTTAAACAAAACGAATTTGGAGAATTTAGTTTATTAAGAGTGTAATTAGAGATGTGAACAATAACAGGATGGTAGGCAGTACAATAACAGCAGAACCTCTGGCAGCAGTCAAAATAGTTTCAGCCATGTCTGTACCCCATTGCATGCTAGTTCTTGCCGAATTGATGGAACTTATTCCAACGTTGAATTCTGGAATGCTGGCTTGATTTTCACGAAGCCATTGCTCCATCTGAAAGCAATACAAAATGCTCAATGTGAATTGTAAAATATCTATTCCGTTACAAATTACACAAAATGGCTCGCGCCTATGTCGTCTTGAACAGCCAATATAGGCGCTGGCACAAAAACAGCGTTAGTTTCCTAGCCAATAACACAAGCTTATATTTATTTAAAATTTTATAAATTGATATTACAATCATTTTAATTCAACACAACATCATTATTATCATTATCATTTTAACATTTGTCATTTTACGCTTAGTACATATTTATCTATTCTATTCCAATAAGATGAGGTTCATTGTTCGAACTCAATGTCTTTCGTTAATTGTAATGTTTGAAATAAACATTATTATTATTATTATTATTATTATTATTATTAATCCTTTAAGCAGTTTTTTTAACCTTATGGAGTAAAATTAGTTCCTTAATATACTTACATCATCAAGGCCTTCTTCATCGAGATAAGCACCCAAATTGCTTATCAAGCTGTCGAACCAACTTTGAAGAATAACTCTGAAATAAAAAAATAAATTGTGTCATAATATTTTTATTACACATTTAACTCATTATAATTTTTCAAGTCACGATCTTTTTATGTTTCTCTTCAAAGTAATTTTAAGTCGTATTTAAGTATTTTGACCCTGACCCTGAAAAGACCCTGTTCTTTTAACTAGGATCTTCTATATGTTCCTAGGATTCTATTATAAAGAGGAAAAGTTTGATTGTTTGCACCGAATAGGCTCCGAAACTACAGAACTGATTTGAAAGAAATTTGGTACAAAGATAGAATAAACCTATTAACGCCGACGGAACCGCAGGGCGAAAAGCTAATTTTAAAATGTTCGACCGTGTAAATCTAAATATCTTAATAAAGCAGGATTGCTGCGATAGGAGTCCGGGCCATATAATTCATGCAAAAGTCTCTTATTCGGGTTTATGCACGACATCTATCAACAGAATATTTTTTAAATATTTTTGCATTATTTCCTATTAGAAAATGCCTTTAGAAACTTACTTTTCTCTTATTTCATCAATCCTTTGCTTCAAGAACTGCAGTGCAACGTTGGCGTTCTTTCGATCACCCATGTACAAGAACGTAAATGCATTCAGCCTATCTTGCGCTTTGACGTCATCCGATAGAATCATTTCCAAGTATCTGTGGAAGGTTAATAATTATTTATAATTAATTCTAAGTAATAAAATAGAATAACATAATTGACAATTCTAATTTTCAATAGACAAATATCATCAATTCTATCCACGTGGATCCACGTGGACAAGGAATTACTACCCAAACAATAACGCCGCAAATTTTACAGCATTTCCTCTGTTTTATTTTGTTCTTGTGTTTTTGTTTGTGAGCAATAAAGAATATTTAATTCATTCATTCATTCATACTTTTCCCTTTTACTTCCTTTCGAAACTGCAACATCTACTACGAATGGCATTTACACTAACAAAACACACTTACACTTACATTGTATGCTAATTGTATTAGTCAAATTGTAGCAAAAGTAAAATATTCATGACGTCATATTTTACAATTAAGAGGATGTAGACCGGGACACTTTCATACAAAAATAGAAATGAACGTTTTGTTTTCCGTAAAAATGGTCCAATATATATTTTGTAAATGTTTTAGACACAATAAAAAACTAGGTTTGTATGTTTTAATTACACCGAAGTATTGATTAGAATCTAAGTTATTGCTAATAAATTATACCGTGATCAACTTTTGATTAAAATTATTTATACGACAGTCATGTTTAACACGTATTAGGGACGACTGAGTAACAGACAATTAAATAGCTGCATTGGTATTATTTACGATCATGTAGGTTGAGCTACCTTGGCAATGACTTCCTAAGGTTGGTTACAAACTAACACAACGTGCGTGCTAGATACAAAACTATTTACTGAGATTTCTATTGAATTTTTGGCGTAAGTACTTTAATTACTAAAAGTTTTCGAGTTTTAAGCAAAAAACCAGAAAAAGCCCTAATTTGTCGGTTTATATCCATGTTGCGTCACGAGATTTTGTTCGCAAACCTCAGATTCGATTTCAGCATCCCAAAATACATATGGAATGAAAGAAATCAGAACTACCTCAAAACTTTCTCACCAGGGCATAAATTGACTGATTTACTAGACGCGTTAGATAGGTACGTCTATATGATTATTTTCTGTTTCTTTGTGCAAATTCAATAAAGTGTTATTTACTTAGTTATATCGGGGTAGAGCTTTCCGCTCCCCACAAGTTCAATAAAGCATAACATGTCGATTTTAATGCCTTTTCCTAAGAATGTCGATGGCCAAGTGGCCAGGACTTCGATTCGGAAGTTCGCGGGTTCGAACCTCAGCAAGTACCAATGTCTTTTCATAAATACATTTTCGACGATATTACGGTGAAGGTAAACATCATCGTGAGGAAACCTGCATACACCTGCGAAATTCAAGGGTTGAGTGTAAAGTTGACAAACACGCACGGGGCCAGCGTGGTCAACTAAGGGTGACTAAGACCTATTAACCCTGATTTCAGGGAAGGCTCGAGCCCCTCGGTGGGGACATATATGAGCTGTCAATGGCCTTTTCTTAACAACGGTACAAATGAAAGCAAAGTCTTACTCTTGAACAGCCTGTTCGTTGACAGTACAGCCTAAGGCTCTTAACATGGCGACCTCGTCAGCTTGGTTGTTAGAGTTCTGACGGCGGTTATACATAAACCTCCAGTCTTCCAAATCCCCTTCGTGGATGCCCTTGCAGAACACATGACGCCTCAGATTTGGATTCACACTGGAAATTTATAAAATAACTTGTTTCAAACTACCATTACATTAAAAATCATCAATTTTCATTAAAGGATTCCGAAACTAGTTTAATTAGAAAAATATGTTTCAGTGAAATATCCTGGGATTTAAATTGTTATTTTTCTTTTTACAAATTATAATTGGCTACTACTGTTTCGGAGTCCCTTTTGAGTTTCAAAAATTTTCAATCGTATGTAGATAATTTTTTTAACTTTCCTATAACTAACTAATTTTTATTCATTAAACAAACGAATATCAACAGAACCGATGGGTAATCGAAGATCATTTGGACTTACATTATCATTGGGGCCGCATGTTATTTCGCAAATTAGGTTACGAACATATTTCTAAAAATTGGTTAGGGTGTGGTCTTGTACCCATTATGCTCGATATTAAATTGTTTCTTCAGGAAATTACCTCAGTTTTTTTGTGTAAAGTAAGTATTTGGTAAGTATAGTAAATGACTTAAAATAATAATTTTACTTCAACCAAAACCGCTGTCAGATGTGCAAATACTTTATAGATTAGATTTAGTTAATCGTTTGAGCTAGCACGATCGTGGCCCTGGTCTATCTAGATAGTAAAACCAAGTCCTTTGACTGTTTATTTTTACTTATCAACATTAGTAAATATTTAAGGTTACCTGACTCCATTGTTTCTCAAAGCAGCATATTTAGTCACAGCGTCGTTGATGCATCCTTCGTGGCCAATGGAACATGCGAAGCTTAAGATGAAGAAGCGGTTAAGAGTCCTTGTGAAGGCTTCGGAAGCCGGTACATCATATCCAAGATCGTTTATCACAGCATCGAGGAAATTGAAGAGGATTTGCTTTGGATAGAACAGAGAGCACGTTAAAAGCATAATCTACATAATAAGTACCTATGCTTTCTTTGAACGCAAAATTTTAAATTGTCGCTTATGAATGATACATCCGGTGCTAAGAAAAATTTTTCAGGCAAGTCAAAATTAAAAACTATGGCGTAAACGTTGAAAAATATTCTAGTGAATGTGTAAAAATTAAAGTTAAAATATTTCAAAACCAACCAAATTACATACACATTCTGATTCATTATGTTAGCTCTACATAAAACTTACGTCGAATTCTGCTAAGGCATCAGGTAAATGAAGCAATCTGTTTCGCAGCCAGTTGAAACCAGTTATTGCTGGATACCAGACAAAGTAGTTAGTCTCTTCTTTCAAGAAGTCAAGGACATGGAAACCGAGGTCATAAGTTATCCTACCAGAACGCATGAGCGCGAACACATCATCAACAATCTGGAATAAATTCAAAATATTGTTAAAAAAAAACTCTGTGACGCCTAAAAAGACGTAATAGATGCGACGCGACGTCTCCAGCTTTTCTCCACCGAATTTGTGCTGAATTCGCTAAATGTCATGAATTTGCCTAAGTGATGCCATGTTGATACTTATGAATGTGCAAAAGATAATTTTAAATTATTTTGATCTTTTATTGAGGATTTGATTAGGTACTTAAACAAACCATGATTCTAGTTTATATAAATTAGTATTTAGATATTGTAATTGTATGTTGTTTTGCTAACCTTACCTGTGCTCTATTTAAGTGGTGAATACTAGATGGGTTTGTTTTGAGGGCAGCAGCAATCATTTGCCAATTATGCGTGTCATAGGTCACACGATAAATGCCTGAAATTTATAATAATAAGTAATAATACAAGTATACATTTTTAATTAATGTCATCAAAAAGAATTTATTATGATTATAACAACAGAAAACCGGAGAAGTAAGATGATACGACACGATCTGTTTGTAAGGAATATCATAAAAGGGAAAATTTGAGAGAAAGAGGCAGACCAAATAGAGCATTCATATAAAAGAGAAAGTACAGATTAGTTCGTATTAGGAGGTCAAACAACTAGCAGATAAAAAGAAGATTAGCAAATACTCCACGGACAAGAGGAATAGCTCGTAAATTTAAAGAGAGCCATTATTTACCTTTCTGTTGTACATTAAAAATAACCCAGTTGTGTCCAGGGGTTCCTTCGATTTCCATCGTCCTTCCTGTCATTACATGTGAAGGCGTTAAGTTGTTCCAGTCAGGGTTATCACCAGTTGTGTATGTTAAAGGAACAGGCCAAAGCTGATCAGTTTGAGAAGCAGTGGCACTTACAAAGAAGCGCTCCTGTTGATCAAAATTAGAATTTATGTCATCTAAAGTATATAATCAACACGCTTTCTTGTCAACATATCATTTGCTATCAATATTATGTCGTTATACTTTTGTCGTAAACGATTATGATGACTTACCATGCTTTTTCTAAATTTACTCTATGAATTTTCTTATATTTAAAATCATTTTCACATTAATAATTAAATATAATAAATAAGTACTAATATTAAAATAAATAAGTAATAATAATATATAATTAACTACTTTATTTATTCTGTCACAAGCTTTATTTATGTGACTAATACTGTTTTTAGTGTTCATATTATGAACACTAGAAACACACATAAATAAATCTTATTAATATTATTCTGTTTTGAATAGTGATTGCAATGTCAGAGCCAACAAGATTGAACAAAAATTTATTTCTTCTTGAAATAATTGATACTTACTTGTCTTAGATTTAACAGTCCAGTGTCCATATTGACATCCACAATAATAACAGGGTAGCCAGGTTCGTCGACCCAAGTTTGCATAAAAGCTTCGATATCAACGTTTGCAGGTATTGTAGAATCTTCTTGAACGGCAACTCCAAATCCACGATACACGTCTTCAGGAAAAGCATGTTCATAGGCCCTAAAAGTGAAAATAAACATGTTATGTTACCTTTCAAAACTAAGTGAAAAAAAAAATTGCTATTATTATCCCAATTCTATTTTCGTGGCGGAGTTCTGATCTTCAAAAATTTTGTCGCCGAATCGACACGAAAGCAGAAGAAGAAATTTTAATGTAGGAAAGGGTTTTTACTCACATCTCGACTAGGAAGTAATTCAGTGCCTTCTTAAATGTGTTTTCAGTTACAAAGTGTTTCAACATCAACAAAAGCGATGCTCCCTTTGAGTAACTGATACCACTGAAATGTCCCGTTACTTCAGCTGGACTGTTAACTGTATGTTGTAATGCCCTTGTGTTTATAGCTGAATCAGTCGACAATGCACTTTGCAAGTACATTATGTTAAACTGATCTTCTAGCTCCATCGTTCTGTTTATCTGTTGAATATATTTATTTATATAAGAATAAGTAAAATAAATTTCTCTTAAAGTCTAACCCGCTTTAGGAGAATGAAGTATATTCCCGCGGTAAAATTCAAATAAAATATAGATCCAAGACTAGTAGTAATATGCAGAGCTGATACAAAATAACGACAAATATAAACTACTTAATTGACTCACCCCATCCATAGCAAAATATTCAAAATAACTTGCGTAACCTTCATTGATCCACACGTTATCCCACCATCTACATGTAATAAGGTTACCAAACCACTTGTGAGCCAACTCGTGAGCAGTAATAGTGCCTATATTGAGCATATCTAACGCACTGGTTTCGCCTTCTTCATACAAGAGTCGGAGCTCTCTGTAATTTTCAATTAGTTCCTTAATAAGGGATTTTTTTCTAAGTCTAGGAATGAAATTACGGTGTCAATCAGTAATAAGTACCTGTAACTAACCAGCCCCCAGTTTTCAGTAGCACCAGATGCCCAATCCGGGACAGCAATTTGATCGTTTTTCATTTCGTCACCCATAGTATAGTATGGAATACCGAAATATTCTTCTAGCCATCGAGTAATAGGTGGCCCAACTTCTAAAGCATATTGCCCTTGTCCTTCGGCATTTGGTCTTGCAATTATGCGGTAGGATTCAGCATCGTTATTATTATCAGCAATCACTTTAAATTCTTCACTGATATGGATAGTCACCAAATACGCCGACATTCGCGGTGTTGTATGGAAAATTTCTTTGACCCGATTTCCCATTCTGTAAAAAATACTTTACTATTTACGCATTTCCTATTACAACTAATGGTTTTCGAGGTTATTAAGTAAAGAATATCATTCATTTTAGACCAAAAAAGTAAAAGTGCCGGCCAGCAAAAAAAAAGTATAACTTTCGGGCAGAACACACAATTCCTGTAGGTCAATCCTGTGCACCTCATGGTTGTATTGTTAGAAGCTATTAATTTATATAATAAAAATGTTGTTTTGAAAGTATTATTTTGACGAATGTAGTCATATTGTATTGATTAAATTATATTTATTTATTTTATGTAGTTAAACATTTTTTTTATTATTATAATAGGGTCCACTTGGACTTAGTATGTATTTGTTTAATATAATTAAATAATATATTATGAAAGTATTATTATGATGCAAATGATCATTCGTCAACTTTATTTTGATTATTATTTAGAAAAAAAAAGGAAAAAAAAGTAAAGAAAAATTAAAAAGAAAGTAAAGAAATATAGAAACTACGACGTGTTATATCCGAAAATTACACTTTTTTTCCTTGGCAGGCATTTTCATTTTTTGGTCCAACATTATATGAAACGTAAATGATGTCCTTTAAAAAGAACTTACGGAATTTCTTCAGCAACTCTCATGTTTGAGTAACTTGGTCCAAAGCTAGCTGGTCTGTTTATGATTATATTGAAAGTAGACTTAAAACCAGGTTCATCAAAACTTGGGAATGCCTGTCTGGAATTAACAGGTTGAAGATGACTGGCGGCGTACCAACTGCAATTTAAGACACACATCTATATTAATAAAAATGAATCTCTGAAATGTATGTGTGCACATACACATCACTTCAAAACGATTACACTAATTAGATTTTTTTTTTGTTGTGACCCTTAATAATCAGGGTTGTTTGTATACGTAGGAAGTGAAGCTACAGAAACACGTCCATGTCCGCCGCTCCGCGATTTTATTTTAAAATTTAGTGCTAAAAGTTATTTTTTCGAATAAAACTATATATATTTGCGTAGAACGTGATGTGAAGATTATAATGGTGAAAAAAGTTTCGTGGAATTTGGAAAAATAACGGAGATATAAGCAAATCTTTGTGTGAATTCGACAAAAACCGTTAAAAACCCTGACCTACGACAACTCGCAAATCTATCGATGTGCTGTCGGCGTGAATCATCGCTGCCGCCGCCTCGGTATTCATGTACTCGTGAGTTTACGACAGAGGATATCGCTATCGCTCTCCTTATCGCAATTGAACTTGGTGAAAGGACTTTATGTTGAGTTGCTCAAATATGGCTTTAACTACAAAGGTATGTGCAAAATGCAATGCGAAAATACTACATAAAATATTAATGACTTGTTCTGTATGTAATAATCACTACGATCTCGATTGCTGTAATATAACCGAGAAGCGTTATCTATCGTTTTATGCTCATAACGATGAACGCAAACGGATTTGGGAGTGCCCAAATTGTAAAAATGTGAAATCGAAATCGAAAAGGACAAATATATGCACTCCTCCTCTAAGGAGTAACACCAGCACACCAATTAATATTATACCAGCTGAAAGCAATCAGAAACAAGTACCAAAAGCTAACGGATCTGCAATTTCTGTCGAAATATCAACCATCATAAACCAAGAGGCTACAACTACCTCGCCAAATGCAATACCAACCTGCTCGAAAGAAATTGAATCGAAATCCAACAATCCGCTTAGCAGCAGTAGTACACTAGATAGAAGTTTCATAGATGAACAGATAATGAACTCTAAAATAGGAGACTCCATTCAAACACTAATTGACGTCGAATCAGACTATTTTGTTACAGTTAGGCCAAAAAAGAATGCCAGAAAGAATACATGTTTATTAAACAGCCAATGCTCTTTCACAAATGAAAATAGTTTCAGCGCATTAATAGTGAATAACCGAACACTGCACCAAAGTCTTCTTGATATTACGGATTTAAATGAAAGTAATGATATTGAAGAACTAAGGCGAGAAAACACAAGACTTAGACTACAGTTAGAAGAAGGTAACAATGAGATGATCAGACTAATGTTAGAGAACTCTACTCTGGAAAAAAGTCTGGCAAAGAAAGATGGCAGAATAAAGCAACTGATGACTATTTGCTCCACTTCCAAATTGTCCTCTAGTTTCAACAAAACAGATATAGATATGGACCCAAATTCTTCAAAGTTGGTCTCTCAAACGGCGGCTGTTAGCAACACTGAATACTCAAAAATCGACTCGAACAAAAAAGAAGATACTTTCTGTAAAAAAACTCAAAGATTACTGTTCAAGATAGATGACCTACAAGCTCAAAATTCGGCCTTACTAAAATTAACTAAAGAATACCAAACCAAAACATCTACAGTAATTATTGAAGAAACTAAAAAGCAAATAAAAACCCTTGAAGAAACAATTTCTAAACAGCAGACTAAAATAAAGAAACTTTGCCAAAGAATTAGTTCAATTACTAACGAATACCAACAACTGCAACAGAAATTTGACATATTAAAATCAAAAGATATCACACTTAGTAAACTGCAGCGCACGTCCCATATTCTACAAAGGAAGGTGATTGAACTACAACAAATAAGCATAGATAAACCAAAGCAAGTATTAGAGGAATCACGAAACAATGAGCAATCGAAACTTAATGAATATAATAATGTTAGTACAAACTCAAACAAAATTAAATCGACACTACAACCTACCGATAATACAAGTACGAAACAAAACAATAGCTACAATAAACCGAGACTGCTTTTACTTTCGGACCTGCATGGGACAAATATTATAGAAAAAATTAGCAAAATAAGAAGAAATGATTACGACTGCATAGCTGACATTATTTGTGGTGGGACTACGGATAGAGTTTTACATGACATAGGAAAAAAAACAAAGAATTTTACAAAGAAAGACTGTGTTGTCATTCTTTGTGGAAGCTCCGACTACCAATCCTACAGTATCGACGACACCGTGCGTATGATAACGTCGCAAGCCACTCAATTATTAGATACTAACGTATTGGTATGTAACGTCCCTGGTACTATCGATCCACATTTCTGTGATTATAATAATTATGTTAGGACTCTGAACGAGAAATTAAATGAGGAGCTATCGGGGCTAGATCACGTACACTTCCAGTATGTAGATAATAATATAACTCCGCATGATTTTTACAGTGATGGATTTAAACTTAAAACAAGTGGAAAATACAAAATCGCAATGGCAATCAATCAATCTTTGAAGCTTATTAATGAGAAGTTCTATAACTGCGAAAATTTTTTAGACAAACCTGTATAAATGATAAGGAATGCATTTCAGTAGTACATTTAAATATTTGTCATCTGCGATCTAAATTAAACAACCTAAAGGCATATCTAGACTTAGATATTAAAGGAAAACCAGCTTTTGTTAATATCACTGAAACTTGGTTAGAACCCGATGAGCACAAATCAATTTATTTAGAAAATTATACAGTCTGTTCAGCATCCTCAAGATGTAATAATGAAGGTGGAGGATCGCTGATTTTTGTGAGAAACGATTTAGTATCTTTTTGTAAAGATATTGACATAAAAAAATATTACAAAGAAAAATCCTTTGAAATTTGCCTATGTAAAGTCGTATTACCCCATATTAGTTTTTATGTAGGTAATGTGTATAGAACACCCGGATCTGATATTGACATATTTTTTAATCAATTGGAACTATTTTTAACAAAACTCAAACATAATATTGTCTTAACTGGTGATTTTAACATTAACGCTAAAGATACTGAATCTAAAGCTACAAAGGTATTCTTTCAGGTTTTGCTGGAACATAATTTAAAACCTACTATATTTGAAGCTACTAGGCCTGCATCGGGCAGTGCCGTCGATAATATTGCAACGGATATGGACTATCACTCAGCGTCCGTAATACCATGTTATTTTTCTGACCATGATGCTCAACAACTCATTCTTGATGCCACTATAGAAAGACCAAAAATGTTCTCTTTTATTACTAAAAGATGCTACACAAGGAAGGGTAATCTGGCTTTTAGGATGGAATTAGACCTGATAAACTGGGATGAAGTATATAATTTGGTAAACTGTGAAGACAAACTGAGTGCTTTCTACAAAATACTTAACAAACATATAAATAAACATTTTCCTATAAAAAAAATTAAAATTAGTCATAACAAGAAATGCTGGCTTTCAAAGGGCATACGCATATCAGCCAGAAAGTTAAGAAAAATGATGCTAGGCCAGTACCACGGTACTCTTAAGCTAGGAAAACCAAACCACACTCATAAAACCTACAAAAAAACATTAAAAACCACATTAGCTATAGCAAAAAAGTTGAATATAAAACGTAGGATATATAACTCAAAAAATAAAATAAAAACAGTGTGGAAGGTGATTAACGAATACACTGGAAAGACTAAATCTAAACCACTTATAAAACGAATTGAATTATTAAATAAAGGCCATGTAACTGCTGATCCTACAATTGTTAGTAATCTTTTTAACGAATTCTTCATTAATGCTGGAAATGTATCAGCTCCGAAAGCAAGTAATTTCAAACTTTTTTTGAATAAACATAAGATTGACAACACCAAAAGCATGTTTATGAAACCAACCACCAGATCAGAAATTATAAAAATTGTTAAGGGACTTAAAAATAGCAATAGCTGTGGGCCCGATGAATTAAATACTAAACTAATAAAAAGTAATGTGGAAAGTCTCTCTTTTCCTCTGTGTGATATTTTTAACTCCTGCATTGACCAGCAAATTTTTCCGTCGGCACTAAAAATAGCCAAGGTTATTCCCATTCATAAAAATGGTGATAGTCGTGATGCATCAAAATATAGGCCTATTTCTATACTATCCGTACTCTCAAAAATTTTTGAAACTCTAATAAAAGATAGGCTAGAGACTTATTTCGCAACAAATAACTTTTTCACAAATAGGCAATATGGTTTCAGAAAAAATTCTAACACTACAATGGCCATACGAGATTTAGTGCAACGTGTCCTCTGTGATTTAAATTCAAACAAGACGTGCATGGGGATATTCTGTGACTTGAGTAAAGCATTCGATAGTGTCCGTCATGATATATTGCTACAGAAACTGGAATATTACGGAATACGTGGTGCTGCTCACAATCTCTTAAACTCATATTTAAGTAAACGCACACAATATGTACAACTTCCAGGAATACATACAGGCACAGGTGAATCAAACTCTGTCAAATCTGGAAACCTAGAAATATTATATGGCGTACCACAGGGGTCGGTATTAGGGCCACTTCTATTTTTAATCTTTATAAATGATCTACCCTGTAATATTACTAGTGGCACGACTTATCTTTACGCCGATGATACAAGCATAGTACTAAGCGAGACAAATTTTGAAAAGTTAGGTAAAGTAGTAAAAAACACATGGAACGAGCTCAAGAACTGGTTTGGTGCAAACGGACTCAAAATGAATGATGATAAGAGCTATTATATAACTTTTAGGCGCCACACAAACAGTTCTGACTATAGTTTTGACATTCCGGCGGGAAAGAGGACCACTGTTCGCTTCTTAGGGGTAGAACTGGATGAACAGCTAAGATGGCTACCTCACATAGAGTACATTAGAAAGAAATTGGCTAGCGCCTGCTACTCACTGAAATCAATGAGAAGTCTTGTTGACAAGGATACACTAAAACGAATGTATTTTTCCTACTTTGAGAGTATCTTAAGGTATGGACTCGAAGTGTGGGGTAACTCATCCTCTATATCGACAGTGTTGATTATGCAAAAAAAGGCGGTAAGAATTCTAGATAAGGCAGCGTACCTGGAACATTGCAAGCCTATTTTTAAAAAACATAAAATTCTAACAGTTATCTCTATGTACATCTACCTGCTGTCAGTCAACCTGTTTAAAGTAAGGGATGAATATATGGAACACAATCAAAGTCGCCGGCGTGGAATACATAAAGCAAAACTTAAGCAACCCACTCATAAGTACGGAGTTTTTAGAAGAAGTTTCCCCTACATTGGTTTCCGTATTTACAATGCATTACCTATTTTCCTGCGTGATAGTCCAAATCTAAAAGAATTTACGAGTAATTTAAAAGAATTCTTATTTAGAAATCCAGTTTATAATTTGAAAGAATATTTTGAAATTTGTGAAAACTGCTGTTCTCCAAGTCCTATTTTATGATATGTTTTATTGGGTTTTTACTTTCTATTTATTATGACTTTGCCGTGGTGCGTGTACAGGTATAATTGACTCAGTTATTTATACACATTGACTTCTTGCATTTTAATTTTTATTATTATTATTTTTAAATTATATACTTTAATTTTAATGTAATCAAGTCAGATTTATAATGTACTTAAATTCTATTTTAAATGTTTTCTTATTCTATATTGATTTGCATACTAGTTTTACTGGTGTTATTAGCAAATAAATGATTTTATCTTTTATCTTTATCTTTTATACTTTTATGAATCGGAAAATACCCCATTCTTAAGGGAAGGGAATATAACAACTTAGGTGAAGCGGCACACAGCTATAGTTAATTTTGAAAATAGCAGTGTTAATTTATTCTTATGATAAACTAGGACTCACTGAGTGGTTCCGTCATCTCCTTTGTAGCTACCTCTAAATATGCCTCGTGACAAAGGTGTCTCATTAATGTTTCCAATGTAAATAATTCTTAACGTGTAATTTGCCCCGTTCTGAAGTGTCAAACCTTCTCTCAAATTTATTCTGAGGAAGTGAAATTCTCTGATTCTTTCAAATGGAAGAGTTTCATTTAAATATACTGATGCATCATTAGAATCTATTACTGATACTGCAACTATTTCTCTTACGTTTTCTTGAATGATCAACTGATTGATACCGTCTCTAGTAGGCTGTTGACAAATAATTATTATTTTGTGTTAATAAAGATGTACATAAGTTATTTATTAACTAAACATTAGTAGATACTAATTACCTTTAGTAGGATGGTAACAATACCATCAAACGTCCAAGCCTCCTTGTTGTCTTCAGCTTCAAAGTAAGGTGTTATTTCCACATCAAAGTGAATTGGATCTAAGTCTTCAGGTATACGATACGAAAGATCATCATTTCTTGTCAACGGTAGATCATAGTCAAAATCTATAGGCAATTCCAGTGGAAACTCAGCATTTGCAAATGCTAGCAACGCTGGTAAGAGTACCAGCTTTAAGAGTTGCATTGCGCTAAAATTAAAGCTTATTTTAAATGATGGACTAGAACAAGACTACACAATAAGTTTTTAAGTTATTTTATTAACACCTGTTTCAGAATTTGTCTTCTATTATTTGAAAATTATAATTTTTGTTAGCATGTTTATTTAATTTTTTTTATGTTAACCTTGTTACTCGTATCCGCACGACGAGCAAGCAAGCATTTAATATAGTAGAATGGTTTTTCAAGTATAGAGATTTTCAATATTTTTAACATTAGTTTTGTAATTTATACAGATAAATTATAGTGAAATAAAAAATGTTTGTTCACATAAATTAAGAATCCTTCAAAATTTTGAGATATTTATAAAAGTAAGTAAGAAAGTAATGTTTAATCAAATGTGGCCTCACCTGTAGTAAGAATAATATTTCAAACGAGACTGCTCAATGCATTATTTTGTTGAAACATTCATAGATATTTATCAGAAGCATTATAAGTAAAGACAGCTGATAAGCTTGATATGTATACCTACCTAATTAATTCTGTACCCTCTGTGAAGAGTGATACAACTTGAGATAGATCGGTTATCAAGTGATTGTAAATCCTTAAAGAGCAATTTTTTTGCTATTTTTCTGTCTAATCGGTGTAGCTCTAGCCCTTCTAGAAGCGAAGATAATTTTGATACATCTCGCATTTTTAACATGACTCTATGTGTAAAATAATATCACTCTACTTGAATTACAAAAAACTATGTTTTCCGATGATAATTTTTGTGAAAAGTGATATAACAACATCACTATTCTTTTTAACTGACAAAATTAATGTTTGTAACTAGTGTATAATGTTTCAACTCAAAACGAATCTATTACCACGAGAACTATTACAAAATATTTTTGGTGTTAAGTGATCTAACTTGAAATATAACATTAATAATACCAAAAACGTCTTAACGCAAAACGATTTAAGTTTGTGAAAAATGTTTTAACTATTTCTCGGCCACAAGAAAAACAAAGATCTTCACATCAATCGGTCTTACATTGCTCGCATCCAATCATCCAAAAAACGCCGACCCTCACCAGATCGTCGGTCTACCTTGTAGGGCGCCTGCCCTCTCTATGCCTTCCTTTATGTATTATGGACCTTTCTGCCCCAACGTCCACTGTCACTTATTTGAGTTTAATGATTCTATGGGCTATGTCGGTGACATTGGTTCGTCTGCGGATATCATCATTCCTGATTAAAATCTGTAGGGAAACTGGAAGAAGAGCATTTTGCTTTTTGAGTGACTACATTATGAGCAAAGTTGGGTCTACCTAACTGGGCTGACATAATGGGGTATAAATTCGAGAGCAGAATCCCCAACATTTATTACATTTTCCTTCTCCACCTTCATCTTCTGACTAGTTGGCGAATCTGTTGAGCATCTACCAATACAGAGGACTTGTGTGAGTGGCGCAGACAGATGATCAGTTTCCGATATGAGAACTATTTCACCCCTAATCCCAAGTGGAGCATTGTGAGGTCTTCTAAGGTCCCAACCATGACTACAATATCCGTCATATTTTTTGCCCTTAATGTTGATGCCACGCCCATCGAAGTCCAAAGACTTAAAGACATTCTCCAATGCAGCTGTGTAAATTTTTTTTAGAAATAACGTCTTTCTGTCTCTCACCCCGCTGTAGCTGCATTAATCTGTAATTCTGATCCTGGAGACGCACTGACATGGTGGCATTTTCATCAAATATTTCAGTATCTTTAAAGACCGATAGTCAATTTGAACCCTCTGAAGAGACTGCAGTACTGCCCAGGTTTCGTTTGAATAGAAGACTTTATCATAGTCCACGAACGCTAAGTATAGTGGCTGATTATATACTATTCTTCAGTCTTCTGTATAACATGTGAAAGTGGTCTAATGGTAATGTAGCTTTTTCAGAAACCGACCTCCTCAGGAGGCTGGAAGTTGTCTAATCTACACACGAGAAGGTTTTTATCGACTCTCGAAAACAATTTGTAAACATGGGCTGAGAAGTAAGATGGGACTATAATTTTTTATCGCGCTTTTTAAAGGGACCATTGTACTTCTGTGCCATACTTGCGGTTCTATACCTTCAAAGATGACGGACTTAAAATTAAATCGTTTCTGAAGGGTTTTTAAGAGCCGTGTACCACCTGCTCAGAAGTTATTCTGTCATCAATCACCCAGGACCTTGATGGCTCTTAATCTCGTACAGGCTGATGTCAGGAATGTTTTCAATATATTGTCGGGTTAACCTAGCTCTAGGGTGCTCTAGGGTCAGTTGCAGTTTGACTACTGACATGTGTTCGTGTACAAGTTTCCATAGAATTCCTTGATTTCTTTTAGTAGCTCAAACTGAGGTGTCACAGTTCTACCGTCTGCAGTGTTTAACTTGACAGAATTTGCCTATTAGCCTGATCTCTTACGGACACTTTAGTACATTTATTAATCTCGATGGCCTCTTTAATAGGTACGATCTTTCCATACGACTTGACGAGATCTGTCTATTGAGCTGCCGGCAGCAGGAAGCATCTGTAGACTGCAGAAATATCCTCCGTCTTTCTTCGATAAACCTGAGGTCTTAAAGATCTTAAAGAACTTTAATCCAGTCGTCGTCGTAAAGACAGCTTCTACGAA
Source organism: Teleiodes luculella (assembly GCA_948473455.1). NCBI lineage: Eukaryota > Metazoa > Arthropoda > Insecta > Lepidoptera > Gelechiidae > Teleiodes > Teleiodes luculella. The sequence continues at coordinate 12,619,697 of OX419589.1, forward strand.
CTTATCATTGTAATCCTCTACTCCTGCCTATTCTACTAGGGATTCAAAAGAATGTGTGGTAATTTCAGTATTTAGGGTTCTTTATATTGGCAATATAACTCTTGCAATACTATTGCAATATAACTATTGTAATAAGTAACACTAATGTTACTTATTTACTTCTTACTTATGTTGACAAATTGACGCTACTTACAAAAAATATTTCAAAGAATAATAGTCAAAAACCTGTTACAATTTTACTAAAATTAAAAGAGCATTGTTTTTTCCTTTATTTAATTTGCTTACCCAACTGCAATTCGATCATAATAACATAATTTATATCAATATACACAATTCAATGAAATAAAATGGTAATTTAAATCATTTTTCACCTTAACTGCACGGTCAAAACTTTGTGTATATTGATATAAGTTTGCAAAATACTTAAGAATTACAAAATAAAGTAAAGAATCGTAAAGAGGGTACTTTAAATAGTATAGTTTCTTCCAACAAACATACGTGAATCATGTTTATAATATCTAAAATGTTAAAAATATTAATACTATATCACTTCACACAAAAATGCTAGAAGCTGTGTTAATTGATATAAGTTTACATAAATCACTTAACACTTTGTTCGATAGGCGTGGAAAATGATATATATTCGTATTTTTCGCAATTTCACACAAAATTTTGTATTGCAGCATAATTTTGAATTAGTGTTTTCAAAACTTCACATTAATACCTAAGTGAATTTGTAAAAATCAAAAAGCTACAGTTAATACAAATGAAGTTATATTTTTTTTTAATTTTCAAAACTTTAAGTCGCGATATCTCGAAACTGCTTTTTGAAACTTGTATCACTGTTCACCGAGGGTACAGAATTACTTATCGAGATTAGCGTATTATTTTGAAATAGGTACTAAAATGATAAGATAAATTATAACTTGACTAATAAAATTTGGCGATATTATTTCATTTTCACTAGACCTATGTCCATGCCTCGTCCAAATAGAATATATTTTCATAATTAAATTACATGCTAGGCAAGCAAGAATTAAAAATCTTTACATCAATCCAATTAAGTTTTTCATTATTTGGCTCAAAATATATAAGAAGACACGACTATAATAACCTACTGACTTTATAGTATTATAGGCCTTTTTTTTAAACGCGGGGAATGCGTTACGTACCATAATAGGTGGGTACAGGTTTGGGAATTTTAGCGAGCTCATAATATTCAGTAAGAAGAAAAATAAACACAAAACACAACAAAGAAACACTCTAGCTGGTCAAGGATTAACGCAAAATTCTGTTGGAGATTTTTCATCTAGTTGCATCTATCAGAAAATTCTTACACTTATAAATCCATGGGTGTAACAAAAAGAAACCTCTCTTGTTAATAAAAATACTTTATTTACAAATTGACACTTAGCTATCTAAAAATCTTTACAAATCATATCAATTATACTTGAATTGCAAAGACGGCCAGAGCTAGAAGCAAGGCCAATGACGTCATAGCTTTTGTAGCGCTGTCTCTTGCTGCTGTCAAGATAGTGTCAGCAAACTGGTCTCCCCATGCCATGTTATTGCGGGCAGAAGCGATGGCTGACAAAGTGGTAGTGTACTGCTGTGAGGCAGTCTGGGTGGTCTGTAGCCAGGTCTCGTACTGCAAAATAACATTAAAATTTGTAAGTTTATTGAAAATCAATGCAATCCCGGCAGAAGTAATCTGCATTAATGTGCGCAAGATCATGTGAAAGTAAAGAATATGAATGATGTACAAAAATAGGTAAAAAGGTGGGTGACAAATTATTTTTAAATGATGTTCAAATTTGAACCTTTAGCCCGATAAGTAAGAATAAAAAACACAAAATTAACGATTTAAAAACAAGTACCTCTTGTAAACCTTCTTCATTCAGGTAACTGGCCAGATTCGTTAAACAAGTCTGCACAGGGCGAGCAGGAGAATCCTCGACATATCTGTAAAATGAATTGAAATTTAAAATTACATACCAGTTTAAATAGTTACTTTTTAATAAAAAAGAGGGGTGTTATAAGTTTGACGTGTGTGTCTGTCTGTCTGTCTGTGGCATCGTAGCTCCAAGGATGGGCCGATTTTGATCTAGTTTTTTTTATTGCAAGGTGTTACAATCGAGTCTTCTTAGCTATGATCCAAGAAAATATCTTCAACCAGAAGATAGATTGAAGATTATCAGCTCATTTCTAGTTGTTGAAAGGATCAAGGTAACAGTTTGGTGGTGGGGGTTTTTAATTTTTTTTGATCTGATGCTATATTACATCAAATTCTAAAATTTTACGATGGTTGTGATTAGTTACTGACATTGAGTAATATCATTGTTATTTTTACGATGTTTTAATCTTTTCTTCTTAATCATTATCATCAGTCCATATCAATCCACTGCTGGTCCTAGGCCTCTCCTAATGCATGGCCACTGAGTATAGTTATGAGTATACATAGTTTCCTTTATTACAGGTAGGATTTCATTGCTAAGCACTTTTTTATGTGTTTCTGTCATACAAAGTGAACCAAAAAACAAACTTTTCTAACAGACGAACTCATTGTGTACCGACTGATTGTCGTATATACCAATAACACTAAAAACCTTTCTTGTATACTTACGCAAATCTCATATTTTCAATATTGACTTTGACCCAGTCGAGCATGATCCTAGCATTTTCTGGGTTTCCAAGCAAAGCGTAGCTGAAGGAATTAGCTTTGTCATGAGATCTCACGTAGTTTGTTAAAGTCAAATCCATATATCTGGCAATGGAAAAATATATGATTAAAACTTTTACTACCAGATTGCTTATTACGAAAATCATTATAAACAGTATTAAAAAACGGAGCAAAATTAAATTTCGGTTTTCTCGCTTTATGTGTCAGTATATTTTCATACCTATTAAGGAGGCTAGGATCTTTAGTAGCAGCTAAACCTCTAAGTATTTCCAAGTAGTCTGTAGCGTGATTTGTATTTTCTCCAACGGCCACCAAAAAGTTGAAATCTTCCTCAGAACCTTCCCGCACACCAACAATATAAACGTTCCGACGAATACCAATATCAACCCTGAAAATTAATATTTAGGTACTAAATTGCGATCGAAATAATTAAAATCATTATACTCGAGCGTAATTTGTGCAAAATCCTATAAAATTTGAATCATAAAAACGATTAAGTCTTTTCTTCATAGCTGCGTGAGTTTCGGGACTAACCTACCTCACAAATCCTGGTGTCATAAATATAAAGCCGCTTAAAGGCTTCTGACATGGCTCATGTAACTACTACATTCTGTAGATAGTAGCCGGGACCAACGGTTTTACGTGCCTTCTTTTTGAGTTAATCAGGTGATTTAACCAGCAATTTTCAGTCTAAAGGGATCTTTTTTTGGCGTTTTCCCACCGAGATTTGAACCCAGAAACTTCCCAATGTGAGACAAGCGTTTTACTACTGTTCCTACTGTTAAATTGAACTATATCATGATGCTAGTTTTATAACTTGTTAACCACCCAGCACCCCACATGCGTGATCTAAGTACTAGAGATATAAATCTCTATGTAACGCGCTAAATTTTTACTTACCAGACAAATCTATTATTTCTATAGGCTACGAATCTGTCTCGGGACTCTTTGATGCAACGTTCATGGCCCAGATTGCAGGCAAAATGCATGATAATCTGTCTGGTCTCCGTGAAGGTAGGAGTCTCATTATCTGTTGTCTCGAAGCCGTAGAATTCAATGGCGTGTTCTAAGTAGCTTAAGATGAATGCCTGGATAAATTGATAATTTTAAAAAGTTTAAGCATGAACGTAAATGAATTTCCCGGGTAAGGAAGTAAGGAATGAACACACTCTCATTTTAGGTTAACTAATTTTATTGAATTGGCATTTACAGCCCACCGAGGGGCTTAAGCCTATCCTGAAGTCAGGGTGAGGCCTTAGTCGACACACTTGCCCAGAGCGGGTGAGTCAACTGCAGTGTACACACAACTTTTGAACTTTATTTAAATTGTGTGCCGGCTTCCTCACGATGTTTTCTTTCACCGTAAGAACATTAAAATGTTCATAAATTATGAATTTGAAAATCGAAGACATGTTGATAGGTACGTGCTAACCCGCTCTTTCCGAATAGAAAACAATTACTATTTTAGTGGAGAATAATTACATACCTACATAATTGACCCACTGAGCGCAATTGTCTTACTCACTCGTGAAAAATCACAACAAAATAAAATAATGCACTTACGTCAAATTCAGCTTGCCTTTCAGGAAGATGCCTCAATCGGTTTCTAAGCCAGGTGTAGCCGGTGATGGCTGCGTCCCACACATGGTAATTAACTTCATTGCGAAGGAACCTCAGGATTTGGAAACCGAAGCCATAGCTTATTTTCGATGACCTCATTAAGGCAAATACATCATCAACCACCTTAAATTGCAAAATCATATTATTAAATATTTAAAATGCAATAGACATAATACAATCTACAACAGTGAAAATTAAAATATTTAGATAACAAATGCGTGCAAATTTTTCTGTAAAAAAGTAAAATATATAAATATATATATCGTATATATTACATAATAATATATTATATTACATAGACACTCTAATCTTCTAAAAAATTAAAAGTATTTTTTGAACTTTTAATCTAAAGTTAAAATTATATAAAGATATACTTACTTGGGCTCGGTTCAGATAATGAATGCTATCAATGTCACTTGCTAACGCATCGGCAATTAATTCCCAAGTTCTGTCATCGTAATTGACTCTGTAAAGACCTAAAAGACAAAAAATCGATGAACGCATAATTAAATATCGAACAGTCACAAACGTAAGTGATCTATTTACATAGCAACTCGTCTAAATTGCATTTTCTAAAGCCCTAAATCGTCTCGAGAATGACAAATCAAGAGAAAACTCTCAAAGTACTATTAAAATATTATTTTTATAAAGAATAGTTTAAAAGAGTAGGTATGACAGTAACTTTCATTACACCTTTTAATGCTTTCGTGTTTATTTACATAGCTGTATGACTAAAATGGGCTAAAAAATAAACCCCATAGTATGAGTATACCCTTTTTCAATTTATAATATTAATTTAAACTTTACTGTTTTCTAAGCTATGACTTTTGTAATTATTATTTTCTTACCATGTTGTAGAATGTTGAAAATCACCCATTCTTCTACTGCGTTCTTTTGAAGAGTCAATGTCTGGGTGATCATAATGGTAGTGGGTACTAAGTTGTTAAAATTGGGGTTGCTCTGTGTTGTAAAAGTAATTGGAATCGGGTAGATCTGGTTCGTCGCAGTGGCGTCAGGATTGATCAAGAAACGTTCCTGTAAAGTGCAAGTTATGTTCATACTGAATGATTTGATAAATAAATAAATTAAAAAGTAAAGTTTAAAAGACTAGATGATTCGTAGAGTGTTAGGTACATCTGAATTAATAAAATATTATTGTACACAAACACAGAAGAGTACAGATTAATACAAAGAAAATGCTGTAATAATAATTAGCTTATGTTTCGAAAATACAGCTCTGGTTAGGTCTATCACGAACAGCAGTCTTGGAAGACGGAAGAGAATTACAGTTATACACAAGTAAAATCTTGTGGCGAATCTTCTTCGTTATCTTGCAGTTAAGAGCTCCCTAAACTAAACATTTTAGACTTTTCACCGTTCTTATGCCCGTTGATTATGCGAGAAAAACACAATTCGCATGTTCAGCATACCTTGACGGTGACCGTATGACATCCATTATAAAGAAGTCGACAGTCTAATGTAGAGATTAATTTTTAATCATTTAATTAAAGCAATTAATTTACTTACTTGGGTTAGCGTTATAACGCCTGCCGAATGATCAACATTAACAGTTAAAAGTGGGAATCCAGCTACGTTAACCCAAATGCGATAATATTCATCAAAATTAAATCCACTATAGGCAGCCAAAGAATTATCTTCCTGTATAGCTCTTTGGAAGGCAGCCAGCAAATGATACTGATTAGTGGGTTCAAAGGAACTGAAAAAAGGATAAAAGAGTTTAAAACTGCCATTTGTTGCCTCAACGCTATCACGTATGAACGTTACTGACTAGTAGATGATTATTCAGCAGTAAGACTTCCACTGCTGGACAAATGCCTCCTCAAAAATCTTACATCGGTTCTGTGCTGCTCGCATCCAGCGGCTTCCCGCGACACTCAACAGATCATCGGGCCACATTGTGAGCGGCCTGCCCACACTAAGTCTTCCGGCGTGAGATTAAAAGATACTACATAGTTTGGATTGTAAGTCAAATGTAAGATTTAAAAATACACTTACTTATCAACCAAGAAGTAGTTGCAAGCTTTCCTGAAAGTTGGTTCTGATATAATGTTGACAGTCTGTCTGAGGAAAGAAGCGGCTTTGTTGTAGCTGATAGTTCCGAAGTGGCCAGTAACTTGTTGTGGAGTATTAACTGGGTGGTTCATAGGTTCCGAGTTGGCACTAGAATCGTAGGAGAGCGAAGCTTGCAAGTAGCGACCGTTGAAATGGTCGACGAGCTCGTATTGCGGGAATTTCTAAACAAAAAACATAAGTTTTCAGATTGTTAGTCTGCTTATCGTGTGGGTTCTGAGGTACTACTACATAAACCCCTCGTGTCAGCATTACAGAGCCATCTGAAGCTTCTGATATGGCTCCTAAAACGACTATACCTTTAGGTAGTAGTTGGGACAACGGCTTTTTTTTTCAAAGTACGGAATCATCTTCCTTTCCGGACAATCAGATGATTCAGCCTCCAATTCAAATTAGGTAAATCTCAAAGTAACATTTGTTCGACAAGTTTCCCTCCGGAATTCGAGCCCGGGACCTCCATAATTTTAGTAGAGCGTTTTACCACTTGACCACAGAGGATGTTAACAAACCAATTTTATTTTCTAAATTGGTGAAACATGTTAAACTAGCCGAACAACAACAAAAACATCAGTTACAGCATTTTAATAAAAAAACTTACAGCATGACCGCCAATGTATCCAAAGTAGCTGGCAAAACCTTCATTAATCCAAGTGTTACTCCACCAGTAGCAAGTGATAAGATTCCCAAACCATTTGTGAGCCAGTTCGTGAGCAACCAAGGTGGTTGCATAGCTTTCTATAGACATGATTGTCTCGCGCTGATCAATAATCATGTAGAGTTCCCTAAAATTCACAATAAAAAAACAATGATGAAAGTTGTGCACTCTAGCTCCCAAAAAACCAGAAAGAGAGTAGGTACCTACTTATACTTTACTTTGGGATATAATATAAACGAATAATGAAAATACTTAGCTAATAGCTTTAAGATCCTAGATATTTGTTTGTTTTGTTTGTTAAGATCCATAACTTGCAAAATGCACTTTTACTTTGATATTTGGTGGTTGTGCAAATAAATTAACGTGCGGTGGTAACCCGCCCCTTGGGCCGCCAGAGCCAGAATCACGTTTGAAGATGAATAATTTTGAACATATAAAATTTTACCATAAACAATTCAATTAATCAGTCTTATAATTATAATAGGCAAAGCCTTCTTTAATAGCTGCCACCTTATTAAATTAAATAAGTAAATGATAAAAAAGTAAATTAAATAAGTAAACAAAAAGTAGAGTAATAACAAATTATTGAGATGAAAAAAAAATTTGTGCATGATCGATCATTACTTTAAAATACGTTCAATTATTTTTTAAGTGGGTTCAAATGTATTCCCTGTAATTTACCTGTAACTAACTAAGCCCCAGTTTTCAGTACCAGCCGAAGCCCAGTCAGGAGAAGCGATATGGTCGTTAGCCAAGAACCGATGCATGCTCGAGTAAGGTATTCCAAAATACTCATCGAAATATTCAGTCATTTGAACGGCCAGGTCTAATGCGTGGTCACCCATACCAGCAGTGTTTGATCGCCCAATGATCCTGATCGGAGGCTCAAAGCTCGTGTCTTCGGCTATCACCTTAAATGTCTCACTTACAAGGAAACTCAGAAGATAAGATGACATTTTTGGAGTTGCATGGAAGTGTTTGAAAATTCTGTCGTTAGCAAGACTGAAAAAAATATACAAAGGTATATTATAGATAGACATAAAGAATGTTTTTAAAAGTGATGATGGGAAAAAATATTTAAAAATCAACTAGTTCCATTAAATAATCAAAGTTTTAGTAGTATGTATATGAAGAGGTCTTTACTTACGTTTCTATTCTTTCTACATGTGTATTGGTGAAAGTACCCCAATAATAGTCCTTGGGCATAGACAAATGCAGCCTGAAAACCGCTTTAAATCCAGGTTCATCCCAGTTTGGAAAAGCTTGCCTAGCATTGTATGGCTGAAAGTGACTTGTGGCGTAAATTCTGAAAAGTACAGTAGTTTTAAAAAAGCATATACGATTTAGAGAAACAAAAACCTCAGGAAAAAGAAATTTTGTATTAACTTCTTTCTCATTCTAGTAGTTATACACACTTTGATATTGTGTGACCATTGGCATTGGTATTTCTGGTTCTCATTACTTACTAATTATTTGATGTTTGCTTGATTATTGTGAGAGTTTTGAGGTAATAAATAGAACATACAAATTTATTTAGAAATGCAAGCTTATATACCTACCTCTCTGTACCATTTTCATCTCTATACCACCCTCTCCAGATTCCTCTCTTCATTGGTCCCTCATTCATAGTGTTCTCATACACAATAGATAAAGTATAGTTGACACCGACTTCCAAAGCTTGACCGAGGTTTATCTTCAGGAAGTGGAATTCGGGCTCAAGGGTGATAGGGTTGGCAACATCAAGCAGATGTGGTTCTCCATCACGAGTTAAACTGACAGTATTGACGGAGTCCACGTTAGCGTGAAGGACAATTTGGTTGACATTTTGTTCAACGGCCTAAAAATTATGGTTTAAGAAATATTTTTTTTCACAAACACACACTTAAATAAAGCTATCATAGATTACTTCAACTACGGTTGGTATATTATAAAAGTATGTATTTTTAAAATGAGTGATTGGGCAGTTTATATTCTAGAAAAAAAAGTGGATTAAAAGTAGGTTCAGAATTTTGTATAAGACATTATTATCTATTCTGATCTGATGATTTTCATGAACGGATTCTCATTGTGTCAGAAACGTGGACTTTAAACCTTTCAAATTAAAACATTTCAAATTTATTATCCTGTTTTAAATCTTAATAGTTATTCTATTAAATATTTTAGCCAAAAAAACTTACCTGAATTATAATGTCCACGTGTCCATCAAAACTGTATGGCTTTTCAGCCCTTTCTTCAAAGAAAAGGTCTATGTAAATATCATATTCTAGAGGCACAACGTTTTCAGGCAATCTATACTCTTCGTCATTTCTAGTAATATCTACACGATTATCCGCTACCAAAAGATCCCTCTCAAACGGTAAGGGATTATCACCATATGCTAAAGACACGAGGGCGAAACTTATAATTATGGTGAACTTGGACATTTTCTGAAACAATTACAATCGTTTTATGTTTTTGTAAGCAATAATTATATATTTGATCAAGTTAAAAAAAAAAGTAAAGATATTTACTCTGAAAATGTCCTTCACTCAATGACAGAGGCTAGCTAAGTGTTTTAAAAGATATTATCTTTCCTGAAAGATAACATTAAGTAAATTTTAACTATTATAATCTAAAGTATATCAATAATATTGGTACGTAATAGAGATAAACCGACGATAATGCCGAATATACAGTTTACAGGGAATTACTTGCTATATTAGCCTAATTGATTATAATGATAATGTTAGTAAGCTAGTTACGCATTTCAAAAAAGTACAGGCCTAACTTGGGGAAGGCCTAAATGAGTTAAAAAACCGTGATGACTCAGTGGTAGAACTGGTTAAAAACTTATAACTGCAGATTAAAAATGCAAGAATATTTTTAGTATTCAGTGGTAGAACTGGTTACAAACTTATAACTGCAGATTAAAAACGCAAGAATATGTTTGTGCGTTAGTAGGTCGGTGGTCAAGTGGCTAGGGCCGTTGACTTCCATTCGGAAGTTTGTTGGTTCTAGCCTCGGCACGTACCAGCGTGTTTTCGATTTTCGAATTCATATATACGTTTATATTCGACGCTTTTATGGTGAAGGAAAACATCGTGAGGAAACCTGCACACACCTGCGAAGTAATTCGAAGGTTGTGCATGAAGCTGACCAAACTGACCTGGGCCAGTATTGTTAATTAAGGCCCTAATTTCAGGGTAGCCTTGAGCCCTTCGATGGGGACATATACAGGGCGCCCCACGGCTATGCCACATGAAGGGAAAGGGAGGATTCCCGGTTCAACCATGTAATTATTAAAAAATGTATGAATGCAGTTTTAATAGTTTTTAGAAATAAATTAAAGTCTTCTTTCAGTAAAATGTTCTATCTACAATATTTAAGGTACTTTACCTCCATGTGGCATAGCCGTGGGACGCCCTGTATAATAGGTTATCATTGATTTATGCATTTATGCAAGAACTATCTTTTTACGAGAAACCAAACCAAACGTTTTATGAAGCCATTAAGTAGTGCTAGTAATTTGATTTATTAACTTTATTTCAGATATTTTTAATGATTTTATTATTAAATTCTTTAGGATTGCACAATTTATCCTACCTATTAACTAATAATAAGTTAGTACAGTAGTCTAATTTTACGGATCAGAGAAACAGAAAATTGTTTTTTTTTTTAAACTTTGACATCTTAAAATTATAAATCATACAGTATTAAACTACACTTCTAGTCTAGTATCTTATCTAGTAGTATCAATGGTTATCTCAAAAAGTGTTAGCATATCGACTACCTAGCTAGTATTTCTTTCAAATAATATTCGATTCGTGTGTAATTTGGAATAAAGTATGAAAAGACCGAAACATTAACATAAGTAGCCAGCATATGCGGTTGGACATTCGCACTATGAAATTCACCTCTACCGTTACGGAATACGGGCGCTCTCACAGTCAACATGTCTAGAGGCATGTGCTGGCTACTGTACCCTATGAAATAAACTGTAGAAAAAAAAAACACAATGTATTCATATCACTGAATGTATTCCATAAAATCCAATTTAAATATCACAACATTAATCAGCGTACGGATATAATTTCAACATAATTTAAAACCTTTTGTAACAATTTGTGACTTATAAAAAAATATATTTATATTTATCTATCTATATAAATAAAAATTAACTGCTGTTCGTTAGTTTGCTTAAAACTCGAGAACGGCTGAACCGATTTGGCTAATTTTGGTCTTGAAATATTCATGAAAGTCCAGGGAAGGTTTAAAAGGTAAGTGAAAAAAAAAGTAAAAATTATAATAATTGTAGCCGTCTAATGTTACAGATTATTGTTAGTTATTAAATTTCAGCTAACTTTTTTTTATTATACGACGTTATGCTTGAGCAAAATTTTCTTTCTATAGTTTTTATTTTTCTGAGTTTTGAATATTTTTAAATTTAATATAAAAATAATGTAAAGTTATATTTAATATTCTATATAAGAATATAATATTGTAAACATGCTGTAGGTGTGACGCATCTATGTAAAAAACATTGTGAAACTTTGATCACTTTAGAAATTCAAATGGCCATTTCTTTTAATGTTGCTCGTAAACAACAAATAACAAATAATCAGTTTATAAGTGCTATTGAGTAATGAACTAAAATGTTCAAAAATTACTATTCGTTTGTAAGTAAAAAATTAAAAACTGCATGATCAAATACTCGTACTATCTCATAAAATACTCATAGTGCAAATGTTTCTAAAATAAATTCATGTAATTTAGTAATCCCTAATCTTCATCACTACATAGTCACTACATAGTATAAAATAAAGTCGCTTTCTCCGTCCCTATGTCCCTATGTCCCTATGTCCCTATGTCCCTATGTCCCTTTGTACGCTTAAATCTTTAAAACTACGCAACGGATTTTGATGCGGTTTTTTTTAATAGATAGAGTGATTCAAGAGGAAGGTTTATATGTATAATACATGCATAATATACTGAAGGATAACCCACAATAACCATTTTCCCGTGCGGAGCCGGGGCGGGTCGCTAGTATAAAATAAAGTCGCTTTCTCCGTCCCTATGTCCCTATGTCCCTATGTCCCTTTGTACGCTTAAATCTTTAAAACTACGCAACGGATTTTGATGCGGTTTTTTTTAATAGATAGAGTGATTCAAGAGGAAGGTTTATATGTATAATACATGCATAATATACTGAAGGATAACCCACAATAACCATTTTCCCGTGCGGAGCCGGGGCGGGTCGCTAGTATAATATAAAAATGAATCGCAAAATGTGTTGGTAAGCGCATAACTCAGCAACGCCTGGATCAATTTAAACAACTCTTTTTTTTAATGTTCGTTGAAGTCCAAGGATGATTTTTACAAAGAGAAATAAAAAAAACTCATTCCCGCGGGAAAAATGTTTAACGCGGGCGGAGCCGCGGGGCGGAAAGCTAGTTTATTATGAAAGTAGAAGAGCAAGGACAAAAATGAAAGAAACAATAAAAGTCGAGACCATTAATGTATGTAAAACAATGTATTTTCAAAAAATGTAAAGTTACGTAACAACTCTTAAATAAAGTATTATTAAACACCAATTAAAGATTTTTTTCACTTAAAATTACTAAAATAATTTACTTAAACATAGTGGCAAAAACTGCTACTACAAGTAAAACGATAGGGGATGTGATAGTAACTGCAGAGTTTCTAGAAGATACTTGGTTGAAGATCTCTACTGCCACAGAGTTTCCCCATTGAATGTTAGCAAGGGCTGTGTTAACAACGGAGACTCCAGTAGCGAAGGTACCGGGGAGAGATGTTTGATAAGTGTAAACCCATTCTTGGAACTGCAAAACAAAAAACTGCATGAAAAATCGTGTGAATCCCAGCTTAGAATTGGGCTATTATAACTATCTATGTGGTAGGTTCTTTTTTTTTAATGGACCTATGTTTGTGTCGAAAAGGTACGACCAATCAAGCTTCACCGGACTTGAAGTCTGTGGTGGGTGTTGTCTCGTACAAGTTGACTAAAATAATTTACCCGGGAAATGGGTAGCAACACTAGCAGCGTTCAAATGTGTAACCAGGCCAGAAAAAAATAATCAAATGTGTAAAAACAACTGCGACCTCCAAATCATCTTTCAAGCGTGATGGGGCTCTTTTCAATCCCTCTCTTTGTTATAATATTATAGAGTTAATTTATTGAATTACAAGTCTTAGGAAGAATTTTGATTTGAACAAATCTTGTGCCCTTATTTGATAAAAATAATTTATGATGAAAATATTAGGTATTAAAGGCAATCTTACTTCAACAATCTTAGCAAAATCAGTCAAGTACGTTCCAATAGCACTAACAGCAGTGTTCAGTCGTGCAGTGCCGCCATACCTAAAGAAACAAAACAAATTATTATTATAGTAAACTCTATAGTAAAGCTTAATTTTATAACAATTAAGACTTATTTTATTTAGCTTGTGAAATTTTAAAAGACTATAATATCCTTACCAAACATCAATGTCCTGGAATCTGGTGTAAACAAAGTTCAGAATTGTATCCAAGTTTTCTGAAGGCCCTTGCAGAGCATAACTAAAGGCGTTGGTTTTGTCATGAATGCGGATCCTATCGTTATACAATGACTGCTCCAGGTAGCTGGAAAAAAACAATCTCTATATAATAAAACTGTAGAGGTCAAATGTCTGTACATAGAAAAAAAATGTCTGTACATGAAATCCGAGTCAGAAGGATGTAAGAAGTGAAATAGAACAGACAATTTTTTTTTGTTTCTCTGTCTGTTTGTACGGGCTAATCTACGAAACTACTAACCCGATTTGGATGAAATTTTGCATGGTGGTTCTTTATGTCCCTGGTCAACATCTTGGATACTTTTGATCGCGAAAAATTAAAGAGTTCCCGTGGGTTAGTTAAAATTACTACGGAAAAGTCGGAAAACAACGCGGGCGTAGCCGCGGGCAGACAGCTAGTCAAAAATATATTAACCCAAAGGTGTATTGTGTGAAATATAATATGGTCAAAATGCAAAAGAATTACAAAATTATATTTATTTCTAATGGGATTTCTGTTCGATAATTCAGATTTTTTCATAAAACAAAGCACAATCTATTACATATCTATTTCTACCATAGATTTATTATTTATTCTGTTTATTTCTTCCACGATTTCTACATCGCTTTTCCTATTTCATATTCCCACAGTCAGATTGTGAACTAGCTTTAAGGAAAATAAAACAAAACATAACACGTACGTCATACGATAATGTAAGTTGCACTTAAAAGAAAACTAGTTTTTATTTGTGTCCAAAGTTATGTTGTAATTACTTCAAGTGATTTTACATGTATATCCTAAACGGCGTCATATAGTGGTATACAAATATACATTTTATAAGAGGTACATCGATAATTCGCCCAGTAGAGACCCGGTCGCCACGCCGTCAATCAGTTTTACCCAATGCACATATTTTAGGTAGGCATCAATTAAAGAAAATAATAAGTCCCGTATATTTTTATTTTATCACGTTTCATACAAAAAAAATCGAAATGTCGCCATTTTATGCATAAAATTGGTATCAAATTTAGTATGGGAAGTTTAATACGCGCCAATTTTCTTGAAACTTCGTATAAACACTCATTGGCACAATTATTGGACACGTATTCTGGCGTTTTTTGAAATTCGTTCCCTAAAAGGGATAAAAACAGTGCCATAATAAGAAAAAAAAAAGTTTCACTGATTAAAAAGTAACCCTGTAGATGTTTCACATCAATAACATTTAATTTGGTCCTCCAATAAATTTAAATGAAATACTTACTGCTGTACAGAAGCGGTATCTGTCGTGCAAGCCAGGGCGCGCAGAATGACAACCATATCGGCAGTGTTTTGAGAAGCATTGTACACCTGATATAGGAAGTTGTAATCGGTAGCGTCGCCTTCCCGAAGACCCACGCAGTACACGTAACGGCGCTCATTGGGGGCCACTCTATAGCAAAAGGAAATAGAAATATGTATATGTATATTAAAAATATAAATACCTATCTATCTATATATAAGTAAACAACATAATAAATGATGTTTTGATGTAACACAGACTCACTGTCTGCCAAGACACGGGTTGAATCCTAGTTTGGGAGACAGATAAACGTATGTAATTTATTTTAAGTGTTACTGTGTCTTTTTGAGATGTAAACGAAAGGTTTATGATAAATAAATAAATAAAATAAAAGGCAAAAGTACATAATATAGTTATTTCAGCCGCAAGACATCCACTGCTGGATGAAAGCTTCCTCTAAAGATTGCCACAACGACCGGTCCTGGGTTGCAGGCATTCCTTTCTTTCAGACTTCCCGCGACCCTCACCAGATCGTCTGACCACACGAATATTTTGCCTTAATCTTCAATATTTCTTATGCTATGATATATTCTGTGAGTTAGATATTAAGTTGAAAATAAACAAAGGATCTTCTAAATAAATACTCAAAACCAATACTGCAGTAATTATTGGTCACCTGAGGGTGATAAATCAAACATCGAGATGAGACACTAATCGGGATATAGTATTGGTAAACCTGAATATGTTTCGAAATAATTTATAAGATTAGGGGTCCTGTTCTGTAAGTGTATTGTAATCGAAGATTGTATTTTAAAGTACTGTATTGTTCTGAAAAATTATATACAGAAACTTAGACGCTTACAATTGATTTGTATTATCTCTGTACTGTTGCCATCTCTGCACAGCGTAATTTATGCAACCTTCGTGATGGAGAGTGTTACATGCGTAGTTCATGATTTGCATCCGGTTGAGCATGGTAGACGTACTATCACCCTCATTTTCTGCGTAACCCAATTCTTGAATAACATGCTCCATAAGACCTTGTAGATATTTCTAAAACAGAAGTCAAGTTAGGCAATAGAATCACCAAACACTTGCTACTAGAGGAGTATTAGAAAGAACAATAAGTGCTTAAGTTTGCTAGTCAGGATGTCAATACTCAAGTCTTTATTGCATTCCATGTTGATTACAGATTACAGATATATTCATTAAGTGTTTGTATAAACAACAGTAATTATAAACAAAAACATGGACACTGTTAGTAGGGCACAGCAAAATATTTTCTAGGAGAGAGAATAAACATCATCATTATTTTGATATGTGATGTTGTAAAATCTGTGAAGAGCGAAAGCATTTCAATACATTTTAACACCAAAAATCAAAACTCAAGTAAGGATGCGCACGATTACATATCTATTTGCGCTTATTATACACTTTTTATAATACATTGTGGTCGTAGAGCGGCAGCAAAAATTACTTTGCAAAACAAAAGTAATTTTTGCCGCTTCGATTGTCTACTTTGCTTTCGCACTATTTGGAATGGGTGCGCTCTTGGCTGCAAATAAACTTGGTAATCGCATCCTTACTTGAGACGTGGCATAGATACGTTTTAAACCTTAAGAAAAATTAAATATTACTAGACATAAGTTTGTGTTCTTACAACAAATTCTTCATGGGCAGCAGGTAAATGGATCAGTCTGCGCCTTAGCAAGTCTAACTGGCCAAGGGCACCAGACCAAACGTAGTAGTTAGTTTCCTGTCGCAGGAAGTCAAGAACATCGAAACCACGGGCCATAGTAATCTGTCCACCCCTAATGAAGTGCAGAACGTCATTGACAATCTGAAAATGAAAACGTACTATGAGATTCTAAATTTGAATTTTGTATACTTTTCCTAACAATAAGTTTTACTTGTACTTACTCGTAATAGCAGAGCAAGTGATTTGTCAAAAAAATTGAATTTAATGCTGAAATTAAATAACTATGAAACTAAACGTAATGTACGTAAGTAACGTCAACGTAGTCTATAGTAAGTTTAAGCTTCTTTAACTGATGGTATTGAAAGCTTTTAAAAAACCTATGATAAATAAATACATTTGACTCTGAAATAGGTAATAATAACGTATAAGTATTGAGAATGTTACATATTATATACAATATGGCATGTCTTTCTTTTTCCTGATAAGATGAGTAGCACCTCAGGGGCTCACAGAACACTATGTATAATTTAAGTTATTTTATTATTCTATTTTTATCGGGCGTAAGGCAGACTTATAGTTAAACACTGGAGTAATACCTGAGCTCTGTTAAGATAATGGATGCTTTCTCTGTTATTTCTTAAACGGGCGGCAATCATTTCCCAGTTGTGGTCGTCATAGTTCACACGATACAATCCTGCAAATCATTAACATTAATTGATGTAACCTAAATTACAAAATTTCATAGAAAATTGACTCTTAAATGATATGTTCTTTACCGGTCATTTAATTTTCTAAAGAGTTCAAAGAGTTCAAAGAACTTATTTTTTAACTTTTGGATATTATTACATCACTTAGTTAAGTCATTTAAATTATCTTTTCTGGCGAGTTCAAAAATTTGGCTACCTTCTGTGGAGAAGAGCTCGCCGAAGAAACTCTACAGGCGTTGCATCTTTTAAACTAAATAATAAATTATAGCTTATACATATCTTACCTGACTGTTGAATATTGAGGATGACAAAGTTATGGCCAGCCGGCATTTGCAGAGTGGCAGTTCTCTCAGTCATAACGAAGGAGGGGGTTGTGTTGGCAAAGTTCAGATTTCCACTGTGAGTCCAAGAAATAGGAATTTGCCAGAGAGCAGCAGCATCAGCTCCAGTGATCATGTAGCGCTCCTATAAAAAAAGTTATATTATCATACTAGGTAATAATAATATTTTGTATTTCTGTGAGTGTTTTATATCAAAATGATCGTGAAGTGTTAAGTAATGAGTGTTTTGGAGGATTCCAACATGATTCAAGTGAGTACGCGAAAAAATCCGTTCTAAAAATAGGCCTTTTTTTTTTAGGTTAGGTTTGGTTTTGCCGTGATTATTTTATTAAAAGTGTTTAATAACAGTTTAAATCTATAATACTGCGCATATATGTTGCCTATTTCGATAGCTATCGGCTGTATTTTTTTTAAGAAGAATAGCCTTGTAGTTTTAAAACTATGATGATTTTTCTGCGCCGGGCCGCCGCTCGATTTCGCAAAAACTTGCGCTTGCGCCGGCCGTGACGCTCAAAAGCGTTGCACGAATTTCGGTTGGACGTTTGGGGCGGGTGAGTGGTTAAAGAGAGAAAAAAAAGTATTTTTGTGTGTATGTATGGCTAGGACCGTAGACTTCCATTCGGAAGTTCGCAGGTTCCAAACTTGGCATGTAGGTACGAAATGCGTTTTAGATTTTCAAATACGATATATACGTTTATACGACGCTCTTACGGTGAAGGAAAACATCGTGAGGAATTCCTTATACCTGCAATTCAAGGGTTGTTGGTGAAGTTTACCCACCCGTACTGGGCCAACAGCATGGTCGACTAAGGCCTGATTTCCTTGATTTCAGGGTAGGCTAGAGCCCGTCGGTGAGGACGTAATATATGAGCTGATAATGCCTATTGTGAACATGTATCTTTTCAGAAGTCTAATCTAACCCATTATTAAATTCTACCGAGTCAATGTACGAGTACAGCTTTCCTTCCTACACAATTAATGCTGCAATGAGACCGCAAATGAGTTTTGATTGATTGCTTTACGAAATTATTTATTTACTTTTTACGTTGTAAGTACTCAATAAATTTTACCTGGGTAAGAGAAATAACACCAGTGTCCATGTTGACGTCAACATTTACCACGGGAGATCCAGGTGTTTGTACCCAAGTGTCAAAGACATTACCCACATCAATATTAGGGAATCTGTTGGCAAAGTTACGCTCCTCGGAGACGGCAGTTCTGAATGCCGCGTACATAGTGTCAGGAGTTCCGAGGCCATATGCACTGAAATTTGAAAAAATATTAAATGTGGAACTAAAATCATAATTTTTGGTACATATAAAAGGTAACAATAGAATAGTTGAAATATTTTACACTAGAAGTTGTTATATAAGGTACCACCATGCAAAATTTTAATAAAATCGGTTTGTACGGGCTAACTGTCAGCCCGTACAACAACCCCCTGCCCTGGCTCGATTTACAACTTTTTTTTATTTGTGCAGATTTTCGATCTCTACTGTTTTATTATATAGATTACATTGCAAGAAATTACAAAGCCATATCCTAAATTCAAGTCAAAGTTAATCAAGCTAGCTAGTCATTATCATCATCATTTCAGCCGAAAGACTTCCACTAAATAGAAGCTAGCTGTTGGCAGAGTTTTAAATAAACCGATCTGCGATCAGATAAAAGTTATCTTACATCAAGAATAGAATCAAAAATAGAAGTACTGCGTTGTTCACAAAAACCAATTATCATCATCATCATTTCAGCCAATAGAAGTCTACATAGTCCAATACAATTTTGAATAGATGAAAGGTTAACTCACTTGTCTACCAAATAATATCTCAAAGCGTTTCTGAAGTTTCTCCATCCGACAAAGTGTTCCATCATTTTTAGTACCGATGCTCCTTTGGCGTAACTAGTGGTACTGAAATGTGAGCTGACTGAAGGGTTGTCAACGACTGAAGACCAGTTCATCGGAGTAGCTGATGCGAAGGCATCCCAATTCAAGGCACTGTGCACGTAGTCAACTACGAATTGATCATCTAATTCAAGAGTCTCATCGGCCTGGAAAGTAATATTTTTTTTAGAATATTGTGAAAAGTCATCAAGCTTATAGTATTGTGTTTCGTGTAGGCTGCATATCATCTATTTTATTGATTTTCCTACTGTCATTATCATCTTTTTCATTTCTTTCATTCAGATATTTTGTTATACCTTTAAATATAATTAAAATTGTATTTACCCAGTGGGCAGCCCAGTACTCGAAATAGCTGGCAAAAGACTCGTTTAGCCACAAGTTGCTCCACCAGAAACAAGTGACCAAGTTTCCAAACCATTTGTGACCAAGTTCGTGAGCCATAATAGTTGCAATAAAGATCTTGTTTATAATATTGGTATTAGCCGGGTCGTACAACAAGTAAGCCTCTCTGTAATTATAAAAATATAATTTTAGTAAAAATGTTGATAGTATCATCCTTGCAAATTATAGATCGCATGCTCGTTAATCAACGACAAAAATTGGGTAACATTTTATCGAATGTGATGTGAACAGTTGGCCTTAGCCATCACCGTAAGCATACGAGTATTGGCCTTCTTTTGACGTATGTTGTAACCCTGTATGTTAAAAATATTATAATAATATTATTACAGATCTATTTTTTATTTTCTTTCTGCTCATCTATCCCAGTCGATAAAGTAAGTATAAATCACTTTATCTAGTTATATTTTCAAAAATAAAAAATACCTGTAGTTAACCATCCCCCAGTTTTCCATAGCACCTGATGGGAAATCAGGCAACGCAATATGATCGTTTTTCATTGGTTGGTCTTGTCCCATTTCATAATATTTGAATCCTAGATAATCATCAAGTTCATAGGTGATGTCAAAACCAATTTCAGCTGCGTAAGGATGCTGGTTAAGAACTCCTGGTCGGGAGATGATGCCAAAAGGCTTGGCGACGGTAGCGGTGCTGTTTGTCTCAACAAAATCACTGACGTGGAAGGCTATGAGGTACGCAGAAATGATGGGGGTCGGAAGGAAAGTTTCTCGGATGCGACCATTGCCTAGGCTGAAAACGATTTAAAAAGTTGATATTATTTATTTATTATTATTGTATAATTTATTTCGGATTTACATCCATAAATGTTAGTAAAAAATATTTTAATTTTAGTGCGTTCAAAAATTTTTTTGAATTACTTTATTTTCAAATTGGTATCTCATTGCCTCTTTGTTAAATTATTTATTTTTGTTTAGACTTTTTCATTATTTAGAGACGAGAGCCTTGGTTTGAGCAAAACTTTTTAACTTCTAACGTCATTCAGTGTTTAAAAAACCTATAATAAACATCGTCGTTGCGACTTTATGATATAAATATCAAAATATAAATTGTCACATATTGGATAAGGATAAAGTTATTGAGATAACCATTTCAATTTTGACCAAAATTACGACGCTTTAAAGTCACATAGACGACATCTGATTTTAAGACTTATTTTTATAATAAATTTACATTGGTAATTGGTATCGTCTTACTTGACAGTCTCGCCGATAGCCATGTTAGAATAAGATTGGCTAAGGTTTTCGTCACGAGTGATAGAAATGGTGAATCTTGATTTGAATTGCGGTTCATCGAAGCAGGGGAAAGCTTTCCTTGCATGGAAGGGCTGGAACTGTGTAGTAGCGTAGTAACTGAAAAATACAAATTAAATTGTGTAAAGATCTTTGTAAATACAATATTGTAAAATTTGAAAATCATAAAGTTCTAAAGAGAAACTTCTATCATCAACATGTGAGTAGACTTCGAATATTCTGACTGATAAGAGAAATATGTAACCAAAGTTACAATAAAATTATTGTCTTAATATTTGTGCACTTAAGGTAGCTACCTGAAGATCCTCTTTTATATAATTGGTAATATTAATCTAGTCTACGGTATTACCACAGAAGTATTATAATAGTAGGTACTAATTTGCTATAATAGTTCTTACCGTTTTTCCTCGCCCAGGTAGTAATAACCCATATAAAATCCTCTGTCCAAGGGATTTTCGTTGATTCTGCCAGTATAGCTGATCGTAATGGTGTAGTTACCAGTGGGTATTTCATCAGCTAAATTTATTTTGAGAATTTCGTAGTAAGAGTCAGTCTCAAATGGGCTTACGGTATTGAGAGCTATAGGCTGATTGACGCTGTTTACTATGCTTACAGTTCTGATCAGTACTACATTGTGGTGAAGCACGATTTGAGTCATACCTTCTTCTAGAACCTGTAATTCGAAACATGAATTAACTTCTTCTTCTTTAGCGTGTGAGTTTCGAGGTTAACCTACCTCACAAACCCTGGTGTCAGAATCATTGAGCCGCCTATGGCTTCTGACATGGCTCATGTAACGACTACATCCGTAGATAGTAACCGGGACCAACGGCTCACTTGCCTTCCGAAGCACGGAATCATATTATTATTTTCGGATAATCAGGTAATTCAGCCTGAAACCTGCAATGTCCTAACCAAACTGAGGAATTTGACTCGACGAATATTTGGTCGACGAATATTTGGTCGACGAATCCCCACCAGGATTCGAACCCGGAACCTCCGTAACGTCAGGCGAGCTTTTGACCACTCGTCCACGGAGGCTGTTATGAATTAACTGAATAAATAATATTAGGGAGTGTTAAAAATATGTAATTATAATGCGTTCTTTTAAAGTACAAACTATCTTCATACCATTTTATTTGCAATATCCGTTCAGTAATTTTATGCGCAAAAGTGGTACAAATGACACAATCACAATACATCTAAACATAAAAGCGTAATTAAAAATTGATAGATATATTATAGGCAGATAATAGAGCTATGTTTAGTAGTAAAATATATATATTTTTATTTTACTACTAAACATAGCTCTATTAGCTCTATCTATTATTTTTTTAATGGACCTATGCTTGAGCCGCAAAACGTACGACCGATCAAGCTTCACCGGACTTGAAGGTTTTTATATCGAAGTATAGAGTTACTATTTTTTACTAACTAAAACCAGAGGAAGGCAGGCTATTATAGAAATATTTAGGAGACTTCAGATTTCACTTGAATAAAAGATTTCGCTTACTGTAACTTCATGAGTCACCACACCGTTGAATCTAGCTTCAGACAAGTATACATCCAAATCCACGTTGACGAAGTGTGGTTGAACACTGTCCTTGAGTCTGTAGGCTGGTTCGTCCAAGTTGGTTTGCCTTGAAGCGAGCATTTCAATACCATACTTCCATTCCGCGAATGGGTTCAGGAAATTGGGCGGGTCTTGAGCAAAGGCTGTCCCGGCGAGAGCCAGGAAAAGTAGAGTGGTGAAACCTACGGTACAATACATAATTCGTCGGTTTTTAATTGCATCAAAGAAATCATATTATACATACTTCATACTTATATTATAAAGAGGAAAGATTTGTATTTTTGTGTATGGTTGTGTGTGTGTGTGTTTGTACAGTCGCGTCTAAAAATATGTATACGTCAGCAAGGGTTCAGAAACATGTACACAGCTATGATTTCAAATTAAGGTATACAGACTTTAGAACCACATATATGTAGTCACGAATTATTTCAAAATATCGTTAACATTCAATGCTTCATAAACATGTCTACACGTTGAAGGACAAATACATGTATCCATCAAATTGACAACTATTAAAAGAAAAGGAAATGGAAATTATTTTACGAGCTTTTTAACCATAGAAAAATTAGAAACTCCTTTAATAGATTATTTTATACGGTACGGGTAATACTGGCCGTTACCTACTTATTTATGAAATTTATAAAAAAATATATTCGGAATTTATATTATGTCATCACATTCACATCACGTGTGAATTGAAAATGTATATGCCGCTGTCATATATATTTTTGTCCTTCAACGTGTAGACATGTTTATGAAGCATTGAATGTTAACGATATTTTGTAACAATTCGTGACTACAAATATGTGGTTCTTATGTCTGTATACATTATTTTGAAATCATAGCTGTGTACATATTTATGAACCCTTGCTGACGTATACATATTTTTAGACGCGACTGTACTGAATAAACTTAAAAACTACAAAACCGATTTCAACAATTCTTTCACCATTACACCATTATTCTTTCACCATTCTCCATTACCACACCTTTCACCATTAGAAAGCTACATTCGCCTTGAATAACACAGGCTACTTTTTACCGCGGGAAAATGCCTCATTCCCACGGGAAAAACTGTTAACGTGTTAATTTATTTTTACTTGATGTCAATGTGTCAACGTAGCCAGACAGTTTGACCAAAATAATAAAAACGTTAGAACGCTAAAACATCTAATAGAGATTACCGGCTTGAGACTTTCTTTTAATTTTGTAAAGTTGTTACTTTGGAACATAATATCTTTGGCTATCAGTGGCATGGCAAGATCGTTATTGCATTGATAATTCGATCGAAGTTCTAATATAACATTTCATATATTTCAAGTCCTTTCAATCTATTGGCTACAATATAATTTAATCGAGTTACTTTGCTGAATAATGAAATATTTTTAAATATTTTTTTCTTCACTCAAAACTATGGATTCACGTAAGTTAATAGCGAACATTTAGTGTATCTAGAAAATTACTATCAGAGTTGTGCAAGATAAGCAATTAGAGATAACCATCAGAATTTTATTTATTTGAATGCAATAAAATTAATACTGGAAGTAATTGAAATTACTATCTGTACCTACGACTTTTGTGATCTTTAGAATATTTACCTATATAAAGTTTAGAAATATGTCACAAGGGTAATGTATTTATTTATTGTTCATTACGTCACTTACAGCCTAATAAAAATTATGTTTTGGTATTTATTAAGTACAGATAAGAAATATTTAGTACAAATTAAGTTTATAATGTCCCCTCTGTTGTACCATAATATATCACGGTCAAGTACATCTGTGCACCAAAATACTTTAATTGGTATGAAAAAAGAATTGTCATACTCATTTTTATAGAATAGAATCATATTTGTTTATTGCAATTATCATAATACCTATAGTACAATAATAACAGGACCCGATAAACCGCTTAAAATTAGCCATAAAACCGGTTTATTCATGAAATAAATAATTAGTCTTTTCTATATCTAAATAACTAAATGGATTATGTTTTTAAATTTTTCAAAGAATAGCGTTTCTGGGAAAAGTGCAAATATTTTTTTAATCTATTAATTAAAATAAGTCAGTGTCGGACTTACCCATCGTCCTAACGGCTTCACCAATTAGCCGACTAAAAAGTGGATATCTACAGTTTCACAACTAAGTATTTATCGCTAATCACATTATTTTATCTTCAGACCAAATAATTTGATTAAATCCATAAAATATTAAACCTTATTATTATCAATGAAATCGCTATCGATAATTTGGGTACAGCAAGTACTCTCCTTATCGTTTACATTAAAAGGAGGATTAAGATCAAAGGTGTGAAGGTATTTTTTTATATATGCGTCAATTGTTCGAAATGTACTATTTGTCACTTATTTTTCACGATGACGGATACATTGAAAATTACTGAGTTTGTCATCATTTCATGCGTCATAACAAATTAGACTGTGTATATTTTATTGCACCTACCGTTATATTGCTAAGCAGTTTGCATATATTTAGAGATGATTCTGATATTTTATTTCAATTGAATCCTTGTGAAGAGTCAGGGTTACAGGAATTTAGGATTTTGATTCCTTAATTGAATTTACTTTTAATCATAATGAATATTTAGTAATTATTTTTAAAACAATAGTTGTTGGTGGAAATTGCTATGAACTTCAGGAATAAAACCGCCTATAGTTTATACTGTTGTGGACTGCATTTCTTATTACTCGTCGATTTCAATAAAAAAATAAATCTTAGTGAGCAACCTATTATTAAAATATCTTATTAATTTGGTATGCGAAACAAAGAAAGAAAGAAAACTTTAAGCGATAAGAAAGAACATTTAGTTCGAAAGTAAAGGGAAAGGAAAAACAGACATTTTTGTAAAAAAAAAAAACAGATAAACCATTTATACTTATTTTTTTATTTTATCTATAGAATAGTGGAAACTGCGGTAATATTTATTAACTAAAGATGATTACTAAATCAATATATATAAAAATCAATGCCACTTTTCGTTGTACTTTTATAACTCAAGAACGGTCTTACAGCTATCCAAACCAAATGTTTAGGCTTTGTTCGGACTATTTAGTAGACGGTTCATGTGAAGTTTTTCTTTTTTTAATATAATCTAATCTCATCAAAATCATGGTTTTACAAAACTGCATAACGCTGCAGTGTGTATAATAAAAAAAATATTTGATTTTGAACATAAAATGAGTTTAAAAATTAGAAACGTCAGTCTTTTTGGTTTATCTGTACATGAGGGAAGAATATGTCATCACATTTTACACACGGTACGACACGGCCATCTAACCCCAAACTAGGCAGAGCTTGTACTATGGGTGTCAGACAGCTGATATACATACATACATATAAATACCTATACAACAACCAGACACAAGCCAAAACACAAGTGCTCATTACAGAATGTTTGCCTGGGCGGGATTCGAACCCGCGACCCTGTGCTTCGAAGGCAGACATACTACCAACTAGGCTACAAGGCCGTAGAATCTGCTTGCTATGTTCGTTTTTTTTCTTAGTTATACTTATTTTTCATAATCGTAATATGTAAGGAGTAGAAATTAAGAGCGGAAATAAGGTATTCAATAAAGTACAGTAATTAAGAATACAATTTACTTTCAAAACAATATAATCAACTCAAATAAGTTAACATTAAAAAATAGATTTTTTTAAACATTTTAATAAATAAAGTTAATTGTAACAGTCACAATCAATGTGATGAAACTGAGGGAAGCAATGTTAGCTGAATCTGGTTCATCAGTTGGAGGAGCTACCGTTGTAGTCACTTCTGGTGCTACAGTCGTTTCATCTTCGAGGTTTGGTATGATATCATCGACATATCCTACTTCAAAGTACGTGGCAAGTTCACCAACTCTATTGTCTGACCAGTCCAAGTTGCTTCTAGCTCCTGCAGCGCCGCTGATTCCGGTTGAGTAAGAAGACTCTCCTATTTCTTCACGGTTCTCCGTAACCCAGGCTTCAAACTGTAAGGTAATTAAAAAGAAGTTTTATTTTTATTTTTCGACACTATCCAATTATGTAAAAAAAAAACTGCTCACTAAATATAATATTGCGAGTATTTAGGATTAATTTTCACTTCACTTCCGTCCTTGAACTTGCCACAAAACCACGGTTGTAGTAAAAAACTATGTTTGTTTCTAAGGGGATTTTTTAATGTAATGAAATGACTAATGAGTCAATTACGTTATCTTAGTAGGCATAAATTATTCTGTTTTTTCCACCCTATTTTTTAAAGAATGTCACTTAGTGTTCTCTGTTATTCTGATTTTGTGTGTCATAAATAACAACAAAATATACAAATAATTTTACCGCTGCAATGTCTTCCTCATAAATTAGCCGAGATGCAACGTAGCTCAGTGGAGTAGCTATACTTCCAAATCTGAAATCATACGTGTCTATGTTAAGTTTCTCTTTTAAAGAATCACAAAAATACATCATTATCTAGCTAGATGGTTCTAGCAACTTACGCGATAGTTGTCTGGTTGATGTTATTCTTCAGCCATTCAAAGACAACCAGTTCGTTACCCTGATTTCCTGCTACAGCAGAGTTTAGTGCTGTAGTGTAGTCTTGAGGTCTGACAGATTCATCTAAAGAAACAATTGCATCGAGGTAACGTTCTAGGCTGGATTCATCGGTAGTACAACCAGCTGCTTGAAGCATCACTACTTGTTCATTTGCTAAATCAGTCTGCAAATATTGGTTCCAGTAGAAGTCCCAATCGTCAGCAGTGCCCTGGCGAAGACCTTCGCAATATACCCAAGGACGCATGTTTGCAGGTATGCTGCATTAAAAAAACAACTAAATTAATCACAATTCCTAAATGTACTTTACTACCGACCGTTTTTTTTTTTTTTGTAACTTACAAGGCTCCATTTCTCCAATTAAGGAAGTTTTGTCTTGCAGCAGTTGTACAACCAGTATGCCCATTGTTGCATAAGAATTGCATAACGTACATTCGCTGTAAGCCATCCATATACGATTCACCGGCAACTTCAGAGAAACCAAGTTTTTGTACCACAGCCGTACTGAGCACATTGTTGATTTCATCCTAGAAACAACAATAATTTGGTGTAATAATAAGTCTACTAATTGATTGATAATATACTTACATAAAAATATTATAAGCACAAATAAAATATTTACCCTTAGATTCTGCAAGCTGTTAGCATCATGGACCACTCTTCTTATGACGAAATTAAATCCTGTAATAGCAGCATCCCATGGGGCATAAGCATCTTCAAATTCTAAGAACGATAGAATATTCATAACTCTGTTATATGGCAGTACTGAAGCTCTTGCGAAAACGAAAAGGTCGTCTACGATCTAGAAAACAATAATAAAATCTTTCATCATGATCTTATTCTTACTTATAGAGTGGATTTATTTGGATTTTATCACGATAATACATTTTTATTAAATTGATTAACAAGGAAATTGCGAAATAAAATATTTTTCTTTTTTCGAGTCGCCAAAACACCCAGATAGTATCGACCCAAAAGCTACACCGAATTGCGTCGTCAGTAGGTAACTTTTATTAAGATAAAATCATACCTGAGCACGGTTGTATTCGTGAATGATAGTTCTTTCATTTCCTCGGAGAGCTCGCGTGATAAGGGCCCAGTTAGTGGGATCGTAGTTAACACGGTAGAAACCTGTAAGGTTAATGTTTTGTTGAAATATCAGTAACCAATATCATAATAGAATCATAGTTCTCATTTTTCTTACCAGTATGCTGTTTGTTAAAGATGACCCATTCATTGCCGACCGTACCCCTCTGCAGTATATACGCTTGATTTGTTAGTACAGCTACTGGTTTTGTGTTTTCAAAGTCTGGCGCTCCTCCTCTAGTCCACGTGATAGGTACATGATAAGTACTAGAAATTGCAGATATTCCCACATTTCTATTAAATCTCGCCTGTAAAATAATTGACATAAAAAAAAAAAAAAGAACCATTATTCTTGTAATTTAGAGTTACCTAGATAGATGCTATTTTTGTGTGTGTGTGTATGTTTGTAATGAATAAACTCAAAAAGTACTAAACCGATTACAAAAAAATTTTTAGATTAGAAAGCTACATTCGCCCTGAGTAACTTATGTTACTTTTTACGGCGGGAAAATGCTTCATTCTCACGGGAAAAACTGTTAACGCGGGCGGAGCCGCAGCGGAAAGCTAGTACAAGTTATAAAGAGAAAAGGTTTGATTGTTTTTTTCTTGGTTTGCATCGAATAGTTCCGAAACTACTGAACCGATTTCAAAAATTCTTTCACTGCTGAGAAGCTAATGTATTTTGAGGAACATAGACAGGCAATATTTTATTTTCAAAAAATTAGGGATCCTTACTAAAACTTAAATAATGTATCCCTAGGTGTAAAAAAATACCAAAAATGTTTCTAATAATTAAATAGGCTCCAAAACTACTGAACCAATTTTGGTGAAACTTGGCAACAAAGATTCTATCTTCACTTCACTTTGGAAAATAACATAAGTTACGATTTATAGCGGGAAAAATTCTCTTTCCCGCGGAAAAAAATGTGAAAGCGGGCGGAGTTGGCACAAAGATAGAATAGACCTAGCCTAAGAACATAGGCTAACTTTTACCGCTGGAAAATTCTTCATTCCCACGGCAAAAACTATAGACGCGGGTGAAGCCGCGGCGGGAAGCTAGTGTTTTATAATTTAAGATAGATTAGAGATTATTACTTGTGTAACAGTCATTCGTCCAGTTCTCTGATCAACAGTAACGGTTAATATCGGATGTCCAGCTTGTTTAGACCAAGACTCAAAGTAGTCCGCAATAGTTATTCCACCATAAGCTGATAAGGCATTATCTTCTGCTGCAGCATTGTGTAATGCTACAAAAAGATCATTCGGCTCGGCAACGTTGTATTCCCTAAAAAAAATATTGTTAAAGAAATCTCAATAAAAAGTAATCAAAACTTTTATAATTGTTATTCTTACCTATCCTTCAGATAAGCCCTCAGAGCCTTTACATAGGTGTCTTCACCTAGCAAATACTGAGTCATACGTAGAATCGATGCGCCTTTAGCATAGGTGATCGTGGAGAAATGAGCAGAAACTGTTGTAGGATCTTCAACACTTGGGTCAGTAAGAGGATGAGCACTATCGAGAGAATCACTTAACATAGATACATGCAATTGTTCTGTAATGAAACGAGTTTCATATCCCAAATCCGGAGCAACCTAAACAGAAACAGAATCCTATTATTGACATAAATAATTCTTATCAATTATGTTTCTGACTAACCCGCACGGGGCCATCGTTGTTGACTAAGCCCATTCACACTGATTTCAGAGTAGGCTCCAACCCCTCGGTTAAACACATTCAATACATTTAAACTTTTTCTTATGTTATTACAAACACTGATGGTACTTACACTGATGACGAAATTCATCGCCCTTTACATAACGTTTTTAATATAATTCAAAACTTGACTTGAATAAAAAAAAATGCAAGGATCTTTATATTATTCTACAGGGTAGATGTAGGGTAGAATAAGTTTTACATAGACTAGACTTTTTTTTTACAAATTAGGCTCGTGACTCCTTTGAAAAGTCGTTTTATTCTCGTATTTGAATTAAAGACGCAAAATATATTTTAATATGCAGAAACAATTAATACTCACCCTAGCGGTCAAATAGTACTGGTAAAATCTAGCAAATCCTTCATTTAGCCATAAAACATCCCACCAAGCACAAGTGACAAGGTTTCCAAACCACATGTGTGCAATTTCATGAGAAACAATATTAGCTACACGCTGTTTATAGAAATGATTTGAGTTAAGTTCATCATATAGGATTAATGCTTCTCTAAAAAAATAAATCGGAAATCAAGAATCAATCTATTAGTTTCTTTCCAAATATTTTGTTGTTATTTTTTAAACTTTAAAAATGTACCTGTAAGTTAACAGACCCCAGTTTTCCATAGCACCAGCTGAAAAATCTGGTATAGCAGCTTGCTTCATACTCATATTGGTAGCCATAGAATAGTAAGGAAAATCAGTATATTCTTCCATTTCAGCTAAAAGAGCTTCTCCAATTTCAAGAGCCCATCGTCCAGTATCACCAATATTGTTGCGGGCATAAATATCAAAAGGCCTATCGGTGTCGTTATTTGTTTCAACTCTGTTGTAGTGCGATACAATGAAGGCCAACAAATAAGTTGAAGTAGAAGGAGTTCTGTAGAAAGACTCTGAAATCTTGCCGCTTTCCAATACCACACTGAAAAATAATTTGTCAGTGGCCATTTTTGGAAATTAAAAAAACTTAGAAAGTGGTCAATGCCGAATGAAGAGAACAAAACTTTATCAAAAATTATGACTTTTCCGTCAAATACTTACGTTTCTCTAATAGGCATGTTGGAAATAGTAGGGCTAAAATCTGCATCTCTAATTATTGTAATGTCAAACGTAGCCTTAAATCCTGGTTCATCGTAACAGGGGAATGCCTGACGAGCATGACCAGGCTGGAATTGTGTTGTGCCCATCCACCTGTAATTATTTTATGTATGTTATTTGCTTTGCTAGTTTTGATTTGATAGTCAAAAAGGACAAGGGTGAGAATAAGTCTTTGAAGGCCTGTAATATCAATAATGAAAATTAACAAGATAATGTATCATGCGTCACGAATCTCTTTTAAAAAAGTTTATTTAATTATTACTTGCCGTTTGCCTGTGCTGTCGTAATACCAACTTCTGTAAAATCCTCTCATGTTTTCATTAATATTTCCTGTGAAGCTTGCTCTTATTACATATTGCGTATTCTGAACAAGTGACTGCGTAGTATTTATTCTTAAAAAGGAATATGGCATTTCACATGTGAAATCTTGGCCACCAACAGTAATGTCTGATGTAGCATCATTTGCAAGGCTGACAGTCAGTGTTTCTATGGTTAGGTCATTGCAGTGCAGCACTATTTCGTTTATGTTACTTTCCATAGCAGTTATGTAAATCACAACCGATCCATCAAAGGTGAATGGTTCCACGTTTTGTGGAGGATTTTCGAAATATGGCGTTAAAGTAACTTCATAATGCTGAGGGCGTGTAGTTTCGGGAAGTCGGTAGCCTGTATTCCTCATAATGCGGTAGAATTCATCCCATTCATCTTCGGGTATCGGTAGAGGGCTCAAGGTTAAAATGCCCTGAATCAGTGCAACACTTACTAGGAGGAACCACCAGCGAAAGGCCTAAAAATTTACCTCAGTTAAATCAAGAAGAATTGGAATAATCCATATCATTACAGAAATAAAAAAAATACATTATAAGGTTTTTAATTTTACGTAGTGGTGTTCTTTTCATTTAATTTGTTGAGTTGTTTATTGTGATATTTATGTATTTACTATAAAACGAATAGATTGACACTTACCATATTGCTGCTGGTCCCACAAAACAATAAGAAATGAAAACATTTTTGGTATATACCTATCGTTTCAAGTAATATCTAATCAAAATTATATGTGATTAATTATCTTGAAACCAATAGTATATCTATATCCTTTTAAATAGGCAATAATTTTAAACCTTCTGCTTTACAATACCTACTTTAAGAAAATACTCGAGCAAAATGTTGCTATGTAAAATGTTCAAATGATATGTTTGTGATGCTGATGACCTTATACTTGTAAGCTTATAACCCACAAGATAAGAAGAATAGATTTTAATTTAACTTGTAACATAAGGCTCTTTGTGTTACAATTTGTTCAAAATTATAAGCTGTTTCTAATGACCATCCTGCAATCTATTATCGCATCATGTTTCTTTCTGACCTGTTTATAATTTGTAGAGAAATATGCCTCATGCAAAACTTCAAACATGGTGGAAAATATTATCAATAACTATTTTAGTAAGTATGCTTTAATTAACTTCTTGGTTTTTACAAAATAAATTGTGGTGCGTAAGCAAAATATTTATTTAGCAAAATATAAGGCTCAAAGTTGTTTTAAGAACATTTTTAAGCCGGAATATTTAAGTTTTTGTTTATAATGTTTACAATTAATTTATAATTTAGTGAGAAATTAAAAAACTATAGTCTTAACACAACATTTTATTTATATAAATTATTTTAAGTACAAAAAGTTCTCAAAACAGTAACAAGTTATAAATCAACAAGTTATCACATCTGTAGTTTACTTTACATAATTTATTCTTACACCTAGCGTTACTTTACATTTTAGAAAACAATGTTAGCCATTACTGCCAATACGACAAGGGTCATGGAAAGGATTGAGCTGGCTGCCGAATCAGGAAGTTCCGGAGCAATAGGTTCTACAAGCGCTGGTCTTGCTACGGTTGTTGTAGCTATAGGTGCAGCAGTAGTAGAAGACGTTGTAGAAAAGTCATCGCCTCCCCCAACGATATATTCGTTAATGTCAGCAGATACAGTTTGAGCCCATTGTATGCTCTCACGCGAAGATTCAGCATCATTAGCGATCACTGCAGCTTGGTCACCAAGTACGGCTGAGTTCGCTGTCACCCAATTTTGATACTGTAAGGCAATAAAATCTTTAATACTTTTATTGAAATAAAATTGCTGGCTCTAGCCTATTTTTATTAGCTTATTTTTGGGATTATTGTTTTAAAATGAGGTATATTCTTAATGTAGCCGACCCTATCTTATTGCCAACTATTTTTGCAATCCGTTTCTTCTTGGTGTGAAAACAAAATGCAATGAAAACGAAAGAACTGACTCCCGCATTTATTTTACAATGTTTAATTTTTAAAGATTGCTACATGTTTAACGATGTTTTTATTGCACGTGATGGACTTTTCTACAATAAGTTAAATTTGATATGTCCTTGTCCAAGTAAAAGTTGATATTATGTTCTTAATGATATTTACTTATAATATTGCTTATTCTTAATAATTTCAGCTATATAGGTGCGGAGGCGGAAAATAAAAAGTCCCAGCTACATTCGCATTTATAAAATTGGAGTTCTTACCGTTGTAATATCAGCTTCACTTCGCAGTCTAGATGAGATATAGGAAAGAGGGGTCCTCGCTCCGTTGAAACTAAAACAAAGGTTACAATTTTAATCTAACTCGCACATCCATCATTGATCAGGATTACAGATTAATGAGCACGAAAAATTGTTTTAGATGAGTATAAAAAAATTGCTCTAGTATTTTAAATCATTAAATAGTGAGTATAAAATATAACTTACGCATTAATCATAGTTTGTAAGTTGTTGCCGATACTAAGGTAGTTCATGACGAACAAGGTGTTGGCTTCGTTACCAGTGACGGCGCTGCTCCAGGCCTGTGTGTAATCTTGTGGGCGAATGATAAAGTTGTCCTGGATGATGTTGTCAAGGAACCTGTTACATACATCAGATGATCAAATTATAAAGTTTGTAGCAAAAACAACACAAAATAATGATAAATAAAAAAAGCAATAAATATTAAGGAAGCTATGGTTGAGTTTAACACTTACGTCGTTAAAGAGGCACTATGAGGACTGCAACCGAGAATCATAAGAAGTGTGATCTTTTCAGTATAAACGTTGTGGTTTAAGAATCTGTTCCACATTACAGTGAAGTCAGCTTCAGTACCTTGACGGAGACCATTGCAATACACCCAGAAGCGACTATCAGCTGGAACCCTGTATCAATAGTATTTGGTTAACATTGAAAATGTAAATAATTACTCAAGCAATCAGATAAAATATTACATGGATGTTGACAGTAGTAGAAATAATTTCTCAGTTTAGAAGGAAATTTTAAAAGTAAAATGTAGGTTAGAAAAGATGAAATAGATGCATGCATGCAATTGAATAAGGACTATCGAAGAATTAAATACTCACTCAACGCCCTGGTCAACTAAAGCGCGGAATTGGGTTAAAGCCGCTTGTCGGCAAGCAGCAACGTTCATGTTACACATGAATGGAGACAGTTGATAACGAAGGTATGATCTCATGAAATTTTCATTAGCAGTTGGATAGTAAGTAAGGTCATTCATGACAGCAGCAGCCCAACTAGAAACCACGGCCTGAAAGTAAATAAGTACATTTAATTAGAAGGATAAATAATGGGTGAGCTCTTTTAACAAAAAGGTATAGAAATAAGGATTTAGGAAATATTTTTTGAACTTACATCTAATTGAGTCAACTGTGTGGTTCCTTGCAGTCGGTTCCTAATCCAATTTAAACCAGTCACAGCAGCAACCCATGGTGCATAAGAGGTTTCAAATTCAAGGAACGACAGTATGCTGAATGCTCTCGTGTAAGTCATAAGACCAGAGCGAGCAAATTGGAAGACATCGTTGACAATCTAGAAAAAATGCAATTAACATTGTTAAAATAATTGTAATCAAATACGAATAAGAGATTTAAAATTAAAGTTTTATACACCTGAGCTCTGTTGTATTCATGAATTGTAGTTCTTTGTGCACTTCGTAGAGCAAGAGTAATGAGATCCCAAGTATAGTCGTCGTAGTTGACCCTGTAGAAACCTGTATTCATATAGATAATATAGTATTCATAAAAATATAAAAAAATATCTATAACAAAGTTGATAATATTTTAGTATTAATTAAGAATAACCTGTTTGCTGCTTGTTGAAAATAACCCATTCATCTCCAATGGTTCCACGGTCGATAACAGTAACTGTATTTGTAAGGATGTGAGTTGGCTTAGTATCAGCGAAATTAGGGTTACTGGCTGTAGCAAACGTAATGGGGACGATATAGTTATTAGCAATCGATGAGTATCCAGTGTTGATAT
This sequence comes from Teleiodes luculella, assembly GCA_948473455.1. Lineage (NCBI taxonomy): Eukaryota > Metazoa > Arthropoda > Insecta > Lepidoptera > Gelechiidae > Teleiodes > Teleiodes luculella. The sequence continues at coordinate 12,655,203 of OX419589.1, forward strand.
TAAAGCGACGCTGTAAAAATAATACATATTTTAATAAACCGCTCTACACCAACTTTCAATTATTTAACTAGTCGAAACTTACTTGAGTGATAGTCATGAGGCCAGTCGTGTGGTCAACTTGAACGTTAAGAACAGGATGTCCAGGCTGTTCTGTCCAAGAGTTGTAGTACTCAATGAAATCGAAATCAGATCCATATTGCTGAATGGCATTTTGAGAAACACCAGCAGATTGCAGCTCCGTAAAGAGGTCTATCGGAAGAGCAGTGCCGAAAGCTCTATGTAAATAAAAATAGTGCTTTATTTACTCAACAATGTTTGTTTTTCAAACTAATCTTTATTATCAGACGTTGCTTGGTAGTAGACTTTTTTAATAAATCAAAGCGTTGTTGAAAATATTGATATCGTCAAAAATGGGTTTAATTTTTACCTGTTACTCAAATAATTTTGTAGTCCAAGTCTGTGTACTTCAAAACCAAGCAAATGCTCTGTCATTCTAATAATAGCTGCTCCTTTGTTGTAGCTGATTGTTGAAAACATAGCGCTGACAGCAGCTGGACTTCCTACGCCAGGATTTGAAAGTGGTTGAGGGTTGTTGGCAGAGTCAGTAAGCAGTGAAGTGTGGACTTGTTCGATGATGAATCGAGTTTCAAAACCCATTTCAGTTTCAACCTAAAAAATGTTTCTTACAATATATTTTCTTCAAAATCAATGAAATTATTTCAGTGTAACAGATTAGGTATAATACTAAAACTACTAAACTGTAACTTACCCAGTGAGTAAGGAAGTACTGATAGTATCTGGCAAAACCTTCATTAAGCCAAAGAACATCCCACCAATCATTTGTAACAAGGTTTCCAAACCACATATGGGCTATTTCGTGAGACAAAATGTAGGCTATGATTTGTTTGAAGTATCCACTTGTATGAACTTCGTCGTACAAGAGGTACGCTTCCCTGGTTGAAAATTAAAAATATAAGTAGGTATGTAATATTTTTAAGGTATTGAAATGCGATGCTCTGTTTATCTGCTGATCTAGTGTTTTACCTGTATGTGAGCAAACCCCAGTTCTCCATAGCACCAGCACCAAAGTCAGGAATAGCTGCTTGCGTCATTTTGATGTTATCAACGGTGAAATAGTCCCAGCCTGTGTGCTCACTCATAGCTGCCAGTAAGTCTTGACCTACATTGAAGCTGTAGTCTCCTTGGCCAGCCTGTATTGCTCCAGGTCTCGCTATTACTTCGTAGACCAGGTCATTGTTTTGGAAGTATTCCAGAGATTGGTAGTTAGCTACAATGATAGCTAACAAATATGTTGACATAACGGGAGTCGTGAAGTAAATATCATCTTGCCAGCCACTAAAATTTTATAAATAAAACAACACTTATTTTTTAATCTCTTTCTAACAAGACAAGCTTAAAAAAATCTAACTGAAAAGAGAAAAACTTACTTGACAGCGACAGTTGTTTCTCTAATTCTCATGCAGGACCAGCTTCTAAAACCGACTTGACGTCTAATGGTGATGTTAAAGGTAGCCTTGAATTTAGGTTCGTCGTAGCAAGGGAACGCATATCGACCAGCTGTAGCCTGGTACTGTGTGGAAGCCATCCAGCTGCAAGTAAGTAATTGAAAAAATGTTCAGATTTTTAAGTCAAGCACTTTAAATGGCACTAGGTATATCAAAAGACTGTGCATAAGGTATTATAGTTACTACATTTCAAGGTATTATATTTGTCTCGCTTTAAATCGATCTGCAGGCAATTGAAGATTGTCTTTGTATTGATGAACCTACGAATTCTTCAACATAGATTACTAAATTATTATGTACAGAAGCCAGCACATGCGGTTGGACATACGCACTATGAAATTCACCCCTATCGCTACAGGAGCTCTCAAGGCCAACATGTCCAGCCGCACGTGCTGGCTTCTGTACTATTGTGCTAGGTATGGTAAACAAATAAATGGTCCAATTTACGATAAACAATTTTTAGGAATTTAAAATAGAATAATAATATTAAAATATTATGTAAACTGCTTACCTAACAGCTTCAGTTGGTGTGTTCCTGTACCAACTTGCGTAAATACCATACATGTCTTCACGCATATTAGCTCCAAAAGTAATAACCAGAAGGTATGTTACTGGATTCTCTGCATTGTACTCCAAATTTATATTGGGTCTGATTCTCAGGAAATGATACAATTCCTCTGTAGCATTAGTAACAGGTATATTTACATTATTGAGACTTAGTTGAATATTATAGATTTCATGGTGACTTGAATGAAGCACAATTTCGTTTACGCCAGCTGTGGTTGCTTGGAGGTAGATTTCGACTGTGCCTTCATAGGCTAGTCTGTTTGGATCTAAATCTATAGTCCAGAGGACGTTGTAATGTACTGGAATTGTGGTATTCGGTAGACGATAGGGATTTGTAGTCCAGTCATTGTATAATTCAATGTTGGAGAAGGAATCCATGTCTTCGAAGACTTCTCCTTCAAGTCTTTCATCGCCGAATATTGTGTTCTTAATGTTTCTTCTAAAAGATGTGTCAGGAATTGCTGTGGCGCATAGCACAGCGGCGAAAAGAACAACTAATTTTAGAGTCGCCATCTGTGGAGCAGCCAAAATAATAATAATCATTATTTTTTTTTGCGCTGGATTTTGTCTTTATAATGTTTTTCATTTTTTCTTTCAGCTACGAAACTTTTCCAATTAAACTACAAAAACAGAAGTAAGTATACAACGTTTCATTGTGCATTCATGAATTTACCTAGAGTACTATTAGAGCACTTTTATTGTTTTCAACAGACGGTATCTGTTAAAAAAAAAAGTAATAACTAGTGTACTTTTCTTGGTTAATTGTATACTGTTTTGGGTAAATTCACTTTAGGCTAAATTCTCACTTGTATTTTTCATATCACACTTAGATATCTATGTTTTATTGTGATTAAGATTGGTAGACCGGCAATGTGAAATGCATCACGATAACAATCCATAGATAATACCAATTTCAAATCTAAATTACACAAGTGGATGCGATAACATTATCAAAAAAATTAAGTCTCTAGGTAGGAATGTAAGCAATAACATTTCGATAATTCTTAGGTACTGTATTTTCCCGAGCATGGCAATGTAATAATTTTGACCGGTTTGCATTAGTATACTTATTAATATCAAAAACTAAACATTCTTCACTGATGACACGCGATACAAAACATACAACAAGCACGCTCAACTTAACACTATAAAATTATTAAGAAGCGATAAGCGACTTAACGAACCATAACTGAACTTCGACCCTTGAACGCTAAAACAATAAACTGTAAAGTTTCATTACCTACGAAAAATTCCACAATTAACTGTTTAAATTTATTGTTTTGAAATATTTATATCGAAAAGTTTAATTAAAGCTATGTCGAGTGTCTAGAATTTTGATATAAACCATGTACTGTCTGAGTAGGTACGTGTCTGAGAACGTACCGTGTTAAACATGAAATAAATATCATTATTGTCTTTACTAAATTATTAAGCTTGCAGCAATATTGTACATCCTTATTCACGATGTCTCGAGTTGAATGAAGACAAATCAATATGGTAACTTGATTAAGATCTTTGACTGTGCGAAAGAAATTGTTTATGCAAAACTATTCTTACAAATCAAGTAGGAAGTGTAATTCAGACTTACCTTTTTGACGAAGGCGACGGCACCAACTGGTCACCAAAGCGCCTACAAAGTGGATTAAAATAATCAAAATTATTGTATTAAACTGTTTCAGTACATCTTTTAAAATCGATAAAACAAAATATCATTATGATATCGTATCAGTGTGATAAAACTTTACAAGACCCAACAAATTTACGGCAATGACGTTATGTCTGACTAAGTATTCTATGACTGTACCTCATAGTATGAATAATTTAAAAAAGTCCCTTAAATCTCTAGATCCGTGATCAAAACTTTGATAGCTTTTCTAGATAAAAAGGATTTAGGTTCATGTTACCTGTAAACCCTTTTATTTTAAAAATGATGACTTGCCGTTTTTGGAGTTTGTAGTAGAGTCAAAGATAAGATCGTTAAAAATTGCTACCAATTAAAGTTCGTTTATTTTTTAGCAAGCTTTGAGGCGCTTGTAGGTCCCTAACAAAGGTGTGAATTTTCTGTCGAAAAATTGTAAACAACCTTTTGTAAAATCAATGGGTTTTCTACTGTGTCTTTACAACTTTACTTAAAAATATATAATTTGCGAATTTTATCTGATGATTGGTTAAATACCTTGTACCAACCAAATGTTTCCTATTGTAACATTAAACATACAGCTTTATTTCGTTATGATTTTCTGGTATTTATGTATGTATGTACCTATATTATATTTATTTTAGTACCTATATGTATATTTTATCTATGTAGTTTATATAATTTAATTATCGTTATATAATATTATAATAATAATATGCATTTGATTTCATGTAGCTAGGTATAATTGAATTTTTTTCTTAAACCCTATTTCGCTGCACTTTCTTGTCTATCTCAAAATTATTTTTATCAATTTTCTCTAACTAGCGTATAGATTGGCTGAAAAAGATATCTGCGTAGATATAAGCTCGCCTTTGTTGTGAAAATTCTGACTGATGTTGTTTTTTATGTGTGCAATAAAGTAGGTACATAATAATATATTATATAGTCATCATCAGCAGCCGAAAGGTGGTCACAGATAGCGAACGTAAAATCAATACTTTGTATATATTTTAATGGCATGGCATGTATTGTCATTTAAACTATACAAAATAATACAAATATTATATTATTATAGGAATAAATGTAATATTGAATAGTCTTCAAAACAATTGAACTGAAAGGTAGAATTACTAACCTTGAAGAAGAATTTTGTAGGGACTATGGCAAAACTAACTTTGAAGAGTAAAAATAAAACAGTGTATTATTAATACAAACCTGATTTTATTTGATAAATTTTAATACAATGTATACTTACTTAATATAATGCTGTACTTATTCATAGTATTCATTATTATTTACACGTTTAATAAAATAATAATTGTTGTATAAATACAAAGAAAATTATTACAATAAATTAGGCTAACCTGATGACTTGATGCAATCATTTCAAATATGTATTATTCAAAAATACTGTTGCTGTTTTTTTTAACATCGCTCAAAATATAAAAAATGAAATGAAAATATCTAAATTTTATGTGCGTATGCTTAAATGCACTTTAAAAATAATGAACCACTCTTTTAAATTAATACTTTTTCCTCGTAAATTAATGCTCTAGCAATAATATATTATTTTTGTAGCATCATAAGAAAAATTATAATTTCACCAAATATTTTAAACTGATAAATAATAATACAAAATTAAATTATTCTTGTTTTCATCAAACAAATTTTTGCCTACATAACAGATGAGCAAGATGTGCATAGTATTTTTTCCAAGTCTCAGATTTTACACCTGAAAAAGTTTAACTATATTTGGCTTGACTATTATACATCCCTTAAATTTTCTTGAAACTATTACTTTATCGTTTATTGAATCTAAATTAAAGTAAGTAATATTAAATTATTTTTATACAACATTATATTGTTAGTCTATTAAGTGTTTAGAGTCTAAGTTTTCCGTGATATTATTTTAAACCAAATGATTTCATTGTACGAAGTTAAAATAATTTGTAACACAATTACAACCTTTAAATATTGGTGTAAATCAATGAAAAAAATGTACTTTATATTTAATACTTAAATGACTAGTATAAATTATACAATAAAAGTTTATACTTAAAATAGGTAACAAAAGAAGAATTTTTTTTATATAACTAATTATGTACGTCCAGCAAAATTTTTGGAAACAAGAGTATCCTACCGACTGCGCCATAAATAAGTATAATTTTCATCTAATTTAGACTTAGAGCAACGCGGGCCTTCCGTACCGGAAAGCCGGCGTTGCTCTAAGATTTTAGATACCGATTTTGCAGTGATGTTCATAAACCTTATCCAAAAAAGAAGATTCAAGCTTAAAACCTTCAATACAGAATTCTTGCTTCGTCGTATCGACTATTTGAGGTCAATTATTCGTCTTACGTGACATTTTCTTTGCATAATGTAATTCCTATGTGTCAATCATTTAAAATAATCTGGAAAAAATCGTATTTTACTCAATATTTGCTGGGCTCTATGAAATCTTATTAGGTAGGTAGGTATGGAACTCTTTAGACTATTGCTAAACTATTGAAAGTTTACACGTTCAGCTCAGTATTCACTCAAAGGTTCAATATTAGATGGTTGGCACTTATTTTGTGAGCTAACATCATACGTACCAATAAGACTCATACATAATATTATAATTACCTACTTTTGTTTTACGAATTGCACTTATCTACTTTTACACTTTTACATACCTGTTTTGATTTAAATAAACTGAAGTCGGAATAAAGTGCAATCTGCTGTGCATTAGAAAGAGATGATTGGTTATTGATTATTCGGAAAAAAGGTCATTTTTATGCCTTTTCGGTTTTCGGTTTCGTTTAATTTGTGAGTTCTTCGACTAAACACCTTAATTGATATTGTAATAAGCCCCATCCTTCCGAAACATTTATCCACTCACGTGGCCCTAGGGGCTTAGTCTATTTCAGTTTATAATCAAGCTTCTCTTTCTCCTGTACAGTAAATTGTAAAAGAAATGTTGCACTAGATAAAATCCGACTTTTTTAGACGTAAGCCACACTAGATCGGGCAAGAGAGTTTGTGTTGTGAATGGCCAGTTTTAATTTTATTCTCTCGTCATGACTAGTGTTATGCCTCCAAGATAATATTCTTATCTGTGCCGGGAATTTTCTCAATTAAACTTGCCGTTTAGGCTAGCTAGACGTGGTCAAGCGGGTTACTATTCCAATCCAGCCGATCCCACTGACTCGTCCAAGCTAGTCTAAATGGAATGAAGAAATCTTAGTAAAGGAATTTTCCCGAGAACGACATATCAATAGGCATAACCGTGCTATATTAGTACCGTGTCGGCACATTGCGTCTTTGCTTTTTCTATAATATCGTAACTTTCCCGCTACCAAACCGTGCTCCGTTTCATTATATGGGGCTTACGTCCAGCTTAAAACTAAATTACAAAACACCGTAATATATTTGTATGAACACTTGAATCATCTAGAGCGCAGTCACGCGCTTTGTGCGGCGGAGCGAGTAGGGCTTGAGTGTAGAAGCCAGTCGATTATGGTTTGGTAGTTAGATCGCATCCACTGCACATTGGCTGCAGTTCGCTCCACAACTTGTTGCACCGGTCGGCCTAGCTCACTGCAGTAGTCTTTGATGAATCGTTTTAGCTGGAATATAAATGGATAGGTTAGATTACATTTAAAAGTTTTTATACCGGCACAAAACTATGATGAAATTGTTAGATGATTGTTGTTAGTAATTTTCTTAAGTGAAAATATTGTATTCATAAAGAAATAGAATGGATGTGTAATGTGTATGTCAGCGTTTCTTCACTACATAGTATAAAATAAAGTCGCTTTCTCTGTCCCTATGTCCCTATGTCCCTATGTCCCTATGTCCCTCCCTTTGTACGCTTAAATCTTTAAAACTACGGAACGGATTTTGATGCGGTTTTTTTTAATAGATAGAGTGATTCAAGAGGAAGGTTTATATGTATAATACATGCATAATATACTGAAGGATAACCCACAATAACCATTTTCCCGTGCGGAGCCGGGGCGGGTCGCTAGTATTTTATATTATCATCCTTCGTCTCCTGAAAGACATCTTTCAGAAATAAGCCTGTTGTATCGTGTTAAACATTTTGTGGTATTATAATTTTTCAACTATTCTTGAAATGTACGAGAAAGTTATTAAATAAATTAGTTAGTTAGTTAGTTATTAATTAAGTTAAGTTTTCAAAACCAAACGGTTCTACAAGATGCGATAAAAAAACAGATCTAAAATAAGTAGCAACAAAATTTTCTAAAATGTGCAATAAAAATTTTTAAAATATAAAATTGTGCAATCCTGGATTACTTGTAATAATCTTATCACTTTTTTCCATTAAAGCGACATAAATCCATAACGATATAATAATATAAGTAAATAATGCGATAATGAATAAAAAAATATGTATATGTTTGTCTACAAAACGCTCTAAATGGTCATATTATTAATAATAATATGCGTTTATACGCATCATTCATTCATTTATTCATTAATTCATTCCTTATTAAATGTTTGTTTTTATCTACATAACGTATGTATGAAACCAATTTATGCTAGGAAAGATAAAACGACATCAAAATATTTCTAACATCGTAATTAGTCATGTTAGGGCAAATTAACTACACGAAATACATAATAAGAAAAGTATATAAAAAAACGTGAGCGCATTACTGATGTATTCAAAATAGAACCAGAAAATATTTTTTATTTTGTACTACGGTCACACATACATAAGCATTAATAAAAATGTTGTATAAAATGCAGTAATAATAATATGTAGGTAGGTATGTGTAAATGAAAAAAAAAAGTTCCTTCTATATAGAAATAAAAGTGAATAAAAAACTTCGAAGTAAGTTCATACCTCTTCAAATTCATGTGGCTGATTCAGCCTTCTCGTCACCACTTTCACTATTGAGTTGAGGGTAGAAACAGAACCGACACTGAAACAAAATATGGCAAAAATTAATACTAATGTAAAAAAAATACGCCAAAATAAAGCTTTTTATATCTCTCTTATAAAATACTAGCTTTCCGCCCCACGGCTGCGCCCGCCTTAACAGGTTTTCCCGTGGGAATGAGGTATTCTTATAATTAAAGGTTAAGGTAATTTTATAAAATTGCTCCAGCTGTTTATACGTGAAGAAGTAACAAACATACACTTTTACAAAATTTATAATATTAGAGTGATTTATCACGAGGCTATATAGCAACAGAATTATATAAAATAGTTAATTTGTAACTTTTGCACATTCAAAATTACTTACTTAAGTCAAATTAAGTTACATTTAGTGGGTAGTTCAGCAATTAGCACGTGCTATATTCTGTAAAAAAGAGCTTGCCGAAGAACCTCCACAGCCGTTACATCTAACTGACTCTCCATCCATTTTGTATTATTTCCATGTTTATAATTCTTACAACTGGAACTCTATTTCGACATTATCTTATGATACTTTCAATCCAATCACAATGGTCGTGTGATTCCGTAACAAAAAACATTTTCCATATGGAATGGGCCTGTTAGAGCGACTAGTGATTTAGATTTAGATTTAGATTTATTTATTTGCTTAAGATACGGTCACAAATCAATGGTCTTAATGTAACTTATTTTAGGTCTCACATATCTAGCCTAGGACAGCATGCAAACATTAGTCAAACTTTATCTTATAAACAACACATTAAAATCTCGAAATCTCTTTGAAGTCCAAAAATTCACGAATAGAGTAAAATATATTCTGTAATAGCCAAGCCCGGAGAGACTTTTTAAATGTTGATTTGTTATTTGATTGTTTAATTGACTGTGGTACTTTGTTATATATTTTTATGCACATTATGTAGCAGTTTTTCCTAAACCGAGTACTTCTTGGAACAACCTCACTTACAAGATCATTTGGATTTCGTAATTTTTTCTCAGTAGCATCCTTTTTTTGTAGAAATAATTGTAAATGTGATTTAACAAATATTGCAACTTCAAGAATGTATAGACAGGGGAGTGGTAATATATTTAAGCTTTTAAAAAGTGGCCGACATGGAGAATCTGGTGGAACATTAAAAATTGCTCTAATACACTTTTTTTGTGCTATGAAGGCCTGTTCTATCTTTGTACTATTACCCCATATCAAAAGCCCATACCGAAGAGTAGACTCAACATACGCATAATATGCCATTACTGCCGTCTTTTTGGACGTTACTTTAGTTAATTTAAATAGGGCAAAAGTAAATGAATTAATTTTATTACACACAAACTCTACGTGATCTTTCCAGTTGAATTCTTGATCAATCTGTATTCCTAAAAATTTCGTTTTAGTCGTCTGTTTTATAGTCGCATTATTATATATTAAATTGAGATCATATGTATTATTGAAATTGATATAACATGTTTTATTCAAGTTAATCTTCAAGTTATTTTTTTGAAGCCATGTTATGACCGATGATAAAACAGTATTAACTTCATTCTCGTGCCATTTTAGAGTCAGTTTTTTTGAAGTCGATACTATTATAGTAATGTCGTCAGCAAACAATAGAGTTCTGTATTTCATGAATTCTGGAAGATCGTTAATGTAGATCAGAAACAGAAGAGGACCTAAAATACTTCCCTGTGGTACACCGAATTCAGTATGTTGAGTGTCAGATCTATAGTTTGTCAGAATATATTTAGGGTCTAATTGTGTCACTTCTACAGTTTGTGATCTTCTTTCTAAGTAGGTTCTTATCCAGTTAAGTGCTGGTCCTCTAATTCCTAGTTGTTCTAATTTTACTAAAAGTATCCCATGGTCCACGTAGTCAAAGGCTTTTGACATATCAAGGAAAAGTACACTAGTGTATTCATTGCAATTACGACTTTTAAGTACATGATTAACTAAATTAAAAGTAGCAAGGCTTGTAGATTTATTCTTTTGGAACCCGTATTGATCAGGGTGTAAAATGTTACATTTGGTGAAATATGAGGTTAATTTGGAATGGAATGACCTTTCGTATATTTTCGAAAAAACGGGCGGAATTGCCACTGGCCTATAGTTATCTATTACGGTTTTTTTCCCTTGCTTGTGCAATGGTTTTATTATGCTTTGTTTAAGTTTTTCGGGAAATATTCCAGATTCTAATGATAAGTTAATGAGGTATGTTAAAATTGGAGCAATTTCATGTCTGCACGATTTAACTATTTTTGTAGATATGTCATCAAATCCGACTGAATTAGTATTTTTTAATGTCAAAATTATTTTTAAAATGTCGCTTATGTCAATAGGTGATAGGTAAATAGATGTCAATTCATATTTTTTATTAGTATTCTCACATTCATTATTTCTATTATATGTCAAATTTATAAAATGATTATTAAAACTATTTGCTATAACATTAGGATCAGTAATATTTTTATTATCGCATATTAGTTCATTTATTTCTTTAGAAATATATTTGTTTCCTATCTCATTATCTATCACATTCCAAGTTGCTCTTCCTATATTAGTTTTATTATTTGTTATGTATTTCATATTAGCATGTTTTTTGGCGGTGTATACGCACTTTTTTAGTAATTTACTATAATTATTATATCCTTTCTTGTCATAATTTGTTTTAGTCTTGTAATATTTGTACCTCAGTATTCTCTTGATTTTAGTACTCTTTTTTATACCTTTAGTTAACCAATTAACTTTTGTGTTCCAAAAAATTTTTTTTTCAAATTTTGGAAAGCATAGATCATACAGTAGACGGAAATTATCATAGAATTCATTAAAAGCTTTATTTGCATTGTTTTCTGAGTATATTGATCTAAAAGGAAAACTTATCAAGTAATTTCGAAATTTTAAGATGTTATCTTTACAATAATCTCTTCTAATTACATGTATAAATTTCGGTGTATTAATCTTAGATGTGCATTTCAAGTTAACTTTAAGTACCTGAGCAGTATCATGATCAGAGAGCCAAAGAGGTAGAGTGTAACCCTGTCCTCGTTTTATACTACATATGATGTGATCAATACATTTTTTTCCTTTGGTCGGTTCTCGTATATGTGATTTCATATTGAAATTCATTAAGATATCATTTAGTCTTAAAGTTTCACTATTACATTCATCTAACAAGTCTATGTTTAAATCCCCAGCTATAACTAGTTTTTTTTTCGGGTATTTTTGTCTATATTTATAAAGTAAATTTTCAAGTTTATTAAAGAAACTATTAAGATAAGATTTCTTGTGTACTGGGGTGCGATATAAGCAAACTACAATAAGGTCAACATGCGGAATTAACACAGCGCAGGATTCGAAAATACTTCTAGATGAAAGATTGTCGAATAGTGTCACTACTTCAAAAGGTATTCCTTTCTTTATAAAAATACAAGATCCACCTCTTCTTACACAGTTTTGATCTCTACAATATGCCGATGCCAGTTCATAATTGTGTATTTGAACATTTCTTAGCAAGTACTTTTTCAGAAATGGTTCCGTGAAACATAAAACGTCCGGTATAGTGTGAGTTTTTATTTCATTTAATGTGGTTACTATTGTCTCTGTTTTGGAAAGTAACCCTTGTATATTTTGATGCATTATGGTAAATGGCAATGACTTCATAGTTTTATTATCTTCACTGACGAAAAAACTTTTCATTTGTGTTTTTATTTAGATCATCTGTAACAACTTCATAGTCTTCTATTGAATTGGACATTTGTTCATGTTGCCCTTGATAGTACTCATCAATACTAGCTATTAAAATTCTTAAGCTGTTAAGTACATTTCTCATTCCTCTATTATTTATTTTACCACTCTTCATCGAAAACATCTTGTAGTCATATGTGAGGTGTTCGTTTGAGTCTAAAGTGTAAGCATATTCATGTTGCAATATATCTTGATGTAGCACGGAATTAAACATTTCTATCCTCTTATTAAAAATGTGTTTAGAATTTCCCAGATTGAAAGTAGGAACACATAGAACCACATTTGTGTGTTTTATATTAAGAAGTTTTTCCCTTATACGCGTAACGAGCATACTATAATCTTGTGATGTTAGAAAGTCACGTTCACCAATTAGCACAGCACAGTAATCATTTGCTCCATAGTCTTTTAGCTTTATATCTATATCCTTAAGTAGGTAGTCTATTCCAGCATTTTGTGTAATAAAATGACATAATTCACAATCCCCTTCGAGCAGGCTCAATGCTATTTTTAATACTTTGTTACTACTGTTTGCACTAATAATACATATTTTTTTCTTGCTGGAAGAGTTGTTTTTTGTTGCTGTTCTCTTACTGCATTTGTCATTATTAGCCGCGTTACTGATATTTTTATTTGTACCGTTCTCTTGCTTATTTAAAGAAAATGTGTCATCTTGATTGTTTATTTCCATTGAAGTCTCTATAGTTGAGTTTTTAGAACTGTTGAGTAGAGTATTTATTTTAAAATTATTGCTAAGAGACTTGCGCTTGATATTATGATCATGTTTCCTTGGGGTGGTTTTGCATAACTTTGATAGTTGTTCAATTTGTCGTTCATAATCTGCCAGTTTTTTTTTTAATGCATATATATCAGTAACTTGTTTTTCTATTTCGTCTTCAGCGCTGTCTAGTTTCGCTTGAAGTATAGAATTTTTCTCTAGCAATTCGTCTATGATTTCTTGAGGATTTCCAGTTAGGTTTGGACAGCTTCTACTGAGGTATTCGTCGGAATGAGACTGGTCTAGAGAAGACTCTAAAAAACCGAAAGAATTTTCGGTCTCAATATTTATGATGTCCTTAGGTTTATTTCTCACAGTAATATTTTCGAGCGACCCCTTGTTTATCACTGGTGGTAACGGTGAAATAGTTGTGTTCACTAAAGTTGTTGCGGTTTGACAAAGATCTGATGTCGGAGAAATAGCGGAATTGTTTACATTCGTTGCAGATTTTTCAATAGATGGAGTAGATATTATTGCCTGCGGGCTTTTTAATAATATCTTACGTTGATTTCGAGTAGATGTTGCTTCATTTGCCTTTTTGTTGATGCATACTTTACATTTCCAAGTTAGGCGTCTGTTATTGTCTTTATCTGCTCCCATAAGCACATATCTTTTTTGTGAAACATTTCCACAATCCAGGTCAAATAGCTTTTGGCAGTTACAACATATTAGATACATATTTTTTTCAACCTGTTTGTGGCATTTTGAGCATATTTTACTACTTGGTGCCATTTTTTATGTTTTTTAATAACACAAAAAAATATCTGTAGCTGGGGTGCGATCGTCGTCTCTTCACGCAGCGCTCTGATTTCTGCCACTGAGCCAGGTCTTATTGTACAGTAGTGACGAATTTGTTGATGTCTTTCTCCGCGAGTTAAAAATATAATGAAGGTCGTCTTTGTTATTGTTTCGAAGGTGCCTTGAAATAATGAAATTTAAAATTTGCACTGTATTTTAGAATTTTAGAATCACTTTTGGTGGTTTTCTTATTATTGTCTGTTTATGTTAAATGTTTATATTTACAGTTTGAATATTTGTATTTTAATAAGTACCTAGTTTGCATAATCAGTTCACTTTTTTTTTTTATAATTTGTGTCACACGATAAATACTTATTATAACAAATTAGTCTATGTTGCCACTAACGTTTACACATGTGAGTGAGTGTCAAATTACAAAAGGCCTTTCGAAGCTGCCGTCCAGCAGTGGGCGTCTTTCGGCTGAAATGATGATGATGATGAATACTTACAATTCCTTAATTCTCTGCCAGTTGGCCTGCACGAAGTTGAAAGCAATGGGTTGGCCGATAGCCGAGCCTGCTACAGCTGAGAATACTCTCACAGTATCTTGCTTCCGGATACCACTATCATTGCGAAGGGATAGCTCTAGATACCTAGTGGAAGAACAAATATATAAATAAGTATAAACCACTTACTAATAAATTTAAATTTTAAAATTAAGAACTACCCCCACAAAACCGTTACTTGATCCTTTCATCAACTAGAAAATAGCTCAAGATCTTCAAATGGCTGAAGTTATTTTCTTGGTTCATAGCTAAAACCACTCTCGATTGTGATAGATTGAAAACAAAAAGAACTAGATCAAAATTGGCGCATCCGTTTAGGAGCTATGAAGCCACAGACAGACAGACAGACACACACGTATAACACCTCTCTTATTTAGTCGAGGGTTAAAATCAAAATCAAAAGGTTTTTATTCCAAGTAAATAATACAAAATCATTTTTCGACATCAAAGCTAAGAAACACCAGACTGTTTGTAAGGACTGGCATCGATTGTTGCGTTTAAGACTAAATGCGTTTCAGATTTTGTGTATGTAGCTTCTGTATCTGTAGATCTTTAATTGTTTGATGTTAACACTTAACTTAATTTTCAAAACCGTCCTTGTAATTTAATATTGACATTTTTTTTCCTATTTTAAGATACGAGTATGTACTGTGTGAAAAATGTGATAGATTGTTTTAAACTGTGTTCCTCAAAAACCTGTGAAAGAAAAACCACTTATTGTTAAATTTCGAGATAGCAGCGACATCTTACGGTAAATAGTATAAACCACCTTTAACTATTACATAATATACTGTTGTAATGCAGATAACTTCAGAAGTCAGTAGCGACATCTACCGATAACTTTTCCTTACACCTAACGATAATTTTCTAAATACCGCCTAAGAACCCTTGAAGTAATCAATAGATTAGTTTAATCTATTATCAATATTCTTAATAGATTAGATAAATAAACGCATTACAGACCGAATTCAATAATTCGTTTTGATTTTATCACCGACTTAATGCTCTTAAACCTGCCTAAACCAAGATGGATGTATGCGGGTTAGGTATTCATTACATTAATAATAGTTGCTCATGGATAGTTGCACATTACATTAATAATGATTCCTTTTAAATCTGTTTATATAAAGCCAGTAAATATACTTACATGCAACAAAACCACCACAAATAAAGGTTAACGCCCTAGCTAGCTAGTAATCATACATAATACTGCCATAATAGACTTAGCCTACTTTGAACTTTAAATAAATAAATATGTGGGACATCCCACACACGACCATCTGACCCTAACCAAACTAGGCAGAGCCAGTACTATGGGTGTCAGACAGCTGATATACATACATATATAAATATACAACATCCAGACACAAGGCAAACACAAGTGCTCATCACACGAAATTTCGTAGGCAGATATACTACCAACTAGGCTACGAGGCCGTCGTCTTTGCACAGAATCCTTTATAATAATATGTTTTATAATGATCACATTGAAATAGAATCTATCTCAGGCAAACCCCGTCCTGCAGTAGGTAGTATGTAGTTCTAAATGGTGCAGGTATTTAAATGTGTCCGAGGTGTTATACTTTTTACCGCTCATACTCATACTGAGGAAGAATGTTCGGGCTCACCTGTATAGTAAGTATGGCGCCCTGGTACATCCAAGCACGGACAGTAATAGTTCTCTCTCGGAAGGCGCATTGGCGACTTTGAACCGCTCCCAAGCGAAATTCCACTCTCGGGCGCCCCCTGCGTGTACTCCGACGCAGTATACTGTACTTCTGATGTCCGCGTGGATTCTGAACCAAAGAGAATTAGCCGTTTTAAAAAAGGTCGGAAGGTAGAGTCAACAGCTCCTATGGTGACTTAATTTAAAGTCTATATATTCTTAGAGGAACAAAAAGTGGTAAAAGATTGCCAATTAAATATACAAAATATAAAAAGGCGATCGCCCTATATAGTCTATATGTTAGTACCTACTTATATAGCCACACGAAAAATAGGCGCGCTTGACGTTGAGTTGTGGAAAATTAGCCCGTTGAACTAACAAACTAACTAACTACTTACATGAGAAACATTATTTGACTTCGAATAACGCTTAATCTGAAAAACTGCGCTCTAATTTTGAATCATACATTCAAAATATAATGATTCAAATTCTTTTCAGGTTCCCAAGTAAAACAAAAAGACCTCGACTTCAGTTTAAGTTTAGAATGTGATTTGGGATTCGCCTATACAAAATAAGTACTAAGTTTTTACTTACTCGTTATAAGCTTCAGGGTTGGGAGCGATCATCCAATTCGTATAGAGTCGCACTGCATGTTCTAAGCAGTCAGCGTGTTCGAGATGACAGGCGGTGGATAGTAAGTCAACGCGATGCTGAGCTCGTACCACGCTTTCATCTGCCGGCACAGACCAACCCAAGCTGTCCATGGCACCAGTGAGGAGAGACAGGACATATTGCTGAAATGATGATGAGTATGAAGCAGGGGCATAGCCAGGTTTGAGTTTCGGGGAGGGTTCAAGAAAATAAGGGGGGGAAGAAAAAAAAAACAACCGTCATAATTTTGACATGTAAAATGTTTGTTCGAGGCTTTCGCGCTTAGTGCATATTATTTTGTATATTTACGGGTCTTTACAGGTCAGTTCGCGACCACGGCAGGTGCAACCCCGCCGAAACGTCGTCGGGCAAAAATAAAGTATCGTAAAACATACTTAAAAAATTATCGCGTAAAGACCCGTAAATATACAAAATAAAACATAATTATAAAAGATGTGAAAAATTAATAGTTAGTTAGCAATCAATGAGATATGATGCATGCCTGTTCTTATTTTTTAATTCGATGAATGTTAATATCTGAACTTGTCGGGGGGGTTTGAACCCCTAAAACCCCTCTCTGGCTACGCCCATGGTATGAAGGACCAGTAACAGTTTTACTATTTACTCCTACTTATAAAGCCGTGAACCCACAGACACGGTACAGAGCGGGACGATATTCAAGTTTATTATATAGAAATTAGTTTATATAGAAAGCGGTCGTAACCTGTGTTAAAAAAATACCATATTATAATATCGACTGTCGCACAACAAATTCAACATTTTTAATATAACCGTCTGACGTCCACTACTGGACTAAGGTTGTTGTGTTATTAGAAAATGGATGGATATCCTCGTGGTAATAAGGTTCAACAGCATCATTGGACATTGGTATTGATGCTTGATATCTGGATAATGCGTACATTCCAGACTGAAATCGAAATAATAATATGATCTTTGCATACTTAGATATAATCTTACAAGTACTGATAAGAACCGAAAAGTCAATTCAGTACAGACGATGACGTCATAAAAATACAATTAAGATAAAGTTTTGATAACAAATATAAAACAATAACCTTCAAATATTGTCAGTCAGGTATTTTTCGATTATATCTACAATTGACACGAGTATTATTTTTACTAGCTTTATGTAAGACTCGCGACTTCGCTCGCGTTATTTCTGGCGTAAAAGTGATTTATTTTCCAATGGTGAAAACTAGTCTAAATATTATGGTCACCGTAACTAACATGCAGCGTTAGTAAACTTATATTAAATAAATTTATAACTGATAGTACTATATTTATATTTTTTTAGCTAAAAAACTCTGTAATATTGCAGAAAAGTTAGTAATATACATAAATTTTACGGGAAAAAGCAACAAACATCTATCCTACAGAGAAAGAAAATAATTAAAAAGACAATAATTATTATGAATTCGTATTATAGTGGTAACTACAAATTAGTTTCAATTAGATGATAAGTACACAATAGCTAACTATTATCTTTTATATGAATGTTATTTACTATACAATGTTTAAAATAATTTTTGTTGAACTATTTGTCGTGCAACCTGTACACAATAATTATCTTAATCTTTCTCCATTTTTTTTTAATTTCTTTGGGTTGTAGTTGCGTTGTTGTGATGTAATGAAATTCAATAAATGATTCATACAAAATTAATATGATACTAATACTTTACAAGCTCACCGTGACGTGACATTGTAAATGATAAGATTGTACTAACAGTATAAGATAATTCAAGAATTCGACTCAATAAAGTAAAATAACTTACTTCGTGTATTGGTTTTTGATACAAGTTGCGCCATCTATTATTTATATTGAAAACATTTTTTTACAATACTTGAAACAACATTGTAAGGGTCTCATGTAAATTATAGTTAACAGTTAGTTAAGGTTAGAATTTATTCATATTAAATTGGAAACAGTATTGTTATTTCGGCGCTAGTCATATTAATATTATAAAAAGGAAAGATTTGTATTTGTGTGTGTGTGTGTTTGTAATTAATAAACTCAAAAACTATTGAACCGATTTCAAAATTTATTTCACCATTAGAAAGCTACATTCACCCTAAGTAACATAGGCTACCTTTTACCGCGGAAAAATGCCTCATTCCTACGGAAAAAACTGTTGACGCGGGCGAAGTCGCTGCGGAAAGCTAGTCTTTAAAAGATTGCGATTAATCCACCCACAGCAAATACCCACCTTATACTCCAAATAATAAGCTCCTTTTGACAGCATAGTATCAATATACCCTAAAGCCACCAACCCCGCCTTCCAGGGCACATAGCTCCTCTCATGCCTAAGGTAGCTGACCACGTCCAGAGCTGTGCGATAGTCCAATCTACCAGCCAATGCTAAGTTCATAGCATCATCCACTATCTGGGCTCTATTGATGGGGTGGATTTCTTCGAAGCGGTTTGGATCGTTCAGTATTTTGACTAACATTTCCCAGTTGCGAGCGTCGTAGTTTATTCGGTAGAAACCTGTAAGAGTTTCAAGATTTCAAGGTTCGTTTATTAGTAAATGGGACAGGTTAAATTTTTAAAAGTTGGAGATTGGGTTGTCCCCACATCGAAAATATTTTTGAGACAATCCCTTCTCAGTTAAGAATAAGCAGGTTATATAATTTCAATGTTTCGAGAAAGGGTAAAATATTTCTGTTTTCATACAAAACTTGGTCGGATTTTAGGAGCAACGCTGATTTAATCCTACTAACTACTATAATAAGTTGTAAGAATCCATTTTTAAATTTTTGGAAGCTTTCGTAATGAGTAGTTTACACAGGTGAATATCATCCATCATCATCATTATTTCAGCCGAAAGGCGTACACTCTGAACAAAGGTCTCCCCCAAAGATCTCTACAATGATCAGGCCTGCGCTGCCCAAACAGGTAAATGGACTATTTAAATCATGTACTAGGTATTTTGTCTTAGCTATCTAAAGGAAGAATATAGTTCGCTAATATTTGAAAAGAATTTATTTGTACCTGTTTGTTGGATATTAGCAATGAACCAATCATTGGGCCCAGCGGTGATATTCTTCACGACTATAGACCTCTCGCCTCTTAACCACAGCTTGGGTCTGGTGGACAGGAAATCTTTCTCCGAAGATGTGGTGTAAGATACTGGGATCCACCATAATGACTTCTCAAACTCAGCTGTGTTGTTGATCAGGACAAATCGTTCCTGAAAATGATGTTAAAGACCGTCATCTTTTGTTTATCATAGGACATTTTTTTTACTAAATTGAAAAAAATTACGTCAAAAATGCATTGTTCTCATTTGTTAAAAAAAAAAAACTATTTTGGGAGTTCCCGGCGTCTCTAGCGTGCCCTCCCCGTCAAACAACGATATACAAAAAGCTATGAAAATGTTGTGCAATCTTAAAAATAGAGATAAAAATAATAATTATTTAAAATTATTAATAGCATAGACAGGTGAGCAATAATGAACGTTGTGGGAATTAAATATGAAAAATATCATTTACGAGGCATTACAAGGACAAATTCATAAAATCTTAATTGTACCAAAAAATATTGTAAGTCCAAGAATTTAGTACCTAGCACCTACTATTGGATAAATAAATCATTTAGAATTATTTATCTTGACTTTATCAAAGCATTACATCTGAAATTACAATTTGTGTTATGAGGTAAATAATTCAGTAATTCAGTTGTTATCAAGATAATTTCACGTTACAAGTCTATCAAATTCTAGATCTTTTTCTATAGGTGAAACTTTCATTTCTACAATATTATCTTAGATTTTCTGATGAGCAGCCATCGTAATTTTTAATACGACGGACTTTATAATATGGATTAATCTCTTTTTTGTATTGTATTCAGTATTAAGGTAAACCGAAACAAAAACAATCGAATAAGATTTTTTTTTTATGATCATCAAAAGGAACGGCAGCATCTCAGACAATCTCATGATTACTGAATTACCTAATGTACGAGTATTCGTGCTTTCATTCATATTAGGTATTATACTGACCTGGCTAAACGAAATGGCTCCTGTATCATAATTCCTTATTATAGTCAACACTGGAAACCCAGTCTGCAGCGTCCAAGAATCCATAACGATCCCAACATCAGCTTCAAATGATCCCATTCTATGTGCAGCATTATTCAAGGCGTTCCACAAGTCTCTTTGTTCGGCGTCACCATATTTCTTGGAGTTGAGATAGTCGGTGATGCCAGTGTTAAATACATCGTCGGTTAGGAAGTGGTTCATCATGCGGAGAATTGCTGACCCTGAACAAAGCAAGCAATAAATTTAGAAACAAAAGCAGAAAGCAATGGAAAGAGCTATGCTTGAAGTTTTCCTACGTGTTCGAATCAGGAATGATGAGATATGTGGAGATCTTTTAGGCTGAACCTTTGTCTGGTAGTGGTCACCTTTTGGCTCTGATCTGATGATGTAACTAGACTGACTAACTGACTTTTTATTCAAGTTGGTGAAAGTACTGCGACGTTAGTACTTAGCATCGCTTTGTTTATATTAGAATTGGACTAAGTCAACAAGTTAACTATTTTTGAGGTCCTCAGCAACGTTCCGTGTTTTCAAACCTAATTACCAAGGGGATTATGGTAACATGTCCCCTTCTGTGAGACCTTTCTTGAGAAATGTACAATAATAGAAATTATCTGTACGTACGTCAAGATAGAAGGTAGGTAATTCCATAAAACAGAACAAATACTTTTCACTCCGTCCAAAAGTGTGATGTTTTGTAAGTGGAATAAAAATCTTAAACCAAGAGCATTTTCAAAAGAGCCATTTTTACCTTTTCCATATGAGATCTTGTCGAAAATAGCACCGATCTCCTCAGGGTTGCCGACTTCCACAGATATCTGATGGGAGGAAGTGAGAGCATCCAGCTTGAACACGCTCTGGACTTCATTCAGTACGAATATTTCCATCAGCTTCCAAGTTTTCTCCACCTGCGGTATTTAAATTTGTTTATACTAGCGACATCTGTTTGTTACATACGGCAAAAAATAGGGATTTATCGGTTTGATATCTCTATCTGTTTGATTGATTAGATAAACAAAGCCGTAAGTATAATACATAAAATTATGTAGATGGAGCTGATTTAAATTCAACAAACAATATCAGTCACTTTGAGGTTTCGTTAGCGTCATTATTTTTTATTTTGGTAACAAGTTTGTTGCTTAGGTCTTTCTTAGTAATATCACCAGAAATTATTTTTATCACGATTCCCTCTGTCGTTTACGTGTGAAATCGTAACAGAGAGACAAAACAAAAGTATTTCTGCATTTACAACATTTAAAAATTTGCATATCCATATTAATATAGAATTCCGTTAGTATTGCTGCAGGTCAAATACTTTTTAATTGGAGTCTTTGCACTTTAATAGTAAAAATACTAATACAAGATTGACTTACAGCATCTACAGCGACGTACTCTACATAAGAAGCGAATCCCTCGTTGAGCCAAATATCAGACCACCAAGCTGGTGTGACCAGGTTTCCGAACCACTGATGGGCGATCTCGTGGGCTACCACCGAAGCCACTCGGGCCTTCGCCGTGCTTGGGGATATACCTGGTTCGTACAGCATGGCGATTTCTCTGGAAATTTCAAATAATTTATGCCGTTTACATTTAAGGAAAAGAGCTTACGTAAATAATATTATTTTTTTAACGTAATTAAAATTATATCTTCATCTGGTTATCAATCTCTGGAGCTTTTTACAAATCTGTACAATATCGTTTCACATTTTTCATAACTTTTTAGGATAAGATCGGGAACTACTTTACAACATAAAAGTTTATTTAATATTCGTCGAAGCGGTCTCACCTTTGCAATAGTATCGCATCTTAATAATGTATCATAAAGTAAATTTTAGTTTTTTACCAAAACTATAAACGAGTGTTGTCACTATTATAGTATTGCTTTGTATTGTTGCTTATATTGGAAACGACGTGACACCTCATTGGCATGAACCATCGATGAACTCGGTGTGACTTGGGTGGGACTAGTGGAGGCTAAGAAATAAGCGAAAGCGATAAGAGAAATAAAACTAGGAAAAACAAAATATTTGTTCAAAAAATATACTAGTATCGTGCGATTGAAACTTGTTCTGACAGTCACTTTTTTTAACTTTTATGAATTTCGTATAATCCTTTTTGGTCTATGTATGTATATGTCACCGTAAAATTGTAAATACCGTTAGATTACAATTTAACTCGCGTGATTGTAAACTGTCGAAAGATTGTGAACTAAACGTACTGATTACAATTTAACGCATTAATTTTCGGTAGATTATAATCTATCGAAATGAAACTGTTAAATCACAATATGTCGCGCGTTAAATTGTCAACTGTTCAAAGGCTGTTCCTGATTGGTAGGTCTTACAGCAGGCCGTTCTATGTCCATACAGTTGGAAATAAAACACAGGCGTTAGTTGAATAAAATTAATGCACTTTAAGAATTGTGACATCAAGTATTTATCTATTATTTAGTAGATAATCAGTAATTTTGACATCATAATATTATGGTACATTTTTGGAGACTTACACTAACACTCAACAATTTAAATTTCTATTCTTCGATTAATCATGGATTCATTTTACTTCCACAATAATTTCATAGAAATTATTATAAAGCAGTGAGTTATTTTCAACACGAAATTAATTGAAATTCACTTAAACACAGATTGTTTACATTAGATGATAAACGAAACAAGAAACTAATATGGCGGCGCAGAGCATATGACGATCAACCAATCAGCGGGCGAGATGCGTTCCATCCTATGCCATTTCACAATTTGACGGTTTAATTTCGATAGATTACAATCTATCGAAAAATAATCTGTTAAATTGTAATCAGTATGTTTGGTTCACAATTTTTCGATAGTTTACAATCTCGCGAGATAGATTGTAATCTAACGGTATTTATAATCTTACGGTGACATA
Source organism: Teleiodes luculella (assembly GCA_948473455.1). NCBI lineage: Eukaryota > Metazoa > Arthropoda > Insecta > Lepidoptera > Gelechiidae > Teleiodes > Teleiodes luculella. The sequence goes on from OX419589.1 coordinate 12,678,932, forward strand.
TACATACTACTATCTTTTCTTTGGCCAAGCGTTCGGTCTACACGTATATATACGTAATAATTTTAATTTGTGAGCACATAAAGTGTATTTAAACGATTTTATTTAATACCTCGATTAAGTTTAAAATTGTCAAACATCAAATAAAATTTATATCATTAAGGTAATTTACTAGCTTTCGCAGCAGCTCCGCCCGCGTTAACTATTTTCCCCGTGGGATTGAAGAATTTTCCCATAGTAAAAGGTAGCTTATGTCCTTTCCCAAGGTCTATTCTATATTTGATGAGTTTGATTAGAATCGGTTTTTGTAGTTTCGGGCCTATTCAATGCAAACAAACAATTAAATCTTTCCTCATTATAATATTAGTAATAAACTTTTTCCAGAAAATAGCTTAAGTCCTTGTTGATCACATTTACATTATAACTAGTACTATAATGTAGTTCAAGTCAACCTTAATCTAGTGAGAAACTTTATTACGAGATAATTCGCAATTTACTTGCCAAGCTATATAATGAACTTGCACTTGCCAGTACAACAAGGTCAGAATAATCCCATTTGTCTATATTCAAAGTCAATTCTTGATAGTCTTGGCCTACATCGTATGTTATATAATTTCAAGTTTTATTTAGTTGGCAGACCGCCATTTTATCCATTTCAGGAACATAAAATTTTCTCTCGATCCATTATTTATTTTTATTTTTACGACGCTTTTATAGCGCACAAAAATATATTTTTGTTAGATGAATGATAGAGAAGAAATAATACATTTTTGAATTAGTAGAAAAAATATCTTTAATATTATTATGGGTTCCTATATAATTTATTTTTAAGATACGTTTTTAAGTTTAGGTAGTACGAAAAGTAAATTAGTTTAGAAATAACTATATCCAAACCCATTCATACGAGTATCATAACTTAAAACACGTAAATTGATATGATATAATATTTTGTATTTATTTTTTATGTTTTGTTATCTTGTACTAGGTATATTTTGCAATAAATTATATTTCTTTCTTCTTTCTTTCTTTCATATTGGACGGAAAATAGAGCAATCTTGAAGAAAAATTGCGGTTTTTGAAATAATTCTTTCAATATTTTTAAATTGCACCATTCCTCGTGAACCACACCGCGTAATAATCTCCTCATAGGATGAAGCGATAATAAAAAGCACGGATATTGCCTTTCTCAAGGCTTTTTATGACGTTTTGTTGTAAGAAAGAAATATAAAGTTTCACTTGCTCTCTTACAATGATTACTTTGCTAACAATGCGAAGTTCTTGGATGTCTGCTAAACCCGTGGAAGATGTTTAGGATTAATAGTTTTTTTTTAATAATATATTTTCGTATGTGTAAATAAAACAAACTCTGCTCGGTGCATTCGACAAAGATTTTTCATTTTTTTTTATTGAATTAGATTTTTTTGTATTCAAATAAACGCTGTTGGGTCACAAAATAAAGTTCGCTACTTTTAAATTACTTCAGCCGAAACCTAAACTATACTTTTATGTAAAAAGAAGGCTTCTAGGTTTTTTTAAACTTTTAATGGCTCATATAATTTTATTGAGAAATAGCTAATATGTGCTACTATTGACATTTGTTTTAAGGCATTGCTATACTTTATGAAATGAATAATAAGATACATCTTGAAGTCAAAATGTTTACCATTAAAGCGACCATGAACTTGCCTTCATTGTTCCAAGCCATCGACTTCTTAAGAGATTCGACATGAATAATGCAACATTCTGATCAGAATTATTTGTACTTAAATAGAGTCTTATAAATATGGATGGGCTTCTGTCGAAAGGAAAGCTTATGGAAAATCTTATTCCATTAATTACTTTGATTAAATAATGATTATGTTGATTTCGTTTTCATAATTTTACTGATATAGAAACATCATTCAAAAATATTAAGCAACCTTAATCATTTTGCTTACAGACTTAATGTGAAATTGATTGCTTTTCCTTACAATAAATAATAACGATGTTAGCGTAATTTTTTTTCCGTTACAAAAATCAACGCGGTTATTGAAAACCTAAAGTACTTAGTGGACTGGTATAACCTGAAGTAGAAGTTCTTATTAGATACTTAAAACCAATATTTGCCGCGGTAAAAAATATATATTTGATTAAAGAAAGCTGAATTTAAAAGCTCTAAAAATACATACGCTTCATACGATACGTCTAAGATATAAATATGCTTATAACCACCATTTTGGCGTGACTAAAGGGATTACATTTTAGTGTGAGTGCACGGTTTGTAACAAGATATCTTTATAGGGATTTTTGTTGTCCCCAAGCAGATACCATACAATTTTGGGGGCATATGGGATTGATTGATGGGTTTAATCCTCAAACGCTTTGGGAATTCTGTCAATCAATTTTGGTCACCCTCATAGTTGAGACTAAGACTATTTGTTCATAAAAATATTTTGTGGTACAGCAACAAAACAGTTATGTTTCTAATAATTTTAAATGTAGAAAAATTATAATATTGTGATCAGAGTAAGGATCAAAGCACACTCCAAGCATGTGAGGCATTTGAAGTTCGTAAAAATGTGTCCTTACCTGAACGTCAACAATCCCCAATTTTCCATGGCACCAGCTTTAAAATCTGGCAACGCTATCATGTCGATCTTCGGCAGTGGGAATTCGATCTTATAATACTCTTCTAGGAAGGTCAGGATTTTTGGACCAATTTCCAAAGCGTAAGCTGCTGAAGATAAGGCCTCTTTCCGAGCCCAAACTGCGAAGTTCTTATCACTCATGTTGCCAAAATCTGTGACGGCAAATGCTACCAAATATGTCGACATTGGCAATGATTCGGCATAGTGATCCCAGGTGTATTGTTTGAGAGCTTTGCTGGAAAATATATTTGGCAATGTTGTACATATCATCATTAGCAGCCTGCGGCACTATTGTACATATTTGGTTGGCAATTTTAATTAAGAAATCCTAACATTCTTTTCAGACGAACGCCACATTAGAACGGGCTTTTTTATTTATCAGCTCTGACTTCGAAAATTTTTTTTGTAAATTCTTACTACGAATTCGGATTTGTAAATTAATTAATGCGTATAGATAGAAACAAATACGAAAATGTTTATTTCCATAGTCAAAAAAATATGCTAGTTATATCTTCAATTAAATTATTCGTGAATATCTAACGACTGCGTTCACGACACTTTTCAAACTGTCATAATGTACCTATTCTTTGAACAAGTTGCCATTTTAATAATGAAAAAAATATAACTACATAGAAGACTTGAAATCAATTCAATGAAACTATTGAATCACACTGGCTATATAAATCAATCATCAAAATCAATTTATTCTAAATCTAATCAATCATAATGCTCGTAGTCAAAAAGTTTTAATAGTTATATTTAGGATAAGTAGTGGATGGATTTAATGTATTTAAAAATAGTGTTGTTTTCAAGAGATAGCGGTCAGTCTACGGACATGAGTGTCTTTACAGCGAAGGTGATCAGAGAAAGAGGTTTGATCAAGGTTTCAAGTCAAATTTAAATTGGTACTTACTGCGGCTCTCTCTTCACTAAGTTCATATTGGACACAGAGGTCATGTTATTTGGTCGTGCGATGCTGATGGTGAAGCGTGCTTTGAGGGCTGGTTCGTCCCAACACGGAAACGCTCTGCGGGCGTCTGTGGCTTGGAACTGAGTCACAGCTATCCACCTGGTAATAGAAAAATTCTATGAAAAAATATTGTTCACAGTATGGAGTTGTCTAGTTTTGAACGAAGATAATTAGATTGGGAAAACGGTCAAAGACAGATAATTTACATCTTGAAGCCATACTGTAGGTTCACCCGTATAATATGTTAATGAGGAGTAAATAGCTATTTTCAAATAATAATAATATGTGGAGACACCTCTGACGGTCAGACTGACCCCATACTAGGCAGAGCCATAAATATAAATATACAACATCTCGACACAAGGCCCTTGTTTGCCCTGGGTCGGATTCTATCCAACCAAGTCATACTACCAACTAGATTATAGGGCCGTCAGACCACGTTATAGCAAAAAAGTAGAGTATTAGAATAGTAGAATAGTGAATAGAATACTAACATTAGTGTATAGTAAGGTAAACTGTTTAAAAATTATAATTTTAGAATGGGAAGTTTTCCAATAGCAAATTAATAAAACAAATCCTTATAAAACGGCTCAACAGATGTCACTAGTAAATAGAAAGGTTATAAATACAGCAGTATTGCATTATAAAAAACATTCAAAGTAATCAAATTACTATCCTAAAATTAATTTCAGTCAGAACCATGTACAATCGTCGGATTGAAAAAGTCAAAAAGTCTACAATAAATCTCACATGTCCTAGCGTCATCTACGGAAATCTTAAAGAACGCTCTTTTTTTAAATTTCATGCTGTCAGAAAACCTCCCAATACAAAACAGAGCAATTTCAATTTGATTCTAGCTTTAATAAATTCCTATTCAATGCACGTATATCAGATTCATAGCGTCAGTCCAAAATTCGCGAGGTGGCCCACCTAATAAATATTTTACAATAAAGACATCTAAGTAATATCCTTATTGCTGTGCGAGTGATTAGTATTCCGGTGGGAGGACTATTAAATGCTCGTTTTATGGTTCCGTACTCAATACAGTCAGTGCTCGCCACCGTGTCAGGAATATTGAGCAGGATTCTATTTTCGTTGTTTACGATATCGGCATATCACTAAAAGACTATCGCAAAAAACATACGCTAAAATTGTTTGATGTCATTGGTCAGGAGACCGTTTTACGAAGCTAAAATTTATATTTTACGGATAAGTTGAAATTGATCTCAAATGTGCAACCAAACAAAGTACTTACTCAAAGTCTGAAAACTTAAAGTGAAGGGTCTTGTTAAATAAAACATCTTAAATTGCTTACGTTGCAGCTTATGTATATGTTAATCTGGTGCCCTATTTATTTACTGAGTAAAACAAATGTGATCAATCTTTTAAAGTAAAAATATGTGAAAGTATTGCTACAGACAGAATGACATCCATACTATCATCACATAATATTTGTGAGAGTCAGATTAGAAAAGATGATGCTAGATAGACAGTGAATGTAACTGACAATTTATTGATGAATATAAACCATGTCAAATACTCGTATTATTATAAGCCTTCTAATATTACTTACTTTTTAACGTTTTTGTCTTCATAAGAGCTTCTGTAGAATCCGTGCAGATTGTCATTCAGTATGCCGGTGTACGTTATATTCAACACGTACTGTTGGTTTGGTTTCAGCGTTTCTCCCAAAACCAGTGTGTGGAACTGACGAGGAACATCTTCCGTCCTTCGAACTATTTTCACCGGCCTACCGTCATCCGCGAACAAATTTATCGAGTGAAACGTCAGCTCCACCCCATGGAAAGTCACTTGCTTCGTATAATTTTTCACTACTATCACTATACTAACTTCCCCATCAAAAGTAAAATTACCCTCGAGAATATACGGCGTCAACTTCAAATTGTACTTCATTGGTTTTATATAAGTTGGTAAACGCACATCAGTAACAAACTCTTGTTCTAAAGGATTTGGCGTCGTCTCTATTGGTAAAACACTTCTACTGTTCTCTGTACTTAAAGGCAACACTAGCAGTTTAGATAGGTCGTGTTCACAATGATTGAGTTCGTGTTTGGTGACATTGGCTAGCTGATCGGTCCTGGGGCAGGCAGCGAAGTTGTAGACTATGAAGGAAGTGGCGACGAGAGCCAATGCGAAGATGACGAGGATGACGAAGGTGAGGCTCTTGGAGAGGTAGACGCCCCGCTTCGTCTTGGTGGAGAAGTCGCAGTTGGGAGGGTTCCCGTCCATGATGCTTAAGGGCTCGCGAGCTTGCGTCATCACATCACTGTTTCTTTACCTGGAATTAAAATAATGTAATGAATATGTACTGTGGCATCGGTCATGCCATCTCTTTGGCCTTTGGTACTGGCCGCGTTGTTCTAAATTTGAATTATTTAAAATTAAACTGATTTTGATAGATTCAGTCAGTTCTATCACGATTCTGGCCTGGAGCTGGTAAAATAGGCTCCAAGAAGCCCTATCCTCGAAGTTTTGTATGGTTTAAGAGTTTGTAAAGTGTGGTGAAGTTACGTTGTTGATTTAATATAGTAATTGAGTTCAAATCATCTTTCTGGTGTTATTATTTAGTATTTTTCATAGCATCGGCGTAGGTCGATGCTATATTTGGTGGACTGGCGCCGTTCGGTTTTCCGTTAACAGTACCTTCGCCGTAAAGTGTGTTACTCTACCATATAGTGAAGTGAAGTGATTTTTACCAAATAGTGAAAAAAAATCCGATTGTAAAAATGGCGGATTCTGACATAAAATTCAATGGCGCAACCCAAGACATAGATGTCTTTTTAAAAAAATTCAAGAAAATATGTATCTTGAAAAAAATAACAGACGAAGAAAAATTTGTGCTGTTAGAAAATTATCTAGCAGGTCCAGCATTAATATTCTACAACACAATCGAAAGTACAGTATCCAAATATGAAGATTTGGAAAAGCTATTGAAAGAAGAATTTCCCAATACAATCAATTATCAACAGTTTTTCTACATGGCGAAACAAGGCAAATCTGAGGATATTTTAACATATTATTATCGTTTAAATGAATTAGCGGCAAAAGCTAAAATAGATGATGAGACTATCTTCATCAGGCAGTTCTTAATGTCATGCTATGGCTTCATTAAGCATAAACTGTCAGCATCAGTGTTCGATAGTAAACTGAATCTCAAAAAAGCTATCATTCAGTTAATGGATATTTACAATGTAAACGAAGAACGCAACATCGTGCCTGCAAGGATGCCATGCGGCCTCGAAACGTTTGCTTATCCTTCAACATATGCTGGCTGTGATGCACATCAGCAGCCCCTTATGGATACTAGGCGTCAGACGCCTTGGATGACTCCTAGAGCAGTCTTCGCTTCGCCTGTTCCTGGGAATTCAGGAGGGGTACGCCCAGCGGGTACCCCTCAGGTTAGTCCATCGTTCTTGGGTACCGGTGACCGCCCAACACCACAATCTAACCGCTATGGTCTGAGATCAAGACCAGATCAGTCTGTGCAGATGATTGCCGAGGAAAATATGACAGTGAGAAGTTCGTTTACGCAAACAGAAAACTTTATTCCTATTTTCCCTAATTATAATGATAGTGTTCTTGATAAGAAACAAAAACCTTTTATTAATGTTGAATGTAAGGGATTTATTTTTCCGACCCTCATTGATACAGGCGCAAGTGTTTCCTGTATAGATTTCAATGTATTGGAAAAAATTAATTTGTCCCTAGATGTAGACAAAAATTTTTTTTTAAAGGGCGTGAATGGCCAAAAGTTATCGACTGTAGGCGCGACAACGTGTAATTTAAACATTGGTAGTGTTATTTTTGCTTGCGAGTTGGTTGTTGTTCAGAATTTAGCTTGTCCTATAATTCTTGGTCAAGATTTTCTTAGTCGATACAACGGAATTATCGATTTTGGCTCAGCAAAATTGATGTTGGGTAGCAACCGTGTTGATTTTTTATCTGACGTATCCACTTTTGTTTTATCTTCGAACAATCGTCAAGTTGACTTTTGCACCTCCTTTTTCAAAGATGACGTTTGCTCGGAACAAATAAACGTCGTAGATAAGCAGGAGGAGGAGATGCTCCGCTTGAGGGTGTTTGAGGAATCTAATAATTCCTATGCTTCCCCAGTTGTTTTGGTGAAGGAACCTGACTTCAAGGATGACGGATTAGAGATATTTAGGATCGAAGCTGTGTCGTTTCGCGAGGCGCAGTCAAGTGATGATTTTTGTTTGCAAACAATTAACCGTTTGCATTTACATGGTTCATTTAGAGGTTTTTTCGTAAGAAACGATTTGTTATTTAAACGTGTTTTAAGACATGGTGTTCTTAAGGACGTACTTGTTTTACCTAGAAGTATGTTTTGTGATGTTTTAAAGGAGTTGCACGATGATGCGTGGACAGGAGGTCACTTGGGTTTTTCTAAAACTCTTTGTCGTTTTCGTTCGAGGTATTTTATGTGTAAAGCTGACAGGGAAATCGAAAACTACGTTCGTTCTTGTCTTCCCTGCCAGGAAAGGAAGGGTGGTAATAGAATTGCTCCCCTTTTACCTATTTCGGTTTCTAATTTGATGGAGAAGGTGGGAGTAGACGTTGTTGGTCCTTTCCGTTCTTCATCGAAAGGTAATAAATTTGTTATTGTTGCAGTGGAGTATGTTTCACGCTATGCTGTTTGTAAAGCGGTTCCTCGTGTGACTTCTGAGGTCATTGTTGATTTCTTGTCTGAGGAAATTTTTTGTCGTTTTGGTGGTGTTAGGGAGATTATTACGGATCGTGGCACAGTTTTTACTGCGCAGGTGGTGAAAGAGTTGGTTGAATTTTTTGGTGCTAGGTTGTTGCATACTACAGCCTTTCATCCGCAAACCAATGGATTGGTTGAGCGATTTAATAGAACTCTTTTATCAATGCTTTCTAAGTTCGTTGCTTCAGATCAACGTGATTGGTGTCGTTTTCTTCCTTTGGTGGTGTTTTCTTATAATTCGAGTTCGCAGGCTTCGACTGGAGTCGTGCCGCACTTGTTGTTTTATGGTAGGGAGCCTCAAACTGTCTTAGATATGGATTTGAATATTAATGTTGCAGTGGGTGCAGATACATTGGATCAGAAGATTGCTTTGGTTAGGAATCTGACTTCACGGGCTTTAATTAATATTTCTAAGGCTCAAAGGAGGCAGAAAGGTTTATTTGATAGGAAAGCTAAGGTTACTGTCTTTCAACCTGATAGTCTTGTTTTGTTGTACTCACCTAGGAGAGTAACTGGTAGAACTTTTAAACTTTGTAGACTTTTTAAAGGGCCTTATGTGGTTGTAAGAAGGTCTGGTGTAAATAACTACGTTATTCGGAAAGTTGGTCGAAGTACTCGTACATATGTGGTACACGTAAACAGATTAAAAAAGTTTTATGTACGATGATGATGATTTATTTTTTCCCCTTTTTTTTGGTTTGGTTTGGTAGTCGGAGAAGTAAATTTCTTTTTTCTTTTTTTATGCTTGTTTTATTATGTTGGAATCTTTTTAGGTAATATTGTTCCATATTTTATCTTTATGTGTGTTGTAATATTGTTTTTCTTTTCATGTAATATGAGGATAATTTTAAAATATATTAATTAGTCATATTCTTATTTTTTAAAAAAAACAACTTAATGTGATGGCTGCTGCAGCCTGATATTCAAGACCGAGATGGCAGCTGAAATATTTAAAATCATTGTTAAAAAATATTATCATTTTTCACTCTAAAATTTAAATAATTCTAAAACATAGTTCATACTCTGTCACTTAAAAAAACTTAGCTAGTATTTTTAAAAAAAGGTTTCCTGTGAAAGGTAGGCAGTGAGGTGATTTATTTTAGTTAGTGGGCATTATGTATGCAGAAGAAGAGATAGGTATTTGTGTGATATAGAATATGTTCTTCTTTTTTGGAAACATGCATGGCACATAGGTGGCTATATGTATGGAAGTACCTTATGGGCTTCATTTTCAAGGTTGAATTCATATTTTGTTTTTCATAAATATTAGTTCTTTGCTGGGTTACGTTCCATTAACTAACTTTAATATTTTTGAGTTTGTCCAACTTTATATAAATTCTTTTATATTTTCTGTAAATTTCAGATCTTCATTTTTCATGGTTACTGCTTCTAATTTTGAACACCTATTTCAATTTAGGTTTTCTTTTGAATAATTATTCAATTGCTGTTACATACAGGTTGATTACTTTTTCTCAAAAATATTTTTCTTATTCAGGGTGTTTAAAATTATATTTGAATTTTTAATTAACAATTTAACTTTAAAATAATTTATTGAAGCTATTGATGAAGTTACTGAATTTAATTTCGTTATGAGGGATTAGGTTTGTATTTAGGTAGTTTTAGCTATTCGCGTGTTAGGTTTAATGGATGTGGGCTTTGTTGTAAGCGGTTTTTTCAACGGGGGTTTTTCCCTTGCAAAAGCAAATAGGATATTATTCCTAATTGCTAGACTTTAGAAGTTCTGAGTCCCTATCTATTCTTTTTTATTTAATTCTCTGTTTTGATACTTGTCCCCCTTAGGTAGGTTGTTAGTTTGAACTTTGTATTTTTTTGATGGGGATGTTTAAAAAAATATTTTGGTCGTTACTGACCAAAATAATTTTTTTTGAAGAGGGAGAGGGATGATGTGGCATCGGTCATGCCATCTCTTTGGCCTTTGGTACTGGCCGCGTTGTTCTAAATTTGAATTATTTAAAATTAAACTGATTTTGATAGATTCAGTCAGTTCTATCACGATTCTGGCCTGGAGCTGGTAAAATAGGCTCCAAGAAGCCCTATCCTCGAAGTTTTGTATGGTTTAAGAGTTTGTAAAGTGTGGTGAAGTTACGTTGTTGATTTAATATAGTAATTGAGTTCAAATCATCTTTCTGGTGTTATTATTTAGTATTTTTCATAGCATCGGCGTAGGTCGATGCTATAGTACCTATAAGCAAAATGGAGCTTAATTTTATCGTGTGGGTTTTGCGATTAACCTACTCCACAAACTGGTGTCAGAATTATTGAGCAGCCTAGGGCTTCTGACAAATTAATATGGCTAGGATAAAACTTTAGGGATCTTTTTAAATTTGTAAGAAATATTGCGACCCCTTATCTGTGAGTAGAATGAAACCTAGGTTTAGTTTTTAGTTAGTTTAGGTTGGTAGGTTTCATTTTCATTTCCATCAGGACCAGTCATCGTGGAAGTATTTACCAGCTGAAGAAGTCTTTAAATTCCATTTTAAGATCAAAATTAAAAACATGCACAGAAAATACTCTAATTATAGGCCTAATAATTAAATCTGCTTCAGAAACATAACTGATAAAACTGTCAGCTGCTATGAATAGATTCCATAGTTATATAATAATTAGACTACGTGAGAAAACTAGTGATATAATACCTGTTATTATAGTCACAACAGATACTTTTTTTTAAATTGGTTACAAAGACGGCACAGGTTTAGTGCAATTAATTCAGACACGGACATGTTTAGTAGGACGAAAAATTTCAAAGGAAATAATATTTTATATTAAAACGACTATCCCCATCATCCATCACCAGATCATTTTTGGAGCATTTTAAATTTTAATACATAAAACAGTCTATATTTTTAATGACGTTTTACGTTTATATATATATTTCAATCTAAGAGGGAGAATAGAATATGCACCTTTTCAAATCGCCATTTATAACTGAACATGAATTACGAATTATTTTACGAGTTATCTATATAATAAAACTATAGAGGTCAAATGTCTGTATATAGAAAAAAAAGATGAAATCCGAGTCAGAAGGATGTAAGAAGTGAAATAGAACATATCCAGACAATTTTTTTTTTTTTTGTTTCGTCTGTTTGTCTGTTTGTATGGGCTAATCTCCAAAACTTTTGGACCGAATTGAATGAAATTCTGCATGGTGCTTCTTTACATCCCTGGACAACATCTTGGATACTTTTAATCCCGGAAAATTTAAGAGTTCCCGTGGGATAGTCAAAAATTACTACGGAAAAGTCGGAAAACAACGCGGTCGTAGCCGCGGGCAGACAGCTAGTATTGATATAAAGTTGTAGGATAGAAAGAGAGATCCGACATGTACAGACAAAAAACCAGATAGCTGACCCCCCTGCCGAACGCTGTGCGAACGCCATCGAGGGCGCCATCTATCGCTCCAAAAGGGCAGAAAAGAACGAACCAACGCCGCCGGCCAATGATACTTCTAAAATTTCAAACAATGCGAACTGTCGTAACTCACAATAAACTAAATCGTTACAAGAATGTTGTCAGTATAGATAAGCCAATAATTAGGAAGGTGTAGTCTTATTTCTAAAATGTCGCTAAGTCACAGCGTGGCGAAGTTGCGCACGGTATGGCTGTAGATCGAGATTTAACTGGATCGATCCCGCGAGCGCATATTCGTGTTTTAGTCTAAAAAGTTAAAATTATTTTTAACTTTTTTTATAAGAGACGCAGTGTTTGCTATGGGGATTTCATTCTTTTAATAAAATTAGAATCAATACAAAATATATTTATAATTTATGAATGTTATGTCTGCATTTTATTCTACAATATTTCATCGATTAGAATCGTCGTCATCTGCAGAGTAGATGACTATGTGCCTACACACAACTAGTTATCTCGACCGCCGCGCCGCGCCGGCGGCGCCGTCACTATTTTATATCTTGATTTTATAAATATTATAGTGAGAAGTCCGTTTTTATTAAACAGAAAAAAACTATGTTGAATAGTCAATGGATTTGAACCGCGTAACTTAGCTTTCACAAGCTTCACAGCTAACGCTAAACCACTGCGCCAACTGACAAGTTGTCGAGTGTATCTAAATTTGATATCATACCACACTTTGCTATGACTCATAGCTATGATGTATTTTTTTTTGAGAGAGAATGCATGCAAAATAACACGAACAAATTATGTGAGGGTAGTTACTTATTATTTCAAGTTTTACAATATAAAGAAAACTAATGTTCGTGGCAAGGTATTTACTTTACGTCGTCGTCGTTACGTTCATCACTCTCCGGTTACTTTTATTTAAAATAATCTGTTACCAATTTTCATTACTTCTCATATACCTAAATGATTTTATGAAAGCAAAAACAACAGTGCGTTGTAAAGATAACCACAGTATTAAAAGTATTTCTAGAGAATTAGGTGTCACGGTAAGTAGATAATACGTATATGAATACCTATTTATAAAACCTAATTATAAAAATAATAAAGAATAATATTTTGTGGAATGTGATTTCGTGACAAAAACTATATCATAGTATTTTATATTGCAGAGAAATACAGTTCGTTTATGGATTCGGCGATACCAAGAAACTGGTGATGTGAAACGTAACCGCTCTGACCGACGACCACCGGTAGCTTATACTGCTGCATCAGAACGTCATTGTGGAATCGTAAGGCTTCATAGCGAAGTCCCATTTAAAACGACTTGGTCAACTGCCATAACATATAATATATCGCTTGACTCAGTTTGAAAATACTCCAAGCATGTGAAATACATAATTATAAGCCAATTATAAAAAAAACAACCATCGGAAGCCCATTGTCTAGCCAGAACAGAATGAGATTCGCATCAGAATATTTAAATTTTGATTGGGAGAACGAAATTGTAATTTTTACTGACGAAAAGAGCTTCAAGTCTGATAAAGATGGAAGAAAATTATTGTGGAGAAGACCTGGGGAACGTTTCAAGCTTCAAAATAAGTATTTTGCCTTTGAGAACCAGCGGTTATGTTAGTTAGCTACTTTCCCTTTCTTTTTTTATTGTATAACTTTACCACTATTTGGCCTAACTTTGTTTTTATATAAACTAAAACCATCCTGAGATTGAAACAAAATTAAGAGAGATATAAATTGTTACTTTATAATTTTAAATGTAATTTAAATTATAAAAGTAGCATGTTGGTTCTCTCTTCTAAAAAATGCCAGTTTGAATCTCTGGATATTACATTTTAGTCGATAAAATATTAAAGAATAAAATGTAAACATATTTATTGTAACATAAATTTTGTTTTATTTCAATCTTTAATGTAAGAATCAAATCCTCATAGCAGTAATTGCGTCTTTTTGGAAAAGTAAAAAATAAAAAGACAAAATAATTAAAATGCTCTCGTGGATTTGATCCAGGAAAATCTAGATCTACAGCCATGCCGTGCACAACTTCGCCACACTGTAACTTAACTACAAAATCGAAATAAGACTACACCTTCCTAATTATTGGCTTAGCTATACTGACAACATTCTTTTAACGATTTAGTTTATTGTAAGTTACGACAGATGGCATTGTTTGAAATTTTAGAAGTATCATTGGCCGTTGGTTCGTTCTTTTCTGCCCATTTGGAGCGATAGATGGCGCCCTCGATGGCGTTCGCACAGCATTCGGCAAGGGGGTCAGCTATCTGGTTTTTTGTCTGTACAGTGACGTCACTGTAAATGAAATGTCTGCCATATTTTTTATATAAAGTTGCTTTGCAGAAAGAGACAGATAGATTATGTAATTCAGATATTGAAAAATATTTTTCATGCATATTCCCTATTCATAGGTTTCTCAAATTATGAGCCAGAATCGATGTTGTTCACTAATGTTCTACGGTGTCTACCATGATAAACTCTACTAAAGTTGCGGGAGCACGCATAAGACGCCTCGTCATTCTTTCTACATTGTGCTTAGTTCAAGGGCTTACATGAGAACTAAAGAAATTTTATTTAAATAAGTTCAACGAACTTTGAAGGATCCAGTGGAGAATTATAACGACTTATTAATGTTTTATGATTCACTAAAATCTAAATGAACTAATTGAAATCGGCCTTTACATTTTCATGAATGTAGAAAGGTGGCGTTAAATAGAATTTGGATAAAATGCATAAATAGTAATAACATAAATAAACTAGGTAATTTTGTTACTAAACAACAGATGAGACGCTGACACTTTTCTGAAACTAAATAACTTATTCATTAGATTGTGATTCGCTTCAAAGCACAGTGATAATATCAAAAAAGTATCAGGTGACCTAAGGAATTCGTAAGAAATTTAATTCGGATTTAGAAAAATTATGTATTTTAATATTTCCGGCTTCATATTGAAACTTCAAAACGAAATTCTTATGTTTCGACGAATTTTGTACAGTGTTCATTTTCTAAAAGTTAATCCTGTCTAGCAAAGTTTTATATCAACAATATATTCAATATATCATTCATGAAGCTCAACTACTTTTAATAATATTGTGTTAGGAGAGAGTAAAAATGGCACACCTCACAAAGTTTATTATACAAACTAAATAAACTATAGTGAAATCGAATAAAGTTGCAGTATATTTTCAATTTAAAACTGTAGGGGGCGGCTAAAGCTTAGTGATTCAATAAAGAGTTTCTATCTCGTTAAAAGTTGTGAGTACTCTCTAACAATCGTGTTTTCGAAACTAGATAACAACATTCAGAGTTCTCGCCTACAACAGAGTATGATTGCAGTTTTATAACACTTTATAAGCGATATAGGTATTAGATATATTATACTTTCTTGTCTTGTCAAGAACTAACATAACTTTTTACAAGTATATTCATATTACATGAACGCTATCTTGAAAGGGTTATAAGAAAAAAAGTTTGATTATGTTTTCTTTCACTGTGTTAGTAAAAAGGGTTTTAAGAGGAAAACTTTTTTGTATCAGCTCATAAAAGGTGTATGTTATAAAGGTCACAAGTGCGACGTTTATTATGAATTAACAATTGTATATAAATATATACGTAAAAGTAACACGTTTACGCGAACGCTATTATTAGATAAACTTGACCAACAGAAAGTCAGATTTCAGCATACTTTCGTATTTTAGAATTTAGTCAACGAAAACGAGAAGCAACTTATTTATTTTAATATTTTGATACAACATGTACTAAATACCTAAACATATTTTAAAACATGACACATCAGGAAGTTAATTATTTTAAACTTTTGCAGTCCAATAAAGGAATGTTCAATAATAAAACAATCCCGAAAAGCTAGTTCAAATATTATAATAACTTAAATGTTACAGCAAATATTACTTATTACGAAAGAAAAGAGATGATAATCATCATGATTATTAAGTAAGGGCTAAGGATAATATCGAAATAACTTCAAAGTAACTATTCATTTAGACACCTAATAATAATAAAAATAAAGAACAATCTGTTTACTAATAGAACGAATAGGCATGAGGGAAGTCTCCCTTAGTAATGATGTCAGCCAGTTGTTTGGTTTTCTGATTAGAGAACGTCATGGCTAAATCACACTGAATTAAGAATGATGGTGTAAGCTAAACGGATTCATCTGGTCCTTATTTGTTTAAATCTAGCTGTAGTTTTAGGTGTGTACATGTTTAATATGTAGTTTCTTCTTTATGTTTTATTTACTTTACAATTTTAATTTTTTTCTTGAGTATATTTTTCTATTTACCTTATGCTTTGAAAGTTCTTTACGTAACTTACACGAAAGAAAATGTAAACCGGGTTAAAACTCGGGGCGAAAACCTACTTTGCTAGCTAAGCTATGTAGCTTGATTTTAATAAATTGATTTTAGCTGCTTTATCAAAATACTAAATACTCGCTACCTAAAGTTTGTAAATACTAACTAATAAAAAAACTCTTCTTATTTTCACAGTAAAAGTAACAACCTACATCCCACCTTTCTTTAAGAAATCTACACCTATTGTTTTACGAAGTTGCGAAGCACAAAGGCACACGAAGTAAGCGTATCACGTGTCGTACTTCTAATATAATATATCAGTCTAGTTTCGTAAGTAGGTATACATTTTCATATTATCCATTATGTAATAAAGAACAAAGATTACAATGATATGTTTGATACAGAGCCGAAAGATGACGTTCCATGTTCTACATTCGAGTACAAGTACAAGTCATACAAAGATGCTATCTACGAGTATTAGCGGGCCATATTTTCTTTGATGTGAATCTGTTTAACACATTAGCTTGGAGATTAGAGATCCGTGAGTGATTTAAAATAATACTCTCCATAATAATATTTAATAGAATGTACAGAAGCCAGCATATGCGGTTGGACATTCGCACTACGAAATTCACCCCTACCGCTACGGAATATGAGCGCTCTCAAGGTCAACATGTCCAGCCGCATCTGCTGGCTACTGTACCATTTTTATTTTTATTTCTTCAGCTTCATAATAATTTGTTATCTTCGTGCGTGCATGATAATGCAATGTACGAGTATTGATTAGAATTTGATTAACAAACAAAAAATACTTTTGCAATAATGATTGAGATTAATGACTAATAGCTTTGAGTACTAATCTTCTCAGATAAAATATTTTTTGGAATAAATCAAGTCTTAGAGTATAAATAGAAAAAATTCTGAATCAAGTATTTTTTAGCTGTTAGGTAAAATTGTTAACTGCAAGATAAATTTTGGAAAAAATTGCGATTTACACAAAGTTTATTGGCAACAATTTTGTTTACAACCGATGACTGTCACTTCCGGTAACATTCAACCAATCTTCGTCGTCGGTTATTGCAGTGTGGTCATTGGTATAAGTAAAAAAATATATATTTTTTTTTATTTCTACTCTACGAATAATTATTTTAATCCGAAGCGCGCTTTTCACCTCTCCTTTTTAATTCAAACTTCATCTTTCTAATGAGCGTCATAAACTCTAGTAGGTATAATGCAGCAAACAGATGCAGCGTCGAAAACTGGGTCAAATCTACAATATAAACTTTTGTTCAGTTACCTTCGAGTTTCAGCCATTGAATTTCATTTGCTATGCAAGTTTAAGTGGTCTAGTTTAAACTGACTTATAACGGTAACCTAACTCTAGGTAACAAGTTATTCAAAAATATGTTAAAAGTGATTAAAATATTGATAGCCAGTCATGGTTGGAACAAAGCTTTTAAGTTTTTAACGTTATTTTGTAGTTTAAAAAACCTATAAGTAATAATTTGTGTGACATGTAACTCAGCTGTAAGACTTGTAAGTTATAGTTTCACTTTTAACACTGAGTTCTAATTGAACGTCATATTTTTTCTACTATGACTAGTATTATAATATCTGTGACCTCGTACATGAAAGTTATGCTAATATCCTGTAATCGATTTAAAGGTAAAATCTGTTTGAATATGTTGCTATCCCTATCACACGCCTGATGATAAATCATTAGATAAGTACCAAGGATGATACTTTAGTATCTATGACATCCATGTTGGATACCTTCCTAATGGATACGTATAAAACATCAAAGACCTATTAGGCCTAAAGGCGAAACGTTTCCCACTTCCATGTAAAGTATAATATTAAATCAAAATAAAAGCTAGTGCTACAAAAAAATTACCTGCAATACAAACCTCATTATAGTATTATGTGTTTAATGACGTTGACGTAAATATTTCATTGTTTCTACCATGGATGTATTACCATAGTTACACTGTAATTATTTTTATGTCCATGGTTTCTACGGTTTCTACAACGCCTGACATTTTTCACTCATGTTTGGAAGCCATTATAAATATTGAATCGCATTGAAAGATTGCTTTTCATACTGAATTTTGAACATAATTATAAAATATTGAATTGAACATAAGACGTAATTAATACAATCTAGAAATTCATAATTCGACACAATGAGTAAAGGACCGGTCAGAGATGTGAGCAAAATCATTCAAATTTTTAGAAATTTCTTGTTGGGAAGAAAACACAATCTACACGGAAGATTTCCTAATTACATAGCGCCTAGGTCCATTCCCCCACCAGATATACCGCGTGGACCTGAATATAAGTACTCCGACCAGGTGAGGTTAAAAAAATTATGCATCACTTTTTAAGTGATACAGGAACTACTTTTTGGTATTCTGTGGTGATAACGTGATACAGATCTTTAGCTATTTCAACACTCATGATGCTTTTTCATGCTATTTTCAATGTGCGCTCTTTATTTGAACTGAATGTTTATGATACGCAATTATTTATGGTTTGCTATTGCACGGTCTAACAATTCCTGATGACGCACTGTGGTTGGGAAAAGTATTTGGTGCATGTGGTGTGGTCTCATCGCCTATGCACATCTGCGTTTATAACGAACGGGCGGGCGGTCTTCTTTTTTTCGAGTAGATAACAAACTTAGACAGTCTCGGCCCAGAAACCAGCCACACGAATAGCGTTGTCATTAGCCTTCATCAAGTCCTCTCGCGTGCAGACGACAGGACAAGAAGGGCAGCTAATGAGCATGAGATGGCCCATTTTCAGCGGTGTATTGCATATTTTATGAAAAAGCTTCTTAAGTGTGGTAGTAGGTACCTAAAGATTTAATACATAATAGCAATATGGAGTTCTGCAAGGTGACGGCCGATTAAATTAAATAAGTGATTGGTTTTGTAGCCTAAGCACGGAATATGGAGACAGTATGGTCTTCTTATATATTTTTTAACATTTCTTTTTCAGTACTACGCCAATAGGCATTACATGGATTCGAGCCATCCTCCAGTAGTGGCGCCGATAGCTGAAGGCCCCCCAGTTGGCCACCCTAAAACCAAAAAGGCAACACCAGGAGGAATGAAACCGGACTCCGTAAGATACAGACAAGCATCTAAATAAACGTTAAAAAGGCCAGAGAGGCGGAAAATCGCGCTTCGAGGGCGCTGCTTGCGACGGTCAAAATTGACATTAATCAAAATGGAAGTTCTTTTATTTTTCATTTAGATCCTTCACGTTCATTTAGATCTTTTTCGTAATATATTATTACCACTACTACTGTAACCAGCAACTTGAAAACTCAGCGCATTTCTTTGGAGACTGTAACAGTCCACAGGAAGACTGTGCCTTTAGGTGCCTTTAGTCTAGAGATGTTTTCAGAAGCTGCACTCTTGGCAGGCAAGTTGGTCATTGGCAATAGCAGTTGAATTCCGAAGTTCGCGGGTTCAAACCTCGGCATGTACCAATGTGTTTTCGATTTTCAAATTCATATGTACGTTTATTGGACAATCTTACGGTGAAGGAAAACATCGTGAGGAAACCTGCACCACACACCTGCGAAATAATTCAAAGGTTGTCTGTGAAGTTGACCAGCCCGCACTGGGCCAGCGTGGTCGACGAAGGCCTATTCACCCTGATGGCTAGGTCATATATGTCCCCACCGAGCCCCTCGGTGGGGACATATATGAGCTGTTACCGAATAGCAGTTTATGTTCGTTAAGGATTTGAATGGTGCTGCCTATTCTCTGCATTGTGACTTAGTCGCTTCATATACCCACCCTCAAAAGGAATCAAATTGCTCCAATTTTATGCCAGGCGAAAAGTACTCGTAAACTAAAACGGTTTAAAAAATGTGTAGTACGTAATAATAATAAATGTATAAGGGCTGGATGTGTGTGATGTCAGTGATGGCTAGAACTGTTCATACATTTACTTAACCGTGGAAAAATGAAAAAATTTGCGCTCATAAAATACGCTCTTTAAATAATGGTATGAAGGTTGTCGTCCCTTGGCGTTATGCATTCAAGTCTTTACACGGAAAAACTTTATAGCTAGCTTACAATACTACAAAACGTATATGTAGATGGACTTCATTCAAATAGAAAATTATCAAACTCGACCAAGTTAAATTTTGTGGTCTTTTGTTTTTTAAACTCTGTAAATTGTTATTGTTAATGGCCCGAAAAAAAAAACAGGTTCAAATTCTGTTCGCCAGATAACATAATTTTTGTTTTGTTAAAAAAATTGATACGCGCACATTCTTTTTGATTTTTATATTTACAACAGTTTTCTTTTTCAGTTATTTTTCCCGTGCCTCCCGACTCCAGGGGCGCCCTACTGGTGGGACGGCCACTGTTACTTCGATTATTTCGAGGACCCCCCCAAAACTTGCCCATGTCCCCCCAATGTGTCAAAAGTGTGAGGGTCGTTGATCTTTTCCGGGCTACTAGAGGCAAAATGGCCGCCATTCGAAAAAAAAAAAAAAATTCGCGGAATGAACTATTTTACTAAAATCCGTAATTTTTTGTCGATTAAGCGGCTCTATTTACCTTATTATGTAGCCCCTTGGAAGGCTTCATATTTACTGCCAGTTCAAGTAAAAAATCTCAGACATCATATTTAACGTAGTTTTGTTGAGATTACTAAAATTAATTAATTTTATACGTTTGTGACTGTGACAAAAAACTATAAACATTGGCACATACATAGTTACTATAACAGTAGTTTACTAAAAATAAAATGTGTTTAAAATATTCGTTTATTTGTCGCATAATAAAGTTATTGAATCGTTATTTGTTGCATATCCTGCAGTTTTATTAAGAGCCCACATTCTCACGATATCCGGGTATACCACTCTCTTGTGTATCGTGCAGCGGAACACTTCCTACTTGAAGAGTTTAAGTGTTCCTACCGCACATGGTATTAATAGATCCATTGTTGTCTTAAGATAACAAACAAAAAGAAGCAACGTGTAAAAACTTCGCTACGCTCTTTGTTTTTTGGAATATCACTGGCGTGAAAATTACTGAAGGGATTTGGTTCTATATACAATGGATGTCTGTCTGTCCGTCTCCAGGATCAGAACTCCAGACCAATCCAACTGCAGCGGGGTGTGAGACAGGGAGACGTTATTTCTCCGAAACTGTTCACCGCTGCAATGGAGGATGTCTTTAAGCTTCTGAACTGGGAAGGACATGGCATCAATATCAATGGCGAGTACATCTCTCACCTTCGGTTTGCCGATGATATCGTAGTCATGGCTGAGACCTTGGAGGACCTCGGCACAATGCTCGATGACCTTAACAGAGTCTCCCAACAAGTGGGTCTTAAGATGAACATGGAGAAGACAAAAGTCATGTCGAACGCCCATGTAGTACCCACTCCAATAAAAGTTGGGGACTCATCTCTCGAAGTTGTAGATCATTACGTCTACCTGGGACAAACAGTCCAATTAGGTAGATCCAACTTCGAGAAGGAGGTCAATCGTCGAATCCAACTCGGCTGGGCAGCGTTCGGGAAGCTGCGCAATATCTTTTCGTCCCAAATACCGCAGTGTCTCAAGTCAAAAGTCTTTGACCAATGTGTGTTGCCAGTGATGACTTATGGATCCGAGACGTGGTCGCTTACAATGGGCCTCATAAGAAGGCTTAAAGTCACCCAAAGAACGATGGAGAGGGCTATGCTTGGAGTTTCCTTGCGTGATCGAATCAGAAATGATGAGATCCGTAGGCGAACCAGAGTCACCGACATAGCCCGAAGAATCGCTAAGCTTAAGTGGCAGTGGGCTGGGCACATTGCGCGTAGAACCGACGGCCGTTGGGGCAAAAAGGTTCTCGAATGGCGACCGCGCGCCGGAAGACGTAGCGTGGGCAGGCCCCCCACAAGGTGGACCGACGATCTGGTGAGGGTTGCGGGAAGCCGCTGGATGCGGGCAGCGCAGGACCGATCGTCTTGGAGCTCTTTGGGGGAGGCCTTTGTCCAGCAGTGGACGTCTTTCGGCTGAAATGATGATGATGATGATGACAATGGATTGACTCCTTGACTGACCTTGCAAACTCGTGTGAGTGAGCTACTTAGGTAGCTGCAGGCATGTTTTGGAAAGTAATTCAGACGTTGTATTTATTTCAAACAAAAACAATTTTCTCATCGAATAGTGTTTTGTTTGAAATCTGATTGAAAAATTAAAGAAAAGCTATTTCATGACGTCACTCACCGGCGTACATGATTCTAATTCTTTAATGTAATCTTTTCTTGGTTATAAGAACGTTTTGTTTGTCTATTTATAGGTAGGTAAGACCGCCACTGATCTTACAAGATGAATGATGATGGAAACCGGAGTAATAATTTATTTTGAAGACAGTCAATTAACAGATTGATTTCTTTAGAAGCAGTTGTGCAGTTTTCTCAGCTATTCCGTAAAATCCTCAAATTTTGAGATTTTACGGAATAGAAATAAGTGATAAATTCCAACTAAAGACAAAGAAATACTGATTGATGTTTCCGGAAGTCTGCTCACAGATGGCGCTGTTAGTTTTAAAAACTCGGTAACGTTAGGTCTTTCTAGTTCGTTGGCACTCTATCAACCAACTAGCTACCCCATTGACACCAAACTGTAATGAATTTTTTTCAAGTCAGCTACAATTAATGTTGTTACCTGACCTGTTTATCAATAACTGCAGTCGGCCCTGCGGCTAAAATCTGGGAAGTGCCAGCCCCTATCGGTTCTCGTGCCCAGTGTTGGCCATAAAGTAACTGTAATTCAATTACATATTACTTTGAGTAATTTAACTTCACGTGCTCTTGATTTTACTCGTAAACATTTGTGGAAATAACATTAAATTAAAAATTTAAAAACCCCCGCCACAATACAGACACTTAGATCCTTTGAACAACTAGAAAAGAGCTGATAATCTTCAAATAGCTGAAGATATTTTCTTGAATTGCAAACACTTATTTCTTCGCTAAATTACCATCGCAGACTATTAAGTATAGAATGCATTGAAGATTTATTATTTTCTCCCAGATTTTGAAGGCATAGGCTGCGTAAGTGCCGCGCTGAACTTGAATTTAGTAGTTTTCTAAAGTATTTTATGTACGGTCACGTTCATAAATCCAGTCATGTCACGTGCACCTATACTTTAAATTGACTTTTTTTCCAAAAGCATTCAGGGCATTTTATTTGAAGCAAAGCATTGAGTCCCTTACACTGTATAAGTAACACAAAAAAATAATAATATCAAGCCTTTGGGATAAAAGTTATTTGAAAGTATAAAAACACGTGATATGACTGCTCTTATGAACTTGACTGTACCTAAAAAATACTTAGGTACTAATTAATTTTGTATGTTTATAATATACCAGTTTTTTGCCGCTAACATTTTTCTTGAACGAAGTTGCCTGGTAGGGACTTCTAACTTAGCAATAAGGACGCCTGTTGACTCAACTTTGTTTATGTAGGTACCTACTGTAATATTTATGTGTTTTCTTTAATAAAGATAAATTGTATAATATTGCATAAGGTGATTTTATCCGAATATGAAAGAAAGAATACATAACATTCCAATGACAGACGAACAAAGAGGAAGTCATTATTTTTTCAGTATCCCCCGAGGCCAAAAGCGACCTCAGGAATTATTCAAAGAGCTGCCTTTGTGAGGGCCCCGTCCTCCTCCAAGGCTGGTGTGTATGAATACGAACAATTTGGCATTTAAGTGCAGCCGTCCGAAAGCTGCCTAGCTTAAAGCACTTTCTATTGTAGTTCTGGACGACAACAGGACCATTTCGACTGCAGTTTTGAATACCTAGTTGTAATATTTCCTGCGAAACCGGAGGATAGTAATGTTCCGAACGCGTCTTAGCCGTCGTAGGTCACGATTTTCTCGGGAATAATTATCTAAGTTCAAGGCCCTGTTTTGCCAGCATTCAGAGGTTTTCCGTGACCTTCTAAAGTTATCAGTCTCCTTTTGGAACATATAGGATATTTCTTAAAAAGGAGAGCTAGCAGAAAGATAGCATGGCCATCTACCTGGCTAGACTATTAAAAGTCACTACTCAAAAGTCACTATAAAAATTTCAGGATAATGGCGTTCAAATGAAAAAATACTAATTACTATCTTCTGTGTTGTGTTTATCCCTCGTTCGCGTTTGGACAGATTCTGGTTTAAGCCCTTAACTTTATTATTTTATGCGCGACAGTACTAATTCTGCCGTAACAATAATTTGCCGTAACAAGAATCTGTCCAAACCAGAATTTATCCAAACCAGAATCTGTCCAAACGCAAACAAGGGTTTGCAAGATCAGTCAATCTATACACCGTTAAATTTAACTGGTTGTTTGTTTATCTGCAATTTTTTTTTTTTTTTTTTTTGGATTGACCTAATGTTTGTGTCGAAAAGGTACGATCACCACCATGAAGGAAAAAAAATTTCACGCCCATTTGGGCGCGTAAAATTTTTTCTTCCTTCATGACCACCACCGTCACCGGACTAAGCTTCACCGGAGCTTGATCTGCAATATAATGGTAGTATTGATGAAATTAAAAACTTTCCCTAAGGAACATAATATTGAAATCTAAAAAAAATATTCAACTTTTCATATAAACTAGAGTCAAGTGACTGGCCAATTTGTATGAAAACTTAAATTTTAATTTTGAGTTTTCAATCCATGTTTCTTAGGGAAAGTTGTTCAGTTTCATGATTATCACCACTTTATTGCGGATCTAAACGGTAAAAATACTGTGCTATACTCGTATCTAGTAAGAATTGTTCCTTTAATCGTAGCTACGAGTAATAGGTAGATACAGAATACCTATAGGCGTCTTTCATAGTAATTTTCTTGATTGACCACTTGCGTAGCCCGAACACTTATTATAGAACAGGCAAGTATAATTTTATGGTACTTGCTTACCTTCACCGCCTTTGCTATCGTAGAAAAATACTTTAAAATTGTCTTATTTTTCTTTCAGTGTTATAAAGTAAAACTATTATGTAAGTAAAAGGTTGACGAAAGCACCAAGTGGCAATGGCCGCCGACTTCTATTCTAAAATTCGCAGGTTTTAACCTCGGCACGGACCAAATTCTTTTCGATGTTAAGTTAGGGTGAAGGAAAACATCGCGAGGAAATCTACACACGACTGCGAAGTATTTAAAAAATATATAAATATATACGTACAACTGGTAGTGGAGATTTCTCTTCAAGTGTTACCAATTTATTTTTAGTTTATTACTTTTTGTATAAATTACTCTGTTCCTGCTTCTTCATATCGTGCCAATGATAAATCCCAACCATATACCAAAACCCTGATAAAATTAAACACTTTTGTTTTGGCTTTGATAAGACCAAATATCTTTAGTATTTAAGCAATGTTTACTCTAGTATCTAATAAACCTCTATAGAACACAACTAAGATAGCGAAGATCAGGGTAGCAAAGTACCCACCTCGCACATTTGCGATTCAATGAGGTAGTCTGGCCAGCCGACAATCTCCAATTGAGGTACAATTGAACACATAGATAGCTTCATTTTCGCTTTGCCGTGACGATTTGTGTATTGAAGTTGAATATGATTGACGCGCGTAATGAAGTAGGTACAGTGCAGCAGCTGACCACTCTGAACTCTACTGCTAAAGAATAAAGGTGACAAGGACTTGTTAAATTAGAGGAACAAATTTCGCGGTATAAACTAGAAAAAATGAGCACAATAATTCCGTGACATTTGTGCAGAGGAGATTTTTGGAGGAAGCTTTTGTCCAGTTGTGAACAGATTTCTGCTAAAATAATAATAATAATTATTATTATTATTTTAGGATTCCTGCTAAAATAATAATAATAATTATTATTATGATATGACGAATAATGACAATATAATTATGACTGATACTATATTTGCTAGTGTGACGGAATTTAAAAATAAGAAATATTATAATTCTGAAGAAAGAAAGTAATGAAATTATGATCTCATAACGTATATAGCAAGGGTTGTGAAGTCAGTTTCGGAAGGAGGTCAGAAGTTCAGATGTAATATTCGTAATGCCCGAATAACGACCTTAATAAAACTTGAAACGCTCCATAACGTGATGTGATGGATGTCTTACTTACTTTTGGTATGAATAATGATACAGTATCGAAGTAAATGGATAGCGAGCGTGATGGCACAAAATTTATTAATATTGTTAGGGTTAGGCTAGGTCAGTCAGTACCCATAGGCATTGTATTGATAGAACATGAAAGAGTTTTTTGCCGTATTAGTAGTTCATGTAAGTATTATACTTAGATATTTTCATTCTAAATACTTTTGGATGGCACGATTTTAATCCAGTAACAGAATAAAATAATAGTGGTTCAGTTGAAAAGATAAGGCGGTGGTTATTAATTTGTCGTATAAAAAGCAAAGTAATGTAATTAAAATACGAAAAAATAATTCCAAGTTAATAAATACGTATGTATTTATTAACTTGGAATTATATACTGATTTATCACAAAAAATTTAAACACACAATAAATGCTGTTACATACTGTTGACTTCAGTGTGTTGACTGTTGACAATGCGTTTTTAACTTTTTTAAAGTAAGATACATATTAATATGTGATGTTCCACATGCAAAGGTACGTTGTGGTCTGTATTGAGTTATGCATATCCCTGTAATGCATAAGCTTTTCAAATCCAAAAAGACCTTTTCACGTGGAACGTCACATACGAGTATAAGTAGTATGGCCGCTAACATCAATTTGCTGGCAAATGTAAAACAACGCGGTCATAGCCACTTCGCTACAGACCACGAACTTGACAAGAGCAGAAACGAAACACCCCCTACCAATTCCTCCAAGAATACGAAAACCCCATTGCACTTTCTGATTAATTACCACCACGAGAATTTCCTATCTAAATCCAATTTTATCACTGAGATAGGGCTAATAAATCGGATATTTATCAGGAGTTTGTTAGGGGTGACGGTGTGTGATGCACCCCGCTTGTATGCCCCTTCTAACGTCTATTGTGCCGGCCTATTGTTGCCGAAGGGCCCTCCCTAGCATACGTGAGACCCACAAAGGGGTTCCGAACACAATAAAACTAGTAAAAAGATAAACGATGCTACGGCTAGTGATGCTATTAACCTCCGAGCATCGATTTTTTGCTATTTGTTATTCAGATTTTTCTCTCTTCCTATGTCTACTGGATGATCTTTTGAAATATGTAACTTATTTTTTAATTAAAATTCTGTAATTTGTTTTGTGTGCAATACGTCATTAAATGAAAAGGTCAGTAATAGTTGACTACAGTTTAGTGCGGTGCCAATTCTTAACACAAACGCTTTTCTAAAGATGGTTTTATTTTGGACTTAAGTAGGTACTGTGAGCTTATTCAAACTCTGCTCAACTCGTTAGAGAAAAGAGCCAGAATTTATATATTATGTTGTTAGTTGCAGCAAAGAAAAATCCTATTTTATACTGCCGGGTTTCATTCACAAATCCCATACCTACTAAGAGTTTGATATTTCCTATCTTTACCCTGAACCCTTACAGCAACATTTTATTGTGGGCCTGTCAGAGTAGTCGGAAATGATTGTCTTCACACACTTGTCTTCGAACATCGAATTAATAAATTTACCAATATCGATAATCCACTTTTAACAACACTATTCCAGTTTGTTCCCAACTTCTGAATTATAACGTTACGCTTTTAGTGTGACAGTTGGTATGGGTTGATAATTTTTGAGAAAAGCCGTTTCGTTGGTTTGGCGCTTACTGGTTTTATGAAGCTGTTTTTAGTTATTATAAACATACTGGCTATTTGTGCCGTGCTGATATGATTTATTGTTGCTTATTTTTCGTTGATAAAATCCAGCAGTGAACATTTTTCAGAAATGATCGATGGAAATGATGTAAGTTTTTCAAACAAGTTTTCAAACTGTATTTTATTTCAAGTGTTGTAGTCTTTTAAT
Source organism: Teleiodes luculella (assembly GCA_948473455.1). Classification (NCBI taxonomy): domain Eukaryota; kingdom Metazoa; phylum Arthropoda; class Insecta; order Lepidoptera; family Gelechiidae; genus Teleiodes; species Teleiodes luculella. Next base: position 12,706,965 of record OX419589.1, read on the forward strand.
AACAATACGTATTGCTATTGTTATTAAAAGGATAGTAGGTATTTAAACGTACCTCAAATTATTCTCTTGTTCCACCTAAATATCTTCACCAAATTATACTCTTGTTCCACCTAAAATACTAATTGTGCACCAAAACATGCAAACATGAGACTTCTTGAGTTATAAACTTTGAAAAATTCAAAACTACGGCGGTCGCCGGCCGCTGCCGCGGCACGCTCGCTCCGCTCGCTCGGCTCCCTTCGCTCTGTTATTGACATCAGTCTAACCTAACCTAACCAACCGATTTGATTCTGGGTAGATTTGTTTTTTTTATAGCGGCTGCGCCCCCCCGTCCCCCCGCTTCGGTTCACGCACTTGGATATTTGGTGCAAGATTGGTATTTTTAGTGCACGAATAATATTATTTGTTGTAAGATTCGATTTTTTGGTTAACAGAAAATTATATTCCTTATTAAAACCACCTATCCACTTTTATACTTGCAATATATATATTTTTAGAACTATTTTACTTATTACTATCATTAGGTATATTATTTGTGTGTCTGTTCTTCTAGGAATATGTTAATTAGAAAATGAAGACACTTTCTAGTGTAAATGTGAACTAAATGTAAGAAAAAATCCTTTAGAAAAACTCACACCAACTTTAATGTCCTAAAGTCCTAAAGGATAAGCTGTTTCTTCCTATAAGGTAATTAAAAAAACAAGTTTTCTTTCTTTAAATAAATTTCCAAGCTAAAGTTTTCATTGAACATCGAAAAAAGCTTCAAAGCTTTTAACAGTCGATTAAACAGAACTGGACCAAATTGTTAAGTAAACGTTTAATAGGGATGTTGACTGTATTCAAAATAAATCATCTTACACTATGTAGGAAATAAAACCTCTAAAATTACTCTAGTATAACATAATGAAGAGGCGATTTTGCCAATTTTATGATTTGTTATTATAAATCAAAATAAAAGTTGTACAAAAATACAAGCTTGTGACGTCATAAGTTAGTATTGTATATTGGTATCTTATATCCCCGGTCAACATCTTAGATACAATTTACCACAGGAAATAAAAAAACAACGCAGGCGTAGCCGTGAGAGAACAGCTAGTTACCATAAATAGCAGACATTACCAGTATAAGAGGAGCGGATACAGACCGCTTTCAAACTAAACGAAAAGCAAAGAAATTAAAGATTCGTAATGTAAACAGGGCAATGAAAATACAACGCGTTTGTGCGCGGTTTTTTAAATAAACAACTGTTGGATTTAGTACAGTCGTACGTAACATTCACGGCCAGATCTGATACAATTATTTCCTAGTGCGTCCGCTAATGCCGGCTACACACGCGTTCCAAACAAAGCGAGACGCAGTTATGCGTTAGAAAGTTTTTTTTCTTTTTTGTAGCACTATTTTGTTTTAGTTTGGCAAACACGGCACGCGTATGTAGCCGGCATAAAAGATCTGCGGGTGCACGGACCGGGTTTTTTTTTGTTCTGACCATGGTCTAAGAAAACAAGGTCTAACCATTAGACCACGTGACTGACATGAGCCTACGTTATTTCTACGTCATTTTGCCTATTCATCCTTGTCGAATGCGTGTAATAAACAAGGATGAACAGCGCAAAATGACGTAGGCTTGTGTCAGTCACGTGGTCTAACGGTTAGACCTTGTTTTCTTAGACCATGGTTCTGACCTATGCTTGTGTCGAAAAAGTACGACCAATCAAGCTTCACCGGACTTGCGGGGGAGCGGAAGACTCTACCCCAAAAGAAAGTCATGTAATAACGCGTCTATGGGCGGCTCGAGGGAGCCTCAGACCACGGCCTAGCGCGTTGATACTGAAAAACATCGTGAAGGAGACGACGCCTGAGGGGCTCCGTCTCTGATTTTCAATTTTGATTTTGGTTCTGGCCGCGCCCCCCGCCGGCGGGTACGGGCACTGTTACCTGAAGGGTAATTGTAACCTGAAGGGAATTATATTGTTTAAGAACATAGGCCAAAATTTAGCACTTGCTTATCACACGAATGGTTGCCCTAAGAAGGGTTTTAAACCGAGACCCCGTGATTCGAGGTCAGATGTACTTGCAATTTATTAGGCATTCGCGGTGCGATTTCCAGCTTTGGACCAACCCTAATCTTCTAACTCATTTGCCACAACTAAACACATGATATGCCCTAGTATGCGGGACATCTCACACAAGGCCATCTGACCCCAAACTAAGCAGAGCCTGTAATATGGGTGTCGGACAGCTGATATACATACATATATAAATATACAACATCCAGACACAAGGTAAACACAAGTGCTCATCACAAGAATGTTTGCCCTGGGCGGGGTTGGAACCCGCGACCTTGTGCTCCGTAGGAAGACGTACTGCCAACAGCTATGAGGCAATCTTCCCGTGTTGGGTGGGTGTATGAGGCGCCTAACGGTAAAAATACAAACATCAAATAACTAAATTCACCTGTATAATTATTCGCAATTTGTGAATACAGGATACAATATAAATAAATTAATTGAATCACATTGGGGTTGGAGATAGAAAGAAGAATGATATTACGAAGTAGGAAAAGATATTCGTCAGGAAGAAACTTGACGTAATTTTCCAACTCAACAAAAAGTACATAATACAATAGTACGATTTGTAGGTACAGATACCCAATACGCTATTTTAATACAAGAAAAAGATGTAAAAATCAAAATAAATTTAAAAATTCTGTAAGCTATTAATGGCATTGAAGGAGAAAGTGTAAATTCATTTGTTTGTATTTAATTTATCCTTTATCTTGTTCATCTAAACAACAAAAAAGTTAAATTACCAAAAAAATATATTCAATTTAAAAGAAGCAAAAATAAGAGACTGAAAATAAAGTAAAATAAATTCAAAAAATAATTTAAGATTATTTCTATTATTAATATTTTATTGGCGATTAAATTATTTCCAAATAATAATATTTAAGGCTCTATCTTGTAGAGTTCATAGCAAAGTTATTCTTCTTTTCCAGTAATTATGTAAAAATAATAATAAAGTATGTATTTCGTCCTGAAATAGTCTGTCGATGACAAAATATTTATACGTGGAGATAACTAAAAAAATACAGTGTACTGCGAAAATCATCTAACTTTCTACCAATCACTCACCGGCATCGCGTCGTCCCAGCCATTGTTTACACTACATGTTGACACCACTGCCGATAGTTAAAAAAAAATCATTTACCTATTATTAGTGACGCTCTTCCATTGTTGGTATAATTGCAGCGAGAGGTTAGTTAAACGAACGATGTAGAGGAACGGGTGCTAAGATATCGCGGAGAGGCGGCCGGTCGACTCGAACGTATAGACGCAACTGAGGTACGGAACGGGGGGCGATTTGCCCTCGTAACAAAATCAACTCTTCCCATCCCCTGCTCTCATATTTTCCATGGACTTGTTGAGCTTCAAGGTGAAGGTTGTTATAGTTAACATGTATAGTATGGGACATGAACTTCTTGCATTAATTTGAAATTAACGCTACAAGATAAGTATTTTTTTGCACATGCCAAATCCATATCACTACATAGTATAAAATAAAGTCGCTTTCTCCGTCCCTATGTCCCTATGTCCCTATGTCCCTATGTCCCTATGTCCCTCCCTTTGTACGCTTAAATCTTTAAAACTACGCAACGGATTTTGATGCGGTTTTTTTTAATAGATAGAGTGATTCAAGAGGAAGGTTTATATGTATAATACATGCATAATATACTGAAGGATAACCCACAATAACCATTTTCCCGTGCGGAGCCGGGGCGGGTCGCTAGTCTATACTAATTTATAAATGCGAAAGTGTGTTTGTTCTTTTGTTTGTCCTTCCTTCACGCCCTAACTAAGCAACCAGTCGACTTGATTTTCGACATAGAGTTAGTTGAAAGGATGGAACGTAACAAAGGCTTACTTTCTTTACCACGGGAAAATACCTCTTTCCCACGGGAAAATCTGTTAGCGCGGGTGGAGAACCGAGGAAAAGAATTAGATGAGTTTTGAGATGAATTAACCGCCTTAATGATAAGGTTTTCCACTTCTAGGAAAATTGAATTGTTTTTCTACAGATAATGGTGACGGCAAGAAAACTGACGTATAATTTATTGTTATAAAAATTGGGGGAATTCAACTTCTTTTCTTGAACTAATTAGAAACATTAGACAGACTAAGAAAATGTGTACCCAACGAGAGGCTCGTGCCAAACTTTAATAGGCCTAAGTCGACCACGCTGGTGCAGTGCGGGTTTGTCAACCTCACACATACTTTAAATTTGTTCGCAGGTGTTTGCAGGTTTCCTACACCCTGAGAGCGTTGAATTAACATACATAATATTATTTTTAAAAATACAAATAGCCATGTATTTTTTAATCCAAACCCGTGGTACTATTATTTTTCTTCTTTGTCCTTATAGGTAGAATTTTTTTTTGCTTCACTTCTAATTTACCCTATTAGTCCACCTGGGTGTACTTTTTGATACATTTTTTAAAGTTTAAGCAAGTTAGATAATCACTTAAAGAAAAGAGCATTTTTTAAAATTTAGTATTAACCAGATTTCCACCCCGTGGCTCCCTGTTCTAATAATATGATAAAAGGTAGCCAACATACAGGATTCTGATATAAAAATTATATTATTTTAAAGTTTAATTGAAATCTGTTCATTGTTAAGTGGCTTAAGAGTAATGAACATCCGTTTGTAAGGATGTATGGATATACATCCATACCAACTATCTCGTTTAAAATAATAATAGGAAGTTTCATTAAAATCTAACCAGTAATGTTTGCTTTCCGCCTCGGCTCCGCCCGTGGGACCGCCCACTTTTTCCTGTGGGAATGAGGAATTTTCCCGCGGTAAAAGGTAGCCTATGTTACTAAGGGATCATGTAGCTTCTCAACAGTAAAATAATTTTTGAAATCAGTTCAGTAGATTCACAAACAAACTAACAAAAAATCAAACCTTTCCTCTTTACAATATTACGGGTTAGTACTATTATTTTCTTCTGTGGTATAGATATAGATTAGTAGGATCAATTCAATTCGATTCAATATCTTCGCTTCGCGGCGCTTCCTCAGTGATTCGCCAATGTCGAGTGTTTATAGACTCTGCATGTTTTTTTTTTTGTTGTTTAATTTATGGCCTGGTTTCAAGACCTATAGGATTAGTAGGTAAGATCTGATTCTCATTTTGCATTTGCTACTGGAAGGAAAAATCTGACGGCGTCAAAAAATAAAACTGTTGTCAAAACAAATCAGAATAATCCTGATAATGTCAAAACATTTTACATTACAATCGCCAAAAAAAATTTTGTATAAAAATATGTAAATAATGTAAAAAAAAAATCTTGCCAAAGTTTTAACTATTTAGAAAACTTATAGATATATTTTGTAAATTTTACGATGCTATGGTAAAGGTAAATATTGTGAATACCTAATTTAACATAAATAGTAGATCCATTAGGTCTTAAAAGACCGTAATCTATGTAATATTTTACTAGTATTGTAAACTCAAAACGAAAGTTTGTGAGGATGGCTGTTTGTACTATATGGATAGAATGCTTTATATGACGCGTACCTTCGATACTAAGCACCTTCGCTGTAGTGCCCTTAGATGCAAAGTGTTCGATGTTACGACCATCGATGTTTTTACTTTCGATTTTATAATCCGGACCCATGGATGGATGGATGAATGTTTGTTACTCTTTCACGCAAAGACAACTAAAAGATTTTTAATGAAACTTTATAACAATCTAGCTTATAAATCAGAATAACACAAAAGCTACTTTTTACCGCGGGAAAATACCTTATTTCCACGGGAAAAGCTAGTATATATTTTACTAGCGCCCCGCCCCGGCTTCGCTCAGGAAAATGGTTATTGTGGGTTTTCCCTAAGTATATTATGCATGTATTATACATATAAACCTTCCTCTTAAGTCACTCTATCTACTAAAGTGGACCGCATCAAAATCTGTTGCCTAGTTTTAAAGATTTAAGCATACATAGGGATATATTGACAGAGAAGCGACTTTGTTTTATACTATGTAGTGATTATATAGTTTCCGGAAGTTTCATAACATTGAGTATCCTAGTAAGTCTGGTCACTCTATGGTTATTCCACCTTAGAACGACCAGCAATGATCAGTCCCCTTCAAGCGGGTTTTTTAAAGTTTGGCTTTGACTATTCTCATATTCCTAGAGATACTTTTATTATGTGGAACATAATATATACTTATTTTCATTTTGGAGTTTACAGTCTCCGTGGTCGAGTGGTCAAATACTTGGCTCACGTTACGGAGGTTCCGGGTTCGAATCCCGTTGGTGCACTCGTCGATCAAATATAACTTCGTGAGACTTTCCCCAGTTTGATTAGACATTGCACTTGATTGTCTGAAAAGAAAGATGATTCCGTGGGGTGCGTAATAAATGCTATAATATCAAAAGATATAATTTTAGGTAATATAACGTTCAATTGGTATAATTTTCATACACTATAAAAATACTTGCTATAAATTTAATTTGTATAACGCTCAATTTCTATAACGTTCATTTGATATAATGACAATTGTTATAACATTATTTTCCTATAACAATCATTTCGTATAACAATCATTTCCTATAATAAACTTATTTTTTTGTAATTTTACGGAAAAGAATACTGTACAAAAAAGAAATGGCATTATTCATCGGATATGTGGATCATTAAAACTATGTAATATAAATAAATAGGGCGGGTGCGAGCGCAGCGAGCACGGGAATTCGGGGCACCCCGACAACTGTTGGTTAGGTTCGAAGGGTATGGCGGAAGAGGTGGGCGAGCAAAGCGAGCCCACTTCTTCCGCCATACCCTTCGGGTTAGGTTGACATGTATGCATGCCTGCACGCTTGCTTGCTTGCATGCTTGATTGCATGCTTGTTTGCATGCTTGTTTGCATGCTTGCTTGCATGCTTGCTTGCTTGCTTGCTTTTACAAGTTCATAATTTTATTTGGAAACAATATTTATATCAATTGTAAATTTTTTAAATTATAGAAAATCATTATTTTATCAAATAAAATTATATCATTTAAAATAAAATTATAGGAAATCATTATTATAACAAATGAAATTATATTATTTAAAATTATAGGAATTGTCTTTTATATTATTTGATTATTAGGATAAGTAAATTTATATAAACTGAAATTATATCATTTAATCATTATAACTTTTGAAATTATGGAATATATTACACACCCGATTCCGTGCTTCGAAAGGCATGTAAAGCCGTTGGTCACGGCCAACATCTACGGATGTAATCGTATACTAAAGAACTAGGGACTACTATTTCAGTAAAGCCTGACCAAAGAAATAAGAAACCTCGCCATATTGCGGAATTTCAATGGAACTAATTTTATAAGGCAAATTGTTGCCATAGTCGTAAAAATATACACGTGGCGCCCCCAGAGCAGGTTTCTTATTTTTTTGGTCAGGCTTTAGCCAGGTGGCTTCAATAGATAGCTTATTAGCAAAAGCTAGATGCAACAAACACCGAAAATCATTTTTTTACTCATAAGATTGCACGTTATTTCACGGCTTTTTTTTTTCATAATCTTAAATATGAAATTATTCTGATACAGTCTTCACACATTTTTTTTATGTAGTTACGTTACTTTTGCTCAGCATTTATAATAAAATGGCTTTCCTCGGTAGAAAAACAAAATTTTCACCTTGTTTAATTCACGAAACTTGTGTCTGCTGCTGGTATAAATCTGTCTGTACCTCGAGAGAACTAACAATTCCCCTACTACAGTGCGTGTTCCTGTAATTAGTACTAAAAACAGATAGATGTCACTACTATTCACAAATTAACAATCATTGTGAAATAATGTAAAATTAAAAATAGGGTAAATATAGGTCAAAATAATTACATTCTATTTAGTCCGTATTTTAGATTATAAACAAATATTGGACATGTATTTTTTCTTTTTTCGATTAAAAAAAAATTACAAATAGCCCATTAAAGTTACGTGTGACGTCACTCCGTACACCTCCGTGCTAACAAAATGCAGCATGGCGTGACGTCACACGTTACTTTAATGGGCTATATCTTTGTCATTTTTGGTCTAATTTACAAATAAAAAAATACTTGTCCCTTATTTTTGAATAATCTAAAAGACGAACTAATTAAGTACATTTTTTAAGGATACTAGCTTATTATGTGGTGTCTTTCGACCTGAAAAAAAATAAATAAAAAACATTTAGTTCCTATTTATGTAAAAAGAAAACACAATCATAGTGTATTTTAAAAAGATGGCGGCCGAGAAGCTAGACGCCATCTAGTTTTGAAGATTTGAGCTTTTTCCGAAGTACATTTTTTTCTAGGGCATTGACAGTCCTCTCGAGTATATTGGTCCATATCTGTACAAATTTTTCAAGTACCAAGTAAGATTATACTTCACTCAGCTACCCTCCTCACCCACTTTGAGGCAGATATTATGTTATCCAATCTGTAGAGGTCGAAAATCTGTACATAAAAAAAGAGCCAAAAACTGAGTCAGGGAGATCTAAGAAGTGATATAGAACATAATTATTCGGAGTTTTTTTTATATTTTTTTGTTTTTGTGTTTATCTATTTGTCTGTTTGTACGGGCTAATGTTCGAAACTGTTGGACCGATTCGAATAAAATGTTGCATGGTGGTACTTATAACCCTTTAGGATTTAATATACCTAGTTAGATGATCTTTCAATTATTTTGTTTTATTACAGATCATTTTGACACTCAAAAGCTGTCCCTTTTAAATTTTGAAAACACGTTGATTAAAAATTTAAAGATGACTACTGATTTTGAAAAAAAAGAGACGGAAATTCGATGCTTATTTCGAAGGAAACCCCGACTAACAGAACATTGTTTAAGGCTGCGTACAAAAAGTCTAGAGGCTAATAATCCCCAAATATCTTGTCCATCAATAACAAAATATCACTATTCATTCATGAATAGCAGAGAAAGATATGCAAAAGATAACAATGTGTATATTTATGTTCATAAAAAGAAACGAAATAATAATAAACAACGAAGAAAGTACAATATATATCACTATTCTAAAAATGAAATTATATTTCTGATAAATTCAAAAAAATCCAATCTATCGGAACACTGCAGTATGCTTGAACTAAGAAGTATTTACAAGAACAAAAATTTAAAGCAAGTTCAAAGTTCAAACTTAATGTGGACTACAAATTTACCATACAATCGAAATTACATAGTTAATAACTGCTGTAGAACTTGTGATAAGCCAGAATGCGGTAACCCTTTTACAAATCCAAGTATAATGGCAAAAATATACCGATGTCAGATGGCGAAAGAAGACACTTGTTGCTGTTCCTGCAATTCAGACGCCATGTTTGAGGTAATGAAAAGTCTCTATGACTGTTATAAAAAGAAGAATTGTGAGAATTGTAACTGCATTTTGTGTGGTTTTGGTAAGCAGAAAAGAACTGTTGGAGTTGGAGAAGAGGAAATTGAATCTTTAGAAGGAAAATCTGATGAAGAAAAAGAAAAATATCTTAGAGAGTTAGCCATGAATAAAAAACCATTTCCTATTGCTAAAACACCAGCAGATAAAGCACTCATGGAAAAAGTACGACGTGATTTAGGTGTAACACCTGAAGCCAAAAATTCCGCTGAAAGAAACAAAATAAAAGATGCATATAAAAATGGACTCATAGTCCCGTTGGAAGGAAAAACACTAAAAGAAAAAGAAAATATCTTAAAAAAATTGATATCTAATGGAATCCCCTTACCCGAAGGGCGAACACCGTCAGAGAAAAAACTAATAAATAGTCTCCTAGCAGCGGGACCCTCATTAGCATCAGTCCCGTCAGCTAAAGTACGTCAAGCAAAACAAGATGGTCTTCTCACACCTTTAAGTGGTAAATCTCCACAACAACAAGAAAAAATACTAAAAGGTTTGGCAAAATTAGGTATACCTCTACCAAAGGGAAAAACTGAGTCTCAAAATAAAATAATCAATAAAATAAGAAACGAATTAGGTTTGCCAGCAGAACCAAAAAGTTCAGCTGAAAGAACTAAACTAAGAAAGGCGTATGCCGCTGGCATTGTCACTCCACTAGAGGGAAAAACGCCGGAACAAAAAGAACAAATATTACGCAAAATGGCTGAAGCAGGAATCACTCTACCAGAAGGACGCACACCTTCTGAAAAGGCGTTGGTTAGCAAAATAAAAGCCCCGACAGTAAAAAAACCATCTGGAATACCATCAGAAAAGTTTAAAAAAGCACAAGCTGAAGGTTTGATAACTCCCTTAGAGGGTAAAACACCAGAGCAAAAAGAAAAAATATTAAAAGGGTTGGCCGTAAATGGCATCCCACTACCCCAAGGAAAAACCCAATCTGAAAAGGTACTAATTGACAAAATAAGAAAAGATATGGGGTTGCCACCAGCACCTAAGAACAGTGCTGAAAAACAAAAATTTCAACAAGCTTATGCCGATGGCATCATTACTCCTTTAGAAGGCAAAACACCAGAACAAAAAGAACAAGTACTTCGAAAAATGGTCGAAGCAGGAGTTCCTTTACCAGAAGGACGTACACCCTCCGAAAAAGCTTTGATAAATAATGTTCGAGCACCATTGAAGAAAAGACCATCTGGAGTTCCATCAGATAAATATAAAAAAGCAGTAGCAGAAGGTTTAATAACTCCATTAGAAGGTAAAACACCAGAACAAAAAGAAAAAATATTAAAAGGGTTAGCCGTAAATGGTATACCATTACCTGAAGGAAAATCACCATCTGAAAAAGCATTGATTGACAAAATAAGAAATGACATGGGTTTACCACCAGAACCCAAAAACGATGCTGAAAAAGAAATGCTAAAGCAAGCGTATGCTGATGGAATTATTACTCCATTGGAAGGTAAAACACCAGAACAAAAGGAAAAAGCGCTAATACAAATGGCTGAGGCAGGAATACCTTTGCCAGAAGGTCGTACACCATCTGAAAAAGCACTAGTCGATAAAGTAAAAAAAACAGCTAAGAAAAAACCATTTGCGAGAGTCCGTATAGCCAAAACTGAAGGTTTAATCACTCCACTCGAAGGTAAAACTCCGGAACAAAAAGAAAAAATTATCAAAGGGCTAGCAACACACGGTATTCCACTACCTGAAGGTAAAACACCATCCGAAAAAGCATTAATTGATAAAGTACGAAAAGAAATAGGATTACCACCAGAACCAAAAACTTCAGCTGAAAAGAAAAGAATAGAACAGGCCTACGCTGATGGTATAATAACTCCATTAGAAGGTAAAACACCCGAACAAAAGGAACAGGTGCTCCGAAAAATGGCAGAAGCAGGTGTTCCCTTGCCTGAAGGACGTTCTCCATCCGAAAAAGCCTTAGTAGACAAAGTCAAAGCTACAACTATGAAAATACCATCAGAAAAACTACGAAAGGCTAAAGCAGAAGGTTTCATAACCCCGCTTGAAGGTAAAACACCAGATCAAAAAGAAAAAATAGTAAGAGGACTGGCAAAGCACGGAATTCCTTTACCTGAAGGAAAGACTACTTCAGAAAAGGCTTTGATTGACAAAGTACGACAAGAACTAGGATTACCACCAGAACCTAAAACTTCAGCTGAAAAGAAAAAGATAAAACAGGCCTATGCTGATGGAATTATTACTCCATTAGAAGGTAAAACGCCGGAACAAAAAGAAAACGCACTTCGAAAAATGGCCGAAGCAGGTGTTCCCTTGCCTGAAGGCCGTACCCCGTCTGAAAAAGCCTTAGTAGCCAAAGTTAAAGCTACTACTGCAAGAATACCATCTGAAAAGCTTCGGAAGGCTACAGCAGCAGGTTTCATGACTCCGCTTGAAGGGAAAACACCAGAGCAAAAAGAAAAAATTGTGAAAGGAATGGCGAAGCATGGAATACCTCTTCCTGAAGGAAAAACACCCTCTGAAAAGGCTATGATTGACAAAGTACGACAAGAACTAGGATTACCACCAGAACCTAAAACTTCAGCTGAAAAGAAAAAGATAAAACAGGCCTACGCTGATGGAATTATTACTCCATTGGAAGGTAAAACACCGGAACAAAAAGAAAAGGCACTTCGAAAAATGGCCGAAGCAGGTGTTCCCTTGCCTGAAGGCCGTACCCCGTCTGAAAAAGCCTTAGTAGACAAAGTTAAAGCTACTACTGCAAGAATACCATCTGAAAAGCTTCGGAAGGCTACAGCAGCAGGTTTCATGACTCCGCTTGAAGGGAAAACACCAGAGCAAAAAGAAAAAATTGTAAAAGGAATGGCGAAGCATGGAATACCTCTTCCCGAAGGAAAAACACCCTCTGAAAAGGCTGTGATTGACAAAGTACGGCAAGAACTAGGATTACCACCAGAACCTAAAACTTCAGCTGAAAAGAAAAGGATAAATCAAGCCTACGCTGATGGAATTATTACTCCATTAGAAGGTAAAACACCAGAACAAAAAGAAAAGGCACTTCGAAAAATGGCTGAAGCAGGTGTTCCCTTGCCTGAAGGACGTACCCCGTCTGAAAAAGCCTTAGTAGACAAAGTTAAAGCTACTACTGCAAGAATACCATCTGAAAAGCTTCGAAAGGCTAAAGAAGAAGGTTTTTTAACTCCACTTGAAGGGAAAACACCAGAACAAAAGGAAAAAATTGTAAAAGGACTGGCGAAGCATGGAATACCTCTTCCTGAAGGAAAAACACCTTCTGAAAAGGCTGTGATTGACAAAGTACGACAAGAACTAGGATTACCTCCAGAACCTAAAACTTCAGCTGAAAAGAACAAAATAAAACAAGCCTACGCTGATGGAATTATTACTCCATTAGAAGGTAAAACACCAGAACAAAAAGAAAAGGCACTTCGAAAAATGGCCGAAGCAGGTGTTCCCTTGCCTGAAGGCCGTACCCCGTCTGAAAAAGCCTTAGTAGACAAAGTTAAAGCTACTACTGCAAGAATACCATCTGAAAAGCTTCGGAAGGCTACAGCAGCAGGTTTCATGACTCCGCTTGAAGGGAAAACACCAGAGCAAAAAGAAAAAATTGTAAAAGGAATGGCGAAGCATGGAATACCTCTTCCCGAAGGAAAAACACCCTCTGAAAAGGCTGTGATTGACAAAGTACGGCAAGAACTAGGATTACCACCAGAACCTAAAACTTCAGCTGAAAAGAAAAGGATAAATCAAGCCTACGCTGATGGAATTATTACTCCATTAGAAGGTAAAACACCAGAACAAAAAGAAAAGGCACTTCGAAAAATGGCCGAAGCAGGTGTTCCCTTGCCTGAAGGACGTACTCCTTCCGAAAAAGCATTAGTGAATAAAGTCAAAGCTATTACTGCGAGAATACCATCAGAAAAAATTCGTAAAGCCAGAGCAGAAGGCTTTATTACTCCATTGACAGGAAAAACACCAGAACAAAAAGAAAGAATATTAAAAGGTTTAGCCAATAATGGAATACCTTTACCTGAAGGAAAAACACCATCTGAGAAGGCATTAGTTGATAAAGTGAGAAAAGAATTAGGACTACCCCCAGAACCAAAAAATACAGCAGATAAATTAAAGATGAAACATGCTTACGCCCAAGGTTTAATTACGCCTTTAGAAGGAAAAACACCTACTCAAAAAGAAAATATTCTACGAAAAATGGTAGACGCCGGATTACCTTTGCCAGAAGGACGAACCCCCTCTGAGCAAGCAATGGTTAATAAAGTAAGAGCTGAGCGACCTAAATTGGCACCTTCTGAAAAGTTAAAGAAAGCTAAAGAAGGAGGGTTACTTACACCACTACAAGGCAAAACCCCTGAACAAAAAGAAAAAATTGTACGAGGACTTGCTGAATTAGGACTTCCTTTGCCAGAAGGAAAAACTGACTCTGAAAAAGCAGTGATCGATAAAATAAGAAAAGATATAGGATTACCTCCTGAACCAAAGACACCTTCTGAAAAAGTGAAGTTGGCAAAATTATATGCAAAAGGATTAGTTACACCTTTGGAGGGTAAAACTCCAGAACAAAAAGAATCGATACTCAAAAAAATGGCTGATGCTGGTATTTCACTTCCAGAAGGTCGAACACCGTCCGAAAAAGCATTAATAGATAAAGTCAAAGCTACGACTGTAAAAGTACCATCTGAAAGGCTTCGAAAGGCTAAAGCGGAGGGATTAATTACTCCACTTGAAGGAAAAACACCAGAACAAAAAGAAAACATTGTAAGAGGACTGGGAAAACTCGGGATTCCATTGCCCGAAGGAAAGACACCTTCTGAAAAGGCTCTGATTGACAAAGTACGACAAGAACTAGGATTACCACCAGAACCAAAAACTTCAGCTGAAAAGAAAAAAATCAAACAAGCCTACGCTGATGGTATAATTACACCATTAGAAGGTAAAACACCCGAACAAAAAGAACAGGCACTTCGAAAAATGGCTGAAGCAGGTATTCCCTTGCCAGAAGGACGTACTCCTTCCGAAAAAGCCTTAGTGAACCAAGTCAAAGCTACTACTGCAAGAATGCCATCTGAAAAAATTCGGAAGGCTACAGCAGCAGGTTTCATGACTCCGCTTGAAGGGAAAACTCCAGAGCAAAAAGAAAAAATTGTAAGAGGGCTAGCAAAGCACGGCATTCCTCTTCCTGAAGGAAAAACTCCTTCTGAAAAGGCTTTGGTTGACAAAGTACGACAAGAACTGGGATTACCACCTGAACCAAAAACTTCAGCTGAAAAGAAAAAAATAAAACAAGCCTACGCTGATGGTATAATTACACCATTAGAAGGTAAATCACCCGAACAAAAGGAACAGGTACTCCGAAAAATGGCTGAAGCAGGTATTCCCTTGCCAGAAGGACGAACTCCGTCCGAAAAAGCCTTAGTAGACAAAGTCAAAGCTACAACTGTAAGAATACCATCAGAAAAACTTCAAAAGGCTAAAGAAGAAGGTTTTATAACTCCACTTGAAGGGAAAACACCAGAACAAAAAGACAAAATTGTTAGAGGACTGGCAAAGCACGGAATTCCTCTTCCTGAAGGGAAAACCCCTTCTGAAAAGGCTTTGATTGACAAAGTACGACAAGAACTAGGATTACCACCAGAACCTAAAACTTCAGGTGAAAAGAAAAGAATAAAACAGGCCTACGTTGATGGAATTATTACTCCATTAGAAGGTAAAACACCAGAACAAAAAGAAAAGGCACTTCGAAAAATGGCTGAAGCAGGTGTTCCCTTGCCTGAAGGACGTACTCCTTCCGAAAAAGCTTTAGTAGACAAAGTCAAAGCTACTACAGTGAGACTACCATCTGAAAAGCTTCGAAAGGCTACAGCAGCAGGTTTCATGACTCCGCTTGAAGGAAAAACACCAGAGCAAAAAGAAAAAATAGTAAGAGGACTGGCGACGCACGGAGTTCCTCTGCCCGAGGGAAAAACACCTTCTGAAAAGGCTCTGATTGACAAAGTACGGCAAGATCTAGGATTACCACCAGAACCTAAAACTTCAGGTGAAAAGAAAAGAATAAAACAGGCCTACGCTGATGGTATTATTACTCCATTGGAAGGAAAAACACCAGAACAAAAAGAAAAGGCACTTCGAAAAATGGCTGAAGCAGGCGTTCCCTTGCCTGAAGGACGTAGTCCTTCCGAAAAAGCCTTAGTAAATAAAATAAAAGCTACAACTGCAAGAATACCATCAGAAAAAATACGCAAAGCCAAAGCAGAAGGTTTCATAACCCCGCTTGAAGGAAAAACTCCAGAGCAAAAAGAAAAAATAGTAAGAGGACTAGCAAAGCACGGGATTCCTCTGCCTGAAGGAAAGACACCTTCAGAAAAGAAACTCGTAGATAAAGTTCGACAAGAATTGGGTTTGCCTCCTGAGCCAAAAACTTCATCTGAAAAAAAAAAACTTATGCAGGCCTACGCCAATGGTATTGTTACTCCTTTAGAGGGAAAAACGCCAGAGCAAAAAGAAGCAGTACTTACAAAAATGGCTGAAGCAGGAATTCCTTTACCGGAAGGACGAACTCCATCGGAAAAGGCATTAATTGATAAAGTTAAACAGACTGCTAAAAAGGTACCGTCAAAAGTACCGTCAGGCATACCATCTGCAAAGTTACGTAAGGCTAAAGAAGAAGGTTTCCTTACACCTTTAGCAGGAAAAACACCAGAGCAAAAAGAAAATATTCTTAAAGGTCTAGCTAAGCACGGAATTCCAATGCCTGAAGGAAAAACAGCTTCTGAGCAGAAGATTATCGATAAAGTAAAACAAGAAATGGGACTGCCGCCTGAACCTAAAAATTCTGAGGAAAAGCGGAGACTTCAAAAAGCATATGCAAAAGGTATTGTAACGCCTCTAGAGGGTAAAACACCTGAACAAAAAGAAGCAGCATTGCGAAAAATGGCAGAAGCAGGCATTCCTTTACCAGAAGGACGTACATCGTCGGAAAAAGCATTAATCGATAAAGTTAAAGATACAACAGTAAGAAGACCAACAGGGGTCGCATCCGAAAAGTTTGCAAAAGCCAAAGCTGCAGGAATCATTACGCCTTTAGAAGGAAAGACACCAGAACAAAAAAAGAAAATATTACAGGGTCTTGCAACTCATGGCATTCCTTTCCCTGACGGAAAGACCCCATCAGAAAAAAAGATGATTGGTGAAGTAAGAAAAGAAATGGGATTGCCACCACTTCCTAAGACTGCTTCAGAAAAAGCTTTGATGGCTCAGGCATACGCTGATGGTGTTATTACGCCTTTAGAAGGAAAAACACCGGAACAAAAAGAAAAAGCTCTTGCAAAGATGCTGGAAGCTGGAATATCTTTGCCAGAAGGTCGAACAGAGTCAGAGAAAGCATTGATTGAAAAAGTTAAAGCTCAAGGTCCGAGACTATCACAAGCGAAAAAACGACTGAAAGAAAAAGCACAAGGAATTGAAGCCGAAGAAATACAAGAAATTTCAAAAACTACAAAGTGTGATAGAGCTTGTGGATGTGACAGGAAAAAAATTAGATTTAAACACAGTTATGTCAAAATACGAGTCACATCTCCAGACATTTCTTCATTTTGTGATTGCCCAGATGAATGCATACCTGGTGTCAAAGGCGGTGTGTTTGTTGATAATGAGGGAATCAAAGTAACGATTGGATACACTAGCGTTTCTTCAGGTTTTCAGTCTAAACATGGCTCCATTTCAAAAACTGATTTACTGGATAAAAGTTTTAATCCCAAGTTTATGTCTTTCTGTTCTGCTGCTCTGGGAAGTGATGCTTCTTTAATTAAAACTCCGTTAAATAACTTACAAAAAGATAAAATTAATAACCGTTCATATTTATCCAGAAATGTTACTTTAACAAAACAGGGAAGTAAAGACACGCATTCTATTCAATCCACCTGTATTTTAAACACAAAGGAAGAAACTGAGGATAGCAGTTTTACTGATTATTCTTCTTTGTATATGATATCATCAAAATTGACTAATAATACAAATTTTACCGAAGATATAAAAGATCAAAGTAGCTATGAATCAATAGTTTTACTAGGGACTGAATCTTCTCTGAGTCTTTCAATTGATTCTCATGCGACTGAACTAGCTACAATAAGTGTCATATCTTTTGATAGTAGTGCGACATCAGTACTTTCTTATGACAATATGAGTGCAAACAGCAAAATTGGTCTACAAATATCTAGATCTAGAGCAAAGTAAGACAAACAAAAATATCTTATTTCAAGTTATTTTTTATTTAATATCAAATATTACATACTTTATCTGTATTTTAGGCATATTATTAGCAATGCTTACTATTCGTCTGGAAATTTACATCGGTACTTTGACGACAGAGAAAATTGTTTGTACAGTAATGACCACGTTACCATTTTGAGGTTTACAAGGAGTAAGAAAAGTAAAAGCAAAGATAAAACAAAAGATAAAAAGAAAGAAAAAAGAGTGTTAATTAATGAACCTGACAGAGATAATATAATGCAAATAGTTGCGAAAGAGATATTGAATCAGAAATCTGACAGTTCCTCAGTTTTTGTAGTTGTACAATCTGAAGACGACACTAATACTGATGCGTCATCAGTTCCAAGTCAATCCACAAATAACGAAAATTCATATAAATTGCGAGAAAGCTACCCAATAGGTAAGTAACTTCTTCTATAATTTTTATTTTCGATTTCATACTATGTAAATTCTTACTATACGAGGTGAAATTCCATTTTAAGGTGAATTTACATAGCAATATTTTGTATATATTCTTGGGTCTAATCTTAGCTGTCCAGATGTCCAAATGACCGAATGGTTTGGTATTATGAAAGAAATAACAATATTGTATAAATCAATCACTTGACATGATTTCGTCATTGCCGTCTTTATAAAATAATCACCATCTTTATTATCTTACTCATGAAAAAAGGTCTCCCCTAAAGATCTCCACAACGATCGATCCGGCGCTGCCCGCATCTAGCGCTTTTTCGCGACACGTACCACATCGTCGATCCAATGAGCAATGAAAACTAAAAATATTCGTAGATTTGTAATATTACATTTATTAAAGTCTGTCCCTGGAAGTCCTAGGTCAGTTTTTAGCGGTAACAGATGACCGATATATAAAAAAATATATGATTAGCTTGCAACAAGATTTGGAGTGTTATTATTTAAAGGGCGATTATTTGAGAATGTGCAAATCACTGTTCCGGACGTAAATAACATATTGGAAATTACATTACAGAATATGTATCACTTTTCATATGCACCCATGTGTACTCTATATGGCGCAATAGTTATTACTTTGCTATGTATTTAAATTCTATAAGAATTTTATCATTAAAAGCCGAAAATCTAATTACCA
Organism: Teleiodes luculella; assembly: GCA_948473455.1. Classification (NCBI taxonomy): domain Eukaryota; kingdom Metazoa; phylum Arthropoda; class Insecta; order Lepidoptera; family Gelechiidae; genus Teleiodes; species Teleiodes luculella. Next base: position 12,725,807 of record OX419589.1, read on the forward strand.
TCCGTGTCCCTTTTCCCAGATTTTGACCTATTTTATCAAATTTCTCAGTAAACACCTTGAAGAATGCAATTCAACTAATAGATTCCATAAATATAATGTTCGATGTTATTACATAACAGAAAGCAGGCAATGAAAGATCATATTTTCCATAATTTAATGTACTCTAAAAAATGTCCAAGGGCTACCACCTAATTACCATTAGATAAGATTGTCACCTTAACTAATTTGCTTATTACGGTCGTACATTTCTTCTTAATACTTCATCGGGTGGGTCGTTGACCTTACTTGTTAGTCAGCTGGAACAAATGTGTGAAAGAACGGTTTTGCTGTTCCAAAATTACAATCTTCACGCGCTGAGAGGATTTTGTTTTTTGGACGGCTTCATCCCATATCTCTGTTTGTGGTTAGTGGATTAACATATTTCACTTTATTTTGCTATTATTATAATCTCCTTAGTGTTTACTTTCAGTACAGATGTAACAGTAATTTCTGTTTATTACAATAAAGCTACAAAAAAAATGAAATGTTCAAATTCTAATTACCATATAGGCAATTACCGTTTTATACCGTTCGTATATTAGCGAACGGTAATGAGCCTACATGAATGGTTATGATAAGCATTGATGACTTGTTGAGAATAACATAATCAAAATCACATGGTCGATCGAGATCTATTCAAGTATAACATCCAAACGTAATCAATATGCTATAAAGGGAAATTAGCATGGAAAGAAATTAAGTCCCTTAGCGCTTTGGTTCATCTTTCAGATTACGCACAGCAAAGTTGTGGAACGATTGGCTAGCAGCGTCTGCATTGCCGAGTGCTTTTAAACAAACTCTTTTTAAAGCCAGTGTAAACAGGCATTTTCTAAACGGGCTCGCTTTACCTTCAGCCTCATCTCTCGTGCTATGTAGGCTTGACTAAGAACAACAGCAATTCCATTAAAAAAAAAAGAATATATTGAACAATTACAGTCTCCCGTGGACTCGGTGGTACCTACTGTAGTACAACCTATTGGTGTATTCACCATCGTCACGTCATAATAACACTAACCTTCCGGACAGTGACTATTTCGCTCTCTCCGGACTAGAATATTCATCCAGAATCACAATCAATCAGACAGCCAACCGATCACTATGGCTGCTACAGATCTACTGATCGCTTACCCGACTACACCAACTTTAAACTGCTTAGATTATAACCATCTACCCTCCATTTACAAATAATTCAACTGAGATTTATTTTATAATAAATCTACCCTCGAAATCTTTAGATTAGATAAGATTATTTATTTGCATTCCTGTACATAGTAGCAATATAATAGGTGTCCTCTCACAATATAGGTATCATTCTATTATTGTAATAATTAATATAAAATTAAATTATGTTATATATACCTAAGTGGTACGCGTTTATACACAAAATTTTTTTTAAAGCATATTAATCATTTTATATGGACGTGGGCGTTAAAAACAAGAAGAAATATAAATATATATCTGTTTAATAAATCTTTGATTTCACTTACAAGTATTTTTTCTAATAGTTTATACTGAAAATATAATTACCATTCGTACCAATATCATTACCACTTCATGATGAAAAACAAACCGCTTTTACTGGAAAACTATCTAGTATTTTGATACCCCTTTTGCACAAATCTATATAAATTGATACACAGAATACAATAAACCTATAAAGAACGGTTTACAAAACGAAAAAAAAAGATTCTTTGAGGACGGCCAATATGCGCGAACTCAAATATCCGCCCTAAAACGTGTTAAAGTCCTATCTTTAAATAATTTGTATGTTACAAATACAATACAATTTATATGTATACAAATTATTCGAAGATAGGTCTTGCAAGTACAGCACTGTAGTACGCGCAATACTTTATAATTAAGGGCTTCACACACAGCAGCCATAATGTATATTACATCCTGGGATATATAGCTTTACATTATCTTAACGTATCACACACACAACAGGTAATGTAAGGTATATTTTCCTTCATTCCATAGGTACACGTACCGATTGACGCACTTCCCAGCTGCTAAAGTGTTATACAGGGTGTTCTATTTTTATTATTATAATATTATGGACCCGTCGACTAGTTTACTGTTAGATTTGCTAGATAGTTCATCAGAAGATGATTCGGATTATGATTTTGATGGGCGTATTGCAACATGAGCCAAAAACAGAAAATTGTGGAAGAACATAGATTAACTTTTACCGCGGGAAAATTCCTTATTCCCACGGGAAAAGCTATTAACGCGGGCGGAGCCGCGGCGGGAAGCTATGGTCAATAATGCTTCAATTTATATAAAAGGCCGAAGCCAAGTCTTCAAAATAATAGTCAATCCGTTAAGGGCCAAATCCGAGGAAATCATGTCGTGTCTTTAATTGAGCGATTGAGACTGAGACAGACTGTACCGTGTGTGTTTAATAACTAGAAACTTGTTGAACACCCTTTAAAAAAAGAGATAAACGGAAATATATTGAGATGTATTAAGATGTATCAAGATGTATTGAACTATTAAGGGCTTCACACACAGCAGCTATAATGTACATCTTTACATTATAGCACGATACATCTCATTACATCTTTCCATAGAAATCCCCAGGAGACAACACACAACAGCTATAATGTATATTTTTACATCTTTGTATCTTAAGATTCAGAGCGATACGGAAATATACATTAATAGTTCGATACATCTTGATACATCTTAATACATCTCAATATATTTCCGTATATCTCTTTTTTTAAAGGGTGTTCAACAAGTTTCTAATTATTAAACACACATAGTACAGTCTGTCTCAGTCTCAATCGCTCAATTAAAGACACGACATGATTTTCTCGGATTTGGCCCTTAACGGATTGACTATTATTTTGAAGACTTGGCTTCGGCCTTTTATATAAATTGAAGCATTATTGACCATAGCTTCCCGCCGCGGCTCCGCCCGCGTTAATAGCTTTTCCCGTGGGAATGAGGAATTTTCCCGCGGTAAAAGTTAATCTATGTTCTTCCACAATTTTCTGTTTTTGGCGCATGTTGCAATACGCCCATCAAAATCATAATCCGAATCATCTTCTGATGAACTATCTAGCAAATCTAACAGTAAACTAGTCGACGGGTCCATAATATTATAATAATAAAAATAGAACACCCTGTATAACACTTTAGCAGCTGGGAAGTGCGTCAATCGGTACGTGTACCTATGGAATGAAGGAAAATATACCATTACATTAACTGTTGTGTGTGTGATACGTTAAGATAATGTAAAGCTACACATCCCAGGATGTAATATACATTATAGCTGCTGTGTGTGAAGCCCTTTAATGTATATTTCCGTATCGCTCTGTATCTTAAGATACAAAGATGTAAAAATATACATTATAGCTGTTGTGTGTTGTCTCCTGGGGATTTCTATGGAAAGATGTAATGAGATGTATCGTGCTATAATGTAAAGATGTACATTATAGCTGCTGTGTGTGAAGCCCTTGTTTGTTGTTATTAGAGCCAGCGATTTGTATTAACTTTAGAAACGCAACCTTTTCTCCCCATGGAAACGAAATGCATTATCTGGAGGTGCCATAAAATGATTTTTTAATTGTAATTTATTTTTAGTTGCATCGGAACATCAAATGCTTATAGCGTCGCGAGGAGTAAAACTTATATCCACACCAAGAGATATGACGGAATTGGTACCAGTAAAACAAAAAAAAACAAAAACTAGAAAAAGTAAAATCAAACACTTTTTTGGTCGACCGGGTTTAATAGCCAACTCGAAAAGTGAAAATGAAATAGACTTCGAAGAAATAGAATTAAACAAAATCGAAAGTATAGATAAAAGGGAAATTCAAAAATCTGATCATATCGCAGATAGTACTAAAACCAAACTTGATAGAAAGCCCTATTTTGAAGGCACCCAACTATGTACCTATCACAGGAAAAAAAACTCCCAAAAAGTAGAAAAACAAAAGGGAACAATTATATCCTTAGAACCAAAAAAACAACAATTTTTGGGATTTGACCTAAATGTTCAATGTGGAGCGTCACAGACATCGCAGATAAAACCTCGCTGCCTTAAATTAAGTAAAACTACGAATGTAAATCAAGTTATTGAAACAACAAGAAGTTTGACCTTAATGTGTCAGAAAGCAGTTGAAGTTGATATTAAAAACAAAGACAAATCAATTAAAACTGTTCCAGAATATGAACCGAAGGGCTTAGATACAAGTTGTGATAGGCCCTGCACATGTCCTTGTAAAATAAAATCTGAAGTGGTGTCTTTATCGTCTCCAGCATTATCAGAAAATTATAATAATGGTTTAGAATTGTCTGCTGATGAATTTATACGAAATTCTATACCTTACTTATATCAAGCTTGTCAGTACGTATCTCCATATTCCGAACCATCTGACTTCGAACCATGCAAGTGTTGTACAAAAATTGATACTAATAATATACATAGTAAAACGAACGAGTTAAATAATTCTACTTCTGGTAATCATTTCTTTTATATTAAGTAAAATATTTATATTTAAATTTACACATTAAAAAACACTAATAGTGTTTTAGGTTTCATTCAATTTAAGAGCTGCGCTCTTATGTAATGTATATAAATTTTTTCTTTTATATTTTGGTGAAGCTTGATTTGTAAATTTTGATACACAAGCGTAGAATAGGCCAAATTATTACAAAATATGCTTTAAATCTTTTAGATAAAATAATATTAACTGTGTTGTTTTCTTTTGCTCATTCACTCCCCCACCAAATTAGGCCTTCTTCAAACTTAAGAACCACGCTCTTTTAAGTTTAGGTTACGCAATTCTGTTATTTTTTCGTCTTCTATTTGATACGATATGACACAATATTTATGCCTTCCTTAAATTGGTACAAAACAATAATAATACAAACTATTCATTTCAGAACTCTGGATTGATTATGGCATCGATCAAAAACAGGTTGTTTCAAAATATGCATCACCATCAGATCTTTTGCCTTGCATGTGCGTCCCAAAAAACAAACAGCCTGACAGCCAGCAGTATTACACAACTGAAAGGGTGGCATGTTCGGCTAATGGTACGTTACGTTACCAATGTGAGCTAATAGGAAATACAAGTAAATACGCGAACATATTTGCTTTAATACACACTGCTAATAAGTATTATCTTTCAGGGAATGAACAGCTAACAGATTCAAATTACTTGAAACATAAGCAAAACTTAAAGCTGATACAGCAGGCATTTCAAAATAGATTTAGAGAAAAGGTATTGAATTCAAAGCAGATAGTAAATAGTCCTCAGACGAATTGGTTTTCGTCAAAAAACAATTTAGATCAAGATCACTCTTATGAAGCAGAGTATGCAAAACGCGCAGCATCTTACACTGGATATTTACTAGATAATAATCCATACGCTACACCATCACTGGTATATATCATGCCAGATAATACTTTAAAGACTACTGCTAAGCATGTCAAAGCATGTCCAAACTGTAATCCTCCATTTCCAATGAATAATAAAAATCAAGACGAATTGGTCCAAAAATTGGCGTATACAGATTTCCTCGGTCAGTGTCCAGAAACAAAGAATATAGTAAAACTGCCATGCAAAGAAAGGGTCACTTACGCTAGCTACGCAAACAGGGGCCCAGAGTTTGCTAACATTAAGCAGTCTAAATCTCCAACAGTAAATAATCAAACAATACTTCAGAACAACAATGTCAACTACGCAAATTATAATGGTCAATGTCCAGAAAGTATAAACGTCGCTCAAAAGACATTTAAGTATAGAAAAAACGAACAAGAAATGAACAAGGATAATTGCACCTCTCTTTATGGGGAATCGAGAACTGTACATTTATCCCAAGCAATCATTTATGACTATGGCGTACCGGGAGAGGTACCGCCTACGCCTCCCCCAAGTGAGTAATTTACAGATTATGTCGCATTATGATCTAATAACACAAAATTAGAAAAATTAATAGCCCCCGACACAAAACCGTTACTTGATCCTTCCAACAACTAGAAAAGAGCTGATAATCTTCAAATGACTGAAGATATTTTCTTGGATCATAGCTAAGAACACTCTCGATTGTGACACCTTGCTAATAAAAAAAACTAGATCAAAATCGGCGCATCCGTTTAGGAGCTACGATGCCACACACGTCAAACTTATAAAACCCCTCTTTTTCGTCGGGGGTTAAAAAAGAGATACGTCCAAATGCTTAGTTTGGTTGAGTTGATGTCTACCAGCAGTACCAGTAGACACAGTATTACATGTTTATTAAAATAGGAAAGAGATTTATTTAAAAATTGGGTTTTGAATTTGTATTTGTTTTGTTGTGGAACGGTCTGGGCCACAGAAGATAAGATAAGATTTGTATATACCTAGTTTAATTTAATAGCATCATCATCCATCATCAACATCATCAGAAAGACGACCACTGCTGGACTAAGGCCGCCCATGACGACGATCGGTCTTGCGCTGCCCGCATTCAGCGGCTAAATTATTTGCGACTTTGTAAAGCGCCAGCAAGAATATTTATTCATTTATTCGAAAACAATAATAATAATGTTCGGAATTACATATCTCACTGATCACACTAATATTATAAAGGCGAAAGTTTGTAAGTGTGTATGTTTGTGACTTCTTCACGTCTGTAGCGATTTTAATTAATTTTGAATGGAGTTATGGAGTTATCTAACACCCAGGATTAACAGAAAGGCCAGGATTAACAGAAAAGCCATTTTTTACCGCGGGAAAATACTTAATTCCCACGAAAAAACCTGATAATGTGGGCGAAGCTGCGGGTCGGAAAGCTAGTAGGTACATATAACAAGGAAAGAAACTCATTTTTTGTTCTGATCTGACTGTAAGTAAGGGATCCACTCATAATCTTATCTTTACTTCTTTATGTTTTACAAAAGCGCGGCGGCCCACGAAAAAAGAATCGTGTAGCAACCTGAATATAAACGAAAAACGAAAAGATGATGTCGACGAAAATACTACAGTGGCAAGTAAGTGTAATAATTAGTTTATGATAACCCCTCTGGTTGGGAATTCCTGCCTTAAATTAACATGTAGTGTATTTACTGTCAACATTTCTTCACACAAATAATCACCATGGGTAAACTCTTTAACGAGTGCAGAAATTTGTAATGTAATAATAAAATACTTACATTTTTAAATCTTTGCAGATAATGAACAAACAAACAACAAGGCAGATAAATCTCCGGAAAAAGAAATGTGTAACGATTGTTGTGTACGAGGAAAAATAGTGGGTGAGTGTTTTACGATTAGTTCATTAATTGCTTGCTTGCTTGTCGTGTGGGTTTTGAGGTAACCTAACCTACCTCACAAACCCTGGTGTCGGAATTATAGAACCGCCTTCTTCCAACATGGCTCCTATAACGACTACATAATAAATAGTAGCCGGGACCAACGGCTTTACGTGCCTTCCAAAGCACAGAATCATTATTCTTTTCGGACAATCAGGTGATTCAGCCTGCAATGTCCTAAACATATGGGGGAAAGTCTCACAAAGTAATATTTGGTGGGGATTCGAACCCGGAACCTCCGTAACGTCAGACGAGCTTTTGACCACTCTACCACGGAGGCTGTTATTTGTTATTAAAATATATTCCTTTAGTAACATAGTATACTGTGACCATGTTATTGTTACGAATGGAGAGAGAAGGGCAACAAATGCTAGTCCATTGCTACCCGAGACGGATCTATAGTAGTCAGCCCACATAATATGCTACATAGCCTCTTCCAAACCTACAACTTTGAAGAAGCTGACGGTTTTGGTTGAATTAAAGGTTCGGGCTTCTTGGGGGCCAAGTTGTGGTGCGCTCTCAGCACTCAACTCCTTTTGTTGACGAGAGCATCACATGAACAGAGAATGTGAAGTGGAGTTTCCTCTTCGTCTGCACAGAATCTACAGTAAGGGGTTTTTGATAAGCCCATACGTAGTTCATGTGCTTAATGAGTTTACAATGCCCAGTTAGGGCCTAATGAGTTTAAGAATATTCAACTGATCGAGTTTTAGTATCTCGATTTTTAGGTAGGAAATCTGGAAAAAATATATTTTGAATGTGCAAGGCCAGCAGATACTATACGCCTCGGCACATCATACGACGGTTTATAACAGTGCCCACACTGTATGTTAGTATTGTCTCTTTTGTCAGCTTTTTGATGCTTTGCCTAGTGCATTGAGATATTCCTAGGTTGTTATTAATTTGTTTTTCCAGACTGCGTCAGTCCTGGTAGGGCCTGCGAGCCCTGTGAGCGGTATGGACAGTTTGTACCACAGGGATTAAAATTATCAAACACCTGTCACACTAAACTTCATTTGAGAGGTGAGTTTATACGAGAACTAGCTTTTTGCCGCGGCTCCACCCATTAACGTGGGAATGAGACAGGCAAAAAGGTAGCCTCTGTTACTCCATAACATCTATTCTATCTGTATCGTTAGCAGCTCATGTCCCCATATGTCCCCACCGAGGGGCTCGAGCCTACCCTGAAATTAGGTTGAATAGGCCTTAGTCGAATACGCTGGCCCAAAGCGGGTTGGTCAACTTCACACACAAACTTTGAATTACTTCGCAGGTGTGTGCAGGTTTCCTCACGATATTTTCCTTCACCGTAAGAGCATCGAATAAACGTACAATATGAATTCGAAAATCGAAAACAGATTGGTACGTGCCGAGGTTTGATTGAACCCGCGAACTTCTGAATAGAAATCAACGGTCCCAGCCACTTGGTCACCGACGCTCTATCTGCAGATCAAACATTAAAATTAGTACAGCAGTTTTGGACCATATTCAATGCAAACAACCAATCAAATCTTTCCTCCATGTAATATTGGTATAGATGAGTAAAATGAAAAGATAAATTCATTTGTCTCAGGCGTTGCTCATTATTATTATGTTAAATCCACACGTACCTTTTTGAACAGATCTCTTGGTATATGAAGATTCGTCGCATAGGTGTTGTTGTATTACAAGTGAGGATAATACAAGTAAGTGTCTTTGAAACCATCTACTTTTGTATATATTATAACTAGCGACCCGCCCCGGCTCCGCACGGGAAATTGGGTATTGTGGGTTATCCTTAAGTATATTATGCATGTATTATACATATAAACCTTCTTCTTGAATCACTCTATCTATTAAAAAAACTGCATTAAAATCCGTTGCGTAGTTTTAAAGATTTAAGCATACATATGGACATAGGGACAGAGAAAGCGACTTTGTTTTGTACTATGTAGTGAAGCGTCTTATTTCAACTTCTTCAAAATTAATTCCATTATGTCCATCCGTGTACTTGTCCAACCGAGTGGCTAACGAACCCAACGCTTCATGAGGGCACAGGCGGTATACTACAATATGGTCTAAGAAAACAAGTTCTTCCATTCGGACCACGTGACTGACATAAGCCTACGTCATCTTGCGCTGTTCATCCTTGTCAAATGCATTGAACAGCACAAAATTCCGTAAGCTTATGTCAGTCACGTGGTCTGAACGGAAGAGCTTGTTTTCTTAGACCTTAAAAGACAACTGCCAAACGTAAATAAAAATTAAAGGAAAATAATCTTTAGTGTTGATCAAGTACCAGACACTACCCGGAGTGACCAATATTTTCTTTTTGTTCCTTTCCAGATACTATAGTAGAAGGCGTTACAAATTTTTGTAAAGACTACTGCTCAGGTAACAAAAGTATTTTAAAAATATTTATGTATATTCCATAATGCCCTTATACCTAATAGGTATTTTCGAATCTAATATTTTAAGTCTTATATTAATTTGTAAGTGTTATGTGCATTTATTAATTTTGTACCTTTTGCACTAACACACGTTTTCACGGGTTTTCTGTATGATTTAGTTTTAAATTGAGCTTACCGATATTTCGACCGGGGTACACCGATCACGGTCACGGCAGAACTGAATTTTGTACCTTTTGATAAACGTGAGTGAAAGAGAGGAAAAACCAATACAGTATCAAATGAGATCCATTAGGGTATTGAATTATTGTTTACGGCAGTTATAATTTATACCTAGATGGATAAAAAACAAACAGTATTCTAAACACAATAAAATTGTAAGAAATTAATGCGATTAATATACTCTTTTTTAAAGGTGAAACTGTAGAAGAAATTCGTGATGCAGTAGAAAGATTCATGAAAGCTAGGGAGCAAGGCTTGGTTTGCAATTCAAAAACATTCACCAAACAGAATATTTGCGATGAAACTCGTGAACTATTTCAGGGTATAGACCAAATAGTAGAAGAACGTGAAAGAATGATTGCTGATGAAAACTGTCAATGCCCTCAAATAAATTCGAATACTGAAGATAACTGTAGGTGCCCTTCAAAAGAACCACAAAATACCAAAAAGAAACAAGAAAAGCCAATAGCGCCGTTGGTTGATATACATCACGTAGGTCTTAGAGGTATGCTCTCAGTTATTATATTAACAAAATTAGGTACCACGAAAATGTATTTTTCAAATATTGCGTTGACTAGACAAGATTTTAAAAGCATGAAATTAAACTTTATTGTGTTTAACTTTATCGTCGTTGAAAAAGATGTCAATTACGTGGTAATTTGCTATTAGTCGGCAAATACAATAAATACTTAATTAAAATACATAGTTTAGTTTAACTATTTTTATTTCATTTAAAGAACGATCACTCCGACGCTGTGAAGAAGATCCCACAGATCCTAATCTTTGTCAATGTAGATTCCCAAAAAACAAAATGCCGCTCGAAAACTGCGTTTGTCCACGTAATAGACATTGTGAATGTCCTGAACTATCAGAAGAACAATGGTTCGAATACTTTACTAAAGGAATGAAAATGACGCGTAAAGAAGCTATCAAACTCCAAACTGAATTGACTCAAACTACTTCAGGTTTTAAATTTATGAAAAGGCGCAAGTTCTGCGGTGACATAAATACATATGATGAAGCATTAGATTATTACAACGAACACGAAGGACTCGAAAGAATCGATGGTCACATTAAAGCAAACCCAGACGGAACATGCCCAGGTTGTGGAGATATGAATTGTCCCGGATTATGGGTACGAAATTATTTTGACCCAAACAATTTTGACCCACAAAAGTTAGTTGATGAAAATTTATCTCGGTATGCTAAGGAAACAGACAAGGAATGTGTATTCCCAAAATGCAAAGATAACACATGTCCAGGCATGGGACCATACGGCTTGCTTCCTCCGATACCAGGTGGTTCTGTAGACGATGTTAAAATCACAGGTGTGGTTGAAAAAACGGGGAAACATAAAGCCTGTACCTGTGAACCGAAAGAAGATTTTGAAAATGATGTTTATTGTCCACCTGAAGGCCCAGTTTATTGTGAATGTGCAGCGGGCAGTAATGTTAGTTGTGAATGTCCTCCAGGACCTGATGAGACAAAAGACGACGAATCTTCAAAGCTGAAAGGATGGGATAAAGGACCATGTGGACCTATTGGAGGACTCAAAGTCACTTTACCAGGTAAAGGAACCGCATCTACAGGATTACAAGGCATATGCTGTTTTAACGCTTACGAAACATTTTCTAAGACTAGTCTTAAATCTGCGTCGAGTGACAGCAGCACATACGTTGTTTATGTATAATGTTGCAGAATTCTTATTCAGTATTTGTGATTATAACGTCGTATTGCATTTTAATAACAATTTTGTTTTAACATTTTATTGATAACTATTGTATTTATTATAATCAATTATTCGTAACAATAGCACCTGGAAAATGTAAAAATTGACGTAAGTTTTAATAAATGATGTGTATATTTTTATTAATGTTTTATTAATGAGAACTGTTGGTTTGATACATAATAATATTGTAGAAACTTGATCGGCAACGAACAATTTTCAGTGCTCTCCAGCAGTATTAGCAACGGTGACTTGCAAGATCAAGTTATGACAACAGTATGTACCGCAACTAACATCATTCGAATAGTGAAATAATTGTGGTAGTTTTATGTCCCTTTGAACCACACCGATGAAAACGTCGAACCCCGATTTAATTTTCCACGTAGGGTGGATCCGACCCTTATGCTAGCTAGAGTCATAAGCAATTATGTTTAACTGTTTTTTTATAAATAAATACACAGGGAGTAAATAAGTAACGGCTTATTTAATCCTACGATATGATTGACCTAGATTTTTTTCATAATTTACGTTTACTAGTCGGCAGTGGGTTCAAGCCATGGACTTAATAACATGGTTAATGGTCCGTGCCAACTGTGCATTATTGGTTCGTTTTTATTATAATTTTATGTTTTTACAGAGACATCATTAAATTAAAATATCACAAGCAGCAAATAAAATATAATTTTTGATTTATAATTAAAATTGTGCTTTTTGGCCTAGAATTTATCTCGTCCGTGTATCACCAAGAAATGTCTAAGCTCTTCCGTAATTTAAGGTGTTTCGCAAAGATGAGCCTTTTTTAGAAGACATAGTAATGTTGACTAATTTATCTTTTTTGCCTCCTTTGACGCAGCATCTAGCAATTTCTTAGTTGATATGAGGTTCTCTTTAGCATCAGGATCTCTCTCAGCCATAGCATTAGCTTCTTCAGAATCGATGAGTGGAGCATCATTTTCAGTAAAAGTTTCTTCTGTGTACAGTCTATTTTCTTTTCTGATCGTTCCATGTAGCTAAAACACAATCAAATTATTATGGTTAAAGATAAATAACATAAGAAAAGATTGTTCAATATTATAACTTCTTTTTGAGTTATTTTAGAGAATTTTTGGTTCCAACAAAATCAATTTATATGATATGTTTCAACATTAATCGTTCACCATAGTGACAACATTGAATTTTTCTAATAATTTTAGCTGTAGCTGTAGTTTTGCTTCCTTATGACCAAAAGTAAAAAAAAAAAAACATATAACAAAAAAAAAATATATTCAGTTTACCTTGTCCCATAAAGTCATGTTAAAGCCAAAGTTGCAATGGAAAAACTCATGGTGTTTGTCATGAAAATCTGCGTCTGGTTGCCAGGGCTGCCACCATTGCGCCTTAAAATCGATGCCGGAATGGTCAATGATGCCGTGGAAATAGTTGTACATAGTTATCGTGCAGTATGGAACTGAAAAGTAAAATACAATTTGATGCTTTTATGATATTTGGAACAAATAGGTAGGTTAGGTACAGGTAGGGTAGGCAATTTAAAAAAGTACTGTATAATTTCTTGTGTGACAAATGTTTTTATAGTGTTGATGAATTTATGACATACAAGGCTTGACAAATGTTCTTATAATTTTAATTAATTCAATTCAATTTCTTATTAATATTTTCTTTTATTGACATCATTCATTGACATACATTCTACTATTTATTTTCTTTTATCTTTGGTGCATTTGACATTCTTTGTATTATCTGACATTTATACTAATAAATCAATGTTTTAAGTTTATAATAATTTTAATTTTACTGCATGCGGATCACTGTTTGTATACCAATATTGGTTAAATGTGAGATACTGTAAAATGTACTTAACATCATATGTCACCACATTTAATGCAAATAAAGACATTATTATTATTATTATTATTATTATTGTTATTTTAAGGTCTTATTACGCGCCTTATTTTAAGGTTTTATAAATATTTTGTTAATTTTTTTCTCACTACATATCTAGAAAAATAAAGTAAGACTATGTAATGTAGTTTTACTGTAGTAACAAGAATATGTTTTCTTAATATTTCAGTTAAATATACGAGATAACAAGTTGGAAAGTGTGTGATCAAAATTTTTCTCAATAGGTGGAAGGACAGTGATTGTTTACAAGAATTTGTACAAGAATCATTTATATACGTCAACGTATTATGTTCGTTTTTAAGCTAGAATGAAGATCATCTGTATCCCCTCTACTTAGTCTCTAAGTACTATGATGGAACTCTTAAACGTGCTTATCTGTAGCACTTACTCCATGACTACTTTGGGGTAGAGCCATACATTACCCTGAAGCTAGATTGTTCTTACTATTTCGATATAATATGTGTAAGGTCAATTAGAATAAAAGCACTTACTCCAATGTGTCGGGAAGAAGAACAAAGGAGCACAAAGGGTCAGCTGAATGTGCATAATTTCGAAGGGGTGGATAGCCGTCACTGAGAATGCAGTGGGAGTCTTGTACTTGTGATGCAGCTTATGAAATCTCTTGTACAAATACGGCGTGTGGTATAAACGATGCATGAAGTACGTCGCGTAGTCCTGTAGAGCAAAATTAAATCGTGGTGAAGATATTTTAAATAAAAAAAGTGAAATGTGTGGAAGATTGGCGGATAAAGATGTTCCGAGTAATTTGTATAGTAATTGCAACATCATTACCAAATCAAATCAAAATATGCACAAAAACTAGAAAACTGTGTACGTTTCCTTGAGGCCTTCGCCCCGTGAAAACAGACAGAGTAGTTACAAAAAAAGTGTCGTTGAATTTAGAGATTTTCTTTTTATCTCTATGGTTACTTACTACAAGTGTGTTTACGAAAATTATCTTCAATTAAAATATTAAATTTATTGAAAAATACTGATCAATCATACCAAAATAGCCACACAAATAGTCGTACTAATAAATATAATAAATAGTTGTGAGCTAGATTTAGTATTAATTACAGACCATGCACAGAACAGAAGTGGCGGTTAAAACGTTAAATTAAAATTATCCGCGTTTGATTGTAGTAAAAAAAATACTGACCGCGTAAATAAATAGAATTGGCCATTGCAAGAACCACCACAGCCAGCCAAATTCATCGAACTGGAAGTAGACGCTGGACGGGTTTCCATTCAAGATGTAGCAGGCGAGGAACGCTGAGAAGGATCCGGTGAATATAAGAGCAATTGTACCCATCATTATTTCATCGCGCTCCAGTTCTGGAGTAATCCACTTCTTCGGTTGAATTTTCCACTCCTCCGCTCTGTCGCGTCTCTTTACATAGAAGTACCACTGGAAATACAAACATGTGTTACTTTATCAATGATCTGTCTTTGATGGCATTTATAGGGTGACTTAAAAATGATGATTCTGTTCTATTCTCCTCGTAGTAGGTACTAAAGTAAGTAGTTTAAATTTTTACAGGCGTTTTTAATTTAAGGAAATCTTGATTTGTTTAAAGTTATAAGCATCAAATAAGTTTTATAGTGGAGATCAAAATGCTACCTACCTATAAGTATAAATCCACTATTCCTTTAAGATCCTCCTTAACAATTACTGACCACATCATCAATTCATTACTTACATGCAAGAAACCTCCAATAAGGAAATACATTGAAAAGGAGACAATGTGTGCTATGATAAAGATAGTACTGAAATTCTCCATCTTGAGGTTCGCTTCTGTAAAAAGGCCGAAGATTTCCTTTGTGGTCATATTGCTTCTAGCCTGCGTGTGACCCGACATTTGTTTTAAAGCTGAAATCAGGATTATCACCCATTCTCCTGAAAAAAGAATACAAGTGTGTTGTAATATTTGGACAATAGATCTACCGAGTCCGAAGAAACGGATCGGTATATTAAGGAATGGTGTGTGGAACTGTACTATTTCCGTCTTTATGAGCATCTGTCTGTTTAATAGAATCTGTATTTTTGAGAAACGCAAAACTATACTAATATTATAAAAAGAAAAGATTGTTTGTTTGTTTGCATCGAATAGGCTCCGAAACTACTTTCGTTAGTCGTTAGGGTGACTACATCATCCGTAGGTAGTAACCGGGACCAACCGCTTTAAGTGCATCTTTCTTTCTGGATAATCAGGTCGTTTCGGCACCCTAAGTCCATTTCCCCGTTCGTCAAACGAGTAAATGCCTTGTTCGTCTGATTCCCCGTTCGCTTATTTCTCAGGTGATTCAGCCTGCAATGTCCTAATCAAACTGGGAGACGTCTCACAAAGTGATATTTGTTCGACGAGTCCCCGCCGGGATCTTGTCTGATACGTTGTTTTTACATGTTTGTATTTAGATAGAAGTTCCATTAATCAGTGAGGTTCTTTGAAAAAAAAAATTTTTTTCTTATAATTTTTTTAAAGTTATTTTTTGGCACAATACAACGTGTTCATAGAATGATTTAAAAATGTTCAATAAGACAGTCGTATTTGATATGAAATTTTTATCGATTAATTACTTCGATTATGGGTTTACATTAAATAATAACATGTCATATTTAAAGTTCAAAGACATTATGACATTGGAGTTGTGATTGCTTGCGGGTTATATACAATACAATAATAATAACTTTACTCTTTCGCAAAAAATATCAGAATTATATATTCTTTTTGCACAAATTTAACATAAAGGTGAGGACGGCCCTTGAGTTATAAGAGATCTCTTCAAGCCAACCAACACAATGGTGGAAAACGAGAATGCGAAGTAGACTTAAGGAAGTGCAAACAAAAAGAGACAATAAGTACCAATAAAAAAAGACAAAAATAAGTCCATACTATTATATAAACATACAAAGGAGTGATTAGCAACATTTTTTTTTATTTCTGCAATGTTTCTTGGCTCTGGTGTAAAGTTTACTATTTTCAGGTTACAACGTTTACGCTTTCCACTGTCGATATACATAAATAAATAGGTATAATAGAAATACATACACATACATTATGTATTTATATAATAAACGACAAGTTAAAATTATGTTCATTCTTAAAATATTTAAATGGCCCGCGACAATTCACTTCATAAACACTGTTGTACAGAAGCCAGCACATGCGGTTGGACATTCGCACTACGAAATTCACCTCTACCGCCACGGAATACGGGCGCTCTCAAGGTTAACATGTCCAGCGCATATGTTGGCTACTGTACATAAGATTAGCCCATGTTCGATCAATTTAAATTATTTTTGTTAATCAATTAATCAATTAAACATAAATAATGTATTAAACTGCATAAAGAATTTGGATTTGATCCTTAGTAACAATCTTATCTATTGTTGAAACTTTTGTGGGATTTTAATAATCTAATCATTTAATTTTCTGACGTCATCGATACGTGATGTCCTATACTTTTGTCTTCCATTTCTAAAGTGAAATAAAGGTTAAAAATACTTTTGAAGGGCGCTAATCAATTATCATGAAAGTTATTTGTTACGATGTGCCGTTTTCGGGAATATTCTCACACTAAGAATGCTACTTTCCGTTTGAGGCCAACTTGAACGAATCAGTGAGATCTGTAGGGTCGGTTGGGTCGTTAGGTACCTAACCGGAAAACACCAACCCGGTCTACCACATCTAGCCAGCTTGAACAGCAAATTTCGTTGGGAATATTCCTGAGAACGGAAATTTCCTGGTTATTTCGAGAATATTCCCAGAAATGGCACATCTATAGTTACGGAAGCATAGTGAGTGGCAAATATCTTAAACAAGATGTAAAATGGTATAAGAAGCCATGCTTATTTCAAACTATAGCCTGAATTACCTCTTAATGTTGCTCCAAAGGTGAATATGGCGATAGTGGCAACAACAGTTCCAACGAATTCAGGCAGCCGATGGAAGAAATTTTCTAAAGATTCTGAGTATCTTTCTATCCATTTTACTCCGTCTATTAAAGGATCCCATAGCTTTTCCTCTTCTTTCGAATGCACGCCATTGCCGTTTGAAGTTGATTCTGCCTGTGGCTTTGAATTTGATTTTGTGGCCATTCTGGAATTGAAATGAAATTATTAAATATCAGTAACGGTAGAAAGGAAGAAAGCACAAATATTTGAAACTACTGGCGAAATCATTAGGAAATAAAGTGAACAAGACGTTGCTAAGAGTACCCTGAGCGGCTAAAAACTGCTTTACTTTTGGTCACTTGCTGATTTTTCCTTATCTCCATACTCTCCAAAACTCAAACTTTAAAATTCTACTATTTTTACAGAAGTTCATGTGCGCTTTGGATTTTTTCCCGTTTTCTAATGTTATTGGTTACATTTTTTGACTTTACAAAAGGAAAAATTTAGGAATGCTATAATTTCTATGTATTTATTATGTATTATACCACACTAGAGTTTCTGAAATCAGTTGATAACCTTAAGACAAACTTGTTGAGACTTTTAAAGAACACCGAGGAAAGTGGCAAAATTATAATGAGAGGCGAGTCTATCCGAATTTGCAAATATGACTGAGAATTTATTAACTGTAGGTTTTTTACTGTATCAATGGCCGGCAAAATTATTTTGGACTGGGCGGGCATTGCTGTTTTAATTACCATTTCATCACATTTATTTACAAAAGTAGCGCATATTTTTTGCTGATACCGAAATAAGCACAAATTATCACAGCGTCTTGTCTCGAGTCTGTTTATGTTAATGTGGAAATAATTATGATCATTATTATTAAATAATATAAAACAAATTGATAACCTTACCTTATAATGAGCTAATTTACTATATTAACTATCTCTACGTGCACTGTATGTGCACTTTATAACTAACACGTCTTTTATGTACGGTGCTCCATTTGGAAGTAAATAAGTAGTTTTCAATAGAGATCCAACAGCAAACTAAAGATTTTGCAAATGAACTGTCATAAATTAATAAGCAATAAATTATTTATTGATAATACATAATACTAAGATTGCTGTAGATAATACTGACAATATGATTTTCAATATCTTTGTGACAAAGGTTTTGGCATTATCGGTCGAGAAAAATTGCTGAATAACTCTAAGACACAAAAATATTTTCTTCATTTAGTACACAAATAAAGAAATTTCCTGGTTAACTGTTTTTTTTTTATAATTCAATAGTATTCAATAGTATCCATAATCAGTTTAATTAATCTGGAAATAAAACTAAATTTTAAATATCTAAAAAAGTAAATACATTACATGATAATGAAATTTGTGCAAAAAGAAAGATTTGTTGTTACCAATATTGTAAAATTTTAAATGAATTTTCGCAAAGACGCATGTCTTATACCTATTTTAGTTTAAGATTTGGACCTAAGTACTCCTTTTTGTAGGTGTGGAGACTAGAGTGGCAATGCCCACTGCTGGACTCAGATTTGTTGCTTACAAAAGAGATTTGCTCGTAATATTTGCAGTCTTAGAGTATAAATAGAAAAATTTCTGAAGTTTGCAGTACCTACCTACCTCGCAGTGGGTTGCGGTCTGTGATTCGGATCGTAGTTGTTGTTGATAACGAGGATGAATAAATATTGGCTATAGGTACTCCTACTACATGACTTTATTCTTCTGTGACTAAACGTAAAAGATGGGGCCACTTCTTTATTTTTAACTAAAATGTACGACGGATAAAAGATAATAATTAAAATAATAGCATAATTTTAAGTCGGTTTGTTTTCGCATGCATAAATCGATGATTGACAACTCTTAAACTAAATTAACAATCTCCTGCCCTTTTTATTCTTAAAATAGTGAAAAGGACATTCATAAGTAGATTTTTAGTTAAACCGTAATAATAACGAGAATCAACCCTAACATTGAAAGAACCTATAGCACAGAAGTAAATATAAAATATTGTATCAATTAACTTATATAGCTACACAATAATGAATAACATAATAATAATAATTTTAATTTATTTCTGCAATGCAAAACTTAAATTCATAAAAGTATTTCTATCTAACATGCAAAAATATTATATACATTTGAATTTTTAACAAACGACAATAAGGAACGAACAGAATTTTGATTTGTAAAAGAGAAAACTAGGTAAATGGTTCAAATCGTTTTAAAGCCAAGCCAGCCTAAAATCAACAGAATTTGTATTTGCTGGGATTGTTGTTATTGGGATGTGATCTTAGTTATATTATTATTAGATAAATTAAAGTTATTATAGATATATTATGAGTTGATTAGTATGGGTTAAAAGATACAAGGCAGCAGAAGAAAAGAAAGATTTAGAGGGTGAAGAGTGAAGAGGTAGAAGGGATGCCGAGTAGACAGCCCTACGAATGGATCTTGGGATTGGTAAACTGAATTATTACAGGCTCCGCTATCCAATCAGCAGTTACTCAAACTCATATACTTACATACATATAACAGGTTTGCATTCGTATATAAGTTTAGAATATATGTTTAATTTTTATTATTTAGCTTTGCAGAGCGTTTGCTATATTGCCTACTGGCCAAGGCTGTGTTTGTGTTTGGAATTGTTACAGCAAGGTCTTTTCTACGTTTTAGTATAGTGCTATCATAAAGAATATTAGTATAATTACCTGTCAGTACACCACCTGTGTGATTAATAAAATTATCGTTATCATTATTAATTAGGATTTATTTTATAAATTTATCGAAACTGGTTACAATGTTAGGGTCACGTAGCATTTATAATGCAGCAAGACTTCAACTCAAACAATTAAGTTTAGTTTAGTTATTGAACCTTATGTAGGTAGTTACCTATTCAGTAAGAGTTACAACCCAAGGTAATAGTAATAGTAGTAAAAGAAAGAGGGAGTACCTTAACCAATAGGTACCTACCATGTAGGTACCTACACGAAAACGTACTCTGTAATACTTTTGGTAAAAATAAGTGTTTCTTCATTAACAGATTTTCGGAAATATTTGCAATTGTTATAAAAGTGTCGTTGTAAGTATTTTTGATTCTAATTCATCTATTTTCTAACATAAATATAATCAAAACCTACCTAGTGAAAAAGTAAGAATTAGCAGAAAACCTTTCGCATACATTAAATCCTATTTCTGATACGGGTCAAAAACCATCGTTAGTAGAGAGGTGGGAAATGCGCGGTTCGCTATCGTAGAATACTAACAAGAAACTTAAGAAACTTTTCCAATAAGTAGTTTATTGTTTTCAGAAATCAAAACTAACTTTCATTGATGTTTTTGAATGATTTTTTCCACTTACAAGATGTTTTAGTAAGGACACCACCAATGATCATACTTAGTCCTTTTTCACAACTGGACAAAAGCCCCATTAAAGTGCTTAGGTACATATTGGTAAATTTTCAACAAATCTAATAAATGTTGCCCATTTTCCTTAGTTACAAAAGTGCGTCAAATGGAAGAAAAAATAATATTTATAGGCTTAAATATATTTTGTTTAATTTTTCATCATTTTATTGCCAAAGAGCAGTGACACTTTTCATTGTAATCCGTCTTAGAGCCGCATTGTAATCAGTAAGAGTGAGATTGGTAATAATACCACCACCTATCTGAAGTTTTCAGAACTAGGCAGGCTTGTGTGACACGGCACCATAGCGCCATCTAGTAAGACTTATAGGTATTACGAAGAGTATGCGAAACCAGAGTCACCGTCTGGCGTAGCTACTGCTACTGCGGGCCAAACTAGTACATAAATCATTTCAAAGAGGGCGGTGAGAAGGAAATTTGGAAACCAATCGTAGCGGTTTTATTCCCCTGATAAAGAAATTGCGATTCCCAATTATATTTGTCGAGCCACGGGACAAGGCGAAATCAAACTTAATTATTTGTTTGCTGCCTTACCATATTCGCAATGTTTACAAAATAGAGATAAATATGATAGAAAATTAAATTAATTTTTAATCGCATTTTATTTTCTAGAATACATAATTTTAATAAAATTGCATTATTTAGGTCGAATTAAAATTTATCGTTTTGCCTTTCCTAAGTTCTGCAATCTACATCGTGTGTTCTGCCAATAAAACTCCATGAAAATGGTTGAATACTGAAAAAATAAAATATAAATGCATGAGGTCAGAAGAAAGAAATACAATTTTATTTTGTTTCTAGATTTTTTGTTCTCCTGTCTTTGACGGAGGAGGTTTTTGTCCTTCGGCTGAAATGCAGTGGATGTCCATGGACTTAGTAACATAGTTACACTACACTATGGTAATTCGTCCAAGTGGATGTCTTTCGGCTGAAAATGACAAATGATTAAACCTAAATAATATTTATTTTGCGACGAATTGACTCAAATTATTTTAACAGATATCTTAAACATGAAGAGAATAAACTGCAATTCTTTGTCAGATCTGCCTAATTTATTACTAGAACCTGCCAACTAAATTTCACTAAACTGCAAAAAATTGCCAACTTCAGCCTGCAATAGCGTGATCTGGTCCCATTATTTCGTTGCCAAATCAATAGACTATTGTGCTGGGCTACATTAAATTGGTTGCCGCCATAACTAAGGGTGCTAGGGTACAATTCAGAGCACAAAAGCCCACCTACAGTGTGTGTGATTAATGTTTGCTACCTAGGCGGTATTTTAACGTACTGTGCTGGTACAAATTTATTAGTTTCGTTTCAAATTTATTATTAAGAAGCTTTCTACCCCGTGACTTTGGTTGTTATTGTATTTTCCCGTACAAGTGAAAAGTATCTTTTGTTTTATTCAGGGTACAAACTTTCTCAATTTCAATTTCCATGTTTCATTCAATCAAATCCATTCAGCATTTTGAGCATGAAAGTAAAATAATTATAACGAAAAAATGGCAAGTTCTCTCTTATAAGTGAGATAAATGTCGATTTTTGAATGATTTCCTTCATTTTCAGTGGCGTATAGTATCCCGGTTAAAATTCGACTACTCTTCAGGTAACAATGCCGCCGGCGGAACGCGGCCAAAATCAAAACTAGTAATCAGAGACGGAGCCCCTCAGGCGTCGTCTCCTTCACGATGGTTTTCTGTATCAACGCGCTAGACCGTGGTCCGAGGCTCCCTCGAGCCGCCCGTAGACGCGTTGGTACTAATATCTAGAGCCTTCCGATCCCCCGCAAGTCCGGTGAAGCTTGATTGGTCGTACCTTTACGACACAAGCATAGGTCCATTAAAAAGAAAAAATAATCGACCAACCCTTATTCATCCTGCGGGTTTCCTAAGAGGCGACTAAAATAACATCCATAGAATGAGTAATAGCGTCCACCTGTTACGTAATCAAGAACAACGCCGATATTTAAGAACAACAGAATATTTTCTACAAAACACCAATTTCCATTTAACTAAATTCTAATGCTGGCCAAGTGGCTAGGGCCGTCGACTTCCATTCGGAAGTACGCGGGTTCGACCCTAAGCACGTACCAGTGTGTTTTCGATTTTCGAATTCATATGTACGTTTATTCGGCGCTCTTACGGTGAAGGAAAACATCGTGAGGAAACCTGCATACACTTGTGAAGTAATTCAAGGGTGAAGTTGACCACCCTGCACTGGGCCAACGAGGTCGACAAAGGCCTATTCACCCTGTTTTCAGGGTAGGCTCGAGCCCCTCGGTGGGGACATATATGAGCAGTTAATGATGATGATGAAATTCTAATGCACTAACAAATACACACTAGAAAAGCAGGAAAACATTACTGACACATTCACAACACTACACTCTAATAACAAAGAAAAACATTATAAATCTCTGGATATAATTATGAGTCTGAATGGAATTGCGACAGTCATTAAGGCGACAAAGCAATATTTCGATATTCATGAATATTTTTCCACCACATTCCACTCTTACATCTTTTAGCAAGCAAAAA
Organism: Teleiodes luculella; assembly: GCA_948473455.1. Lineage (NCBI taxonomy): Eukaryota > Metazoa > Arthropoda > Insecta > Lepidoptera > Gelechiidae > Teleiodes > Teleiodes luculella. The sequence goes on from OX419589.1 coordinate 12,749,264, forward strand.
ATATTAAACCCTTTGGTAAAAAAAATGTAGTAAATAATCAGTGGCTCAAAGTGCCTCATCATTACAGTTAATTCTTTGCTTCAAATTACGAAGTAACCGCGGGTAGCGGGTTCGAGTCCCGCGGCGCTACCTAGGGGTTCAAGGATTAGCGTCATAGAGTTGAATTATAATAGAAGGAACAAATCATATCTGCTACTGTTTAAATTAAATGGTATCAGGCCCAATATAACTATTTACATAATCAATTGAAGGTACATAATAAAAAATCTTTGAGCCATTTTGTGAGACTTATTAGTAAAATTGCAATGGTGTGACGAAGGTGTCGCTGTGTAATATTGCGTTGTTGTGTGAAAAGTTATAAAATATAGGGATAGTAACAAAATTGTAAATGACATGCAACAGACTTACCTATGTATTTCTAATAAAATCTTGTTCTACACGGATAATAAAATATTATATTACAATGTGAATGAAGCGAAAGAAGTGTGTTTGGATCGTAGCAAGTGGAAGGAAGTGGTCTCTGCCTACCCCTCCGGGAAAGAGGCGTGACTTTATGTATGTATGTGGGTATGTATATTACAAAAAAAAACTCATTTCCAGATTTTTGTTTCTGTTCGTTGTCTACCATCTGCAATGAAAGGTAATGAAACTAGACTTTTATGTAAGATTTATCTTTTATGTGTAGTACCTAAAAGAGTAACTACTTACGTTTTATTTCCTCAGGGAGGGAGTAGACAAAGCATTCAAAACATTCAACCCGCTTGTCATATCTTCTCTACCTCTATTATTCTTTGATAATTTTTAACAAATCCATGACTATGAACAAATACAATAGCCACCTAAAACGACGGGGGGTCTGAATAATCCTACCGCATTTTGAAATTGATACAAAATTCATTTTCAATCAATGGCGCATTTCTTTTTTTAAGCTACTTTTTCATTCAGATTTGAATGAGATTATTATAGGCAGCAGGGGATAGTTCAACCCTCAGGAAATCATTAGGATATTTTTTAAATTGTAAAGTGCATACAATGAAATCTTTTAATTTGTATCGATTTTTAAATTTCTACTATTCTGATTCCAATCATGCATTGTGGGTGGTGCTGCGTATCCATTATTAGTACCTAAATTGTTTTATAACAAATATATATTTCTGTAATATTGTAATTTTTTTTATTTTTAAGCTAAAATAAGCAAGCAAAATACAATGTAATCTACAAAATAAGTCTAAATAAACTTTTATTATTTATTTTATATTATTATTTAATTTTATAAATTATAAAAATATTTTTACTTCCATAAATGATGCAACACTTAATTTATATTCTTTGAATCCAAAGCGTCGATGGCTAAGTAACTGAGGCCGTTGACTTTCATTAGGAAGTTCGCGGATTCAATCCTCGGCACGTACTAATGTATTTTTTCGATTTTTTTATTTATAATGTAGGTACGTTTGTTCGACGCTCTGAACCTGCGGACACCTGCGAAGTAATTCAAAGGTTGTGTTTAAAGTTAACCAACCCACACTGGGCCAGCGTGGTTGACTAAGGGTTATTCACCTTGATTTCAGGGTAGGCTCGAGCCATATTTGAGCTGATCAAGATATTATGATAGACACAATCGTAATTTTTTTGTTTAAATCACTACATAAAATCAGCAAACGTACGTTTTGAAAAATAACAAAACAACTACGACATCTATTTATTTTATTCCATCGCTTCCCGTCTCCACAACCACCGCGAAATCTTTAGCACCACCATAAAAGCCATCATGAACCACAACACAGGGATATGAAATAATAAAACCTATATAAATTTCTGTAGTACACCAGTTGGATCCGACTGCGGTAACATTCCTCTTCTTTATGACTCCGATTCACCCTCACTCGCTATTTTTACTGGCGCGGGTCATCCCTTAAATTCTTTTTATTGCGGCCCTTGTAAATCATTGCGTAATGCTCCACTGCATTATCCGTGGAGGAAACTTCATTATGGCCGGTTTAATGGTACGAAGGAGCGATAAAATCTAGCTGGCGGCCGGCGGTGCGCCTATTTGTTCCTCGGGGATCCGGACGTCTTCGATATTTGTGGCTGTTTAGCGGAAATTGTCTTTTGAATCGCCTGTTTGATGTGCTATGGGGATGTTATTGGGTGAAATAGTACTATTGATATTACATGGTTTAGTGGCTGTAATGTATGGCAATGCAGTTTCTATTTCTTATTTTATGTGTTCGTGTCTATCTGGTATTAACTGAATGTCATCGTGTAATATATGATTGAACTTCCTGTTTGAAGTAACAAATTATTATCGTAATGGACATGATAAATTTTAAATAACGTGAGTGTGTGCATGTGTCTTTTACCTAATTTTAATCGTTATGAAAATCTGAGAACATATTTTGTACATCCTAAATAAATATTAATTTCTTGGAATTGGATAATTGCATATTGGTTCTGTCTTGTTTATTTTCATTATAATCATCAACTTTATTTCCCTTGTAGGGCATTGCGTCAAATTTAAGTTTCCTTCAATGCGATCATATAAATATTTTTTTAATTTCACAGCCATCTTTACTGGGTATAACCACAAGAAAGTCTTCACTTTACAATCTATAGAGATGACGCAACAGTAACCACTAATTTCCAACTCCCGATACGATCTCAAGAGTTTCCACCTCGCAATAACAGGCGGTGATATATCTCCGGCAATTTGTTGCGATAGCGCAGCGATAGGTGCGCGTGAGACGCTCGGATTGTACTTTATTGCTCTATAAAACTGTATGTGCTGTCTGCTCGCCGCTAATGTTCTGGATAAGAATTAGATTAAACGCGTATAAAGAGTTGCGGGTAATTGACTTCTTAGAAGATTTAAGGATGTTCGGTTTATGGCTTGTAATCTTTGCTGGTTCTCCGAAGGTAATGTGAGGGTTGTAGAGTTTTAGCAAATGAAACACATGTTGCTAAGAATGAGAATATTTGAATAAATTATACTATGTGAAAAATATGCTAAAACAAATACATAGATTAGGGTAAAATAACATAAGTAATAATAGCTTAACAAAATAAAAAGTAAAAACAGAGAATTTATCTGATGCAGATTTTATTGAACAAGATTGTACAGGATCACAACCGTTGAATATTTCGAAGTGGTTTGCAAAATCTGTGTAAGTCAACGTATCAATCACGACCAATCGGTAATCTTCTTGAGAGCATAATGTTGGGGTCTGATAATATTAAGGTTCCATAATAACAAATTGAAATGGCGATAGTGGTGAGGGCCGCGGCTGCAGACGCAGATCGTCGCAATTAAGGCGGGTTGCGATAAATCGCCGCATATCGGATGTGGGACATGAAAGAGGCGTTGCGCGCTGGCGGCCGACACGGGATGCTCAGGGACATACTGGGAACAAATGTGTTTGATTAATTAACAAAGAATGTAAAAATCTGATTATACACAACGCATATTGGTGATGAAGAAGACAACCAACATAGTAACAAGTAGTTATTTAATTGCGATAGTTGTAGACTCTATCTTTGGATACGCCCGAGACCATTTTGGTGCAGATGTTTTTTGAGACACTAGTTTTTGACGAATAATAAAAAAAAACTCGAGAAGATACTTCAATGTTTAGCGTAACATCTCATTTCATTACATTTTATTACCAGCAATAGGGCTATTGTCACTCTTTATGATTCATTAAAGAGTGACAATGGAGATATTGCTGGTTAAGATTAAGATAAAATTGACAAAAATCAAAAACTAAGGTATTACTTAAAGCTGAGAAAATCTCCCAATGTGCCTCTTTGTGCAAATTATACAAATGTATTATGGTGCACATGTGGACGTTCCAAATGATGGCAGGCGCACCCCCTTAAGTGCTGCCCTGACGTGCTAAAGAATATATTAGCGAAGATACCCGCCGTGGCATGTTAAAAAGAACCTTTAAATAATCGCTCCGACAACACATTCTGCCCCTTTCTAACCGCAAATGAGTAAGAGAGACGAAAGATTATTTGAAATGAGGTTCAGCAAGTTTGCATAAGACGTGACTACTTTTAGCAGGCGATGTGGTCGGTAGATTGAAAGGTATCGTGTATGCAATCTTTAACTTTATTGCAACTTGTCAAGCCTCCATCCGAGCTTGGCTGGCCGGATACAGCTGCTTCCACGATTCCTAGATACACAAGATATATATATATGTATATATACAGCACGTAGACCGGGCGACTAGCCCTTACCATAAGTACATTACCTCGTTACCGTCACAGCACTTCACACGTGCATTAGTTTTACCGGGATAGGGTAAGAGACGTGAAGATAAACGCCAGGATACTGTATTCCAAGGTCCTCAGGGCAAGGCAGGCGACTGGTTCAGGGTGCAGGGTGCAGCTACTATTGAGTTTCCGCGGCTCTCTTCTTTTCAGGCTATCTTGTTCCTTATTGCCTCTGCTTGAAGATACATTTTGCCGTGGCAAGATTTACCTTGAAGGATCGAGCATGACGTATGAGAGAGCCGCGTCTGAGCCGCCCGTTTGAGCGCGAGCTAACGGTAATTTGTACTATGCGCACTGCCTTTCCCATTGGATATTTCATTTATTCATGTATTTACAATATATTGCACATGTTTATTAGAAAGAACACAACTTGTACAATATAGAAATCATATTTTAAAATCATCAAGTAAAATAATTAACGAAATATCGTGAAATTAAGGCAAAAAATATACAAAAATTTACATTACACAGTTTGGCTATTTTCTTCATTTAACATTAAAAACAGGAATTTAATAGATTGCCTTATTTATTTCTAACATCCTAACTATTTAAAACTGTATTTAGAAAGATTATGTATCAGAAGTGTATCATACGCACGTACCAAATTTTAGTTGTTTATTATGTAACTTATTTATAAACCAATCTTAATAGTAATGTGTATGGCGATAGACATCGCGGTTATACATAAGAATAAATGTGAGTAATTACGAAAACCATGTAAATAATTGTGAAATCGAATAGAAAGAAATTAATTTGAACATAACATGAAATTCAACTTAAGACTAAATAATAAAACGTACAAATGAAATCTTATATCTAGTAACATATCTTATGTACTAAGAGAAGTAAATAAAAGGAAAAACAACGAAAATAAATACCTTTAATAGGTTTCCTCAAAGTACAAATAGGAACATAACGAAACTTAATCCCATAAGAAGTAATAAATCAAAGTACATAATTATAATTTACTCTAATAAGAAATTTGTATATTTACATTATTATTTTCTCCATACATTTTTATTTTCGAAGGAGTTTTGCTACTGTCGTATATTTTAGATGTTGAATTTTATTGTTACGAATATTATACATTTAATATTTTTCTTATGTAGCTGACAGCATTATATGATAGAAATAACAAAGCAAAACGATGTAAAATAAGTATTTAAAGGTGAAAAATGGCTTTAAAGTGCACGGCTCTTCTAAAAGGTAACGCTCGGTTACCCCCACTTGTGGCGCCGCCTGGTGGCGAAATTTGGCGTGAGCAGTTTGCTCATCTTATGCGAGCCATGTACTTGAGATAATCTTATCGGTTTTGCTTTGTTTGTCTATGTAATAGCGTTATATGCTTTCCTATATACAATATTATATCGTTCCTATAAGAATTACGGACATATTAGAATCCAATTGGACATTAGTGATGTCTTGTAAGAACGTATATTCTTATAGGAAGATTGCGAGCAAAGTATATAGGTTAACTTAGTCTATTACAGCATTTGTTTGTTAGAGGGCCGGGACGAGACGGGGCAGGGGGGGGCTCACGGAGCGGTAAGGTGGGCAATGTTCGTTCGCCGACAATCTCCCCCCGGTGCAGAGCACATCTTTATGCACGGCGAACAGCTGTTGTCGTCGATGTTGGAGATTACTCGTATAGTGTGTGTGACGTGGGAATGGTTGACGTGTACTACACCAACACTTGTCACCTCGACTACTCTTATTCTGCCGTTGTTGTGTTCCCGTTGATTGTCATCCGGGCCATACATGTTTGGACTTAGTGGTCATTTTTGCTCCGACTTTACAATCACCTGGGGCTGTGTTCTTGTTATAATGATAACGTGGTGATTGGTTATCATGGCACGATAGTGAGATGTGTGAGTCGTGCGTCTTTCTCGCCCAAGATTGGTCTGCGAGTTTTTTATGAGCCCTCCAGGTAGATTCTTTGTAAATCTTGTCGCTAGTCACGTGACCTTGACCTTCGCACATCACTGTATCGCAGTGCGAGTTTGTTAATGAACAAGTGATGTTGCGTGCGGTGTTTTGTGCAACTGGCTGATTTTTGTGGGCGTTTTGTGTTATACATTTTGCCTCAATACGCTGCTTGACGATTTGATTAATGTCATCGTCGGTAGTCGTCGAACATGTGTTTTTGAGCTGAGAATGGCGCTTTCTATGCTTCCTTTTTCTCGCTCGACGTTTTCGTGTGCCGCCATGTAGTGTGGACGGCTGTTTGTGCTCGTGTTCTGATGGAGCATGGGCCGTCTGAGTTAAGTTTGTGGGCCGCATATTTTGTGCCTTCTTTGGCGTATTAACGAGCTTCTTCATAGCGAGTGTTTGTTGTGGAATCTTCTTTTTTATGAAAGATTTAAATTTCAGAGCAGCCTGAATGACTCGTGTGGCGATGTACAGAGGTCGAGTCCACGTCTTATATCTCCTCTCGTCGAGCAGGCACGATGTCGTCCGGTCGCGTAGAGTGTGGCCGGGGCCTATGGGGGTTCTCTTCGGCGAGGTTGGGAATGAGCCAGAAGTGACGTGAGGGGGTACAGGTTTTGAGACGGAACTTATCACTAACTTACTATCTAACAATTTATTTGACCAGGAAGTAGGTTCGAGTTTGGGTGATCTCGGTTCGCTGTTCCGTGTACGGGTCGTGTCATAATCGTTAGTCTCGAGTCGCGTCGTGTCGTCGGCTGCGCGTGTGGTAGGCACCCAATGTCGATAGGGTGCGGGTTCGATGCTACTATTTTCGCGTGAATTTAATTTTGATTGCGCCGTGTTCGTTAAGTGGTTAACGTTCGCGACGGGTTTGCGTTGGCTTATCGAGAAGCCGTGAAGTGCCCAGCCTAACCATGTAAAAGAAGCTACGGGCTGGGCAGGTAAACCTGTTTTAAGATCTCTCGTTACTATGAGATGCCAATTATCTTGGCCGATTAATATGGTCGGCTTTGCGTTGGTGTACGTGATCTCATCTTGGATGTCTGTTAGATGAGCGCATTGTGAGACTAAGTCACTTGTCACGTCTTGAGGTGGTAAGTTAAGCTTCGAGATAATCTGAGCTTGCAAGTTTTCGAAGTTTCGTGCGAATTGACCCTTAATTTTTGCTTTTAGCTTGAACGACTCTTTTTCGTTGATCTTTTTACCGCCAACGCTTTCGATACGTAGCTCCTCGGCTTTGCCTTGAGGTGCTATGGCGAGTGCGGTATCGCGTTCTATCAACGTCGTCGTTGAGCCTTCATCAAGTAAAGCGTAGGTTTGTATTTTACCTATAGGGCCGTGTAATTCGACAGGAATTATCTTCAGGTATGCTTGTCGGTCGGGGTCTGAGGTGCTCACCGACGCGACTTGAGCCCGCTTAACTTTTTTCAGTTCGTTGTGCGAATTGTTTTTCGCAGCGCTATTGCCGCCCTTTTCGCGGTCGACGCGGGAACTGTTAGGGGCGGTGTTTGCCTTTGGCTCCTCCTTATGGTAGTGCAGTAACTTGTGGTGTTGTTTATTACAGCCGTTCGTGCCGCAAGGTTTCGCTCGACAGAGGTCTCTGCGGTGTGTACTGCTGAGACAACGGAAACAACTGCGGCTATTGCGTGCGGCTTCCCAACGTTCTGCTACCGTTTTGTTTTTAAATAATTCGCAATCTTTTAGATGGTGACTGACTTTACATAGCGAGCATGTATGTAGCTTAGTCTGTACGGCGGCGAAGACTTTAAACCGTTCGTATTCACTGTCGGTGGTGCTATCGGCGTCGTCCGACTCGTTCGCGCTGTGTATCGGCGCGGGCGAGTGTTCGCGTAAGCTATTTTTCGCGTCATCTTCGCTTTCGCTGTGTGTCGCTCGGGCTTTACGGCACGCTTTTACAGTGGCTACGGTATGTCGCGGCTTTATGTACTCTTCGTCGCTCGAGTCTGTGTCGGATTGCGAGTTTTCGTATATAGATCTAGTCTTTCTCGCGGTGTTGACTATGTGCCGTCGATGCACATGAGGCCGATTCGACTTGTGTTTGTGGCGTTCTTCGCGCCTACTATGTATCGCGGGTCGCGACATGGCGCCGAAACTATCCACTAAGTCGTTGAGATAGTAAGACATGATCTCTAAGTCTGGCTGTACGCGGTGTTCGCGTAAGTACTTGTGCCAACCGAATCGAATGAAAACGCTTAGTTTGTCTTCTATCTGCGTTAACAATTCGGGCGCATTCATGTATCGCCTTTCGCCGACGGAGTTTATTATGGACACGGCGTTAGATACGCGGCTAGCGAACTCGCTTATGTTGTGTCCATCCTCGGCTAATGTAGGCATGCGCTTTATCCGTTCTAACTCAGTTAAAACGATCTGTTCTGGGCGGCCGTATCGTTTTTCTAGGACGTCCATTATTTGGTCTGGGTGGCGAGCTGTGTGTATGAGGGCGCGCACTGTTTCTCTAGCCGGGCCGCGTAAAGCTTTACGTAATCGCGCTACGTTCTGTACGTCCGAATACGCGTCCCTACTGTCGCAATAGACAGAGCTAAAGCCTACCCACTCGCTCACGTCGCCGTCGAAGTGAGGGAGTTCGTCTAGAAATCTAGTGCTTGTACGTTTATTCGACGTGGCGTTGCTGAACGCTTTAGCCAACGTCTGTGCTAGAATTTCTAGTCGATCTACGTCCGATAAGCTAGTGCTAGGGTCTGGATGTTGTCTAGACCTATCGCGGGGCGCTCTATAGCGCGGGTCGTCGTCGCGTTGTCTGTCGTTAGGTCTTGTAAAATGGGACCTAGGTTCGGGGTGTATATTCTGATTTAAATGTGGGATAGGCCCTGTAAAATGAGACCTATTTTGGGGTTGAATATTAGTGCTAGGGCCTGTAAACAGGGACCTAGAAAATGGTTGCAAGTTACCTATAAGGTTCGTACTGGGGCCATTAAAATTTGACCTTAATTCGCTTTGTACGCTACAGTGCTCACTATCAGCTTGGACGTTAACTAGACTTGCTCCTCTCTCCCCCCGAGGGACCTCAGTATCGCGGGGCGTTACTACTATTCGACTAACAGGTGCTGCAGGCGCGGTTACATGTTCCCATTGCTCTACACGTATACTATGGAACGCCGGGTTCCGTGTCTGCCTAACTGTGTCGGTTCCGCTTTCGTTAGCCGATTCGTCCGTGGATTCTAACTGGACTAATTCTAATTTAGACCTAGCTAGCGCTTCCTCCTCGCGCCTTCGCTCCAAAGTCAGGCGTCGGACCTCCATCTCGGCCTCGAGCCTGCGCCTTTGAGAGCGCGCTGACGATCTACTGCTAACCGATCGCGTCGTACATATCGCGTTATCTAGTCGCTGTCCGTCTTGTCGTGAGTCTTGTGTAGGGCCGAGGAACCCACGCTCGTACCCTACTTCCTGGTTATCATTTGAAGTTGTCGCAGTACTAGTATGTGGGAGGGCGCTCTCCCCAGACGGAGCACTCCATGTGTGCGTGTCCGAGGAAGCTGCCGCTCGCGACGTACTAGGCTGCGGCACGTGCATCATAGATCGCGTAACCCTACGATCTCCCGAAGGCGTATGATACACTTCTGAGTGATGCATGACTGTGCGTCAGAGTACCTACAACCTACCGTGTGGTGTGTACCTACTGTGAGGTGTGTACCTAACTTGTTCGGTTGAGACACCTAAGGGCACCGAACAACGGAGGTGAGAGCCTTGTTAAGGTTAGTGGACGAAACAATCTAGTCGCTAGATAGACCGGTGGGGACGCCAGTACTACCCGTCGCATGAACTCGGCCTCCAGCCTCGAGCACAGAGTTAAACCTCGACTGACAATCTCTAGTATGAGATTTGTCTTTCTCCGTACAACTCTGCCTTTAGTCTGAAGTCAAGCAAAGATAATTCGTGGTCCACGTCTTAACTGAAGGCCGGGGTAATCTAGGTGTGCATACCCGATCAGCACACACTCACATGAATCACTCCGGTGTGGCGCCGCGCCGTCGCTTCGCTTCCGGCTGGTTGGCGCCGCCCGCCGCTGGCTTCACTCTAGCTGCACCCTTGCTTCGGCGATGCACCCTTGCCGCCTCCTTGCGTCTGATGGCTAGCCGTCCTCTGGTGCCGCCTCGGTATCTGTAACAAGAACACAACTGTATATCCGGCTCGAAGGACCATGCAACTTGTCAAGCCTCCATCCGAGCTTGGCTGGCCGGATACAGCTGCTTCCACGATTCCTAGATACACAAGATATATATATATGTATATATACAGCACGTAGACCGGGCGACTAGCCCTTACCATAAGTACATTACCTCGTTACCGTCACAGCACTTCACACGTGCATTAGTTTTACCGGGATAGGGTAAGAGACGTGAAGATAAACGCCAGGATACTGTATTCCAAGGTCCTCAGGGCAAGGCAGGCGACTGGTTCAGGGTGCAGGGTGCAGCTACTATTGAGTTTCCGCGGCTCTCTTCTTTTCAGGCTATCTTGTTCCTTATTGCCTCTGCTTGAAGATACATTTTGCCGTGGCAAGATTTACCTTGAAGGATCGAGCATGACGTATGAGAGAGCCGCGTCTGAGCCGCCCGTTTGAGCGCGAGCTAACGGTAATTTGTACTATGCGCACTGCCTTTCCCATTGGATATTTCATTTATTCATGTATTTACAATATATTGCACATGTTTATTAGAAAGAACACAACTTGTACAATATAGAAATCATATTTTAAAATCATCAAGTAAAATAATTAACGAAATATCGTGAAATTAAGGCAAAAAATATACAAAAATTTACATTACACAGTTTGGCTATTTTCTTCATTTAACATTAAAAACAGGAATTTAATAGATTGCCTTATTTATTTCTAACATCCTAACTATTTAAAACTGTATTTAGAAAGATTATGTATCAGAAGTGTATCATACGCACGTACCAAATTTTAGTTGTTTATTATGTAACTTATTTATAAACCAATCTTAATAGTAATGTGTATGGCGATAGACATCGCGGTTATACATAAGAATAAATGTGAGTAATTACGAAAACCATGTAAATAATTGTGAAATCGAATAGAAAGAAATTAATTTGAACATAACATGAAATTCAACTTAAGACTAAATAATAAAACGTACAAATGAAATCTTATATCTAGTAACATATCTTATGTACTAAGAGAAGTAAATAAAAGGAAAAACAACGAAAATAAATACCTTTAATAGGTTTCCTCAAAGTACAAATAGGAACATAACGAAACTTAATCCCATAAGAAGTAATAAATCAAAGTACATAATTATAATTTACTCTAATAAGAAATTTGTATATTTACATTATTATTTTCTCCATACATTTTTATTTTCGAAGGAGTTTTGCTACTGTCGTATATTTTAGATGTTGAATTTTATTGTTACGAATATTATACATTTAATATTTTTCTTATGTAGCTGACAGCATTATATGATAGAAATAACAAAGCAAAACGATGTAAAATAAGTATTTAAAGGTGAAAAATGGCTTTAAAGTGCACGGCTCTTCTAAAAGGTAACGCTCGGTTACCCCCACTTGTGGCGCCGCCTGGTGGCGAAATTTGGCGTGAGCAGTTTGCTCATCTTATGCGAGCCATGTACTTGAGATAATCTTATCGGTTTTGCTTTGTTTGTCTATGTAATAGCGTTATATGCTTTCCTATATACAATATTATATCGTTCCTATAAGAATTACGGACATATTAGAATCCAATTGGACATTAGTGATGTCTTGTAAGAACGTATATTCTTATAGGAAGATTGCGAGCAAAGTATATAGGTTAACTTAGTCTATTACAGCATTTGTTTGTTAGAGGGCCGGGACGAGACGGGGCAGGGGGGGGCTCACGGAGCGGTAAGGTGGGCAATGTTCGTTCGCCGACATTTATGTTGGTTTTTTATAGTGCATGCAACCGATCATAGATAGCACAAATTGATACCAGTTGAAGCTTTACTTTTTTTACACGCTTTATATTAGCTTCACTTGTAAGTAACTATGTATGTAAGAAAATCTTGGAATCTTATTTGACCCACTTCCCGGTCTTCGATTAGGATGAAATTTTGCACACGCTCTGTGTTCTGATGACAATACATGACTACCTAAGAAACGTCATTACAAATCCAATATGGCGGCCTCCCCATTACATGTACGTAAAAAATCTTGGAATCTTAATTTGACCCACTTCCCGGTCTTCGATTAGGATGAAATTTTGCACACGCTCTGAGTTTTGATGACAATACATGACTACCTAAGAAACGTCATTACAAATCCAATATGGCGGCCTCCCCATTACATTTACGAAAAAAATCTTGGAATCTTAATTTGACCCACTTCCCGATCTTCGATTAGGATGAAATTTTGCACACGCTCTGAGTTTTGATGACAATACATGACTAGCTAAGAAACGTCATTACAAATCCAATATGGCGGCCTCTCTAAGATGGCGAACTGGCTGTTTGAAATCCACACCCATGATATGGATATCAAATGAAAGGGTTTGCTGTCAGGAATACGAAAAAAACAGTCACGGGACTTAAATCCAATATGGTGGACGTCCAAGATGGCGGACAGAAAGCGTGTTTTTTAGTTTTCTAAATTATAGTTGTAGGATAAAAAAAAACAAAAAGTATTACAAATCATTCCATCGTTCAGTTTTAAACTTAACAAAACTCCTTTCCCATGACAGCTAAAGGCACAAAATATGACCGTATAGCAAAAATAGGAAACAGAGACATAAATTATACGATATCGGCTCGGTTCGATCGTAAATATTGCAGTCGTGAGCTGCTGCCGACTGGTAGCTAGTAACTAAACCCTGGTACCCCAACTAGTGGGTCTTGCGCGAGCAAAGTCGCTTGTTCAATACCACTATCGTTTGTTCAAAGAGTTATGAGAAAAGAAAATTAATGTGCTTGTAGTAAAGCGATTGTTAAGATTAAAATTTGTTGGAAAGTCAATTGTTTATGAGTGTTACCTACCGTAAGATATAGAAAACGTGATCGATCGAAGTCAGAGCACCTGAATTATTAGATTGTTCAAAATAGAGAAAGGGAATCATACTAATATTATAAAGAGGAAAGATTTGTATTTTTGTGTGTATGTTTGTAATGAATAAACTCATAAACTACTCAACCGATTTCAAAAATTCTTTCACCATTAGAAAGCTACATTCACCCTGAGTAACATAGGCTACCTTTTACCGCAAAAAAATGCCTCATTCCCACGGGAGAAACTGTTAACGCGGGCGGAGCCGCGGCGGAAAGCTAGTGCTCAATAAAGTAAACTGAACTTTCTTCAAGAGATTTCGACCAACAACAAAACTAATGACAATAGGGAAGTGTCCTCGGAAAAAAGTAATCGATTCTAATTATAATCCCTTTGTTAGATTATCAAAAAAATTTAACACTTTTTTTTTTTCAATTTGACGAATAGGTATTTACCGAATCAAATGTATGAGAAGGGTACTATGACGTCATTTGTTTCGTACAATTTGTATGGCGGCGTGTCGTTACTGGAAATTTCAAAGTTTTTCATTTGCCAGACTAAAAAAAAAACACGTGTAGGTACATTATTTTTTAGTAATCTAACTGACGGACTAATTAGATTTTTTTAGGACACTTCCTCATTGACAGTTCATTGCTGGACCTTATCCCCTTAACCGATAATTTGATCACCTAATTCCTATTCAACCTTTTAACTTTATACGGTATGTAATAAGGGCCCGTACACACGGCGCGGCACAAGGGGCGTGCAGTCGCGATAATCTGCGGCGCTGTAAATCACCCAGCGACCGAACGACCTCGCTATCTGCAATCGCTGCTGCAGCAAGGGCTGTCCAGAACATCTCCACTCAGATTAAAAAAACATGTTATTTGGCACTTATCACTACAGAGTATAAAACAAAGTCGCTTTCTCTGTCCCTATGTCCCTATGTATGCTTAAATCTTTAAAACTACGCAATGGATTTTGATGCGGTTTTTTTAATAGATAGAGTGATTTAAGAGGAATGTTTATATGTATAATACATGCATAAATACTTAAGGATAACCCACTATAACCATTTTCCCGTGCGGAGCCGGGGCGGGTCGCTAGTAATTAAATAAACTCAAGTTTATTATTAAACTAGTTAATGTATTGACTGTTCTGTATTTGAAGTTAGCATAAACACAGTCATAATTATTATTTTTTTGCTTTTCGATGAACGATAACATAAGATATTTTAAATAATCAGTGTTATGTTTTACTGGAACATAATAACGATGTATCAAATAAACTCAGGTCAGATACTAAAGAAATTAATATTGCTCTAAAATATATAATCAACTAAGACTTTGTCAATTGAAATAAACGTATTTACGTTTTAAATCTACACAGTGCTTTAGTGATTGCCACGTATTCTGTTATGCAATAACTGTTATAATTTTAACTGTTTATGTTTCTTACGTCTGGCAACCATGCTCACCTGAGGGTCGTGGCGTTATTGAATTCTGCATATTCGTTCATATCGAGACATCGGTGCTCCCGCATTGTTCCAACACCGCTATATTTTATGCAGCTTCCATATTGCAATGTTTTATTTTCAGATTAAATAAAAAAACAAACCTGGAATTTCAATCATTTGGGTATCGGGAAGCCTCGGTCACATCTCCCCTTCTCGAGCGATGGAGCAAATGCAAAAATTTGCACACAAAAATTTAATTGACGAGTAACGTTTTTCAACGCGTAACGCTACTGACGATTTCCTTGATAATATACGTTCAGACATCTCCTTCATCCACCACAGGGATACGCCAACGGATCCAATCAGGAATCACACGCCGCAATCAAGAGACTAATGGTTTTTAGTTGCTAAAAATAACAGTACATTACAGTACAGTAGTACAGCACAGCAGCACACAGAATAGTAGTGCAGTGCAGCAGTACAGTACAGTAGTGTTTTTACTTATTTTACTTACATTTTTTATAACTGTAGATACTCACACCCTCTTACCTTTGAATGGAACACCTCTGCTGTTAATAATTTCAACAAGAATCTTCCAATTTGTCGCCTTCGCGCTTGAGAATGGGCGGAGGATGGAAGATGCTCGTATCCCCGAGGCGACAATTTCGACGCCCATTTGTCAAATCATATTTCAAGGGGACTCGTTTGTTTCCTCCTTTTGGGCTGTTAATCACGTGCCTCATTTCACTGGGAGATTGAGTTATAAGTACTTTGTGTTTTACTGTTTTGTTTGGAGTTGCACGCTGATTGTTGTTGTTGACTTTCTTTTTAGATAATTTACCTTCTGACTACATTCGGTATACTCGGTTATATCACCTCTTTTAGGGACTCTTTTCTCTCAACACAATCAAAAACACACAAATAAATTCCGCAGTTCTCAGGTAAGGTCCGTCCACCAGAAAAGCCTAGAACAACACAAAAAAGAAGGTTAGTTATGAGAAAACTATTTTTTTCCTTATTATTGTTTGTAATGAAAAATCTCTCTCTATACGTGAGTGGTAAGGCAAAAAAGAACCTTAAGGGATTGAAAACTTTTCTTGCGTTTTATGATTTTTTCATTTTGTTGTATTTTAGCTTTATTTTGGTCAAATCACAAATTTCTAGGTGTCATTGTCTTTTTTAATATTTTTTAGCGAGCCAAGGCAGGCAAAACACTTTAAATGCGATTTACTCAAAAATTTTTGAGGACCCTTTTTGCCTAACTAGTCACCTATGTATATCTTCCGACAAATTCTCAAGCTCTTCAACTTTCACATAAAATCTGTAATCAATTTACTACGGTCCCAAATTAAAAGGAGTGTCCTCGCCTTCATTCGGGTCGTTAGGGAATTCACTTCCAAAGTGTTGTTCAGTGGAGAGCCTCATTAGGAGTGGGCGGAGTTCAGATAGATGATTCAAAGTTAAAGTGCTTCAATTATAATAAAAAAGCTTTTGAATAATAAAATACAGGATTTGTAAGTTGCTATCGCTGAAATTTCTAGCAGTGCATTTTCTTCTAAGAATAGGACCAACCAAAGACTTCTTGTGGCTTTAGACTAGTTTTATAAATTACTATAATCTATCTTTGAATATTGTTGTTCAAATTACAAAATACTCTTAAATCGTACTTAATCTTGTTTGAACATAAATTTCTTATTCAGTTTTAACCTAAACTTTTTCTCAGTAGGACGAATATATTCACACAATACCTCCAAATCGGACATCTTTAGAAATCAAAACTACATTCTCATTTGACGTTTGGGCGAATATGTTGGGATATTTCTCATCTCTCCCTTAACGAAGCCCCCCGCAGTGACACCAAGGCGTGGCACCACGCCCATCCGGCTCGAAGGACCAGAATAAATTATAAACTACAACGCTATTCACAAATATCCACAATAAATAATTGTGTTGGCCATTGAAAGGCCCGATGTGTGTTAAAACACCCATTATTTTTGTTTGTACGCTTGTAGTAAACATCGTGCGGTGATTAAAGATGATTATCAAAGAAGGGCGTAATAAAAGTGCCAGCAGCTCGAATTTATTATGCGTTTTATTTTGCGTTTGATTCAGCAGCTGTATTGTTTTTACGGACGAGTGGACGTTGGAAAACGAGCAAGCTATATGTGAACTGTAACTCTTTTTACTATAGACTAAATCATTATACTATATTATCTTGTACTGCTTACGGTAGGCACAGTTTGCATTACATTCCGTTGTTTTTTTAGCTGAAATACATGAAATCCTTTTTCCAAATATATAAGTACTCCTCTTTTGTATTTGACGGTTACCAGATTAGTGTTCTCTCTAACTCTTACCAGAATTTAAACTTTTTGACATACCAATGACAACCTTTTTAGTATACCTAAGGAGAAGCTCATTGGCTTCTACTAATTATTATAATGTTCATTATGTCCAGAGTTATCTACCGAAGAAATTTTTTGGTTTGAATGATACCTACGATTGAAGCTCGCTATCTAAACCCAAGTAACCTAAAAATTAATATTGGCGTACAATAGACGCTTCTCATACAAACGTCACAATAAAAAAAGATACACGAGCCAGCAACAAAAAGCTGGCGAACTTGCAACATAAAGGGGAGAATTATTACGCTTTCAACGCCACATTTAAGCAAAACATATTTCAAAAGTTTCAGCGTATTAAGCAACATTTATTTTGGCAGTCACTTGGCCATTACGCGGGAGGCGTGACAAACGGGGAGATACCAGTGTGTCTCTGAAAATAGTCGCTGCTATTGGGAAAATTCCATCTATAAAAGACTACTCATAATCATGAAGTTAATAAAAGTAATTCAGGTCTCAAAGATATTTTTATAAGCTCACCCATTCTAACACCTGATCCGGATCCTTTTCCACATTAAATGAGAGAATTGTAAAAATAAATATGTGTGCTACTAAGTACATCGTCTTTTAAAAGAACTCCAAAAACTTAATCTACTAATGGATCTGACCAATGGATGATAAGCACAAAAGTTGTTTTACATGCCATTATGCTGGCCATGCTGATTGTCGGGTATAGATGTTGTCACTAGTAAGTAATAGGTATTTATAAGTAAATGCTAAATTTGTCCCACACTACAAAAACACAATACTCTAATTTTTCAAATATGATGAATGAAAAAGATTACAAATTTATTTTATGACAATCTCGTGGTTCTTTCATATTTTATAAGACCAATGGTAGCACCAGTTTTCCGCCCAACATCTCTCGCTCCAGGCTCGTCGCCAGCTTCTTATTATTTATTGTTCCCGCCATATTCACTGAGACCATTCCTAGAAACATGCGTGTTTGTCTTCTTAAGTGACACACAAATTATAGGGACTTGGCTCTGGGAGATACTTTTGCGTTGTGAGCTAGATGTGTCGCAGTTCTGTGTCTGTTGTTAGGATGATGTAGATGGCGTAATGTTTGGGAGTTTGTGGAGCCGAAAGTTGCGTAGGGATAATTTCTTCTTCTTTCTTTTTAGTATCCATATCTTATACCAATGGCTTATGTTATATTATGGCATGTTCATTTCGAAAAACGTTTCTATTGTTGAATATTGTCGTAAAACAGGGAAGAGAGCGTGTATTTAATTGAATTACTACTGTTCTAGAGTACATAGAAACAACATCCGCGAACCGTATTCATAGTAATATTAGTTAGAAGTCGCGATCTCCAATTTTAATGGTGATTTTCTTTTTTTTTCTTCTCCGTGCTTTTCAACTGCCTCCCTCTGCCTTATGTTGGCGTAGAATTTATTCGAGGTGTCTTTTCTATCTAGTACTTGTACTTATTTGTTGTACCATCTGTTTATGAATTTTACTAGTTTTAGCCATGTTTTTTTTTCCTTTTCATAGCAGCGCTTACTTATCTAAAAAAGTAACATTAGTAATTTTATGAGTATCAAACTAATACATATATTTAATAACGATAATAAAGGCGATCTCATTATCCTCGTAAGGCCCAACCTAATTTTAGGTCAGTTTAGGTGACGACCCAATGTACTAATAATAGGTTCAAGTGCTTCCGGCCCAGAAGTTTGATTTGCGAAAAGAGTATTTAAATGTATTGCTATTGATATCATTCTTTTATGAGCTATGTTTAGTGCCTAAAGCTGACTATTCCATATGAAAAAGACGTCGAAATCGTATGTACTTTTTTTAGCACTCCGGGACATAGTAAAATAAAAATGTACTAAATACATAAGTTATGAATGCCAATAACATTGTTTAAACTTGTTTTTATTTACATTATTTTCTTAATTGTTTAGGCATTAAAAAAATCAACAGTAACGAATATTTTTCAAAATCAGTATAATTTCTAGGAAACAAAGCCGTTTGCTTGCAATTATTAGTAGCAATAATAACGAGAGCGTCGTCGGTGGCCAAGTGGGTAGGGCCGTTGGCTTCCATTCGAAAGTTCGCGGGTTTGTATCTCGGCAGTCGGCACGTACCAATGTGTTTTCGATTTTCGAATTCATAATATGTACGTTTATTCGACGCTCTTACGGTGGAGGAAAACATCGTGAGGAAACCTGCACACACCTGTGAAGTAATTTAACTGTTGTGTGTGAAGTGGACCAACCCGCACTGGGCCAGCGTGGCCATCTTAGGCCTATACACCCTGATTTCAGGGTAGACTCGAGCCCCTCGGTGGGGAAATTTATGAGCTGTTGATGATGATGAGAACCCAACGACCTTATTTTAGGACGAAAGTTTTCTGCTTCGTGTAGTATTTTACTAGAAAAAATTTGCGCGTTCTGACAAAATATAGCATTTCAATAACCCTTTACAGTAAAATGCATCATTCGTAATGCAATGATTGCGCGGATAAACAAGGATTTAATGACCTACTTTTAGCTAGGACCCCGTTTCACACAGTTGACACGTGAAAAAAGCCAGTTTATTTTTTCTATCTGTCAAAACTGCCAATGGGAAGTTAGGATACGTTCAATGGTTTGCAATTTTTTATAGGTGAATTGGAGTTGGCGGGACTATTTGAAGTGTGAAATGGGTTACAATATTATGTCATAATTTTAGAACGCTGGGCCGCAAATTTTTCTTTTAGATAAACATCTTGGGCCGGAGCAGCCAAGTATTTTTTTCTAAAAATAGGACGCTTGGGCCTTACGAGGTTATTTCTCGTTACAGCAAAATTAGCAATAACTCTCTGCAGCTGCCACAGCTATCAAATCAACACTTAATCTGTTATCAGTGCCTTATAAATTGGGTATAGCAATCTCTAGCCGACGTCAAAGGCGGGAGAATTATCACAGGATAATATTATTGGATTTACGAGCGCAAGCGCCGGTGCGCTGATTTACGCTTTCCTGCGTCGATAAATTACTGGCTGATACTGCAGCGGGCGGTACCTACTGTGTGTACTCAAATTCGGAATTGTATGATTCACTTGGACCTCACTGTGAATAGGTGTAAAACTGACCTGCTTTTAAATTATGGAGATCATTTAGCTGATCTTCTTTATAGCACGGCTTGACAGTTTGTTTAACATCGATGAAATAGCACAGATGCTTTTTTTTAAATTGATCTATGCTTGTGTCGAAAAAGTTCGACGAATCAAGCTTCACCGGAATTGAACAGATGTTTCAGCAACTAAAATACAAACTCAAATAATTTATTTTAACTTTTGGACATTTTACAGTGGCGAGAAAAGGTAGCCTATGTCCTTCCCCAAAGTCTATTCTATCGTTATACCAAGTTTCATTTTAATCCGTTTAGCAGTTTCGGTGCCAATTCTATGCAAACGTTTGTTTCTTTCAATTTCAAATCTTTTCTCTTTATAATATTGGTTTAGATGTCATGCAGGCGAATCTCTTTAGTCAAAGCCGCGTTGATAAAACTATACCGCTCACATGTGATTAGTTTCTAAGAAAACCAGTAAGACCAACATGACAATACTATCACAAATCTGCAAGCCCTGTAATACAGCTCAAACAAAGAGCATTCAGTCGATGCGAGATTATCATATTTAATGGGTGTTCGTTATTTATGCTCCGGCGCAGGCGGACACGCCCTTAGATCTCAATATGAATGTGCAGATACTGAAGGGTTGCTATTTTATGCAATTTATTCTGGCGGATTTTGATATTTCCTACAGTACTCGTAATTGGAGGCGATCATATTACTTATGATTGATTGATTATTCTTTTATTAATTGGATGCCGAATATGCTTTTGTTGTCTTTCAACAGACGAAATTATTTCATCCAATACTCATTTTACGTATATTGCCAGATAGAAATTGCTAGCTTAGCATTGCGGCTCTTCAGATGTTCACACTATTTGCTGTGTGTTTTAAAACGTTGTATATTAATGTCCTTGTGTGTGTACTGCAAAGTATGTATATTCTTTTCTATCCTAAGACTCTCATACGACTGTAAACTTATATTTGTCTTAATACCCCAAACAGCTAGCAACCCAGGCTTGTCTCCACATCGTAATGTGTGTTGGCAGCCTCCAGCCTCAGTATTTAATTGTACCTTTCAAAGATATACGATTGAGACGTGCGAACGCACCTCCAATCCGATGAAGCAGTATCTGCTACATAGACAATGCAGCGACAGACATTCACTTAGTTGTACATTTCTGCTTGCTGCCTCTGCTTACAATTCGATTCATATATTTCTCTACTATTTAAGAGTTGCGCTCTTGTCGGTGGTGTAACCGCCATCCTTCTCTGTTCTCCACTAACCCCTTAACAACCTGGTACGATACCACATTTACTTTTTTCATTCACTTGTTCAAAGTATCTACTGATTTATTTTTTCCCATTTTTCCTGATACTTACTGCTAGTGCCTGTTATAAAGCATTCAGTAGAATAAAGAATGTAATTAGAAGCTAATATAACAGTGAATCCGGAACCAAACGAACATTTTCTGCGAGTCTCATCTTCATCATAATGTCTTAAATAACTATTTGTATCAAATGTTGATGAGCAGAGTAGTGAAGAATGATCATGTTGTTTTTTTTACGCAAATATCCGTATTGTGTAAATTTAAATCTAGTTTAATTTAGAAGTTAATTTGACCGTTATTGTCAAACAAACCAGTGGAAAAGTCCACCAACAGACAAAAGCATTAAGATTCTTTTCAGATATTTTTGCAAATGTGGCAAAGTTAAGCATCACTGGATACTAAACATAGAGACATTCTATATTTTTCTAACAGAGCCAGAAATGGATTTTAAATAGCCGCCATATCGTAGTAACATAGTCGAACCAAAATGTTATTAGGACCGGTGTAAATTCTAAAGCCTGTAACTGTTATTTATTTGCCCTCTGTCTTGATACGGATAATTACAGGTTGTACGTTTGTGATATAAATTGGACGTGTATAAACAGCTCTGAGGCTTGAATGTTTCATTTGAATTATGGAATGGTCGACGTGTGTTGTTTACATTATTCTTTTCTTTCTGTTTTTGATGCTACTTACCGTTGTTCTAGTATTCTATTTTTTAATCTTTGGGCTCGACGTTTTTCTTAAAAGGTAGTTGTTATACAAATTGTACAAAGAACAAAATCAAATACTGATTTTGAAAGATCTGTGTTCATTTTATCAGTTTGTTTATTCTGTCGTGATCTGAAGGTGTTGCTATAATGTGCACCGTGTCGTTGCTTATAAAGGTAAATACTACCATCCATTCCCTGGAATAACGAATGGTATATTCTTTGTTGCACACAAAAAGTACAAAAAACAAGCGATTTACAACAACACAGGTGTACGTAAAGCGGCCTTATTGCTAATAGTACGGCTTGTTAACCTGAATTACGGTCTCATCTGGCAGAAAGCATGAAACTTAGCATACATGTAGCTTTTATATATGTGCTTCAATGTCGATATGGAAACACGCTGAGAAATGATTACCCCCCCCCTTTTTCCCTCATTTTACCTCCCTCATTTTGGTTTTTTTCATTTTCTACAAAAACGGTAGGACTGATGAGTTTACTTTTCAAGAACCAAATAGTTGTCGATAAATTACCTACAAAATGATACTACATTTCATAGTGCTAAGATTAATATATTTCTATATACAGCCATCAACGTATTATGAAATTTTAAAAACAGGCACACTTTTTTCTTCCTTACTTCATTTATAGGAAAACGACAAGAGTGGTGATAAAATGGACTAAAGAAGTCAACTACCTGATACATTAAGCTAAAAAATGACATTTATTTCATAGTCGTAAAGGCATTACTTCTAGAGTTACAGCTCACCGCGTCTGACTCAAGTACTCTTTTTTTTACCTTTTTAGAATACATCTTTCTGTTAACTTTGTTTAGCGTAGATTAGATTCAGATTTTCCAATTAGAAATAAAACAGTCCATGTACTAATCCAGGCCACAGTCTATTTACATGTAAAACTAGCTGTCTGCCCGCGGCTACGCTTGCGTTGTGTTTCGACATTTCCGTATTAATTTTTAACTATCCCACTTTTTTCCGTGTTTTTAAAGTATCCAACATGTTGACCGAGTATATAAGGTACCACCATGCAAAATTTCGTTTCAATCGGTCTAACAGTTTCGGAGATAAGCCCGTAGAATATACTGCGCCGTATGAGTTACTAAAGTTTTTTAACTATCCCACGGGAACATTTTAATTTTCTGGGATTAAAAGTATCTAAAATGTTGACCGGGGATATAAGGTACCACTATACAAAATTTCATTCAAATCGGTCGAATAGTTTCGGAGATTAGCCCGTGCAAAGAAAAACAAAAAAAAATCTATAAAATCTGTACATAGAAAAAAAATGCTATAAACCTATTCAAGGGGATGTAAGAAGCGATATAGTACATACCCAGATTTTTTTTTAATATTTTTGTTTCTCTGTTTGTCTGTTTGTACGGGCTAATATCCGAAACTATTCGACCGATTTCAATGAAATTTTGTATAGTGGTACCTTATATCCCGGTCAACATCTTAGATACTTTTAATCCCAGAAAATTAAAAAGTTCCCGTGGGATAGTTAAAAAACTTTAGTAACTCATACGGCGCAGTACATTCTACGGGCTTATCTCCGAAACTGTTAGACCGATTGAAATGAAATTTTGCATGGTGGTACCTTATATACTCGGTCAACATGTTGGATACTTTAAAATCACGGAAAAAAGTGGGATAGTTAAAAATTAATACGGAAATGTCGAAACACAACGCAAGCGTAGCCGCGGGCAGAAAGCTAGTTTTACATGTAAATAGACTGTGGCCTGGATTAGTACATGGACTGTTTTATTTCTAATTGGAAAATCTGAATCTCATCTACGCTAAACAAAGTTAACAGAAAGATGTATTCTAAAAAGGTAAAAAAAAGAGTACTTGAGTCAGACGCGGTGAGCTGTAACTCTAGAAGTAATGCCTTTACGACTATGAAGTAAATGTCATTTTTTAGCTTAATGTATAAGGTAGTTGACTTCTTTGGTCCATTTTATCACCACTCTTGTCGTTTTCCTATAAATGAAGTAAGGAAGAAAAAAGTGTGCCTGTTTTTAAAATTTCATAAAACGTTGATGGCTGTATATAGAAATATATTAATCTTAGCACTATAAAATGTAGTATCGTTTTGTAGGCAATTTATCGACGATGATTTGATCTCTGAAAAGTAAACCCCTCAGACGTACTGTTTTAGTATAAAATACAAAAAACCAGAATGAGGGAGATAAAAGGGGGGGGAAAGGGGGGAAACAATAATTTATCGAAGTGTTTCCATATCGATATTGAAGCACATATATGACAGCTACATTCATGCCAAGTTTCGTACTTTCTGCCAGATGGGACCGATATCCTTATATTTTTTAGCTAACAAGCCGTACTATAAGGTAATAAATTCTATTAAACAACCCTTAAGTCAAAGTCAAAGTCAAATTTCTTTATTCACCACAGGTCTTTTTTTAATTTAATGCCGTCATTAAGAAGTTAAGAAGTTTTGCTCAAACCATGTGTCAAACTTATACCTACTGCCGATTACATTTAACTATGTTTTTAAACTTCTTAGTAAAAGTGGCATGGTCCAAGAAAACAAGGTCTAACCGTTAGACCACGTGACATGACACAAGCCTACGTCATCATGCTGATCATCCTTGTCTATTAACACGCATTCGACAAGAATGAACAGCATGATGACGTAGGCTTGTGTCAAGTCAAGTGGTCTAGTGGTTAGACCTTGTTTTCTTGGACCATGTAAAAGTGGTATTGTCAAATTTTTACCAGCAAATATAAAATATGCATTATTATAGGGAATGGGTAAAGAAGAAGTATCCTATGTAACTAACAACAACTGCGACCCCCAACTTACTGCCAAGCTTTAGGGCTTTTGCAATAACAAGGGAATAAGGTAATTGGTTCTCCAGTGTATTCATCATCATCATCATCTCAGCCGAAAGACGTCCACTGCTGGACAAAGGCCTCCCCCAAGGATCTCCACAATGATCGGTCCTGCGCTGCCCGCATCCAGCGGCTCCCCGCGACCCTCACCAGATCGTCGGTCCAGTGTAATATGTAAAACTATTGAAGAACCACACACACAGACACAGTAATTAATATATCTAATTATTAGCCATGTAAAAAAGTAATTTATAACAATGCGTTATTCATATACGCCGGCAAGGAAGCCAATCGTGTTAGAACGCCATTAATCAAGTGGTTTCCATATTCCATGTAATCATAACGATTAAGATCTCCAGCAATTGCTATGATGAATACCTGTACGGTCGCCAACACAACTAGGTCGTTTGTTAACATTCGTGTGAGTTCGGTACTTGCAAACGAGCTACTTTTTGTTGAAAGGGGAAAAAAATATTGGAAGAAAAACAGTTTTCTGATATTCTACGGTGTTTTTTTTTATACCACTTACATATATAGGTCAAATTATAGATCAACCAGCGGTTATGTAGTTTTTGCATGAAAAAGTAACAAACAAACATCCATCCATCCATCCATCCATCCATCCTCATAAATTATTGCATTTATAATATTATAAGGATTTTATTACAATACTGACTTTCTGTTTGTAACGCAGATTGGGGTAGAAATTAGAATAATATGTTAATACGTGCTTTTTCTATGGAATTTTTTTCACTATGCAAAAAATCAATCCATCAAGATACTGACGGCCTCGTAGCCTAGTTGGTAGTACGTCTGCCTACTGAGCACAGGGTCGCGGGTTCGAATCCCGCCCAGGGCATATATTCGTGTTATGAGCACTTGTGTTTGCCTTGTGTCTGGATGTTGTATATTTATATATGTAAGTATATCAGCTGTCTGACACCCATAGTACAGGCTTTGCCTAGTTTGAGGTCAGATAGCCCTGTGTGAGATGTCCCACATATTTATATTTATTATACTTAAATGAAAAGGAAACCGAGGAGGGTGTGGAAAGATAGTAATTTTCGTGTTTTAGCACTGCGTTTGGATTGACTTTTCTCTGGCTTGTAAATGTAAACATGTACTACCATGGGGTAATTTTTGAGATTTCAATTTTAGTAGTGAGCATTTTAATCGTCTGTCTGCAACGCTCACACATTAATCTACAGCAAGAGTTTATCTTGTGTCGCCCTCTGTACCAGCTTACTCAATATCATGTAGTCACAATATTTATGGAGCTACGCCTACAATGCTGATAATGGCATTAATAACTAATAAATTATGCTATTTATAATATATGGCGTTACTAGTTTTATGGCATCCTGTTCAGTTTAGTTATTTAGTATTTATAACAAAAAATAGGTAGAGTGAATTTGTTTTATATAAAAATATATTTAAAAAGAAAAAATAAATACAATTTCAAAAATTAATGTTACTTCTCAATGCTTCGTAATATACTTTTTAAAGCTTTCACTGTTTTGTTTCCAAATCCCGTTTTCATTCATAATAGTTATAAAAATATTTCGTAATAATGAAAAAAAATAAAGGCCTAGGTGGTTTTTGCCACGCATCTTATTATATTTTATGCCTTCTTAGTCGAATTTCTCAACCGTTTCTCGTAAAGTTTTGTGTGCAGCTTTGTTAGTTATATATATTTTTTATCGAATATTTTATTTTCTTTAAACTCAAATATAACCTTTAGCACAATTATTTGTCTGCTACATCGTTTAAGATATAGCAATATAAAGTTAAATAAAGTCCAAGCGTGGGCACGATTGCTTACATTGCCGGCAATGTATTCTAAACCAAACGTCCCAGAGAGCCCAGTCAAACAAAAACGAACTCTTTTACCTGAACTCCAAGTTTTGTTTTCAATATTGCTTAAAATTTGCCCTGTTAGGGTTGGTAAGCTAAGCAAACAAATGATAAAAATATTTGACTGCGGGAATCTAGATGAACAAAATATTTTTAGACGAGTATAAAAGCTATACCTATTAAAAAGAACTGATTTAAACCACATTTTAAAAATTGACAATTTATTCTTGACAAATAAGTTAGGATTAAAAATAAACACTTGTTAGTTCCTAATTCAACATCTCTTAATACAGGATAAGTCCACCGCTAGACAAAGGTTGTCCCTAAAGATCTACTAAGTACTAAGATCTACTCATTTTGCTTGACTCGCATCTAGAGGCTGTTTGCTACTCTTACCATCTTATGGACCTGCTCAGAGGTGATTGATAACCACTTCATTATAGATTCACAGCTATAAGTAGCAGCTACGTCAGCCTCCGTGGTCGAGTAGCAGCCTCCGTGGTCGAGTGGTCAAAAACTTGCCTCACGTTACAGAGGTTCCGGGTTCGAATCCCGGTGGGGACTCGGCGATCGAGCAAATGTCACTTTGTGCGGCTTTCCGCAGTGTGGTTAGGACATTGCAGGCTGAATCACCTGATTGTCCGAAAATTTAGATTGTAATTTTTTTGTCCCTTAGCATGGAATAAATCAGAGTACCACAACGAATTTTACAGATTTACTACAAATTTTACTAGTACCATCGAATTGTTTGGTGACAGCCCTACTGACCATTGTTTCTCGATCTGCCTAGAACATTACTTTTTATCGTTCCGAAGTCGTTTCTAGACATTGTCCTTATCTGAGCCGTCGGCAGTTTGTATGAATTGCCAGATTCTGCTTGTGGTACTAGACTAGAAAGTACTCTTATTGAAATATTTCTTTAGAATAACCTTTAAAAGCAATGATTTTTGTTTTATAATGCTGCTGTAAAAATGTAGGAGTATTAATAATTAAAAAAACCTTATTGTGACCTCTTTATGATTGAAACTTAGAATTTTATTTAACATAACTTATTGTGTGGGTTTTGAGGTTACTCTACCTCATAAACCCTGGAGTCGAAATTAAGCAGCATTTTATTTTAATCATTTAAATTAATATAAATATAATAATCTCTATTCGGGACTGTCCTTCCGTAAGCTCCTTCAAACAAAAACTTAAAGAGCACTTCCTATCCCAAATTTAACTTGTTTGTCGTATAATTTATAAATATGTATGTATTATTTATGTATTTGTACGTATTTCTATTATATTTATTTATGTATGTATGTATATGTAATAGTATAGACTTATTGTTTATGTATGTATTTTATGTAGATATTTTGCACTTTCCTATGTCTACTCCGCATTCTCCTTTTCCACCACTGTGTTGGTTGGCTGGAAGAGATCTCTTATAGAGATAAGCTCGCCTATGTAAACTAGTAATATAAGAATCACCCTTTTGTTAAATTGTGCAATAAAGAATATAAAATAATCAGGATAAAAAAATACCAAGAAGTATTTGATAAAGACAGCAAGTATATTGTTGTTTTATTTTCCAGCAGAGAAATAATTTTGACTTAACTGATTTTCGGCGCCATGGCTGTAAACATTTCGCTGAATGGTCTATAGTCTGAATAGTTTTTTCCGTCAAAGAATGGAATATCCAGGTTAGGCAATTTTGCCGTATCATACGGTATAGTGTCTTTGGGTGAGCTTGGAGTTATGGACTTGCTCAAGCGCTCCAATTGAGCCATCAGGCTTAAATAACGATCCTCTGTGTTTCCTTCAATTTATTCATATCAAAAATTCAAATATTGAGAATAATACATACCTATTTTACAATCGTAACCACAATAACTACAATTATTTATTCTATGCACAAACTCAAACGTATTGCCTAACGACTGCTAAAAGTCTAGTTTATCTACGGCCTAGCATTGGACCTGGCATAAAACCTAAACCAATCGTCTTGGGCAATTCATACTACCTCGTAATCTAAGGCAGCACACGTTAGCATACTTAAACAGCTGTTAATTGGCCGGGCGGCCATTGTTTTGGCCGTAACTCACTATAAGGCCGTTTCCACGCAGATATATGGCCAGTAATCACTGGTTGCGGCCAGCCCGCC
Source organism: Teleiodes luculella (assembly GCA_948473455.1). Taxonomy (NCBI): domain Eukaryota; kingdom Metazoa; phylum Arthropoda; class Insecta; order Lepidoptera; family Gelechiidae; genus Teleiodes; species Teleiodes luculella. Next base: position 12,778,317 of record OX419589.1, read on the forward strand.
GTAATAAGCGACCATTCATTTTTATTTATAGGTGACGCTGCATCGCTCTTCAAGGGTCAATTTGAGTAGAACGACGTCAAATTAAAAAAGTTGAAGGAAGTAATTGCTGTTTATGAATTGTAGGGAACTTGGGTGGGTAATGAGACTGATGGGAATAACGAACCGGTGTAAGGTTACCTTGGTAATAATGTAGGGTAATATTAATTGTTTATAATTATGGCATTATTAACAAACAGGCTAGTTTCGGTGAGCTTTTTGATTAAGCTTTTGATATTTTTATTTTTGAATATTTTATATATAAAAAGATAATTCTGTAACAAAACAAAAATTGCATGTGTATTGTTTTTAAATTCTTTTTCTTGTGTAGGGAAAATGAAAAATAAATTTAACCAAATCGCATAATTCTTTCGACATTTTTTTAAACCGTTCCATAATTTTACCGTTTCATTAATTTCGACGCAAAATACCAGAAACAAAAATTAAGTAGAGAATTTTTGAACGATTTTTGAATTCAAATTTTCGAAATCGCCTATAATCACATTGTTTTGCTTTTGCCATCTCTATCATAGATCCCAGCGCCTATCATCGGCGTAGGAGCAACGCACCAATCAACAGTATACATTTGATCGCACGACGCACCGCGGGGCATTAGGCGGTCACGAAACGACGACTACCACAAATCTTTCATTATACTGGCAATTTTCAAATCGTAAACAATCGGTGCTAGTGTGCTGTAGCTACTAGTGATGTGCTGACATTTTGGTGATCCGGTAAAATGAGTCGATAAATTAAGCATTTAACGCCAGTGTACTAAACATGGTGCTCAATAAATTGCACTGATTGGGAACTATTAATATATTAACAGAATAAGTATCGGACGTTTTTTTTTTGCATGTAAAAAAAATTTAATGCTGTCTCTAGCACCTATTTTTGTTTAGAAATTTTAATCTCATTGTAAAAACTGTTTTTCATACTTTCGCACGTTTTTTATTAATATACGAGTGTCTGAGAAAATTTTGCTAAAGATTTACAATTTTGTCCCCGTTTTCTACATAATATTTTATCAAACTCAAAAGATTAAATCACTCAAGATTTATTCAACTTAGCACGCTTTACTTCCCTCGTACGGTCAGCAATACAATCGAGCGCGGTGATTGCAATGCAGTGAAAGTACGGTCGTAAAATAAATCAAATGCAACACAATGAGCAGTTAAGCAAGCTAAGATTACCGCTTCATTTGACTTATTGATGGAGTTATGGTCGTACGGTTAGCAAAATCGTGTAGTTTTTTAACATTGGTCTTTTTCAATTTTTATTTTTTTAGCTTCGTACGTCGATTTTGCGACTCTAATATAAATAAAATAAGTTTTTTTTAAGCGAATTTTTTTTATTGAAATTAAGGAATTATCCTCAGACTTCGTACATAAAAAAAACATATAAGATAGATAGAATACAATACAAAACACTTTATACTAGATCTTAGATACTAGTCATCACACTATCTGCCCATCAATTTAGAGTATTTATCAAACTGAAACATAAAATCTTGGATCGCATAAAATCTAAAAAACAATACGGTCACATTATGGTTACGTATTACAATCTCTACAGTTTGAAAATCTAATAGGTCGTAATGCCTATGGACGAAATGCCTAAATTTTAAAACACCTCTGGGTTAATATAAGATACTGATCATTTGATACTTTTTTATACCTTTCGTCTATCAGATTACATAAAGTTAGATATTGTAAACTTAGTAAAACCAATAGTTAGATGTAACGACTTTTATATTTTTCAAAATTTAGGCCTTTCGTCCATATGAATTACGACCTTAGAACTAAAATAACTACAGGGTATTTTTTTCTCGTGTAGCAGGTTCGATTCCAGGTTCAACCATGTAATTATAAGAAAATGTATGAATGCGTTTTTAATAGTATTTTTAAATTAAAATAAAGTCTTCTTTCAGTAAAATATTCTATATATATTTAAGGTACTTTTTCTCCATGTGGCATAGCCTTAGTATTTTGTAAATGAGTATGCTTTAGTTGGTTTGATTCTAATCCGTAAACAAAAACATCATAATAATGTATAACTCCTATTATAAAACAACATTATAGCGTAGATCAAATGGTATTTACCTACAGACTTACCTGTTTCACATAAATTATGCACTATAAAATTAAGTAGGGCATATAAAGTACAATTGCACTGGTTTTTCCATAAAAAAAGTTTTACTATCGGCTTGTATAAATTTTATTGCTGGATAATACATAATAATGGCATTAAGATTATTAAGGGTTGTTCTGCAATAAGTAGAGAATAATCTACATAATTATATAATCAGGTTAAATGAGCACGTGGAAAAACCCACGAGATTTGTTATATTGAGTCAATTAAGTTGTCTAAAATATCACTATTATCTAACAGAATAAAAAAAATACTGATAGGAAATGGTGTTTCAATACAGCTGGAAAATAAATTTACTATGTGTACTAAAAAGGGTACTTAACAAAGAATTTCCACTGAAATGGCACTGTTATTTTACTTAACAATATCAAGATTTGAGGCAAGAAATACAAGAAAAATGCCCATCACTCTAAAGTCCAACGTTACTGATTCACATCCTATCTAAAATCAATAACATCAAGACCCGTAAATATACAAAATAATGTGTACTAAGCGCGAAAGCCTCAAACAACGAATATTTTAAATTCAATATTAAGCATAGTTTTATTTACATAGTTCTAAAGGCAAGTACTATCTACCAACTTTCCACTTATTTTCTTACCATCCTTAACTGCCCAAAGGATTCCACAATCGTTGAGAAATCGTAGCATTGTCTACGCCATGCTACGTCGTAGCAAAGGTCAGAAGTTACCCTGTTAAACAACGGCCTGGAATACAAATACTAATTGATGATAACTTGATAAGTCGGACTGCAGCTAGCATTAGCATAATAAAACCGTAATGGACAAGACATAATAAGCGACGTGGAACGTTGGGAAGATCGTTATTAAATCCTGCGAGGATGGCTTGGGGAAGCTGTGGAGTAAGCTGTTATAAATTATTAGAATGTGTAAAAAAATAAAAGGTAATAGATAGAACTAAGAGAAATTTGAAATATTGTCGTATTCACAAACTTATGGTTACCGTTAGTACTTTTTCTATCCTTGGCTAGCCCAAGTGGGTTTTTGTTTATAAATATTAATAAAGGTATGGGACATTTTAGCGGTTCTGTCCTGCCTGACCATGAATGGTAAGCTAATTTTAAAATGAAATCGCTGACATGAAACGTAAAATGTCTCTTAATATTATTGGTATGAGTGTCGATTGAAAACACACGTGAATTAGGACTACACCGGGAAGCATTATTTTTTTAAGCTGATAGTCCCGAAATGTCGCCTGGCGGTTAGTAGGCAAACATCAGCTCTTACTGCTACGCCACCGAAACTCTTACGTAACCTTTGGTATATGAAATCGAATTATTATATATATAAATGAAACGAAAAAAAAATTTAATACATCTCAACGACTCTTCTTAGGCGAGCCGCGCACGGTGGCCGCTAAACAGTGATTTATCACGAATATTCATTTCAACAGGCTGCACTGTCAGATCGGGCGCGATTACCGGCTCGATTTATGCCGCGCCGCAGTCGTTCGTGTGTGGGGGCCTTAACTTAAAGGATGTGTTAAGGTTTGTCGCGACAGATATAAAGGATACAGTGACACAACGCGCGATAATACCGGTGTTGCCGCGTCGAACCGCGTTAGTTATGGGGCAGATAACAAAAGTTGCTGCTGGACATAAAATATTGTAAAACGTTTTTGATTTGGTAAAGAAGAAACGTGTACAGTCAAGAGCACTCTGCGCTGAACACTTTTGACTTAACATTGTTCTTATCTCCGTTGATCAAAGGAGTGAATCGCGAATCGTGTTTTCAGCTTTCCTTGCTGTTGCCTGTATAATTTATGATCTGGTGATAATATAATACGTTTTTGTTGTGAACTACAAAAATCTGAAATTCCTAACAATATTACAAACGCGAAAGTTTTTGAAGATTTATGGAGGGGGATGTATATATTATGTATGTTTGTTACTCTTTCACGCAAAACTACAAACGTTACAATAATAAAGCTTATTCATAAAAAACCGGCCAAGTGCGAGTCGGACTCGCGCACCGAGGGTTCCGTACAAACCTGCAAGGTTTACAAAGTTCTTTCATTACGACAATCGAGTCATAACTATGGTTATCTTATTGCAAAATGAAATTCATAACATTACAATGGGGAAAGATGGAGGAGCATAAATTTAAGACAAAGATCTCTTTATCGTTTAAGTAACTAAGTACTAAGTAAGTATTTCAACTTGATAGCTCTACGCGTTCATGAGGAAAAAAGTAATAAGTTTATATTTATTAAAAAATATATATTTTGTAATGTAACTAAAAATTTAAGGTTTTCGGAATTTTTCCTTTATGTGTGCTATAAAACGTTGCTTCATGCCAAATTTCAAGATTCTAGGTCGACTGGAAGTACCCTTTAGGTTTTGATTCCCTTGCGAGTACTTGCGAGTTTCAAAATATGCAGCTTAAATTGCTGTTTCTTTTGATTGCGTTGACATAGAAGTTTGATTTTGTTACAGCTTAAAGGTATTATAGACCTGAGTATTTGGTATGAATTTCAATTTAATACCTCTACGCGTTTATGAGGAAATGGGTAGTAATGTTAAAATTATTAAAAAAATATATATTATGTGATGTAACTAAAAATTTATGGATTTCGTAATTTTTCCTTTATCTATGCTATAAGACGTTGCTTCGTACCAAATTTCAAGATTCTGAGTTCACGGGAAGCACCCTGTAGGTTTTGATTCCCTTGCAAGTGTCGAAAATTTGCGGCATAAACGGCTGTATCTTTTGATTGCGTTGGCTTAGAAGTTTGATTTTTTCACAGCTTCAAGGGACAGTAGACCTGAGTAATTGATATAAATTTCAGCTTCATACCTCCACGCGTTCCTGAGAAAAAGGGTCTTGACAGACGGACAGACGGACAACAAAGTGATCCTATAAGGGTTCCGTTTTTTCCTTTTGAGGTACGGAACCCTAAAAATGAAACAATGGTTACCTTTTACCGCAGAAAATCCCTTATTCCTACGGGCAAAACTGTTAGCGCGGGCGGAGCCGCGAAGTGAAAACTAATATTCTAGCGATAAGAAATTCTGTAATAAGTATTAGAAATATGCCAGTCTGTTATGTTTCGAGCCTAAATGGCAGTACAGATTGTGATACAAAAATGACACACCAGTCAAATAATATTAAGAAGAAGAAGAACTACAACAACAACAAGAAATAAAAGAGGAATAAGAAGATTACTGGCATCGTGCGAAATAACAGACTACTTATTTTGCGGGAAAATAACTTATTGTTATGAAAAAATGCATAACGTGAACTAGCTTCTTGATAAAGAAGTAGTAAGCTATAATTAAGTGTCAATTATTAAATAAAATGTCAAACTCATAAAACTAGAACAAAACATGAAGTAATCTTAATGATAGATTGTAAATTAAAATAATGAAAAATAATAAGTACCTACTAGTTTAATTGATATTGCAGTGTATGGAGATCATTAATAAGAAAAACAACATTATAGTTCCATTTTAAAACACACTTGAGACTGAAATTAATAAAAATTACATGTCGTGTTTACAACTAATAATTTCCTCGATAATGCTGATGGTGTGTCATTATATTCATCCATAAAACTTAATCGTTGATTATTATTCTATCACCACAAGGAAGAATATTAAAAGCATAATGCATTTCATAAAACTGATATAGAGATGTTTCGTGACAAACAAAATTAGTTCTTACTCTAAAACCAAGATATATTTACAGTTGTGAAAATAAATGCTTCTGATCATTGGAAGATAGTCGTTGAAATGCAAGCAGCAGATGCTAATGGTAATAGACGGTTCAGAATTCACTCAGCGAGTTTTAATAAGCGCGATATGAAAGCAATCACTCACTCGTTCGTTGTATTCATTCAAAGAATGCGTTTAGCACTATCAGATGAATTCTAATTTAAAATTCAGCTTAAGCTTGTTCCGAATGCGCATACAATTTAATATGTGCGTGAGTGAATTTATGGGATCCTTCGAATTTTAACAGACAAAATAAATAAAGTCTAAATTTAACCTTTCTTGAGTTTTGTTCTGTATTTAGTTTCCTTAATTTACTTTTGAATTTCGCATATTTTAAGAGACCTACATTTTGATAATATCATATTCTTTTTAAATTCAAATTTGAGCTACCAATCTCATAAGTCCAGCTGTGAACAATCGCAGGCTTTTTACTTTTTAATACTTACTTATCCCAAATTTATGAGACCTGTGATTATCTCGTATTATATATATTTCATTAAAGTTACAATTTGAGCTACCCAAGTCATAAGTCGAGCAGTGGACTTCCGCACACTGCTCATGTCATGATGATCATTAATTCGATCAAAGATTAGGTTAGGTTTAGCATTTTTATCTTTAAAAATATCATGTAGATATAGAGTATTGTTCGGGCGCCTAAGTTGAATTTACCGTCTAAAATAAGGAAAGTCGGTTTTAAATTAGCAATTTCTGTAAAATAAGAAAATCTTTTAGCGACGCACAACTAAATTTAAAAATTAAGAGGTCCCCGCATTTGCATTGAGTCCAGTGGCAAAAGCAACAAAATTGTCAGGCGAAGTTGAAATGCATTGCTAAGAAAGTTCGTTTCACCATCAGTTTTAACGTTCGTCATTCACACCGAGTTGTCTTCGCTTCTCGATTAGATCATAGCGGCGCTGACAGACGCTGCCTTTCATCTTCAAGCCATCCATCTTCTATTGCGTTTTCAGTTCCATTGGTTTATTATTACGGTTTATTTTGTATTGGGTAGGCGTAAGATACATTTGGATTATTCATTTTTGTTTTGTGTTCTATTTTATTTATGGACATGTTTTAAGGGTCGAGATTTTTATTAGTCATGTTTTAAAAACTAATCTGGTTTGGTTATTTAAAAAAAACAGTTTGATAAAACTGTCGTTTTTCTAACGCTATTTTAGAAAAAAGTATTTGGAAGACTAACTAACGAATTAAAGGATGTTAAAAATTGTATTCTATCACAAATACGGACAGTTAATAAACTATAATAATTTATAGTAGAATAAATATAACGTTGATTAAAAGCAAAGTAATCGAATCAATATTTCAAAATCAATCGAACGCCCACATAAGAAAACTTAACAACCTAACATTTAGTACCAACATCAGTAATGTTTCACAAAATTGATGAGCCGCCGCACAAAGCAGAAGATTAATGCTCCCAGTTTAAATAGACACGCATCCTGTGTGGTCCGGAACAATAGTGGGACACCCACACGCGGTTGGGTTATCAATAGTGATTGATACGTCATCGAAATTATTGTATTGGTAGACGATAAATTCACTTATCTGAACATCTTGCGCTTTCTATACGAGCTCTCTTATAAAGGTGTATTTTAGTTTTCAAACTTTTGTTACCGCAAGACGATTGTGTGCTAGTGTAACTTTAGCCATTCATTTCTCTATAGAATGTTTTATGTCTTTGGCAAAACTAGAAACGGTGATTTATTGCAACGAAAGAACAGGCTAAGATATTGCGGACTTTATAATGATTTTAATCTAAGTTTACATAGATGATTTAGTGTTGTGTTAAATTATTGACAGAATTTTCTGTTGTTGAGCTATTCATTTATTATAACTTTAATATAAAACCTATCTCTAATCGGATATGAAATATTGGGTGACATGACAGCGCCATTCAATAATGTTTAGCTAGGCGTCATTTCATCAGTATCACCTCTCCCTCTTAGACGAAAATATGTAGTCTAAAACTATATATTAGATAATATATTAATACCTAATACCAAATTTACGAAATACCCGAGTAGGTATTTCAAAAGTCGTACAACAAACAAATTTAGTGCCGCCCAACAAAGCTACTAATATTTTATGGCACATGAATACTACAAGTAGCATTTATTTTCAATAAATCAAAGCACGGTAACAACTTCCTTGTCTAGAAATAATTTCTCCCCACACACAAGTTTATAACCTCTAGGCCGACGACTTCACAAAACAATTCATTGGACGCCGCACATTGGAGCACCTCGGGCGTGCAAAGTAATTTCCTCTCCTCAATATTTCACTGGCCCACACTGGCCTGGCATAAATATGAATAATCGACAACGCTCGTCGTCCGACAACACACATAAATTATTTGTCGAAGCAAAAACGATAGAGGGGCGTCCTGTTGAGATAAATTGTGGACGTGGCAAATGGAATAAGCGGGGGCAGCTTTTTGCTAAGTATATTCTTAAGTTCTGTTACCAAAATTTTTGTACATATTTTATTTACTTCAACAGACAAATGTGAAGTGTATTCAAGACAAAAGCTAATTTTGGAATATCTTACACAATTAATGTCAATGGTCGTCGAAAATTCTTCAAACATTACTAATCACAAACAAATAAATCTCTACATTAATATTGAAACGCAGCAAATATATTATCAGCTTAGGTCGTTTATCAATCCTGAGCATTAGCGTTTCAGTAGTGAGACTATAATGAGGCGTCCCGCGGCGTGCGCAGAGCCGCGTTAAACATGTTGGTAACTTTAATGTTCATAATAAATTATGAACACAGACAAGCTTTATGGGCCCCTCGGGCTCGTGTTTCCATCATCGGGAAACTCTAAGAGAAGTTGCTAAGAATAGGAGGCCACATGCGTGGAGTTCTGCACTGTTTTGAAAACAAAAAAAGTTCTTTTGAAAATTTAACGGCTCATCTAAAACCAATGTATTTATATTTAAACGTCAGGTATTCTATTGCAATTCCAAAGTTCTAGATCCCTGAAAGGTTGCACATATTCAGTTCTGTGATTCAGTTAAACAGTACATAGAGTCATCATTTTCATTCAGAACAAATGAAAATTTTATTCACGTACAGCAAACACAGTCTTTTAGTCTAGAAAAAATCTTGTATTGCACGGTTAATTCTACGAAATTCAAAACAGCAGTTTTTCTTAGCAGCTTCAGCATTTCTTAGAAATTTTATCATCGCAATGAACAAAGTTATTATCTACCTATATCTCTGAAAACAAAAAAAGTTTCTTGACCAACACCTTTCCAATCCACACCTAAAACCACAAAGTTCGCATTCTCAATATCAATATTGCCGAAATTTTTCCTCGACTCACGTTGACATCCACATCCATTTGTTTCCCGGTCCGTCCGCGAGGCGTCATTAACACGAGTGCAGCATCCATCATCCTGTCGCCCTCCGACCTTCCGCGCTGCGACTTGCCAACCACTAAACCTGATTTACACTATCTGATTTGGTCACGTTACCAGAGACAAGAGCGATATTTGGGGGAGGCCTTTGTCCACTAGTAGACGTCTTTCGGCTGAAATGATGATGATGATGATAATGACCAGAGGCAAATGTAATAGGCAGTGGTCGGGAAGGGGGAGGCCGTTTTGTAACCTTGTGTTCTGTGCATCGATATTTTCTTTTAATTTTCCTTACTCCGAAGTTAAGAATAATGTAAAGATAAAATATATTTAATAATATATAAGTATTAGTATTCCCGAAAAACGAAATAGCGTAATGAAGGGAATGAAAGAAAAATACTTTCAAAAACTGGATTCTGAATAACAACTGAGATTTATTTAGAAGCTAATCTGTCTCTCTCTCTCTGCAAAACAACTTTTTGAATGAATATAATATGGTGGACATCGTACAGTGACGTCATTTTACATGTCGGATCTCTCTTTCCATCCTACAACTTGAAATGAATATAACTCGTAGAATTTAAAAACCTTTAAATAAATAATTTTGAGTTTGACTTTGTTAGTAATGTTTTGAATTCCGTTCAATTTCTTATTTGGTGCTGATGACTCAAAACGTTAATTAACATGCAGAATTTCATACCACATGTGCTTGGCAGAAATAAAAGTCTGTTTAATAGGAGTCAATATCATTGGGTACTGTTTGGGTATTTATTACTAAAATTATGATTAAGTAAAGCCATTTGATTTGATCCAAAATAGGATTACGATTCTAAGAAAATCGTAATGGCACATTATTTGCGAGTGAAACAAAAGAAGAACGCGAATGATTGTATGTGCGAAGCAGGACGTCGACGCTTGAATGAAAACGTTAGTGTGGGGGATTTTTACAGTTTTATCTATATCTATACTAATATTATAAGAGGAAAGATTTGTATTTTGTGTGTGTATGTTTGCAATAAATAAACTCAAAAAGTACTATGCCGATTTCAAAAATTCTTTCAGCATTAGAAAGCTACATTCACCCTGAGTAACATAGGCTATATTTTATTTTAAAAAATTAGGGATCCTTACTAAAACTATCCCAAGGTGTAAAAAAAATACCTAAAATATTCCTAATAATTGAATAGGCTCCGAAACTACTGAACCGATTATGGTAAAACTTGGCACAAAGATAGAATTGACCTTGGGAAAGAATATAGGCTAACATTTACCGCGGGAAAATACGTCATTCCCACGGGAAAAACTATTAACGCGGGCGGAGCCGCGGCGGGAAGCTGGTTTTTGTTATAACTACCTACTGTCATTTTATCGGAACACTATAGATCGGTCTACACTACTTCATCATCTCTTAACTGTCAAGTGCCTCCATCGTGCTTGGTTTGTCATTAATGTCGCAGATATGATAACCTCATGTCACGTTATCAAATTTATCCAATAATCAGACAGTTCAGATATTTCTGATTGATGAACAGACCACATGATTTATATTATTTAGTATGTCATATTTAGGCTAATAGAATTAGTGTTTGGACATGATGGATTTGTTTTTTTAATATTTTGATAACCTATTTAAGTTCCGGATTGCGGATTGGTGTGACGTCACTCACACCTATTGCATTATTTTGAATAGCGGATGACCTATGTTGTTATAAAATTAAAGCTCCTGCAACATACATACACCTAAATATAAAAAAATACAATTGTTACTTAATCGGAGGCTTATTTGGTGCAAAGAATTCCGATCCAGAGGGGCAAGGCAACGTTGCTAGCATAATGGGCACGTTACCGTCGGACGCAGTGCGGGAAGGTATTTTGACGTATCCTCGATTTAGCTTAGTTATTTTGACTGTATCTGTGTATATACTGTGATTTAATATTTCTAAATTAATTATGAAACTAGAAATTCTAAAAAAAATGTCACATTATTTTTAAGTTTCCCTTTTTCATTTTTGAAAATCGTAATGTTTATTAATTACTGTGGTATTTCTTTTAATATTTGAGCCGTATAAGAATCTTGAGGTAGATTTAACTCGAAATCCATAATATGTTAAGCAAATAAGCATCTTGGTTGAAAACTTGTGGATGAAATCCATCCATTGAAGATTATTTTGAGGTGAATGGTCAAAATGGTTGTATCAGGAGGTCAAACAGAGGACGGAAGACAGCAGAATGGCTTAGACTCTATCGACAAAAGCGTAGGTCAAAATGAGGAATGAATCAAATTAAAATTCTTCCATTTACTTATAAAATTGATAAAAGTAAAGAACGAAAATTAATTTCAAGGTGATTTAGTCCCATGATGGGACTCCCATCTTCATTCTTAATAATTAATGTATTGTTAACCAAACTAATATTTATTTAAAAAACATAACAAAGTGAAATACAGTAAAATTATAAAAACATATCCAAAGTAAAAATTTAAATAAACTTAAATACAAATGTTTGCCGTCAATCCTGGCGCAAAGGATCCCAGAACGCTCGCCGCATTACCGCGTTGGATCGCAACTGATAATCTTTGCACCAGGAATGACTTGGCACGGGGGTCACATCCTTTCTCTTTAAGGCGTTTGCCAATTGGGTCGATGAAGCTTTTAGCTTCACCGCCCCAACAACCTGACGTCTCTACCGCGAAAGGTACAAATAAGTATTTGGGTTTCAGGACCGAGTACTTTTCATGTTTCAGAAGAGCCGCATGTTCGGCAGCTGCACCGGCTGATCTAGTTGTGCGAGCTAGATGGGAAGCAGCAAAAGTGTTAACGCACGTCGCGTCCCACAGAAGGCATTTATCTTTTGTCTTGTTACAATTAGCTCTAACTTAGTCAGATGTAAGATCAGGAGCTGTGTACACCCCATTAGCCGAAGATTTTTGTGGTGCCTTTAATTGTGCACATTACTCACTTCCTTCCCAAGATTGATTGTTGCTTTGTTAACACATGTGCGGTGATTATCGGCTGTTTGGAAATCTCTTTGATGTGGTTTCGGATGTTTTGGTATCTGTTGCTTTGAGTTTTTCTCGTAATAATTTCGTCAGTTTGAAATTAAAAATATTACTTTAACAGTCTTTCCGATTTGAGTTCCTCATTTGAAGAAAATTCAGAATTTCAAACTATATAGATTAAATTTATTGTTCTCTTTGTGTATAATAAAAGGAAAGAATGATATATTCAATGCTACTGTGCTTATTAATTGTCCTTATCACTTATACAACCATCAGATCTTCTTGCGAGTACTACTCTAGTTTATTCAAGTAGGTACATTGTCAATGCTACATTTATAAACATTTATTCTATTGTGATTTCGACAGCCTGCCACCCCGTCGCAAAACGATCTGCCGAAGTCCTATTATTAAAAGTGCCAACAAAACTTGTCCACTGTAATTTTCTGTCATTACACCTTACCCACTGACACGTTTCCTTATAATCAACGTTATTATTGTCTCAAAATGTCTCACAAATATAGGTTGTTGTCATTTGATACAAGTCTCGACAATCTTGAGGGATAATGACTGGTATAACGTGAATAGACGACTTTAGTTGAAGGCGATAAAAGAGACGTTGGGGTTATCATTATAGATAATTTGCATAAAATTATTTCAGAGTCAAATACAGATCAGTCTGTAGATAAGTTTATTATAAAAAATAAAACTTAATGTTTTTTTATACACCATGTTAAGTTTTTTGTGTAAGTAAAAATAGTAGACAAAATAAAAAATCTGAAAAAAAAAGCCAAACAGCATAATACTAAAAATGTTTCACGGATGCAATCCAGTTCAAAAACGCGTTATTCAATGAAAAATATATTATCACTGCGGAATATGATGCTTAAGAGCAGACTGAAATCATCACCGAAACTACTGATATGCAACTTCCTGCAAAGCCATCGTATTCAAATTTAACAAAGAAACCACAATTCACCCAAACTGTCAAACAGTCTGTCATCCTTATTACTGACAATTTAAAACGGTTATTTGTCAGAGATGGGGCACCATGAAAATTATAGAGTGAGGTAGTTTAATGGTGGGTAACTGGCTCGTAATGCTATGGTGCGGAGCTTACGCCTGCAACTATGTGGGCACTTAGATGTTACACAATTTATAGAATCTAATGAGAATGTAATGGTGCATAAAATTGTGAAAACAGTTGTTTAAAGTTTATTCTCATCAGGGCGCCTTGATAGCTAATGGAGCAGATGATGCAAAATTAAAAGTGCTTTACGTAAACTATAAAGGTAAAAGGCTAAAACTCGTAGACTCTTGGTTAGAAGATTTTTCTATATGTACGAGTTATTCTAAACGATTGTATATTTCGTCTCCTCGCAACTACCTACTTCCTTCGTATTGTATTCGTACAGAAAAAACCGGGTTAGTCCGAATAATAATGGTTCAATCAACAGCACAGCATGCATAACTGATTATTATATGTGAAATCCCAACAGTGAAAATTAACCATGACATGCTAAAATTCTTATCAAAACAAAATTATTCATCTTTCGACCACAGGAAAGCCAACATTTTTTTTATATGATTGATCATTGAGACTATCAAACAAAATTATGTTGTTACCCGATAACGGGTCCGGGGAAAATTTTACAATAAATTATTTATTGGACATTATGTCAAATATAAATCACTTCTTAATACCTAATAATCAGCTTAGTAGAGATACCGTGACAGATATTGATTGCTGTAGAAAACGTATAGTATGATTAGATAAGGCTCGTTATCGGTAATGCATTAGAGGCGAGGTGAGCAAATACAACGCTTACAATATTTTCTTTTTTATTTATATCTAAGCTGAATTTGAGTGATCGATCGACGTGATGGATGATAATAGTGATGGTAATGGACGTGGCGAAATAGAAGATTGAAGAAAGTAGTTTTCTGCTAAGTATACTCAAAAATAAAAATAATTTAGTCATATTACCTGTTGTGAACTACCTACTTTCAATTAAAAAAAATAGAGCATTACAATTAACATAACTAGAAATATACATAAATCAATGAATTCAAACAAACATAAATTAAGAAATGCGTAACTTTGCCTACAAGGCCAAAGAAGCTTCTGATTGGTTGAACTAATTTCGTTAAACATTGCCAAAGTGATGGATATCATAATATATGGTAATATACCTAAATTTAATATAATTACTTTTTGCTGTGGAAAATTATTAACGTGGAAAAGGTAGTGAAAAATAAAACGTACATGAAACAAGTTTATAAACATACTCAGTCATTATCCCGATTTTCAAACGTCACGTCAAAACGCATTTTGTCGAGAACGTCGCCAGCGAGCGATCAAAAAGCTTACTCTAAAATAACATGTCATTAAAAAGAAATAAGGGGAGCCGACAAAGTTGACAACTTGGTTACAATAAAAATGAGCTCTGACGTTGACAAATTCGTCGGCAGAGGGCGCCTAAGGCGCGAGGCTTGCTTGTTAATGTCTCGGCTAACCCAAAAATACCAAGTATGTATTATAATCAGTATAATAAGTAACTGAGTTAATAAATACCAGATTTCAGGGCAACAAATATTTTTTTGCAAATCAATTGGTTGGTGATATAAATATATAGTTAAACTTTGTAGTTTAGTAAAATTAAGTAGAAAAGGAAAAAAATAGATAAGATGATGTTCTCTTTACAGATACCTACTAATAATACTCTTTAAAATAAATTGTCTTCATTTTTCAAATGATTCTCCAATGTTAGTTTAAAAAACAAATTTACTATTGTGTATAAAGCTTATTTTGTTAGTAAATAATAAAAAAAACATTAGCACAGCATCTTGTTTCAGAGTTAAATTCACGTTCTTTAAGACGACGACGATGTCAAAGCAAGTATCACAGAGTATAAAAAGCCCACGAGCGACGTGAATACCGACTTAATGTCAATTTAATACCACTTGTCAGACTCGGCCGTAGGAATAAATGACATAGCAATTTTGCTGCCACGGCGAGTTGTTTAAAAATCCCACCTGATTGGTACCAAATTGATGGTAGTCATAAATTATGTAGATTGATGTGTCATGGACAATAAAAAAGACATTACGATACATTGAGTCGTTTCTTTTTGACCTAATGGTCTGGACAAAGTCGAATCTATTACTAAAACTGATGAAGATCGTAAACATATTTAATTTATCGCATATCTGACAGCTAAAGCAGATGAAGACTATGGCACTAATTAAGCAGAACTAAATAACGAAGGAGTATTGAGTAGTAATTTTAATTACCAAAACCAACGAAAACAAGGAATTCTCAAAGTACAAAGGGCCGTAGCTCAAGCAACAGTGCAACCTTTCAAATCTGACAAGAGCATAAATAAATCATAACCGTTCCCTGTAATAAAGTAGCCATGTTTATCCGGAGGCTCATTTATCAAAGTTTCGCGAGACCAATGTGCCTTGACCTCCTTCACCTCCTCTAAATCAAAGATAGAAAGGTCGTTAAAGGGAAAATTGAAAGGCGTGCGTAGCTCTCGCTTTCTGGCCGCCTAGTATTCATGATTGTTGCAGTCATCGATCAACTGAGGCAGCTAGAATGATGGTCGGTCTATTGCATAATGTGTTTGTAGACCATTTATTTGTACGCCGGTTTTTTGTAGCCTAATAGCGAGTTTTCGAGTGGACGTATGATTACGGCTTGATTGATGATTTAATAAAATTGAGGAATGGCCTTGTATATTCAATTTATTCAGAGATAGAGTTTGGTAATTGTACGGAAACGTAATAGTAATCTATTTAGTTTGTTTGATGTCCAGTTTTATAGTTTTTATTATGATACAGAAATTAACCAAAAAAGAAATAAATAGGTACAGTATTGCAATTCTTATCTTTTTGTATTAGTTATGTATAAAATTTTAACTATCGCATGATACACAAATTTTGTACAATCTTTGTAAATATTCCATATTTACGTACTACTCGTGGTTAATTTTAATAAAAATATCTTAAATTAAAAACAATACAAATTAGCAAATAGTTATTCCATCGGGTATGTAAAATGTCTCCTTCACTATAATTGCCTATATCATTTCAAGCTTTCTCATAGTGTTACAATTGTATTTCATTCATAAGCTACTTTAATAGACATTTGATTGACCACGTTTGACTGACCCACAAACCTAATTTATATTGAAAGTAATTTATTGATTCATAAAGTTTGTAATTAATTTCATTTATCTTGACTGTATATTTAAGAGGGCCATATTTTAATGTCAGATACATTTAATTATAAATCAGGTAACAATCTAACTTCTCAATACTAATATTATATACTAGCTTTCCGCCGCGGCTCCGCCCACGTTAACAGCTTTTCCCGCGGTAAAAGGTAGCCTATGTTACTCAGGGTGAATGTAGTTTTCTAATGGTGAAAGAATTTTTGAAATCAGTTCAGTAGTTTCGGAGCCTATTCGATGCAAATAAACAAACAAACCTTTCCTCTTCATAATATTTATTATTATAATTATATTTATGTCTTAAATTCGAAAGTTTGTCTTTTTCAGATATCTCGCGTAAGTCGCGAATAAGAATGAATAAGATTGTGTGCGTCGTGGATAAGATGAACTGGATAAGTACAGTATGTAGGAAACTTGGAAAATAAAAAGCAAATATTGGACTTTTTTTCAAAATAATAAATACTTTGCATACTTTTGTGGTATAGGTTCTGATCTGACTACAGAGATGGAAAAAGAAGGACTAACAATAAACAGAGTTACCTATATATTTATTCATATAAATTTAAATTATAAATGGATTCACAAAAATTGAAAAATAATTAATATCTTTTTATATTCCTACTCGTACAATTCGACGGCCTTGTAGCCTAGTTGGTAGTACGTCTGCCTACAAAGCACAGGGTCGCGGGTGCGAATCCCGACCAGGGCAAACATCCGCGTGATGAGCACTTGTGTTTGCCTTGTGTCTGGATGTTGTATATTTACATGTATGTATATCAGCTATCTGACATCCATAATACAGTACAGGCTCTGCCTAGTTTGGGGTCAGATGACCGTGTGTGAGATGTCCCTTAAAAAAAATGGGTCCCCACCGCCGTAACTAGACTCGTAAAGTCAAAGTCTTAATTCAAGCGGTTCAAAAATTTAACAACAGCTGTTTGCTATTAATAACAAATATATAGACAAAGAAGCTATCACAGTATTAGCCATAGATAGAGCGGTAGAGCATCCAGACGGCGTTGATTAGCTAAGCCACACAAGTACTACCGAGCGGCGAAGTAATTACTCAGCCGGCGTGATACCGATTGACTTTGATAAAACGGCTCAACCTACTTGTTTAACACGATTTATTACCTGCGAGCCGACGGCGAGAGGGCTCGTACGTCCGCTCTAGTGAGGTACGAATTGTAGAGGTGTTTCAGGAAAAATATATTGTTTACAAAAATCAAGCACATTGGTGGGGACGTAAATAAGCAGTTACCGTAAAGAAAAATGTAATATCTGAGTACTAAGAAGTCAAAATTGGTTGAGAAGTTTGTGATACTACAACTGTCTCATATTTGTTAAACGATGGATAAATGTAAAAGTTCTAATGCCTGTGAAGTTTCTTTAACGTGTTTATTTATACAGAAGAACGCATATCTTGCTAATAATGTTGCTAAAAGAGAAAAATATATCCGTGATTTACCACTAATCTATAAAAAAAATACACAGAGACTTCCAAACAGTGATAAAGACTTGGCATTTTGACTGGACTGGTGCAATAGACCGACACGTTCACACGGATATATCGAATAGGTACTACTTAAAGAGAAATAAACTAACATACACATTCAATTTATTCGTTATATAAATGTGCTGTGGTTGAGTCTATATTGTAGATGACAGTTCAATACTTACTTATTATTTTTAATTGGTTGGAAGAAACTGAACTAGATTTGCGTCCCTTTCTGTGTCAATTATAATTATAATCAAGACTTTTTGTACCTATAATTGCCCTACGCTTCATGAAAAGAAAGTTTCACATTTACTCATTCCTAGAACATTTCAAAGATTCATTACTCCTTTAATTGCATTGCTTTGAGCAACGGCATTCACCTTATTTCCTTCTTTGTCTACATCAAATTCATTAAATAAATTTAGGTTCAGCTCTTTTTAACCCAGTCATTATTTTACACCATATTTGTTTCCAATTCCAATTAACATCAAAAGCTATAAAAAGAACTTGTCCTGTCGCCGTACCATGTAATTATGTAAATGCATCCCCAACCCATCCATCCACAGATGCGTCACATCGAATAAGCAATTAAAACATCAAGTGCAGTTTTTGTTCTGAATTAAAAAGAAAACTGGCCTAATTGAAACCGACCTTTCAATTAATTGACTTATTTG
Organism: Teleiodes luculella; assembly: GCA_948473455.1. NCBI lineage: Eukaryota > Metazoa > Arthropoda > Insecta > Lepidoptera > Gelechiidae > Teleiodes > Teleiodes luculella. Next base: position 12,797,024 of record OX419589.1, read on the forward strand.
TAATTAAAATTATTTGTAATTAAAACTTGTATCAATTGGAAGAATACGTGAGATCGAGTCCACAGCATTTATTTTGATCTTAGTAAAAACTTGTCTTTATACATACATGTGACGAATGGTTTTTTAAAGATTTTTTTATATTCTATACTGAAAAAAAAAAGCAAAATCAAATAACAAAAACCAAAAAACCAAGCAAAAAAAAAACAAGCAATAAAAAACAAAAAAAATCAAGCAAGCAAGCTCGTGCTCGTGTTCGTGTTCGCTTCTATAATTTTAGCAAGCTTGTGTTCAGTTTAGTTTAATTTAAAAAACGATGATTTGATCTGCTTCTGGCACATCTGGATTTACTACAAATACAAATCTATTCAGCTGTTTCAACGTGTAACGGTTTTTTAAGCTTGACTTTTCGGAAAATGTAAGGAGATACTATAAAAGCAATAATCCTGAAATAAATAATGTTTAATATTATAAGAAGCGCATCCAATGAGCAAAGTCTCTTAGAACTTTTCGTACTGATTGGCGTCTACGGCGCGATGATCTATCAAGTTGTCTACACAAGATTAATGCGTATAGATGATTGACGATTCGCGTTGCGTTGGCGTCACTCTAATGCTTAGTTGGGCCAACGTTGGAAGTGTTGGAACCAACGTTACGATGGCAGTTTGCGTCAATGGTAATGTTTAAAAAGTGTCAATTCGACCTTTGGCTGACAAAAACCTTTTGGGAATAGCTTTGGGGAGTAGCAACTAATCAATGAAGGAAGACGTTTTTGGGAGTTAAAGGGACCGTTGAACTTTCATTGACGAAATCGATTAGAAGAATCATCATCATTATCAATCGTTTACAGCTTATTTCATCATCAGTTTATCTGTCTTCACCGAGGGGTTCGAGCCTACCTTGAACTCAGGATGAGCCAAGATGAGCCTTAGTCGAGTCGACTTTGCTGGCCCAGTGCGGGTTGGTCAACTTCACACCCAACCTTTTAATTACTTCACAGACGTGTATGCAGGGTTTTCTTACGATGTTTTCCTTCACCGTATCATTATCAATACCAAATGATAAGAAGACCTATTTCAGAATGAAATGTTGAGGCGTAATGAGCATAGCAAAAAATGCCCTAAACTGAAAAATGAATTTTATTATTGCTCTAATAAAAAACACAATGAGCGTATCTTTATGTATGTATGCTTAAAAAAATTTGCCATTTTCAGCATGACGTGATGTTCTATTTAAAACCGTTGCCAGATTTTGAAATTACAATAAAAATATAGAATAGTTTTTCCACGTGCATTTGTACGTACACTATATTATGAAATCACTTTATTATTATCATTATGTCGCGACACGCGATGGCTTCATAGATTTATTGTGTTATGGCAGTGTAATTGACAATAATTGTTATTGTAATTACGTTATTTACTCTGTTTTTCTATGTTGATGGTTGGATAAAGAACTTGGAGTGATGAAGATAAACCCGTATGTTTTAGTTTAAAATGGTATTTCACGTTATTTTACGTTACTCGTGTAATAAAAGGACGGGATATGAAAGGATAGTGTTTTCAATTAAATTATTTCTTATAGATAGAGCGTTTAAGTTAGAACGCGTCAACAAATCGAGTACCTATACAATTATTAGAGTCATACTTGGTTTTATATTATTATATTGTTTCAATTTAGTTTTATATAATAAGAGTTACATCATGTTTTTGTATTTTCTTAGGCATGAATTTAATCTGAATCCTGCTGGCTACTGTATAATAAATATTCATATTTTTGCATGTACCCAGCACATGCTACTGTACAGCAGTACAGTAGACCTTAAGAGCGCTCATATTTTGTAGTGGTAGGGGCGAATTTAGTAGTACGAATGTCCAACCGCATGTGCTGGCTTCTTTACCATAAACTCGTGCGACCGACGACGAGTCAAATTGATGTTTGGCACCTCCAAAACTACATTGACAATCTCTTGTCCCTTTTAGTCAAAATTGTGACAAAAACTTACTAGACTTTTAATTTGGAATCTAAAACCGAACTCCGACAGACTCTACTCCGACAAAACACTACTCCGACAAAACACCTCTCCGACAAAACATAAAACCTAACCTAACCTAACCTACTGAACTTGTCGGAGTAGTGTCTTGTCGGAGTAAAGTCTAGTCGGAGTTCGGTCCTTAAACTTTTAATTTAGGATAAGTGCGTAACAACGAAATTTTGCGCGATTCATATTTTTTGTTTCTTCCTTAGCTAGCATTTCTGTGGAATATAACCTAACTACCTGCCCCATCGCCTTTCTCTCTTGTATTTCGTTTAGTAATTACAACTTACTTACGATTATACGCGTGTTAATCAGATTCACTGTCGACTAGGCATGCAGCCAACATTTTATGCATTCGTAAACGAAGATGCGGTCCGCTGCTCGCGATTAATTATCGTGTTGATAGCTCCTTGTCTGTTGCACGTCTGATTGCATTACATTTACAGAATTGACTGCACTTCAACCGAAAATTGAATTCCGAGAACATGGAACGATATTTTACCCGGAATCAGGTTAAATAGTCTTAGTCCACAATGCTAGCACGTATAGTGGCTATAGGAATACGCTTTTGGTGAAAAAAATACAATTTGAAGAAACGATGTATTTTTTATTCTACGCTACTACAGAAGAAGTTCTACTATAAGCACAAAATAAAATAATAGTAGGTACTACCCGTATAACAACCTCGGTTTGAAGTTGTCTAGGCCCTATATAGGTCCATATCGTGTTCTTCGTGGCCACATGTTTATTTGCATAAAAAAGCAATCTTCGCAATAGGTATCTATCGTATAAAGGCAGTAGAAGTCCCTAGCTATAAGCTTACTTGTACTTTCTTGTTCTTTGGCATACGAACGGGTTTAGTACATAACACCGAAATTTAAATTGTCGATCTCTCTTAGTGCTACAAAATATTGTAGGTACTACGAATGCAATCGTTTTAGGAGCCATGTCAAAGATAGAAGCAGTTCAAATAAATTTTTGGTAAATCAAAAGCCATAGGCAGCTCAATAATTCTGACACCAGGGTTTATGAGGTAAGATAACCTCCAAACCCCACATAATAAATAAGCAAAAGATTGTATCTTGTAGTTGCACTTTGACAAAAACGATGAAAATGCAATTTTATTAATAAAACGGACATAGGCCAATAAATACTTCAGCACACAATCACGTACCGTAAATCAGAGTTGTCAGATTATTTCGTCACGGCTTTATGTCAAGGGAATAATGTCGATAATGACAGTGATGGATACCGGCATTGTGTGCGAGTCAAAACAGCGCATTTAAACGTCACTCGGCGGTATATTAGCGGTTTGGGTTTGGATGGGTTGAGGTTTACAGGCGTTGCATAAAAAAATCTTAGACGTCTACATAGGTCTTAAATTTTAATTCCGTAGAAATTACAAAGGTACCTACTTTTATTTGCTATCGGTATTTTGAATTTATTTATTATTATTCTAGAATAACTATAGTCCGCTCACTGCTCTTAATTGCGGGAAACGACACCTACACAGATCCTTATAGTTTATAGGCTAGGTCCTGATTGACAAACAGTTTAGATTTTATTTACCTATTATACGTAGCAAAGTAATATAATAACATACTTATAATACCTATACACGTCTCATTCCCGAGTAGGCAGATACCACCACACCACTACCACTGCAGTGCTACCCACTACCACTCTCTAGTAATGTTATATTTATTGTTAATGATATAATGAGTATATCTCAATCTTCTCACTTGAACGTCCCCTAACCTCATAATAGGCGTCACGACACCCGCCAATATTCTGTCCTATTAATAATGTAATGAGCCGACAATTATGCTACACCAATCTATCACGAAGCCAGATAATCTAAAACAACCTTTAGACAATCACCTTAAGGGTCATTTGACGGCAAAACTGACCGTGTCCACAACTATGCAGCTCAAATCTAATACATTTAGGTCAGTCAATAATAGTCTTTAAACAGATGACAAAAGGGTCAAACTAATGGTAAAAGAAAGGATGGTGATGAGTGCAATTAGCTAATGATGCGGTTGCGAGCATGACACGACATAACATTTAGAGAGGTGACAAGGGTCACTGTTACATACTTACAAGTAATAGGTTCTTGAAGACATATGGGGCAGTTATTTAGGTAGCGAATCACAATTTATGATTTAGTTGGCTATGAACTTTAATGCAACATGCAAAAACTCAATAACCTCTCTAACTAAACATGATGCAACTTCTCAAAAGAATAAAGAAGGTATGATGCTTCCATCCATTCTACTTACTCCTTCCGTTAAATCAAGAAACTTTTTTTTGTTAAATCATTGATTTATAAAGTCACTATAAAATTAAAATACAGATTTCCTATGGGCTAAAGTTAGCAAAAAATGAAGCTAAATCATAGTTGCTTACTTATCGAATGGATTTCGAGGGTAACCTAAATGGACCATACCCAAAATAATAGTATCAGAAGGTGTTAATAGTAAAAGTTCTCAATCATCTCCAAGTCAATGGTCAAAAGATCAGATTTTTTTCAGAGCTCACAATTAAATAGATACTAGTACGAGTATCTGTTAAGTAACATATTAGGAGCTGTCAATCCCTATTGAAAACCTGTCAGCGGCGTGACACGTCAACCGACGTGGACTGACATAACTTTTCGACGCGTCCATTGTAGGGGCGTGCGTGAGTGACATGTGTGACTGACAAGCGACGGTTGCGAATACGAATACCAGTCTTTCTATTTTCTATTTAAACGACAACTTTTTTTGAGTGATGACAAGTTTATTTTGGCTTTCCAGGGATCGGGTAAATAGATGAAAAGAGTTTTCAGTAGTTTGTTTACACACTTTCCTATCATTTTGTTGAGGAAAAAGTGTAGTAGTGGTACTAAGAGAATAATGGAATTAAATGAAGAAATATTTCATTAAGTTCGAATTACCCATTCATAATTTAAACTTATTGAACGTGAAAATTTATGACTGATTTTTTCATAGAACAATGGATATAAAGTAGTATTTATGTTATAATGAGTTTTGTGTTCTATTTTAGCGTAGATGAAATTAAACTTTGAGAGTGATGACTATAACATTATGTTTTCAAATACATTAGAAAATAACTATAATAATAATAATAGATAGCTAAATAAACTGTGAAAAGACTTCATGTTGACATACAGATAACATTGTTTTTCTTAATAGCTTTTTTATTTGAACGTGTGATGAAAGAAGCTTCCCAACTAATTATCTAAATTCTTGTCTCACACCGCAAAAAGTGATGAACATCTAATTACTGTAAAACAATAGCATAGTTCTAGCCTAGTTTAAAACAATCATCAATTATTGGACATTCCAAAGCACAATAAGAACTTATTTATAGCTTCATCAACATTACAATAACATACCTAAATGATAATTTACTAATGTATTTATACCTAACTGCACAATTTTATCTATTAATAATTTAATTTGTTATTGGATAATTTAATTTATTTTCATTTCTAACCGATTTATTCCGATGGATAGTTTCACAAAATGTGTAAATTACTAAAATTACTTTTTTATATAAATATTAAAATCCCTTATTATTTTTTCCAGCTGTATTTTTTTTTCGGTTAACATCGATGTCAATTTTATCATTATTAAAATTAACAAAAATAATTCAATAAAGAATAATGACCAGTGACGTTCAAAAATTCATTTAGTAGGCTGTTTTGTCTCTTTTGAAATTGAACTTGGGTTTTCCAATCGAAAGCTTACTTACCACCAATCACACTGACATACTCTCATCACGGTCGGTGAAACATAAATAGAACAAACTAGTTATACAATGAAAAGAATACGTTGCGTGCGCGAGCGCAATCCATTCCATTGACCGATGACAATCGTTGTCAATGAATGTCAATTAATTGATCTTTGTCATACTACAAGCATGTTATTACAACGTGCTCTTTACTCCAATAATAATAGAGTACACTCCGTAATAATGACATGATTCAGAATTGCAAGTTGATTATAACTCTGTATATATTCAATTGCAATTGACTATAATTTGTGGTGAACAAGTTTTTTATGGGTTTTGTTCTGGGAAGTCGTTTGATGACTCTTGTCTTGACTAGTGTAGTTTTTCTGAGGTTTTTCTTATACATGAATATTTTACTTCGTTATAATTTGTTTTAATTTTTTAGAATAATTCGCCGGGTGTTATACAAAATAATTGAAATCATTTTCTGAATAACATTTTTAGCGGCTTACTACTAGGTAATATTAACAAACTTTACAGACACCCCACACTGTCGTCTATCCAGCGTCGGGGCACAGATTAATAAATCACTACATAGTATAAAACAAAGTCGCTTTTTCTGTCCCTATGTCCCTCCCTATGTCCCTCCCTTTGTACGCTTAAATCTTTAAAACTACGCAACGGATTTTGATGCAGTTTTTTTTAATAGATAGAGTGATTCAAGAGGAAGGTTTATATGTTTAGTACATGCATAATATGCTTAAAGATAACCCACAATAACCATTTTCCCGTGCGGAGCCGGGGCGGGTCGCTAGTAGTTACTAAAGTAACGGTCGGGGTCTCGCCAGCATCGACGCTAGCGCAGGCCGTCTCGCATACAATTAAGCGAGTGAAACAAAAGAAAGTTCTGGCGTCGCGTCGCCGCTGGAAAGACGCCAGTGTGGGGGTGTCTGTCTGTAGAATAAAGTTATTAAATGCAAATGACGATGAAACGATGTATGTAAAAATAAACGAAGTATTTTGATCAACCTAACTTTATTATGTCCGCCTGCGACAACACTCAAATTATTTAATTATTGTCAAACATTTTGTCTGAAAAAAAAATTCGAATTAGCCTTATCATCTAGCGACTCCATTTCTAACAAAGAATGTTTCATATTTTTTTGAGAATTTTACTCGTGAAGAGGTATCGGAAAACTTGACATAAAAACATCTATCTAGCGTCGTTGAAATGAACAGAAAGAAAGAGAAACGTTTATTTAGTTAAGCAAAAAATTCGTGTAACAGTTATAGGTAATCTATTAGGAAATCAACTGACATTCGATTGTAGTCAAAACTTTGCAAACCAAAGGGATGCAGATTTAACGATATGAACACATACTCAACAACTCGAAATGAAATGAAATGAAATCATTTATTTTAACTTTTGGACACTTTTTTGGACACTTAGTTAAGTCAAATAAAATTACATTTAGTGGCGAGTTCAGCAAAGCAAAATGTGCGGTCTTTTGTGGAGAAGAGCTCGCCGAATAAACTCCACAAGCGTCGCATCTTTAAAAAAATATATTTTTTTTTAATATGTAAATTATAGGTACAATATATCTTAATAAATTAAATTATATTAATAGCCAACTCAAGCAACCTCATTCCCATGGAGATTCGTCTTCTAAATAATCAGATATCTTGTAATATGCATTTTTAATCAATTTTTGCTTAACTACAACTTTAAACTTATCTAAGGGTAAGTTTTGTATAATAGTAGGAATCTTATTGTAAAAGCGTATACAGTCGCCCTTAAAACAATGTTTTATTTTCTGCAATCGACTAATGTGAGATGCCAATTTGTCTTTATTTCTAGTATTAAGAGCATGTCGATCACTATTCTTTGCAAATTTTGTTATATTTTTTTTTACATGTAATAAATTGTGGTAAATGTACTCCGATACTAATGTTAAAATATTAATTTCCTTAAATTTTTCCCTAAGTGACACTCTAGGCCTTAATTTATAAATTGCACGAACAGCCCGTTTCTGCAGCGTAAATATATTATTTGCATTTGCAGCATGTCCCCATAGAAGAATTCCATAGGTCATCAAGCTATGAAAATAACTAAAATACACTAATCTAGCCGTATCTACATCAGTAAGAGCTCTAATTCGTTTAACTGCATACGCCGCTGAACTCAGTTTGTTCGACAATTTATTTATGTGAGGATCCCATTGCAGTTTGGCATCCAAAGTAATTCCAAGAAATACAGCAGAGTCCACAAGGTCCACTCTCTGTCCCTTTATTATTATATCAGTTGCTACTGGAGTAACATTTGGTAATACAAATTTAAGGCATTTTGTTTTATTTTCATTGAGTAATAAATTATTTACCGTAAACCAGTTAACTACATCATGGATAGCATTGTTTACGTCGTCATAAACTAATTGTTGTCTTTTAACTTTAAAAATTAAAGAAGTATCGTCGGCAAATAGTACCAACCCATGTTTTTCTTTTATAAGATATGGCAAATCATTAATATACACTAAAAACAAAAAAGGACCAAGAATGGAACCCTGCGGGACGCCCATTTTTATCTTAGATCCAGGCGATCTTTTCCCATTAACATCGACCAAATGGAATCTATTCGTAAGATATGATTCAAGAAGATCGAGCGCCCGGTTTTTTACACCGTAATGATTTAGTTTCCTGACCAGAGTGCTATGATCGACACAGTCAAAAGCCTTGGATAAATCACAAAAAATGCCAATGGCATCCATTGAATCTTCCCAGGCATCAAAAATTTTAGTAATGAGCTCAACGCCTGCGTCAGCAGTTGAGCGACCCCGAGTAAATCCAAATTGATTTACGTGCATTAAATTATTTCTATAAAAATAACCCTGCAACTGATTAAGAATAAGTTTTTCAAATATTTTACTAAGTGTCGGCAGTATAGATATAGGTCTAAAATTGGTGGGGTCTGTTGTACTGCCGGCTTTGAATAAGGGTATGACTTTACTCAGTTTCATCAGGTCAGGAAACACACCATTATCAACGCATTGGTTAAATATAAAACTTAGATGAGGTGCTATACAATCTATTATGGAACTTATTATTTTCACGGAAATTCCGTCAACGTCGGGAGTCTTTTTCATTTCCAGGGATTTGAATACCTTTATAATTTCGTCGCTGTTGACATGTCTAAATTTAAAAACAGTTTTGGATTCCTCAACGTTACGTTTAAGTATGGATTCAGCCTCAGTGGGAGACGAGTTCAAAGACTTGGTTGTCGAAACAGGAATATCAGTAAAGAAATTTTCAAAAGCTTTTGCAATTTCTAAGTCAGAACTCAAAATTTGGTTGTCTATTTTAAGCTTAAAGTTGTTGCTTGCTGGCTTAGATTTTCCTGTTTCGTTATGTATAATTTGCCAAGTGGTTTTAATTGTATTTTTACTAGATTTTATCTTATTATTAATAAAATTAGATTTAGCTACAATACACACGCGCTTAAACATTTTTGAATATTCACGAACATAGCCTACAAACGTACTACTTTTGTTATATGATCTTTCTTCATAAAGCTCATATAACCTTTGTCTGCTCTTATGAACTCCCACTGTTGCCCAATCACTGAACAATAATTTATTACTAGTTTTGATTTGTTTTGGCTGGAATATTATATCATATTCGTTTTTAGCTAAACTAGTCAGTGAATTATACAACGTATTTGGATTGTCACAATATGATAATTCAGGTAATTTATCCATGATATTATTTCTGAATCGTTGAAGCCGAGTGTCACTTATAGGCACGCATGTGAAATTTTTAATTGGTTCTTTTTCAATTTTAATATTAAAAGATCCTATTTGACCTGAATGATCAGAAGATAATTGATTAATAATTGATTTAAAGTAAGGTTTAATATTGGAAAATATATTATCAATACAAGTCTTAGAATTGGCAGTGATTCTTGTAGGCTCCAAAAAAATATTCTTTAAGTTATAACATAAAAATAAAGATAGCAGTCTTTGACACAAGTTACAGTTCTTTAAGAGATCAACGTTAAAATCTCCACAAACAAAAATATATTTACTCTTGTCACTTATTTTTGATAGTGCATCATCCATGACTTTTTCAAATATTTCAAAAGACGAATTAGGGCGCCTGTACACGCTCATCACAATAAGTTGCTCGAGTTCAATACAGGCTATCTCGGTAGTATGTTCAACAGAGAGGCTCACTATGTCTACTCGTTCCTTAAATTTTAAATTATTTCTAATGAGTATCAATGAACCGCCGCATTTCTTATCGGTTCTGCTGAACGAACTTCCTACCTGATGGTTGTTAAAGCTAAACATGAACTCATGCTTTTTCAGCCAATGTTCTGTTATACACAATATATCTATGTTATTACAGTTCATGAATAACTCAACTTCCAATTCTTTTGCATGCATTGCACCTTGAATATTTTGATGTACCAGATTTAAAATATTTTTACTACTATTATATGCTGGTATATTTAGGATACTTGTGGGAATGCCAGAGTTATTCTCTATTGTCTTTTGAATTAATTTAAACAATTTGGAACATATTCCAAATTATTCAAGGTGTTACAATTAATTTGCTCAATAGAAGCAATAGTCTTATTGGTCAGTGAACTGACTGAATTTAATATACAATATGATAGGATCTGTGCTATCTGTCTGGTAAAAAATTTTGGTAGGTAGTACCTATCCTTGGTCAAATAAAAATAATTTCCAATATAAATATTGGTGTCAATAAAATGAAATTTGTCACAATGACGACATGTCAGTGTATGCATTAACGTGTTATAATTGTGTCGTTTATCATTTTCATTTGACTGGAAAGATTGACTGAAGGGAAAAGCAAACAAAACAATTTTTGTTACATTTTGTACTGAATTCAATTCGGAAAAATATTTAATAAGATCTTTCTTTGATAAATTTTCCCTTCTTCCAATTAAAATTAATAAAATAGTTGGTTTTGTAAATCGCGCCGTCAACACTTTGGCAAGTATTTGGGAATATGTAGCCCCAGGTATACAATTGTTTATTACTGTATTACCCAAATGCCGGCCTAATTGTAAACCCATACCTTTTCCAAGTTCATCGCTATACATAACGTAGTCCTTAGTTGGTGAGAGGGAGGTGGTATTGTTGTCGGAGTCGACGGACGGCGGCGCCTGAGTCAGTATCAGCTGCTCGGGCAGCTGTTGTACCGAGTCGGAACGTCGTCGCGCGGCCGGCGCCGCGCCGGCGCGGCATAGTTCACTGGAGCTGGAGTTAACTTGCAATCACAACAGTGATTGTTTGCCATAGACATATACGTATCGTAATTATATTGACACATCTCCAATAAACTATCCATAGCCGATACGTGCTCCTTGATTTCATTTTGCGATGACTCATATTTGAGAGAAATTCTTTGTAATGATGAATTTAATAGAAACATTTCTGACTCAAGGCGCCGTGTCTCACATTCATAATTTTGTGTAATTTTTTCTACATTTAATCTATAATTATCAATTTCGTTAATTAAGTCGACACGTTCTTTACTACAATTTAAATTTTTACAAAGCGTTTTATTTTTGTTGGCTAATTTTTGTGTTTTTTTAATATAATTATTTAGTTTAACATATTTTTTAAGTTTATTTTTACTACAGCTCATTGTCGTCACCGATTGTGACCTACTGGGACTTTCACATGTTAAATCAATTGTTACAGTAGGTTGTTGTTCGGTCGGTGAGATAACAGAGGGGGCAGGTGTAGTGACCAGCTCATCGAAGAGTGTCTGGGTCTGGGCCGAGTCGAGGTCGTCGATAATGGTTTCCAGCGAACGAATCTTGTCTCGTGCGTCACGTAGCTCCTTCTCCAGTGTAGTGATACGAGCCAAGGAATCTTCAAACGCGCTGCCATCCCGGTCAAAACTGTCCACCAGACCCTGGAGCCGATCCCTGTCACCCGCCATGTCCACAAGCTGGTTATGCAGCTCTGTCATCTCACTTTTCATTTTTCTATTTTTATCTACTATGAGTAACACCTCCTTCTCACTCTCTTCCCTCTCTGTAAGCAACTGCTTATTGATTTCCCTACACTGCTTAAGCTCATGTAAAGCGAATTTCAAGTTATCTTCCAACTGACGGGCTGCGGTACTTCTGGTAGTAGGCATTATAAATAATAAATAATAATTGAATATCAATAAACAAGATCGAAGCACAGCTGATAAGCAGTTACCTACTTAGTTTGAGGTTATGCTTTGGTTTGTAAATATAGCAAGTTATTATGCAGGAAATTTATGCAATTACAATATATTAACGTGTTTTGAATATTTATTATGCAAAAAACACCATAAATACCTGCCAAACAATGCTATATTTTAAATATTTCTAGTGAGTACGTAACGGTTTTTACTAAGTATTATTACACAGTATTATTTTTCGTATTTCTAGCACTTAAAGTATAAAATAATATTTAACACACTTATTTTAACGTATTACTAAATAGATGAACTTGGAATAATATGTAATAATATATTAAATCACGAAATAATTACGGAGAAGTTTGTTTACAATGTAGCCGACAGTGTTGCCAGCGCGAAAGCCGAATGCAACAGACTAGACGCGTTCGAAACATGGTATCTAATATCAAATTCAGACTAGCTTACAACGCAAAACTTGGTGACGTCACATTACTGTGACGTTCCGTTTCAATGCAAGCTGCCGAGATACCGCGGTCTGCACGCGCCCTAATTGACACGACTGGCGGCGGCGGTGGCGGAAGCTGAGTGATGGGCGCCGTGAATATCGATAAGAATTATAAAAAAACTCTAAAGTAATAATAAATTATTCTGAACCGTCATTTTTATCGGTTGCCTTTGCGGTTTAGTTTTAAATGTTAAAATTTTTGTTAGAACACTAATAGCTAGCTACTGCTAGCAATAGCTGAGCAAGCTGATCTTATTAATTAGCTTTGATTTTATCTTATTTGTTATGTTTTGTAAAATATTTTTTCAATTTCTGTTTTTATCAGCACTATTCAATAAAACAACCACCTACTAAAACTTAAAAATAAATATTTGTACAAAGACGTCAATGACGTTTAATTTTTTTACCGATATTTTTGGACTTTTTAATGAGGTCTCTAAGGTAGAGCTTTCCGCAAGTCCGGTGAAGCTTGATTTGTCGTACTTTTTTGATAAAAGCATAGGTAAAAAACATTTTAAATATCTACCAGATTTTAAACCATTTTTCTTTCGTACAGCTACTAAAGTAAAAATTTGCTAACTAAATAAAAAAAATCTTCTCCATTTAGCAGCATAAATAACAGTTCTTTTTCTCTATTTCACTACAAAACATCGATATCTTCGCACCCATCACCACCAATCACGAGCCGTTGACAGCGGAAGCCGAAGACGGAAGCAATGACAGCGGCTGCCAAGACTCGTGCCGCGAAATCACGCGACGCGACATGCGAATGCGACTTGCGAACAACTTGTTAGTGTGCGTTGGGCCTTAGGCAGCCTAGGTAGGTATCAAGCTCAAACAATGGGAAACCATTCAGGTTGAAGTTTTTTTTTACCTACCATACAGACAGCTTGTAAAGCCTGACCAAAAGAATAAGAAACCGGCTCTGGGGGCGCCACGTGTATATTTTTACGTCTATGGTAACAATTTCCCTTATCAATTTAGTTACATTAAAATTCCGCAATATGGTGAGGTTTCTTATTTCTTTGGTCGGGCTTTAAAAGTTCGCTTTTCTTTTTTTTCTTTTTATTTGAATTGTTTTTTAAAGAAAAACCTATTATACAGGGTGTAGTAAAAGCGCAAAATATTTTAAGTTCATATTTTTAAAGACGGAACCTACCCACGAAAGAAACGTAGGCTGAAATATAAAAAAAACTATTCAGCTGATCACATTACCGCGCCTACTGTCAATTCTACTTCAGTCAATACTATCTACCCCTACACACACATACTTATATGTACTTCTACTACTACATGAACAGTATTGTAATATCATTACATTAGTCAAGGTTGCACACAGAAATTGTAAAATTTTATACATATGTCATGTTTTGTTCCTTAGGCAAAATGGTTTAGTTTCAAGGGTAGGAAGTTCATCCCTTAAAATATTGTCAGCTAATAAAGTTACACCCTATATATAGTTACAAAATTTAAAATAAAATATGTTATAATTGGTATTTTTGTGTATTACAGCGACTACCAAGACTTTACATAATGAGTATACCTAACAAGTAGAGTATTTATCACAATATCATGAAATGAACGCTTTGAAGTATGCAAAGATGAATAGAATATTAAATTTATACTTTAGTGCACACAAAAAAAAACAAGAAATACAGTCTATTAGTCTGTCAGTCAGTGTTATCAGCAGCGGGGCAGTGGCTTAATAAGTAAAAAATTTAAATAAAATGAAATAAAAACATTGCGAATATAATATGTTTCATTGAAATATTTCTTGGTATGTATATTTTGTGAATAAAATTAATTCCAAGAAAACACAGACTATACCGTAGTTTTTACTAGAATCTTATATTTTTTTAGTTTATGGAAAGCTTTTCCTTACATTCAACAAAAGAATATTAACAATTAATTAGGTTAGGCTACACATGTTTTATAATCAAACTACTTCTAACATCTTGATTCGTCTTGCATTTATTTAGGTAACTCATGTTTCTGTCAACTAACATTATTATCGAATATCTTTAGCATAAAAACATGAATTATGTAAAAGGCGTAAGATGTCACCTTTTGTTTTCCAAAAATATATTTTCGTATCTCTTATGTTGAGGCACATTATGTTGAAGTAATGCGGAGTCAAGTGTCAAGTTCTCTTGTCGTCCTGACATTCTATTGTTTTCGGTAGAAAGTAAAAACCTGGTTAGGGATGTAATCAAATTATTTGCAGAGGTTCCGTAGAATTTAAGATTTTTTTTTGCAAATTAAATAGTCATCGCTACTTTGTTGTAGAGTTTACTCGTTCCTCTGGTTGAAGTCATTTTTATGTCTATCTTAATATTTTCCAATTTTATAATACATAGCATTATCTTGGTATTCGACAAACTAAGTACAACACGCCACAACTACCTCACTCATAACTCATTTTACAGAATTGGATTATATCTTACTTTTTTTTGTGACAATGTACAAATATTTTGTAATATTTTAATATAGAGATAACTTATTTATTGTTAGCAATAAAAAAAAAATGGGTACCATACCAAATTCAAGGGCTTGTTACGTTGCCTACGGAACTCTAACTACAAGTGTGTGAAGGTGTTTGAATGCAAGGACATCTTTATGACGAAGGGTGACAACTGACATGTGTGACATGTGATATTTAATTGATCGATGTTCGCTACATCGATAATAACATCAATATTGACATTTTATGTAACAAAAAAATATAATGAATTGTCATACACGTTGATTAATTCATTGTGAAGCCATCATAATACCTACAGCTGTTTTGTACACGGTATAATTACTCAGGTATTTTAATTACTTTTTGCATTTTATTATACGTCGTACCTAGCTGTAAATGTCATTTATTAACCCCCGACGAAAAAGGGAGTGTTATAAGTTTGACGTGTGTGTCTGTCTGTCTGTCTGTGGCATTGTAGCTCCTAAACGGATGCGCCGATTCTGATCTAGTTTTTTTTGCAAGGTTTCATAATCGAGAGAGTTCTTAGCATTTTTTCTTATCTAAGTAAAGGTTTTGAGGCCCGGGTTGTTTAAATTTTTAATTTAATGCTATGTTTAAAATATTATGCTTTTTATAGAAGAACTAGTTATGTCAAATAAAATGTATTCTATTATATAAATTAAAATGCAATGATTTATATAAAATAAATATATTGTAAAATTGACATTTTATATAATAAATGTACAATAATAAATATTGTAAAATTATTTCATTAATAGACCGTTTATTTATAGTGTATTACATTAATTATAAAATGTGTTTTATTATTTTTTAAATGTCTTTAGTTGCATCTTCAAAAGGTATTGACAGCGTTTACAAGCTCGTATTTACAACACAAAAAAATTCACTTTTTTATGTTTACGTTTTTTCCACTCTGCACACTATAAAAATAAAAATAAATAAAAATAAAAGAATATTTTTATTTGGGAAAAGTACAAAAAACATTATACTTTAGGCCTGCCAAACTGTGCAACAGTTTGTTAGCGGGATACTGTGGTGTATCTTAAACTTAAAATGAGATAAATACATGTTTTTATTACTTTCTTTCAAAATTCAAATGCAATACTGAAACTAGCAATAAATCATGATCTTCAGATGTAGGCCAGACATAAAGTCAGGAAGTAATTACACCCAATGTAGCATAAGATATATATCATAGAACACGTTATATTGATGCTATCTATGTAATTAATTGTACAATTAAACTTGATATCTCATTCCGGTAATCTATGAGATAAATTGAGTAGATAAAAAGATAAAAGAGTGAGTAAGTGTTTGAAATAAGTCAAAACATGATAAGATGCAGACGGATTCAATAAAATTAGGGATAAAGATCTTAATGAGTAATTAATAAATTTTACATTAAATTGATTACAATATATTGAAGATTCGGATCTTGATTTATGAGAATATAATTCAGTCTATACTGGGAAATCAGGATATAAAAAAAAATGATATCCTTATTAAAACTTCAATGATGTAATCCAAGGTGTAAATAACATACCTAAAATATTCCTAATAATTGAATGGGTTTCAAAAATACTGAATCGATTTTGGTGAAACTTGGCACAAAGATAGAATAGACCTTAGGAAAGAACATGGGCTAACTTTTACCGCAGGAAAATACCTCATTCGCACGGGAAAACTATTAACGCTGGCAGAGCCGCGGCGGGAAGCTATGTGAGAAATAAAACCATGGTGATGGATGTAACAGTCAGTAGCAATAAAAAAGCTAAAGTAGAAATGGTGTGGGCACATGATCAGGTCTAAAGTGCAAAAAATTTAATAGTTAAAGTTTGTCACAGGGTGATACCCCAGGGATGGGCGGCGTAAACGGGGAAGACCGTTCAGAAGATGGCATGATGACATATATACCAGTGTGCGGGTTTGTTGTGGAGTGGAGGAGGAAGGCTCTTGACAGGAGTTGGATGGAGGAGACCTATGCCAAAAGGCGAGACGACGAATTGAACAATCCAAATTAATTTGAAAATGTATAAGTTGTATTAAAGGCTTTTTAAATTGTTATTTTATTTTATACTGGCAAATCCTTAGATAATCACGATACTGCATATGAAAATAGATATTTTTATTAAGGTCAACAAATAAAATAAAATAATAAATAAATGTTCGTGTAACTAACACGATTTTGTTTTATACCTACAGACAGATACATAGATGCTCCAGCTCAAACTTTAGCTAATACCCGATATAAAAAGGAATTAGAATATTTAAATGTAATTTGAAGTGTCAACTTTTGAAGTGACGTTTATATAACGATTTTTTTCATGCAGTCGGATGTTTTGTTTTTTGTAGTTACCTGATACCGACTACAAAAAGTACTTTAAAATTATACTTGTATCTCCTAAATTGTCGCTTCGTGAAGGTTCTGGAACTACAATAAAACCGCTTCATTCTTGCTGTCGACGCCCTTATGATGGATGAGATCGTTAGCCAGCTCCCCCTCTTCATCGAGGGGGTGCGGGGAGGTGTAATTTAATTTGTAAGACTTGAAGTGATTATGGACAGTGATTAGAAGTTATTTATTGGAGATTTACTTGAAAATAGACGTGTAAGTTTTTGAGTTTTCAATATAATAGCGCCACTACGAGTAATCCTTGATTTAGTCTTAAAGCTTATTCTGCGTTAGTTTCGAGCAGTCACCTACTTTTAACTCTAATGTAAATATTAACTGTGATGTGATTGTCCAATGTCCATGAAACAGAGAAAATATGGCACACAAACGTTAGAAAACATTACAATGGTCGTTGTCTTGAATTGTTTACCTACTTTTTTTTTGCTTTTTTGGTTAGTTTTTAGCATTTTGAGAAACAAATTTGAGGATTTCTAAATAAAGTATACGGCTTAAAATAATTTATATATTTTTTTTAAAATGTTGATCCGTGACGTCACAACAACAACACAACATAAACACAACACTACAATGAAAAGAAACATGAACAAGAAAAGAACAAAAAAAAGAACAAACATTAAAAAGTGCACAAAATATTAGCCGTTCTGAAAAGGTCGCAATTTCTAGCAGGCAAATCATTAGATACAGGAGTTGTAACGATAAATTTCGAACAGTGCGTCAAATACTTAAAAATAAAACAAATATATCCTCAATTTTGTAAACTAGCTTCTATTTACGTAACACACACAACCGACTTATATGATCTTTAATTATTATTTTATGAAGTAAATCAGTGTTATGATCACAATTTTGTGACTGGTATGACCCTTATCATAGTAATTTTACAATGGCAATTACGGCACGTCATAACTTGGCCCCGTCACGTCTTACGATGACGTCATGTCATCTGCTCACTTTCGTGGTTCGACTTCAGGGTTAAGTTGTGATGCTTCAAGTGAAATAGATGGAAACAGGGCCGGCTGTAGGAAAAAAAATCTTGAAGGTGCACGCACACATTGCGCAAACATGCCAGTTCTATTCAAACTAATATCGTATCGCCTCTTAAAAATATTGAGTTTATAACATCTTGTCCATTAATGTGAGGTTTGAGCAAAGCTTACTAGGAGCGTAGCTAGTCTGCGAAGGAACTGAGAAAAATGAATTTGAAACAAATATTGCCATCGCACTGGCCAGATCTCTCTCCGCAGCGTGCGATAGGGACAAAAATATGGCTCTAGACACAGTATTCAGGAAGTAAATAGGAGAATACATTTGTATGGAAAATATGCGGCTCGGCTACGCTGCTAACTTCTGATTTGACATTATTTTAAGTGTTTCTTTTTAAACCTACGAGTATTAAGATAAAAAAATATATTTTGACTTTGACTTTGGCAGCGGTACGATGCCACACGATACAATGTCCGAATTTATATGCAGTCTTTCACAACCCTAAAAATGTCTATTAGTTAGTACCTATATACATACTCGGTATTGTCCTGCCGCCTGCCCTTCCCTGTGAGTGTTTTTTTGCTGATTGAATAAAAATGCAATAATCACACAGCGAAAAAAAATAAAAAGTACGTATTTATAAAAAGTGGCCAAGTGCGAGTCGGACTCGCCCATGAAGGGTTCCGTATCAGCAAGTTACATGATATGAAAATTCTTGTAGTTCGTTGCTGTTCGTTGTAACTTTGATCGATGTTTTAATAATAGTGAAAAAAACTACGTCAACATGTGCTGTTCATCCTTGTCGAATGCATGTTAATAGACAGCGCATGATGGCGTAGGCTTGTGTCAGTCACGTGGTCCGAATACAAGACCTTGTTTTCTTAGACCA
The DNA here is from genome assembly GCA_948473455.1 of Teleiodes luculella. Lineage (NCBI taxonomy): Eukaryota > Metazoa > Arthropoda > Insecta > Lepidoptera > Gelechiidae > Teleiodes > Teleiodes luculella. Next base: position 12,816,274 of record OX419589.1, read on the forward strand.
TGAAACAAACTAGCTCCGACCCTGCCCTGATATGATGAATGGCGAGGTCGTTAATCACAGCGGTGGCGGGTCATCATTCTTCGTCAGGGTCTGGCTGAGGGAGGGTGGTTAGCCCTTCATAAGACGGCTCAAGAGGAATACTTACAGCAGTTGTTTTTAAGTTAGGAATATTGAGATTTGGTTGTCATGCGAGGTTGAAAAGAGGTTTGGATGTTTAAGTGATGTTTGGGTCCGGTAGTAAGGTGAACTTCCGACCTTTGTCAGATGTCTTTGATGTTATAAAAATGTTGCTTTCATGAACCCGTGTTATACCTACCTTGAGAGTTTGTGTTATTATGTGTCAGATAGAACCGATGTATTAATAGTATGGTGATTATTTACTTCACTTATTTGAATAATTCTATTGAGTATAAGTAAAGGCAATTTGATAACGAAGAAATGTTTTCTTCTACCAATTGCTTATCCAAAAATGTTGCCAGAAAAGGCCCAAAACTGGCCAGGAAACTTAGAAGTTTATCTTTAAAAGAGTATCTATAGTATACTATACACAATTTAATAAGAACATAAATAGTTTTAGATAGATAATGGTGCGAATAGTATTGTATTTCAATATTAAATTACACGAGTATGAAATATAATATGATAAGATGGGCATTCTATGGTAGAGAATAAAATAAATTAAATGGTACATAAAAAATCGTTTTGCGCATTCCTCGAAATGCTAAACTTCTTATCAAATAGATGGTACGATATAATCTAACAGCTTTTCTTATCATGAGGTGTTTAATGTTAAGCCGAAGATTCCGTACGGCATTGATATACAATAAATGCCGTACGGTATATTTTTGTATCTATGTAAAATGGAGTTGTAAGTAAACAAGGATTAACAAAGTAATCCCGTCCCACGTAAATGGCAGATAAATATTTACTCCGCGAGGGTTGCGTATTTACTAACACTCCTATTTGTGCTTTACTGTCAGACTGCGAACAATTAGGTACGATTAGTTTCGCTGTTTACTCAATGTGACACTGAAATATGATTTCGATGAAAGATACGGGTATCAAGTTATTATGACAACTTTTTGAGTTTAGGGTTGTGCTAATGGTTCATAGATTGTACTTATCGTAGGTAAATATAAAAATTTAGGCTAAAGATTAGAAACCAAAATTAATATTTTTTTGTATTTTATGTTTAATTCTAATGTAAAAGCTTTAATATTACAAAGTTTCAGCACAATCTGTCCAGAAATTTTCGCTTAGAAAATATCTATCCATTCTTACAAATTTTACGTTTATAATATTAGTATATATTTTAGTGGAAGAAATTTATGTTCTTAGATCCTTATCTTGAAATGATTTGTCTCCTTCATTGAATATAATTTAACCATCTAGCATACTGACATACTTTACATACCAACTTTTTATCAGTGCTTTTATCAACGAAATAATAAACCAAACCCGTGATGTGAAAACACAGAAGTAGTTTTATCCTCATCAATTATGCAGTTATCTAATCTGACGACTTAGACATCAATAAATTATGGCTAAGTGAAACATAAACGACATGTCGATTGACAAACACTGCCCCTTCAACAAACGTATGGCCTGCCCAAGGAGCATATACCCAACCTGGAGAGCGCACTCACAATATCTAAATGAAGACAAAAAATTTGTCCTTGAAATTTTTTGTTACCACTCTGTCTCTTTCTAAGTAGAGTGACCACACGTTACAAAGTTTGGATAATTCTTTAATATTATTCTGCATATGAAATAAATATTACATAATATTTTGAAACAGTTCTTGGTTCTAAAATAAATGTTATGACGTTATGGTATTATTATTACGGTATATTATGACTTAGAATATATTTTGGATATTGTAGAACATTAAAAATTGGCTTACGCCCTACAACTTGTTTTTTTTTTCAGTAGGAATGATTCATCTTCTCGTACTAAAAAATAGCCCGTGCACTATTTTAATGGCATTGCAGTTTCATCAAAAAAATTGTAGTTTCTTCGTCGTGAAGGAGCAATAAACTTCCATCCAATCGTAATCGTCCTTGCAGTTTTTTAAGCTCGAATTATATGCGTCTGCACGACCAGGTCAGTCCGCTAAACTACGTAATTACAAGGATCATTTTTATGTTAGTTATGGACGGTCGCGCGGATTCAAATAAATCGTTGAAATCTAGTTCCTTGTAAGTACCTAATCTCGTAGTGCAGCGGACGACGAGCCACTGACTCGCGCGAACGCATATAATTCGAGCCTAAACCGCTAGATCGCAGGTGCAGTTGCGCGCAAGCAGCTGTAAATAATAGTATATTTCTTCGGCAATATACGGAACTATTTATTTTCTTAAAAATGTATTTATTTTAAGATTTTAAGGACTGATTTTCAATAGTAACTATCCATCGTCAAGCAATAAATACTTAATAAGTATTGCTAGAACAATATTATTCTATGGGGCATAAAAAGAAAAGATGTTATATAGGCGTAAAAATATATATATGAAGTAAAAAACATATTTACTGATGCATATTAATTTGTACAGGTTTTACACAAATCACATTTTCTTACAATAATTTAACATACAACTAAACTACTATTAGACAACTCTATTTTCCCGCGGAGGGGTCGCTCCATGTTTTAATTTTTTTCCAGAATGTTCATAGTCACTTGTTTTAAAATGATTGCTGCACACTTTTACGTTTTTAGGGAAAGGAGGTGATATTTTTAGAATAGATATCCATCTGTTTCGCTCTATGGGGTCTGAAGGTAACCTGTAAAAGGCAAAAACAACTAGTAACAATAAAGTAAAAACAAAAACAGTAAGAAAGTATCAAAGACCGCAGAACGAAAACCACTTCAAAAGAACTAATTGTCACCCTACATAATACTGAATGAACACACCGTAATTTATGTTACAGCTATAAAAAAACAAAAAATGTTCAATTAAAATAGATAACTTTAACCTATTAAGTGAGTGTTATAGGTTTTCAAGCTTTTTAAGACACAAAAAGTAAAGAAATAATGTTTTATACAAAATATTTAAGCTAGTACCGATTTATGCAAAATATACACTTACTTGTGAAAAATTATGTTACATGCAGGATACCACTCCTTTCTACAACTGGCCACAATACATCTGACACCCATTTTCTACAAAAGAACACTTATATCTTGAAAAAACAACAACATAAAACGTGATATGAAGCGTCTTAATCCGCCATGTTAGCCGATAGTCACTTGACATAACGTCTCAGTGTTGCCAATACCCATTTTGCGATATACCCAAAATTTAAGGAAAAATAAAAGGATTTTAAATTGATAGAACATTGGACAAAAGCAAGTTAATATTGCTAGCTTGACAAAACAAGTAGTAATAAGTCACAAGATAGTGCATCATAAATTAACAACGGTTCATTTATCAAAAATGTACAGTAATCGAATTTATTTTCTAAGCATTATGGGGAAAAGTTTGTTTGTTATTGGCGCGACCATCAGTTACCTTAGAAAGAGATAGAGGGATAACAAAATCAAACAAAGGTTACTCGAGTTCATTTCAGTCTACTTCAGTTTGGTATTGTGAGTGCGCTCTCCAGGTTGGGTATATGCTCCTTGGGCCTGCCAGTTATTATACCCAGGTTATACACAAACGCTATAGTATTTGAGCGCGCGCTGTAAGCGATTATGTTTTGTATAGCGGGTTGGTATGATTTAGATTGCAAATGAATATGTTTGGTGATTGGGTCTTTTAGTTATTGTAGTACTGGAGGGAACAAGTCTATCCATCATTGTTGCGTGATCGATGAGGGAGTCCAAATATTTGAATTGCTTGATATTTGAACGCGGTGCGGGAGCCACTTGCCACTGTACGATAAAAAGTTATTTATATCACTATTACAGTGGATTTCGATTTTATCTTGACAAATTTTATTTTAGAGTACCAACGTTTTTATTATTGTCTACAAAACTAGATAAATATGTTTAGTTTGAAAAATAGGACTCAAAATATTGGTCTTAATTTCAAATTTAAATTTGAATGACTTTTATTTTATTTGTTACATAATTTCCCAAAATAACCGGTAAACTTTGTATTTAAGTACGTCTACCGTTTTATTAAGTACTTCTCAATTTAAACTACAGCCGGTAAAAAATAATGAAAATGACTTTTTCAACCTATAATATTTTGTTTACAATCTTAGAAAAATCAAAAATATTTAAAATCATTTTAAATAAAAATACATAGATATATAATTACAACACGATTATTTTAATCCACCTATTGTATTTTGTCCCTTTATTGTCTCTACCACATTTCAAGAAAAAAAGAAAAAACATAAAAATAAAAATCATTCTTATTCTTATTCATAGTCTTATTCAAACAGCCAGTATTTAGAATCTCATTAAGATAGTAAATAACATGAGTTTTCAAAATTTTAAATTGAGTCCTAAAATCCCCTCCTACGCATCACAGTAGCACCAATAGAACAGTCATTGGAACTATGACAAACGTCATTTCAATAGACTAGTCATAATGATAATGTTGGACCGGCTCTGTGTGTTAAAAAAAAAGCAAATAAAACGAATCAACATTGAATTACGAGTGAAGATAATGGGTTGACAGCGTGCGGTACAGTCAGACACACTTACTACACTATTATTTATTAGAGTTTGTCACATGAAAGTAAACAATCGATGAAATTGGAAAACACTGCCCTGGCAACAAAGTTACGTAGAAAAAAAAACCGGCCAAGTGCGAGTCGGACTCGCGCACCGAGGGTTCCGTACAAACCTGCAAGGTTTACAAAGTTCTTTCATTACGACAATCGAGTCATAACTATGGTAATCTTATTGCAAAATGAAATTCATAACATTACAATGGGGAAAGATGGAGGAGCATAAATTTAAGACAAAGATCTCTTTATCGTTTAAGTAACTAAGTACTAAGTAAGTATTTCAACTTGATAGCTCTACGCGTTCATGAGGAAAAAAGTAATAAGTTTATATTTATTAAAAAATATATATTTTGTAATGTAACTAAAAATTTAAGGTTTTCGGAATTTTTCCTTTATGTGTGCTATAAAACGTTGCTTCATGCCAAATTTCAAGATTCTAGGTCGACTGGAAGTACCCTTTAGGTTTTGATTCCCTTGCGAGTACTTGCGAGTTTCAAAATATGCAGCTTAAATTGCTGTTTCTTTTGATTGCGTTGACATAGAAGTTTGATTTTGTTACAGCTTAAAGGTATTATAGACCTGAGTATTTGGTATGAATTTCAATTTAATACCTCTACGCGTTTATGAGGAAATGGGTAGTAAGGTTAAAATTATTAAAAAAATATATATTATGTGATGTAACTAAAAATTTATGGATTTCGTAATTTTTCCTTTATCTATGCTATAAGACGTTGCTTCGTACCAAATTTCAAGATTCTGAGTTCACGGGAAGCACCCTGTAGGTTTTGATTCCCTTGCAAGTGTCGAAAATTTGCGGCATAAACGGCTGTATCTTTTGATTGCGTTGGCTTAGAAGTTTGATTTTTTCACAGCTTCAAGGGACAGTAGACCTGAGTAATTGATATAAATTTCAGCTTCATACCTCCACGCGTTCCTGAGAAAAAGGGTCTTGACAGACGGACAGACGGACAACAAAGTGATCCTATAAGGGTTCCGTTTTTTCCTTTTGAGGTACGGAACCCTAAAAAAGTATCAAATTAGGTAAATCTATTGAATCGGGGTTGCTAGGATGATTTTATTTAAATTTGCCGCGTTTTTTCATTGTCTACTTTCATGTGCCAAACTCTAATATCATTATAACATTCGGAGTTTAGAAAGATTTAATAGTGCACATAATACTGAGAATGATCGTAAATGGCTTGCTTGATTTTGACAGACAAAAATGCTGGAGTCACAGAAGTATAAGTTTATAGTAATCAGGAGGTTTGGATATATTTTATTTTTATTGTTTGGTCTATTTTCTTCTTTCTTAAAATTTTACCCTATATTTTTTATTTTGTTATGTATTTTTTATTCTTATTTTATGTCTTACAAGAAATGCGGTACGGGAAATTCGATTATTTATCAAAACTTACTGATAATATGAAGTTATGACAAAAATTGTCATATCATAAGCTTTAGCATCATCTTTTGTTTCCAAGTAGGTATTAAAAACTTATATGTAAAAGAGGTTGAATTCACACATGCATGTGATTTAACATCACATAATTGAAACTTTAATTACCTACCTATCTATTAATTAATTTAATATGGGATTATCCTGAAATAAATGAAGATTATTATATTATTATTAAGATTTGAGTGTACTGTACAGAATACACTGTGTGTTAAGGCCGTGCTCACAGATAAACGTATTTTATTTTTACTGTCGCCTAACTTCGGTGGCAGTTCTGTAATGACTCTCATAGCAGTATATCGCCTTAAGTGTCTCGATAAATGGTAAACATGAATGTCCATTTCATGTGCATATGGCGACAACGCATTTTTATTTATAAGTACATTGATGCTGAGGTTTTTTTTTGTGCTTTTCTAGGGAGGAATTATGTTTTCTTGTAGCAAAAAGTTTAAACAAAATGATCATCAATAAAAGCGAGCAACAACAAAAAACGGGACATTAATTGACAATAGGTTCTATTAAATAAATTATGCAAACGAAAAGAATGCTTTCGGTGAAATCAAAATGATAGCACATTCAAATGTATTTAAAATATTTCGTCTGTAATAGATAAAACAGATTTTTTAACATGTTTTATTTACTTATTAGTAAAAATATAAAATATTTAGCACTTTTTATGAATACAACAAGCTATGTAAATCGTTGTCGCCATGTGCCCAGTGGGTCCGACGTATGACGGCGCAGGACATAAAATAACTAAATTTCGCTGTTGACACATTTTATGTTGTGCTGGAAGTGTATTTATGTAAATTTTTGTGATGCTTTATAAATATTGAAGATAATTATTTTGTTCGTTTGTTCGGGTATAAGTGAAAACTTTTAAGTAACATAAATACTTATTATGGGAGTGTGTTATAATACGAATCTATTTAACATACAAGAATATTTGTAAAATATGTCATTATGTAATATAAATATGTGAGTGTCTGATGAGCTTTAAGCTTTCTGGCCCTGACTAAACACTATTCTTATTCCTAAAATTAGTAGAAATTGTATAAAAACATTTATTAGGCTACTTTTTACCTATTAATAACTAAATTCCCATGGGAAAATTGATGACACGAGCGTGAGCAATGAGCAGAATGCTAGTGTTTATATTCGCAGTTCGAAAAGCATTTGCATTACAGTCATCTAACTTATTTGTAATCTTTATTTACGAATGAAATAAAAGCGAGTCGTAAAAGTTTTACTGCAAATATAATTGTAAGAAATTAAAGTCTGAGCGCACATTTTAATTGCACGTAAAACCGCAGTGAATTCAATATTTATGTGAATTTGCACATTTCTTGGAATTGGCATTTTTTATAATAGGCACTGAACAAATATATTTTTAAGCTTATGTTAAAGCCCCAAAAATCCCACAAACTAAAATGAAATACTGTAACTGATTTCAGTGGGTATAATGTATATTAGTTACTTACAACACTTGTTTAGTTCAACTGAAGGCGCGGAGGAAAAATACATAATATTATTTATACTGAACAAAACAAACAATATAACCGTGTTTTGTAAACGAACAGCGTCATCTGTTGAAAACAAAACGTAAACTTAAAATATAATAATATAGTCTAAACAGCTTATATAAATGTATTTACCAGTTTTAATGTCAATCGCCTCAAATATGTTTGTATTGTATGGAAGATAAATACAAATAGGTAATTCCTTTACAGTTTTAAAATAAACGAAAGTGAATCATAAAATTAGTATGATAAAGTCATAATAGGGAAGTGTCCTCGGAAAAAAGTAATCGATTCTAATTCTAATTAATCCCTTTGTTAGATTATCGAAAAAAAATTACCACGTATTTTTTTTTTTCAATTTGACGAAGATTTACCGAATCAAAATGTATGAGAAGGGTACTATGACGTCACTTGTTTCGTACATTTTGTATGGCGGCGTGTCGTTACTGGAAATTTCAAAGTGCTGTATCGTCGGCATTTTTCGTTTGCCAGACGAAAAAAAAAATACGTGTACATTATTTTTTAGTAATCTAACTGACGGACTAATTAGATTTTTGTAGGACACTTCCTCATTGATGGCCTACCGCTTACCAAAGCATTAAAGCCTTGAACACACACACACACAGCGATTAGTCGCTGCGAATTGGCACTCGCAGCGAAACTGCGATATTTGGCATTCGCTGCGAATTCAGTACTGACCGTGTTCATTAGGCTTTACAAAATAGCACAAGAAATGACCCTGACACCTGTTACTTACTCGAAATGATTTTGTATTAGCATTCTACCCACTTATGAATCACATCTCATCCACAGTTAATGTTTCCCCGTTACAAGAATAGATTGCATTCTTAATTCACATTTCGCTTAACTTATAAGGCTGCCGACGTGAAATGGCCACCCACTGACACTTCTGTCACAATCGCCCAATCCATTACTTGCACACGTCAACCTTAGTCAATTCACAAGGTTCTTACTATACCTCTCATACACGCTGCTTTCAATCTTACTACCTTAATAGTACAGTTGGGTTTAGTTTGGCAAGTTGGTATGGTTAGGTCGTTGATTATGGAAGTCAAGTGTATGCAGTATATGTAAGTGTAAGGTAGTGTTTACTGAATTCCGTCGGGTTGAAAGCGCAGGAAGCTCGGACCTCACGTTGTCTGTTTGTCTGTCACGATTGTACGCGACAATGGACGCGACACGACATCCTGCAGGGATGGATTTGGTTGCCGGTTCCTTTGACAATATTGTGAGGCTTTTATTTAAGAGATGCTGTTTGTTTCTTTTAAACATATTTTGTCAAAATAAAATCTTCAGCCATGATTCAGCAAGGGTAAATTGTTAACTATAAAATTGAATCTTATCTATGTGTGGCTAGCGGTTTGTAAACAAGCGCCAACCGGAATATTCATTTTTTCATTGTTAAGCTCATAATGGATAGCACCGTTCACGTGTGTAACCAAAACAACTGCAATATCTGTAAGCTCGATTCAAAAAAATAAATCGCGAGTATAACCAGTAATAAAGTGTGTATGTGACAAAACAACTACAATCCCCAACCAGCCTGCCACGAGCGTAAATACTTAGTAGTAACATTTCCAGACCTTCAATAGTAAAAGGACAGGAAAAAAATCGTATGGGGCCCGGTCTTTTATTCACAGAAAAATCTAACCACTATATAGAAAAAATATATAGATTCTAGACATAAAACTGAGTCCACATGTCCAGTTGTGGAATTTAAGTGCCCCCCATTTAGGAGATATTAATTTTTTTCAATGTGAAAAAGTTGTACACTCAGCAAGTCTATAAAACGCACCTGCCACTACCTATCTCTTTCTAACACCTAGCTAAGGCTACTCTTGTCTTCTCTTTCTTACAAGGTTATTAAAATAGTTAACTAAACCGCGAAAACGATTTTCAGTGACATTATGCGAGACATTTACAGCACATGCTATGCTCATTTTTGAAGTTTTGAATACAGAATAAATAGTTTTCGCGGTTTAGTAACTATTTTGTAAGAAAGAGAAGACAAGAGTAGCCTTAGCTAGGTGTTAGAAAGAGATAGGTAGTGGCAGGTGCGTTTTATAGACTTGCTGAGTGGACAACTTTTTCACATTGAAAAAAATTAATATCTCCTAAATGGGGGGCACTTAAATTCCACAACTGGACATGTGGACTCAGTTTTATGTCTAGAATCTATATATTTTTTCTATATAGTGGTTAGATTTTTCTGTGAATAATAGCCCAAAAAAATCCATGTCCTTTGTAATTTGCTTTTATCTTAATACGGCCCTGTATGGGACAGCGTGTGAGGTTGATGGTGTTTCAATCGTAAAGGTTTGATGGATGTTGCACTTATAATAATAACTTCTGACTTTTGCCGCACAATAGAGGTAAATTTAAAATATTTCTTGGCAACTTTGATTATTATTTATCCGAAAATAAATGTAGACTAGTGATCAAAATTATGTACCGCCAATATGGTTTGAATAGTGCGGACAGGCCTCTTACTAAGTGAACCGACAAAGCGATATAAATATGGTGAAAGTCCCAGTAGTAGTAGGTGTACGACTGAATGTGGGTGGTCACTGAAAGATCCTGCGGAAGAAGCTTTTGTTTAACAATGAACATTTTTTAGCTGAAAACAAGGTCATGATTGTTTTGATTGACAATCTTATAATTTGGTATTGTAAATCAAAATAATAAAAATCGTACAAAAACGACAATACAAGCTTGTGACGTCATAGGACAGTATTCCCTTTCATTTTTATATATAATTTTGTTTTTAAACGAAACTTGAAAAAATATTTTTACATTTTGATTTTTTTTATAAATTTGCACAGCTGATAAAACGAAAATAAAATTTATCTCAATAGGTTTAGAGCTAAATCAAGAAAAAATATTGCTTTTTGTTGTTTGTTATGATATAATAGTTCTTGATAAAGGAAAGGAGGATAGATTATAAAGAAGATCTCAGTGGCAGTTCAATGTTTAAGCAATCAGCCAAGAAGAAAATAAAAATCCTGGTCGTTAATCATTCACACAGATCTCTCCACATCAACTTTATCAAGATACACCAAACAATACAATAGCATCAAATCCAAAACTATACTTCACAAAGGCACCCTTAAACCGGATACCCAAATTTGCCAAAACCACCTAGTCGAATTTCCGACCGTGAAATGCGTGTTTGTTATTAGACTCTTCACGGCTTTTACCCTATTTATTTCCCTTTTAAATCACTACCCATTGTCGATTTACTACGGCTGTCTGACCGACAACTGATGTCGCCACCCTTTTACAGCGTAAATATATCCCATATTGAAACAACTTTCAACTGCCAGTATGTAAGAGTAGAGTATTGGAAGCGATTAGTCTGTGACGCTCGACGTAGGGTAAAGCACCCTATTGTAGTTGGTTTGATGAATCGATATGGCTGGCATTGTGTGACACCCCGCAGCTGTCGTCCGTGACAAGAGAGATGACACTCCGGCTGGTTTTTGTGACACGGCCTTTGTCGTATACACAAAATGAGCTGATATCGATCGCTCAATATTATGCTTGAGGGTTTAGCCTGAATTGAACTCATAAATAAATAAGCGGTGTCGTGGTGTGTTTGGTGCTTTTTTCTGCTTTTTTTGGGTGACGATGTACGTGTCCCTTTTGTCCCGACTGGGGGATCCGATACGCTAGATTTAGCGAGAAAATTTATTGCTTGAACTATAATAAATAATGTCGAACTAATGTTTGGAGATATAAAATTAATCGCTCGTAGAAGGAAGTGGGGCTGTGGACTTCGATAAATCTTCACAAGGCGATTGAAAGAGCTTGATAATGTTTAATTGTTCACATGTCAATATTACGTAACGTATTTAAATGCTACATAGTTGTGACACAGGTGATTTGCTGGTCATGTCACGTATATTTCCCACAATACAAGCATAGCTTAGTGTGGGAGTTTTTTGGATAATTATAGGCATTTAATTTTATGTTAATTACTTGTCAAGCTGTGTTTATGCTCCTATATATGTCTGTAACTCTTATGAAATAAATTATTATTATTATTATTATTATTATTATTATTATAACAGATAATTCACTGTTATTTATAATAACATCTGTGAGAAGGTTGTACTCATTAGCAGTACTCAGCTTACATTATTAACACCAACACCAGCTTACTGTAGGTATCGGATAGGTAGTAAAATAGATTTATTTTCAGATTTATATTACAGGAAAAATTTTAAACTTATGACATCCGCAGGGGTTCAATAATTTCTGATTCAGCTCAAGAATTTTCTTTAAAAAACAAGTTATTCTGGGAAGATCAGTTAGCAGTTGCTGCTGGTCAGATATTCTCTGTTACCATCCATTTATTCACGTAACACGAACTCCACCCCTTAGATAGATCTCTTAAGATCTAGAATTATTTACTACCAATATACAATATAAGCACCTCAAGCAGCGATATGCCATACGTGTAAGTTGTGCGATTTCGACTGGGAGTACCTAGGTGGGAAAAAGCCGCGCTTCGCGCAGAAACCACATGGTAAGGTCTTGGAATATGTATCTAAAATTAAAAAGCACCTAGATTCCCCTAGCTCTTTGAATGAAAGCATCACCACAGATACAAACAAAATGCTCTCAACTCACAATCCCGTTGTTTTTGTGCTCAAACTGTCGGTGACATTACGCGTACACTTAAAACGGGTAAAAGGCGCTGTAAGTTTGAAAAACGGCACATTATCGCGAAAACGGCACGGCACGGCACCGCGACGGCGACGTTACGACGCCGCGTAATGAATATGGCCGGTATATTTCAATTTGCGCGAGTGTTATGTCGTGTTAAAATACGTTTTTACTGGTGACGTATTACGGTAATGGTGCTACCGAGCTATCCTTTTTATGGAAAGTAGGGATATAGGGCTAAGAGTGAATGAAAACATAAATAAGTAGGTACTTTGATGGTCCTATATACCCTACACTGTTTACAAACAACAAAATGGACCCTGTAACACAGTAAAAATAATTACATTTATTTACATTTTGCTGGTTGTAAGCAGAGTGTAAAGAACCTGTCGCTGAAGTAACAATAGTAGACGTATTTCAGTAGAAATGTATACTCAATTCTGCGACATCAATTTGTTTGACCACAAACCCATTTAACTACACGTAAATAAACAACATTGCTCTCCCCAGCAGAAACCGATAAAACATCTAACTTTTCCAACAAAATTTTCATCACCCATTAATTAGGAACAAACAAAAACGTGCCGCGTGAGCAAAACCAAGAACGTGGAACATAAAACGTGCCACGCAGGGTTGTCACCGCGGTAAGTGTCCATAATTTTGAATTACGGTCATAACCACAACGCGAAATGAACACCCTAGCACGCTGTATGTCACAATTTTGAGCCAAATAGGAGAGAGAATTAGCTGCGGCGCAGGTCGGTCGCCCTCGTGTGCAACTTTCGTCCTTATTACAGCCCTTATTTTATAAGTCCTCTCAAACACGTGTTTTGGATTTCGAAGGGCATTTTTTGGTCGTAGGCTACGACTAAACCGGAAATTTAAATGAAAAAAAAGTTGAGATAATTTTTTGTGACATCTGAAAATGCGAATAAATTATTCCGTTAATTTTCACTAAAAATCATACTTGTCCAGAAGCTTTAAGATATGGTAAAATGAAGATATTAGGAGGGGAGGGGAGGAGGAGAGATTTTGACTTTGAAGATTGAATTGATTGAAAATTATACTTACGTTATTATAAACACGCAATACAAAATGATATTAGCGACTTTGATCACAACAATTCCTTTCAGGCTACCTTTAGAAATAGAAGATGATGTATTTAGGTGTTTTTCTGAATACAGCAGAGAAATAATAGCTTACTTGTTTGGTATATCTTTTCAAACCACGGCACACCCAGGTTTGGGTCATGGCTTGCCCAATTTGCTATACCACTAGTGGCACTAGAGAATCCATTCGAGGCCACGGATATGGCTGTTAGTCTGTATCTGTAGAGAGGAACTGGTCTTCGTAATATATCTATCTGATTTTGCCGAATCGACAAATTAAGAAGAATATCTCAATACAAATGTTCTTATCAGACATGTATTCTGCAAAATTGTGTGTATAAAGTTAATTTACCATCACCATTATACTGTCTTAAGAATTTTAAGATACATTTTGATTCACAATAACATCGTACCAAAGCCAAAACTTAAGTATATAACCAACAAATGACACGATATTTTTGTCGTAAAAATCACACCTTTTCACACCAAATCCACAATTTATAGAAGACATGTTCTGTGACATTGAAAAAAAAAAGGTCTTAGCATACCTCGTTAGTAAAAGACCGAAAGTAAGGAATGATGTATGGGATGTCGAATCGTCTATTATGTTCTAATGCCCTAATATATTATCTGCTTTAAAGGCCAAGTCGTGATAAATTGGCATGGCACTTTTGCTTCGATAATAGCGGTCCATTTTATTATTGTAACATCAAGTTGGGAGCATTTCAAATTGAATGTAAGTTTTTAGTACAGCGTACATTGCTTGAAATAAAACCACGCAATGTTCAAACGTATTTTATATAATTACGTTAACTAAATAATTCAATGTGAAATAAAAAAAGTCGACGTGGGCTACACACAAACGTGAATAGAGATACTTTTGTAGAGTTTATAGTATTGTTGAAATAATAAAATTATGACGATCTGGTATCTGATTGATAAGGTATCTGAAAAACCTAAACTGAACGGTAGGATCATCATCATTTAAAGCAAAATTGATTAAATTATTTGTACAATTTTGTTCTCCTTGTTTTGACCAAAAATTTGAAACTGATGAATATTTTATTTATTAAAAACCAGCATTGGAATTGAAATTATTTCTTGCACGCTAACGCGTTAAATAGTGTCGCCTCTTCTCGTTTCATTTCAAAGAATAATCTTGACACATGGCGCGACCACCTGCCACTTTTTTTGTTATTTTTTGCCACTTTTTGCCAAAACGCGTGTTAATTTATAATTGCAGAATAATCACCAATTGATACGCTCGTGAAGTTATTTGTATTCTGATAAATTATTGATTTTTTCTAGTTGTAAATTGGGTTTTTACGCGGTTCGTGCAATTTATTTTTATTACTTTCGTTCGATGCGCTATTTTTGTTTACATAGTTTTTCGATTGATAAAGTTTTAAGTTAATTGATGTTCAATAATTAAAAGATTTTGCAAACTTTGTTAGATATTTACCGAGTAATGTAATATGACTATCTAAATATCAAATAATAACTATAATACATATTTTATTTAAACTGTGATAAACAATAAACTACTATGTTAATTTCCATTTTTACGATAAAATATATATAAAAAAATAAGAAGATTTATTTGTATGAAAGTTTGAAATGTTGTCTTTTTTTAAACTTGGAGAAAATTGTTATTAATCACAAACACCATAATTATGAAATTGTACTATAATAATTAATAACTCGTGTGGTAAAAATAGGCCAGTAAAATTAGCTAAAAATGGAAATAATTCGATAACTGTAAACTTCTTTCTTTATGGCATAAAATACAGTTAGTTATAGTTAAAATATACCAAATTAAGCAAATTAAATTCCCGCGTATGTACAAAAAAAATGAAAAATTAAATTTTCTACTTATTTTGATTTCAGTGGAACAGCATAATAACTAACTTTGTAAAAGTGCCTCTATTATAATATAATGCTTGCATTCCAGTTAAAGAAATTAAAATTAATCTAATTAATCATTCAGAATTATCATTTATAAAGGATCTTCAGTAAGTTACAGATTTTTTGGCTTATCTGACCAGAGATTATAGATAACTATATTTTAACAGTTTATTCTGAATAGTTTATTGTGTGTGCTAATAAACTGTTGAAAATTAAGCAGATTCTCTTTGCAGAATTCAACAGTTCCGAATATTTGCAGTTTTTAGAGAACCAAAATATATAACTACTCCAAAAGTTGTTAATTTATGACGTATAAATTTAACTAGTACTATAAGAAACAAATTAAGCAAATAATGTCAGCAATTATTCATTAATTAATATTTTTTCTTGGTAACGTTTCAATATGAACGTTATCTCATGCAGAATAAGGTTGTAATTTCTTTGTGTCCCAATTCCCCTCGACCGAACGTACTGTCGCGAGTCGCGAGACGCGCGCGCGCCGCAGTTTCACCAAATTCCCAAGGTCTAATCTTTGTTTTCCAAATAAGTACTTATGGCTCTTTACTAATAGTAAAGAGAAAATTATTGTTTAGCATTCGGGTCCTTATGTATTATGTACAGGGTAGTCAAAATGAAAATGTTTTGTTCTGTGTGCATCCTAAGAATATAGAAAGGTAAAATAATAATAATGATGTTTATTATTACCTACAACTTATTGGGTAGATCTAATTAGGTTGTTAAATATTTACCTAATTATATTCGTAAATGAGACCTGACCGGAGTTTTGCCGGTACAGATTCAATTTTATTTTACGTATAATGTCAATGACCTTAGATATCGTTCAGTGTATTATGACCCGCCAGTAGTACAAGTGATTGCCTACCAATACTATGCTAAGCTTTAGCATTATGTCCAGAAGCGTAGCGTGCCTTGGCGGGGCCCCGTATAAAAATTTGGTTGGGGGCCCTTAGGAAGGGTAAATATTTCTCACAAAAGTAAATAAAAAATGGTGCACGTTTCCCTGGCCACCATATAAGAGATACATGCATGTTTGATATACCAGATTTTCGAGCATAATTTCAGCTATCATAGTGCCAAATTCCATAATTAGAGACAAAACTCGAACGACGTTATGGTCTAAAAACAGTGTGTTAGCTGGAGCATATCCCGCCAGTCGACACAAGCGAGATCTTCGAAACTACTTCAAATATTCACAAGTATTAAAGCTCTAGATTTACAGACAAATTGCAGCCATCCATCTCCAAAAAATCTACTTCTGAAATGCATTGTGGAAATATACGAAAAAAATTACTGAATCTGAATGATGTTGAAGTAATAAAACGCGAAATATTTGGTTAATATCAACACTGTTGATTAATCCCATTCTTGCTTTGAGGCATTGTCTGTAGCATAGTACCTACCTAGCAAAATGCGAAACTATCAAAATGTTACAACATTCTCCAACACAAGCTACATGTCTATACCACTTACAACGCTACCGTATAAGTTTGCAAATAGTGAGACTGTTAAATCTAGTGAGTAAGTTTGATTATTGTGTGTAACAACGTCAAAATGAGCCGTCCGTTCGGTCTTTGCGCGATCTGGCAATGTTGCGCTTTTACGACACTCTCACAATATTTGAATAATTTGGCGCGAAAAATTACTATCGTTAATTGCTAGACAACGGTAAGACCTAGACTGCTGAAATATTTGGAGACTAGTTTTAAACAAAATCAGTAATTTGAGACATTTACTACATCTCTAGGGTCAGTAGTTTTGATGCTCTAGATGTGGTAGCTGGCGGCGTAGACGCCAGCTTACACACAACGTAATGACGTTTTATTTAACCCTTTACCGCATACGGAACCATATATGGGTTGACATATTAAAAATTTTTTTTTTTCCAAAAATATGAAAAGGAGATAGTTAAATTCTAATGAAGTTTGTTAGTCATATCATTAGCAATATCAAAGTGCAACTTTTTCGTCTATGGTCAAATGTCATTTGGAATTAATCTCACTTTTCTGGGCATGGTCACCGAACATTTGCGTGCACGTGTGATTCTCACTCAACATTGCAAAAAGAAATAAATATGAAAAGATAAGATTTTCAGATCGGAAAAAAATATTTGTTATCTGTCATACCCTCTAGTTTTTATGTACTGTAACAGACTTTTACTTTCTACCTGATTTCACAATTTTTTATCATCAATTATATTGGAACCATATCTGGTTTCGTATGCATTCATGCTCTTTTTTACTTAGACAGATATGGTTTAATATGCACTCACGCTTTTACCATTATTTAATACAGAGATATGGTTTTGGTTTAATTTACTGAATTTTTTTTCGTAATGCTTAGAATTCATTTTTTTTATGGCCAGGTAGACTCTGGGCGCTTTATGTGCATAATATGCGTTCTAACCGAATCCCTGAGAATGGCCTTAGTGATGATGATTTGGCTTCCGATTCTGACACGGAGATCCCCACATCCTCCATACGATTTAAACGCCCTGTTGTTATTTTATTCTTGAGACGGATGATTTAGGACGAGGTTCGTCGCCTTTAACGAGCCGCCAGGGAAGTCCATAATTGTTTTCAAGTCCTGGGTCGCCAATTCAGAGTAAGGGGATGGGAAAAGCTTCAGAAAAGCACCAGGAGCTACCCCTGACATCTGTGCAGATCGACAATATTGGACACTGCCTGAATGGCAGAAAATTCGACAAATATTATATCGAGTTTATTCAGTGAAAACTTAAACAAGAAGCCCAAAATGTATGGTATTTTTATGTTACAATGACAAGAGAAATTGTTTATCTCAGTTTCATCAATAATTTGATATAATTTCTTAGTTACTTATTTTCTTTGATAATATAAGGTTTGGTTAGTTTGCATACGAAACCATATATGTCCAAGTGGTTAAAAGCTTTGATGCATACGAACCCATATAATAATATGGTTCCTGAAAAAAAATCTTCAGCGATGGTCGTTTTTATTTTTTTTATTTTCTATGATTGTTTTTATAGCTTGAATAAAGCCATTTACAAACTTAAATATTTTTTTTATTATATTTAAATATTACATGCAGTAAAGGGGAAATACTGAAGCTACAGACCTAATTTTTTTAGAGTCTAAGACTGCAAATAGCTCAGCAGAGACTACAACCGTGGTCTAAATCAGTATAGTTTAGTAGATCCAAATTATGCAGCTGGAGGGTCCTGACCCCAGCCGCACAGTAATTTTTTTCGTATATCTCTTTCCACAATGCATTTCAGAAGTAGGTTTTTTGTAGATGGATGGCTGCAATTTGTCTCTAAATCTAGAGCTTTAATACTTGTGAATATTCGAAGTAGACCATAGCGTCGTTCGAGTTTTGTCTCTGATTCTGGAATTTGGCACTATGATAGCTGAAATTATGCTCGAAAATATGGTACATCAAACATGCATGGAAGGCCAGGGAAACTAGCACAAAAATGCATAAAATTAAAAGAAATATTTATTCATCATTTATCTATCTATCTGAAGAAATTGCTGTATTTTTACTTTTGCCATTTGTGAAATAGAATAAAAATTGAGAAGTTTTTATTAATTTTTGCTTACGCACGTTGGGGCCCCCGTGGCCCGGGGGGGGCCCGTATAATTGATACGACTGATACGGCGGTAGCTACGCCCCTGACTATGTCGGTTATTATTTAAACACCTATGATTCAGTGAATGAATACATTATTAAGTATAATAATTTTCTTATCATTATATTTGTGCCATTTTGTGAAATGAAATTTAGGAAATTCCATCTCATTTTTTCCCGATCGATGCAAACGGTACAAAGCGCGCAATTGAAATAAACTCGTTTAAGACATGTCGCGGTCGCCGCTGGCGGCAGCGCTGCGCCCTCCCCACCGCACCCCGCACCCACCGCATGCATCCCGCTTCACTACTTGCTCGCGCGAGCTATTAATTATAATTTCAAATTTTTAATCGTGATATTTATATGCTTAATTATGATGAAAACATGATTCTAGTACACGAAAACCTATTATTAAAACAAAAAAATACAGTTTTATTTTTCAACTACTGAGAAAAACATAATTTTAAAAACGTTAAAGACTGATGCTTAATTTTTGTCTCAAATGTATAAAAAGACGCAATATAGCTTAACTAGATGCAAGCACCATAGTTATTGTTTTGGCTTATTCAGATATTGAGATCAGATGGATACTGAAAAAAAAAACATGGATGTGAAAATGATTTCTGCTTAATTTTGATATTGGGTGATAACATTCGAACACCCCTAAAAATTATACTAACAAAGTACTTGGTTACCTATTTTACTTTTAGGAAAAAGTTAGGTACTGTACGAAATCTCATTTTTTTTATAACAAACGGTAACCACTGCGGATTTTTTGCTTCATATATCTAATTAGTATTTGATACTTAATAACAAAAGCCAACAAAGAATTAAAAAAAGCGAGTTTATGAGTTTTGTCCAGGGTAAGCTAATTTTACTGGCCTAAAATGTTATTCAACATCATTACTATTTAATATAAATATTTGAATAAGCGTGTAAACAAATCAGATTATAAAAACGAATATCAATTCTTTACAACTCCGAGATATAGTTACTTGGCTAAAATGAGACTTACAAATTATGGTAATGTCTAAATTTCAAACCAAAAATATTAAAATATTATGTTAAGCTCTGACAACCGAAGCGTGATGCGATAAGATCATACCTTTACAATCAGCCTGTCGAGTCTACTGAGACCCCAAATCCTTCCTAAGCTACTTAACAAGAATATTCCCAAGAAACCGGTTTTATTTCTTTCAATTTTTGTTCTTTGTCGTAGACGCTTTGAATAATAAAGTGCACTGTATAATAATAACTTAGTCCTTTTTTTAGGACTTAAGTGTTTTCGAGTGTTTAATTGAGTGTTGCCGCCTTTGTTGAAATAAATACTAGTTATAACGATTGTATTAATGCTTAAATAAAGCATTTAAATATCATTGTTACCAGATACTCATACAAAAACAATTGTTTGTGTTTTTAGATTTTTGGGCCTATTTTAATAGTATAAATAACATCACATTCAGTTGATCTACTTACGATCGCTTATGTTAACATAGTTTTCCAAATTCTTTTTTTGTAAGTTGTTTTTGATCATCTAAAAGAGATGTCACCACAATGTTATTTTGACTGGTTATTGAGACTTTTATGAGTAGCTGTATAAAATGTATTATTATTATTATTATTAATGTATAAAATGTTTTAACAAAGTTTATCTCCTTAGTTAATTTTTTTTTTAATAATTGCATTTGTTAGGCCGCACTTAGTAATTTAATTATAATATAATTCTGAATGTTTTATTCAAGGATCTTATAGGTATGACGTGGTTTTATTGCATAAACCCTGAAAGGAAATAACACATCATTTATGGTAAAAACCGCATACGCCAGTTTGACGGCTAAAAATTTTCGTTTCGACCGCAAAACGCGAGATGTCAGACCAGAAACCAACAAAAAAGTTAATTTCATGTCGAACGCGTTGTCAATTACCGCGGCACTCCGACGACAGATGACGACGCTGCAAACGAGTAACAATTTTACGGAATTTCAACCATTTTTACATGAATATAAAGGTTTTTTTATAGTTTCATACGAAAGAATGGTTGTCTTGTTTTTTTACCTTAATAACGTGTGCGTCAGATGTTAAAAGTTGTCACATATCATGTTTGATTTTAGCTTGGATTTGTAGGAATAAAAAGTCTTATCTTCCTTCGTGGTCAATCGTTCTATCCTCCTGAGACCTACGTTACTCACTTGAGTACATAAAAGTAAAACAAATCTAGACATTGGTAGCGATTCGCGCAGTCAAGCGAATTAGGATTAGAATTAGGATTACGTCGCTTATGTCAAATCGTGCTCTATTTCTTATTTGCTATTCTGGCGGTCATTGTAAACTGACATACATGACTTAAACTAAGGTCAGCTGATTTTGACGTCTCTAAATTTGGGATTAGCAATTCAACTTATGTTTAGGTCGCTAACGCTATTCTGGCAGCCCTATTTTTGACGTGTGCGACGCAATCTTATCTAAATTTAGAGGGCACTTAAAACATGCGTTCTAACTCTAATTCTTAAATTTCTTATGCGATTTTTGGGGATTACAAGCTGTTTCTAAGAAAAAAAAAATATGGAAGATTACGTGGTAGCTGTTGTCGCTGATGCCGCAGAAAGGTAAAGAAATTTTGGTTACAATCGATTGCCTTGAAGATTTTAAATGTGATGATTAGTTATGGAAATGCCTAGTTAAATGCTTTCCTGTGTGTTTCAGAAATCAGCGTCAAAGAGCCCGGCTTCGAAATATTCGAGACGCTTCAAATCCTTTTGAATTGGCTGAAGTTAAGTTTAAAAAGCTATTTAGATTGCCTCGAAGTGCTGCTTTTCATTTGTCATTCACAAAACTTTACAAATAAAAACGTACTGACTGAACTTTGAATAAATCCTTTTTTTTAATTTTGTTCTCTTTGTCCCGTGTCCATTCTGGACAGGCGAAGGGAAACTTAGCCCATACAGCCTCGTCAGGAATTTATTTATTTTTTCTTTTTGTATAAATCCTCTTTGTTTGACAACAAATAACACGCGACGCAAAGAGGACGCGACGCTTCTTCTCGTTTTGTTTTTTTTTTCACCAAAAAAGAAAAATGTTTGCATTACACCACCGCGAAAGTGCCCATTTTCAATCAATCAATCATCAATCAAGTTTTTTTTCTTCTTTTTGGCAACACTGATCCAACTCAATTTAAGATCTGTCATTTGCAAGTTAGAGACGTCAGAATATGCGTTAAATTTAGTTGGATGGTTTCCCCCGAATAGCACATCGCAATTCTAAACTTAAATTTAAGAAATTTAAGAATTAGGTAAGGATTAGAGCACGACAGTCGGAATCGCTACCATTATGTTGCAGCAATTTAAGGTAAATTTCTGCTAACAATGGATCAGTTTAAATTAGCCAACGTAAAAAAAGGTGCGTATTTGACAGCCAACCAGTATTCAGTATCGTTCAAACTTCTGATGAATCGGCTACACTATGCCGCGAGGCAATTCAATCCTAAGTAATCGTATTAGAAAACTATTTAATTTTTTGTTTGTTATCAATGTTTTTGATATAATTCACAAATCAGTAAGATAAAAATATATATCTTTAAGCCTATTTAGGATCCGTAGCTATAGCGCAACTGTCTTAAGCACAGAGTCACGGGTTTGCCTGGGGCAAGCATTCGTTTGATGAGCACTTGTGTTTGCTTTGTGTCTATTATTTATTTATTCAGTCTAGATGTTGTATATCCATATGTAGGTAAATAAATTAGCTCTCTGATACCCATAATACAGGTTTTGCCTAGTCTGGGATCAGGTGTGTGAGATATCTCCTATTATTATAAATTCAATAACTTACTCGTATTTACAAGTAGGACCCTTTCTTTTTCACGCAGTCAGTTAAAAATCCAACAAACAGATTTGCTTATAAAACAAGTTGAAACATCACCGGCACTTCCGCTACGAATATTTCTCGGCTACGGCGTAGGCTCGTAGCAACCGTAGCGCTACGGCTGAAATATGGGCCATGTATTATTCAAAGAAATTGCCACATTTTTCATCTGGGGGGAATAACTCAGAGATATGGGCTGTGCGGCGCAAAAATTGTGGAAAGCAGAGATAGGGTTGATAATATGGGTATCTATGCTGGCTTGTTTTGACTACTACTGTACAGTATGTAAAAATTGGTACTACATATCTGTAACTTAAATCAATCTATTTTATTTTATTAAAAATGACTAAAACTGGTTCAATTGTACACCAGTATGTTGGTTTATAGTCCATTGAATAAAGAAAAATTTTCACTTCAAAACAAAAAGTACGAACTTGGTAAAACGATTAATTAATAATTTGCAGGATCAACGAACGATTATAAATAGCTCTGGTCATCATTTCTGAAAATTAAGTATTTTTTTTGAAAAAAAAATGTAAGTCTGGTTTTTTTTTTTCATAAAAGTATGTAATTAATATTTTTTATAAAATTTTATATTATATTCTAATACGGTAATATAAATATGGCGGATATATAACCTTACTATACTGATGAACTATTAACTATTTCTCAGTCAAAATCCACGTTTCACTTTTCGTCACCCCTCCATGAACCACGCAACCGATGGTCTTGCAGTCTGGCTTCACCTTATCTACGCCAAAGTGATTCCGCCGCGAGAGATATTTATGCGCCGCCGTGATTTACGACCGACCCCCGAGCCTGGCTCGAAAGTTGTCATACTTTCGTTTGAAGACATAGTAAATGTAGTTCCTATTATTTTAAGTTTGTATCAGCTTGTATTTTATTTAATAGTTACAAAAAATGTAATAAATTATAATTACCGTATATTATTCATTTTGTCTTTTCATAACTATTACTATTTCTAATTTAAAACGTTAGGTATATCTACCGTTGCAAAAGCACATTAAGGGTCTTAATTCTATTAAAAAAATATTCGCAACTGAAAATATTTAATTTTAAAAATGGCCTAAATTGTGTTTTAAGAAAATTTGTAAAAAATAATTTCAGTTATCGTTATTATTATTATTATTATTTTTGTTCTAATTATCATTGCTTTCGTAACGAGTGAGTTTTAAGTTTAACCATCTTATTATAATTTTGAAATTGACTATCAAATTATGTTTCACACAAAATACATATATCAGAGACCTAAAAAGATATTAAATGTACTATTCCAAACAAATGCCCGTTACACGTCGACATAAAAAAATACATTTCCTTACGGGGTATAATATTTTAAACCATCCCCCTTGCTTCATACAAAATGGCTGTCGGCACTCGCTACTATTTTTCCTAAAAAGGGTATGTCTCTGGTAAAAGCTACTGGCGATTAATTCGAGACTGTACTTAAAAAGAGGTATTCCAGTCTGATACCACTGAACCGATACCACTGGTATCCGTTGAATAAAATATTATTTTCTATTCCAGTCTGATACCACTGCAGTGGTATCACAATTTATTTAAAATATTTAATTATTTTTTATTCCATTCTGATACCACTCAATATTTTAACATATTTTTGGTACTGTTAGCAGAAAAATCATACAATATAAAGCTGTTAGCTTTTATTTTTTAACATCAAATGTTAAAATTCATAGTCTTCCTTTTATTTTTGACATTATGTTATTTAGCAAAAAATAATCCTTATGATGAAACCTTTCGACCGGTATGATAAAACTACAGGGTATTTTTTTTCTCGTGTAGTGGGTTCGATTCCCATAATAATTTAAAAAATTTTTGATGCAGTTTTAATTGTTTTTAAAATTAAAATAAAGTCTTCTTTCAGTAAAATGTTCTATCTACAATATTTAAGGTACTTTCCCTCAATTTTTGCATGGTATACTTACCTCTAATTGAATCGCTTGTTTCCAAAACAGCACTTGTCCAAAATTAGTTTTTTTTTTTTTGTGTGGCAACATCATCGTTTAAGTTCCGTTCAACTTTTTTTAAAACTAAACCTCACTTGTCCCATACTTTGTAACACATTTTTACACATACGTAAAAGTTGATTTGGTTTCCAAACATCTCTAGTCCGGGACTTATGCTCTATGGAAACCAAACGCAAGATTATAGCTAATGTCATTTTGACATATTTTGACTGACAGCTGTTCGCGGCAAATTCTTTTGTTCGCTCGCTTTGTGTTGGGAGTTAAATTAAAATAGATTACATTAAATTAAAATAGATTAAATTAAAATAGATTACACAAAAAATATCACAAATAAGTTTTTTGTCCCTCCTGTAAAAAAACAATTTTGGACAAGTGCTGTTTTGGAAACAAGCGATTCAATTATTACTTATTTAACAACTTGTACAATATGTTTTATTAAATAAATTATTATTTCTTACATTACCACTTCATTTGCTAACCATACTTTTTTAAAATAATAAGACTGGGATCGGAATGGAATGACAAAGTACGATGGTATCAGAATGGAAATATTTTAGGTAAAAAATCTTTTGGTATCGGTTCAGTCACAGAATACCCGTATCAGACTGGAATACCTAAGTGTATTATATTTACAAAGTGATAAACTATGCTTAAACCGTAAAAAATCATAAGTGCGCAGTTTTTGTTTTAATTGACCTGTGCTTGTGTCTAAAAGGTACGACGAATCAAGCTTCACCGGGACTTGTAAGTGTAGTCGTATCACGTATTCTTATACTTTTCCTAAAAACTAGTTATTCTTATTTTTGTGTGTTACGAATACAGGGTACGGAACTCAATATTTTACTTTAAATAATACGTCCTGAATGCTTTTTGAAAAAAGTTATTTTAAAGTATAGAAACGTGATATGACTGGACCTATAAAAGTGACCGTACATCGTTAGAAAAGCCAACTCCTGCGAAATAATTCAAAGAAAGATAAAAAGAAAGAAATATCGTGTGTAAAATTAAATAACTCACATCGAGTAAGTGCTTCTAAATTAACGGTGCCATGTTGGCGACAGAACCTTTTTTTGATGTTATTTACTTTTTAGATTTTATGTTTCTTTTATATTTTTGATATTATTTTGTTTTCTAATTTGTCACTTTGCTTTTTATTCTCGATAGGATGTGTATAAAACGATAACAAATAATTACAACGATCAAACGCATTTTGCTTGACACAATATTGTTATTTACTTACATATTTGTCATGTTCAATATTTTGAAAATATGATTTCCTCTCTGATTTTGAAGATAAATCGATCGATCATAAGAATATGATGGAAAAAGAATGGGATTCAGTGGACTGAATTAAGGCAGTTGAATTGTTATGGCTAAATTAAATAAGTTAGAAAACAAAAAAAAAGTTATGAGTGTTGTGATTTTGGGATACTTACTAAATGGTAGTTTCATCGCACCAAAACAAAAGTTCTTTATATTTTGTTCCTGTATTTGGTTTAGCTCATATTCATATCTCCAAAGCTCACTTAAATCTCGCTTCCTCTTCAAACTTGCGTCCTGACACGCGTGATAAATTTCCGAGGAGTTCCTTACACTTGGTGGAGAAGACAAAATAATTTATGTGCCTAGTTTAGTGGTACTTTCGCGAATAGATGGCCACGCGAGGTGAACGACATCTTTGTTATGGTGCAAGCACATTCTCCGAGATAGATGGCCCTATGGAGATTACCCAGTGGAAAGTCAGGTGTATGAAAACAATGTGATATACCGTTCTTATGTTACGTAAACCAAGTTAGGAGTGAATGAAAAGGAAAATGGTTGGATATTTTTAATCGGAGAGAAAAATCGATGTGATCAATTTCTGATAGTGTTCTAAGGGTTTAAAGAAGTCCCAATTATGTAATACAAGGATTATTTTTAAGATAATTTTATTGCATGTCTTTGGTCGCTAAGCTACTATGGTACCTAAGTAAGTAATGAAAAAAGTTATAAATAAAATTAGAATTTCATTATCTATGATCTAAATCTTTGACTCATAAAAAGCTTTATTTGAACAAATATGGTAAAATTAAGCTGGGGAAATTGAAAGTTTCCTAAAAAAATAAATTACGGTTCCAGTTGAATCGTTAACAGCTCATATACGTCCCCACCGAGGGGCTCGAGCCTACCCTGATACCAGGGTGAATAGGCCTCCAGTTGAATACAAGATGGCAAAAGCTTCTAAATGTAGTCCCAATATTTTAAAGTTTTGTTTATTTATTTATTTTATTTATTTCCACACCACATAATATATAAGTTGTTCACAAGGTAAGATGCACAGTACCCATTTTCCAAAATTTATTTAAAATAGATAACTAATTTAACTTCAATAATAATTGATATCAAATTATGATGATCGATACCATCATTATTCTGTTATTCACAC
This sequence comes from Teleiodes luculella, assembly GCA_948473455.1. Taxonomy (NCBI): domain Eukaryota; kingdom Metazoa; phylum Arthropoda; class Insecta; order Lepidoptera; family Gelechiidae; genus Teleiodes; species Teleiodes luculella. The sequence continues at coordinate 12,843,552 of OX419589.1, forward strand.
AAAACACTTACTCAATTTCATTCATTACCTATTTCCACTGAAACTTGTACAAAACTAAACCACTGCTACCGTAAATCCAGCTATTTCAACCAAATCATAGCCCCTCCTCTCTATTCATCACGTCGCCAACCCTGAAATATGCGCCGAGTCCGCAACTAAATTATACAGCCAATTAATGGAGACGGCAGCCCTGACAGCTAGGGGTGCTGCAATTCGAGCTTTTGACGGTGATTCATGAGTTTGAGGGAAAATAACTGAAAAAATGTACTTAAAGTTTAAGGAACTACCAATTTTGAAGAACTGATAGATGTCTTTCTCAACATTAAAGTTATACTTTCATTTGAGAAATTCTTTGGTCAGAAATATTATGTCCTTAATTTTAGGACCTAAAACAATTTATTGGACCATCTCTCCAAGAAAGATTTTTCTAAGTCAAGCTGTTTTCTTTACAATACAAAATATTCTTTATTGACACCAATAAAATAAAAAAACATCTTAAAACAAAAGCATATGTCTACAGGCGTCTTTATTGTCAAGGTACCTAGCTATCTCATCTAAGCAGCCCTTTTCTTAACTGTTGTATTATAATAAAGATCAGTAGAATATGTAATTTTTATAACATCTACAACTTATTGTAAAATCCTGAAAATTTTACCTATCTATTTGACATTACTTCCGAAAATAATTTTTCATCAAAACATGTATATTATAAACCCACCAAAGCACCAAAAATAACATTACCTACATCAAAACGCAATTTAAACATAATAATAGATGTATTATAACTCATTCAGTGTAATAAGCATATTCAATTTCTGCAAATACTCGTAGCCTCAGAAAAAAATACAAATGACAACTTAGCACACAATGTTAAGCAACAAAGGTGAGACCTCACAAGAATGATTGACAGAAATGACAGCCAATGAGCTATTACAAACAAATAGTACAGACGTATTGACGGATTTCTCAACACAATGCATACAATTACGAGGATTTCACAACTCACATTATGATGCTAATGTGACATACAAAAAGTTATTTGCGTAATGATTAGGTATTATCGGGTAATTTGTTGGAAAACATCGGTGTTGTTTTTTGACAAGTTTCGCGATTGTTCGCAAAAGTCGCGTGATTGTTAACAATTCGTGGAAAATTTGGCTGATGGGAGGTGATATTGTATTGGCTTAAGTTTATGATGATGATAATAAGGTTGCTAGTTTCCTTGACATTAAATGAAACATTTGGGCATATCAATATATAGGCTTAGGTATGCGTGATCAGTCTCTAAATAAAATACTAGGCTAAAAAAACAAATCTATTCTTCCAACCCTCATTCAATGCAATCTACATAAATAACTAAATTTACACAAACGACGTTAAACGTTTTTTAAATAAAATATTTTTAGTTTAAAAATCATAATTTTTAAACCATTCCCACCTCCAAGTCAGTTCTCGAATGGCGCAATTACTAACGCGGTGGCTCGACATGCCTCACTTCAACAAATTGTCTACACTAGCATCCACGAACATTTTTGTTACACTACATTGCACCATCCCTTCATCTTAAAATGTATCTTCAGTCAAACTGCAATGGATATCTACATCCATCTGCAAATACGAATGTTGGTGTCGAAGTGTAGTAGTATCTCTCGATTTATTGTTATTGCTCACGTTTCCTTCGGGTAACGTTTTAATTACACAGATCGGCGATAAACCATCCTGGGGGCGCACTTTTCTTCATTAGAAGACGGATCGGCTGCGTCTGCGATGGTAAGAGATTTATACTCGCCGACCTCTTAATGGTCTTCCGATAGTTTACCTATTGTTACTTCTTCAGGTTTCTTTGCCTTGTTGTGGGCTATTTTCGTACTTGTTTGCGTTAAACGAATAAGGAAATTTATTTGAAGAAATAGGGTAATTTATGACATTGTGATAAATGTTTCTTAATTCATGGCATTAGAAAAACATACTACAGGTAATTTTTCAAAATTAATAATTACTGTAGGTGTATTCTACTAGTCAGTACATATCAAAACAGCTGAACCCATCACTCTTGTATCATTATTAAGATTTGTATGCAATAAAATACACAATTCATCATATATCCTCTCATATCTGACTCTGCAAAAAATATAGCCAATGACAATCATATTTCACAAAACCAATAACGTAAGCGGGAACGTCATTCGTACATCGTTTTTCAAAGTCTGTATTGTTACTGGGCCTTTGGAAACCAATGGGGGTCATAAATCATGGGTTTCATAAGCAAGAGGTCCCTGCCGGACCTGACACTATGTGGAGGGAATCGGTACTGGAAAACCGTTTGCCATTTCATCTTTTTTGCCAAAACAGATTATTGTTCTATTTGCTTATCGTGTGGGTTTTGATATTTACATTCCCTGGAGTTAGATTATTGAGCCACCTAAGGCTTCTGACTTGACTGCTACTATACAAAATAGCCGGGGCCAACAGATCGTGCCTTCCGAAGCACGGAATATTTCTTCGGACAATCGGATGATTCATCTTGCAATGTTATAACTAAACTGAGGAGAGTTTTAAACGAAGTGGTATTAAATTTGTTTGAGAACTACACCACCGAGATTCAAATCTGAAAACTGTGTAATGCAAGCGTATTTCTAATAACTGCACGAGCAAAGAGGCAAATTTATATAATTCCTGTAGGTAGGTACATTAAACAAATTTATGACTGGAAAATTACAAGATGCAGAAGAAAAAGATGAAGTGCGTGTTCTTTATGCTATAATGTAATTTGTGGAATGAGCTCATCACAATCTGATATTTGCCAGTTCACAGAACTGATCATATCGTTGATTGCTACCACGATTATTTAAGTCTTTTTAGCATTATGAATGACATTATAACAAAACTCGGAGTTTGTTAACCGGTTAATCGATTAAGATTATATTTCTGAAGGTGTAAAAACTGAATTATTGATTTGTTTTATCCATTTGTATAAAGATTTTTTCGTTACCATTAGTCATTGTGAACATTCTTAGAGGTCTTTGTCCATCAGTTGCTGGAGTTGAAATAATGATCATCAAATGTTTGTCTGAAAAACCAGGTCCACTCTTACTAGAAACTCTACAAATTATCGGCTATTATTATCTAAAAAATACTAAATCGATGAGTACAACTCTAAATGTACCACAAAAAGGACACGAGTACATGAGAACACTTCCTCAGATCCGTTTTCGCCAATCCGCGCTAGATAAGACCTTTGATCGGTACCAGAGGGTGAACCGAGAAGCGATCGACACTTTCCACATTCACTTATCATTTGTCGCTTAGACATTTTTCAGCCAACCCAAATTCATCCTTAATAACTCCTAGTGCAATTTCCATCCAAAATTTTGTAAAGGATCCTCAGTTTAATAATTCAATTTAACAACATCATTAGCCAAATATATTATAACTTTAACTACTTACATATATTACGATTATAATAAACCCTAATACAAACTGATGTGGTTTGAAACTTAATGAAATATTCAGGAGCGAATCACTAAGTTCTATATTGGCTTGTCCGTGTTTTGAACTTACGCCGAGCACCGGCCACAGGGTCGACCACAACCCATTTGTCACGGAGGCCATTTGTACTTGTCGAATCACGGCCATTAGACGCGAGTGTGTGACCGCGAGGGGTTAGCCCTAGTACAGAATCCGCTACCACAAAGCCACAGAGCAGACACATCCCATACTTACTCCAAACATAAATACGCAGCTAGAAACAGAAAATGTAAACGACTAACTTTAGCTATGGGAACGAAAGTTTTCGGAAGTCGACACGTCTGAACATGGATTGAAGGAACACCACACTTGTCAATATCGAGTTGTATGAGCAGAGCTGTCCTACCAATTTATCTTACTTTGTGGCTATTGTTACCGACGACTGAGGTTACAGCTGATTTATAAGTGGCCTACTTAATTACAACGGGCGTCGACGCGTCGTTAATTTCCTTTCGCTACTCATTTATCTCTACACTGTCTCTCTTACAGAGCTTTCTATTATAATTGAAGTTGATAGGTATACATTGAGGATTTACATAAGTTAAGCTGAAGTTTTATTTAGCAATGAACACGTTTGCATGTATAAAATTTATCTCTGTTTCCTTTGAAGTACGGGCAGAGAAAACAAACAAAGCAATAAAGAATGCCTTTATCTGAACCACGAGTCGACACGCGAGCTAATTTACAACACAGCCGCGGGTTTTATCTTCATTAACCCATCGATTCACAATTAAGACGCGGAATAAATCTCCGGTAATGCGCTCCCCGTCCGCGCCGGTAGATTCAACTTCAAACAGATGTTATGTATAAATAAAGCCGAACGGAGGCAACCACTCGATATATTCCTGTCCGCGGCAAACTTTACAGATCTATCAGCTCCCACTACGCGACGACAACTGAACCTCACTTACAAACAATTCTCAACCCTAAAATCACCACAGCACCCATAAATAATTTCATCAATAACAAAATCACTACATCCGATTAGCTGGACCCGATTGGAATTGATATTACAGTCAATAACAAAGATAATATGCTCAAATTCAATATCACTTACGCCTTTTGAAGCCGCAGGGAGTCGCAAACCTCATCTTATTTCCAGCGTAACGAGTCGATGCTCACATTCGATTATCTGGCTGCGGTATCCAAGGCATTACACTTGATGTATCGACGGCGACTGCGCGGGATTGTCGGCCGTCGGTTGATTTAGTGGGCCTATTTCTTCCCGGCACTCCATACGGGATGGATCCCCATCTGTCGCGAGCGGTGTGACGGATCGCGGCAATCGGGAAGCGTCGGACAGCCCCTCTAATGAATTGTCCCAAATAATTGGGATACTATTTTATATCGCCATCATTTGTCCCGTGATCGGTACATTTGTTACGTCGCATTGATTTGTGCTACGCCTTAACCTTTGAGTATTAGGATATTTGTCTGTACTCACTTTCTTGATGGGGTTATTAAGATGGACCTTTAATCTCTGCCCTTATAAAAACCTTTTATTGACAAGAAAATGCCTCTATCTATGAGTTTGAGAGACCTGAATTTTAAAATAATGGCATAAGCATTGCATCCATCTTTCTGTTCAGCTTATTTCTTCTTTTGTGTCTAGACATATATCAGCCGACGTTGATATAATTCAGCTACCATCTGTGATCAGTAGCGAGGTTCAGACAATGCTCACATCACGGTATATCGCATTCCTCATCTCGACTCCGGTGACTTCTAAAGTCATCTTTCACACAGAACGAAACATTCGACTTTGCTTTTAATAACGTTGATCTTATTCGGATTTTGCGTACTATTGGTGTGTAAATGACAATGCTTATAGAAGAGACCCAATGCAGACTTATTATAATTATATCTACTACAGAAATAAGACATAGTTTGCGTAACTAACACTTAGTTCATAAAAATAGGTACAATCCGAGTATCTTCATTTTATTGTACACAGTCAAAAGTCAGTATAATTTGCCACTTTGCATAAACAAGCCGAAACGTGTATTGGCAGCCTACAAATCGTAAAGTAACATCTTAATGTGATTACATTTAAACTTTCGCGACCAATAAATTTGTACAGCACTTACGAGAAATACTTACGTTCGTTGCTTTTAGGCGATCTGTATTTTATATTCAAAAGAGTGCTTCCGAATATGTTCTTTATATTCGCCAAGCAGTTTCTCTGTCATATAAAACCAATAAATTTTATGAAAGTGCCGTAAAATCGTCAACACTTTGAATAAATTTTTATATGACCGTGAAGATGGGAGATTATTTATTTTTGTATTTAAATGATGGCTCTTATATTTTGATTCTTTTTTAATGCGTGGTTTAAATTTTACTAATAATAATATTCACTCTATATTAAATAGGTATATAAATAAATATGTATATCAAACTTGACTACTTCTGTTTTAATAGTGATACAGAATAATAAAATCACAATTTTTTTTTCAAAATTAGAAGCCTTATTTACTATTGGTTACTATAGAACTTCATATAATCATAGACTACACACTACCAAAGGTTTTTTACTGAACTTTTTATTTTTTACTTTCACGACAGCACCAAAATTCTCGTCTGTGTAACGCGAGGCCAAGTCTCTTTAGATAAGGCTTTTGACTTTGATGTATGCGCGTTCCCCATCTGATCGACGTCTGCACCCGTTTCAATAAGCACTGTCGGCGTCTTTCATGTGAACCTGTTCCAACCGGCCCCAACCGGTTCAAACTACTTCTGTCAAGTTATGTGTTTTTCGCAATTCATTAACATTTCCTTGCATAATTTGTTCGGCACGTTTATCCGTTTTAATTGAGTTGCCAGCTTGAACGAAGTGATAATTGCTTTTAGTTTCTAGTTGATGTTGAAATATCTTTATCGTATCTAAATACAAAAACTTTATTTTAGTATAATGGTTCCAGTTACTTTAATTTTGCATATTCAAATCGATGAGTTCTTGTTGATATACATATAAATATCATAACGTCGTTAAAATTTAGAAAATATCATTAAATTATTGTAAATTTTATTTACTATGACTTTTCCAATTAGTAATGACTGTTTATGCTACAATATGACTTAAACAGAGAATATGCGATAGTCATAAAACTACTTACAACAATACATTTACGATTAGATGATGAGTCAAGTTTAGAAAACAGCATAAAGCAGAAACAATTATCATAAAACGTGAAGAACTTGTATTTTACTACAGATTTTAAATGTTATAATGTGTTTTGTTTTTACATTGATTGAGCTCCAACTTTATCTTCTGCAGTCGTTTAAAAAGATGTTTTGAAAAATCTGTGAGTAGTAAAAACATGTTTTTTTTTATTACAAAGCAAACAATTGACCTGTGGGGTTAATTAAAAGCAATAATGCAAACATTATAAAAACCAATAGCTCCGATGAAACATCCTCGTTGATTTACAAAATCCACTTTGTCTGTGTAAAATTTATTCCTCCGTCAGTTTCTTTCTTTTAGTTGCTTTGGTTTTAGTACAATAACCCGTAATATAACGTGCAATTCCCAATAACTAATTTTCATTATTAAGTACTATGCACATGTGCAGTTGGCTATATAACTCATGCTATTATAAATTAGATTACATTTCCTGTCAAGTCTGGTTAGCATCAAACGATAAAGTCACTCAGTGAATTCGATTAATTAAAACTGTTCGCTCCGTTTCTTACTACAAGTGCTCTATTTGGATTACTAAAACTATATTTATTAGGAAAATCACAGTGTTTAAATTATAATACATATGTTAGACGTTTGTATTTAATACAATTATGAATCCTACTTTCTTTATTGATATTTCCATTAGACTCCAATAGTATGTATCTAATCTACTTACTTGGCATTATTGTTCTCACAAGATATCACGATGTGATGTACCAAATAAAAATTCATTCTAGAAATTAATTTTGAATACCAAATCCAAATAAAGAGAGAGTGAGTATTAAACAAACAATATCAAATTATCATTATCAATCAACGCAAATGTTCGTAAATTCACATTCACTTTCATATTAAAGTCGTGCATGTATTTGATTTATCATCTTGGACCGTTTGAGTAATAAATCAGTTTCATTCACAAAAGGCGAACACACGTCAAAATAATGAACGATCCAGCTCCTGTGTTTCATCATAAAACTGGCTGAGAGCCTTCACGTACAGTTTGTAATTACGTAAACAGACACATTGACATGTCTGAAAGGTAATCATAAGCTAAAATTTATCACCGAGTGAATCATTCAAGCGTTAAGACAGTTGACAGCACGGCACATATATTATAATGATCGACAGCCTGACGTTACTTGTCACAGAGGGATAATGTTGTTGCCGTGCTCTCTCCAACCTTCCACATAATAAACAACCTTATTATTTCCGACTAAAGCAAAGTTTCCCTTAACCTATCTCCTACCGTTAATGGCGTTCTTGCATAAGACAGACACAAATCTAACGTAAAGAACAAAGTTCTAGATCCAGTTGCGCAACAGAATAGAGACCTTAATGCTTCACCGAAAGCCGCAGAATTCGCTGAATCTACCTGTTTTTGAAAAGTTGCTGCTGTCGGAAAATGTGTTGGTGTTCTAAACGTAGTAGAAGAATGAAATTTCGACTTTACGCCTGCGATTTATGATTCAGAACAGAATGGTGTAATAGAGAATACTTGTGACGTTTTTGGAATGACAGATGTTGGTAGCGCGGTAGCACAGACGTGTCGTGGCATGTCATCGGGACGCAATGAAGATTTATTAACAGCCGGTACTACGGTTCAGTCACATATGTTTGAATTTTCATGGCGTTTTCTAATGTTTTTAACGTAAGTTGAGAACATTGTTTTGTTTTCAGGAGTATTTTATGATAGAGAATATTAATTTTACTACCTAGCAAACCATTTAGTAAGTTCATTCAATATCATTTTTAAAATTTAAATCTTTTGAGTTTGGTTTTTCACAATTCTTCATTATTTTGTTACGAATTATGTTAAAAATTTGACTGATTATTGCCATTCATATCAAAGCCACCATTAACAACGAACACCTAATATACTACCCATTTATAAAAGCAAGTGTTCAATGACACGGCACCACATTTATCTTTTAAGCAGCACCATCTCTCTTTGTCTACGAAATCTAAATAATAGCTGGCAATATTTTCCTGTCAACTCCACTAAGTGCGGATCTCTGGTGGTAGGGGCTTGAGCATGGCATGTGGTGGTTCATTTTATATTTATGCTGGGCCATAAGCTGCGTCAGTGGAAACTAGCTTTCAAACACTGCGAGCCCTCGTCTTGCCCTCCTATTGTAGCTTAACACTGTATTATTTATCACATTGTTCGGATAAACATTCGTTTGTACTTGTATTCAATTTACATTTGGCGTGTTCTTTTATTCATCGTTCGCTATGAATTGCATAGGTGGTAATGTTAACTGCGAAGTTGAAACGTAGCATGCATTCATTCTATTGCTCCTTACAACAACAACATTTAAATAAAATGTTGTACTTACTTGTGAAACAATTTTGATTATCAACCATACAAATTCAAAAAATCTTAATCTGAATTAATTTATGATCGCAATAACAAAAACCTAATAAGTTAACTATAACCATTAATTTTGATAATAATCATAGTATGATTGTTACACAAAAATATGCCTAATATAAAACTACCGCCTCTCATTATAAACGTCATCTTTCAAAAGGAAAATTGATTTACAACACTGCATTACGCCATTATTTTATGACGCGAGAACGCCCCGAAATAAAATACTAACAAACGTACAACCGGCATCCACGACTATTACAACTAAACCAGCATAAACATACCATCAAATATCAAAAGTGTGGCTTTAAATGTAGGAGAACAGAGTTGAGCATTCAGTGACTGTCAAGCTGAAGATGGCAAAATGGAAATGGTAGCGAACCGTCATAAAGCGAATAAAATACGAGACACAAAGAATAAGCGCTCGTATAAACGCTGTTATGTCTGTCAACGTAAAATATTGTATCCTGCGACCGACCGGGAGCCACAGTTCAAATTGTGCTGCCTCTAATGCCCCATTAATCTTTGTAAATGCATCGTGTGAAATGCCAGATGAAGAAATTGCCGAGCTGTTTGTAGGTCGACGTCTTTTGTGATGAGAACAAAGTGATCAAGGCTTGGGAATACTAATTTGTTGAACAATTTATAAACTTAAATTTTGAGAGATATTAAGTGATTTTTATTTATTCATGTAAATTACACTTCTTAAAAGTTCAATTACACACTTCAAAAGAAGTAATTTACACTTCTTCTTTAAGACCAAGAAGAATTTACACTAAGTTTGTCGTTTGATGTCTAAACTAGACTAAATTTCACGGCTAAAAAAGCCAAACTTAAAAACTTAAAACTGAGTTATACATACGTAATTAATAAAAGAAATGTCAAATTACAATCCCATTCTTTTAATCACCCACCATAATTAACGCCGACATAGTTACTTTCAAACAATGTCATTTAAAGTTTTCCAAATAGCTCTCGTATGGTATTTTGTAAAAAAATAATCTTGTTATTAAAATAATTTTGAATACCGAGTTCCACATTAATTGTCTGGCGTTAATAAGGGCCATTTATCGAACATTTCATAATTGTTACTTTTTCTTTGTTACTGGCCTATTGTCACGCGGCCTTCAAATGTTACTGTCGTGTTCTGTATTTAAACTATCATTTTTGGCGGTTGGTACAATTTTTATAACAATCCTATAAAATTCATTTGTTGATTATTAAATTACCTATGTATTTTATACAAGTGTCTATTTAAACTATTCTACTTCGGCTGAAAATTATATGTTTAATCTTGATCGAAAAATATATATATTTTTTTTTATTTTCAATCTATTTTTGTATCTCTTAAGTATATAAATAAATCTTGGGAACTTAGTAATAAAGTTTACTTTAAATCAATTCTATAAAATATGTTTATATTTATAACTTACCTTTGACGGTGTACGAGTAAGTGAATACTTAGCAAAAACATAAAGGACATGCTTTCTTTCAGCAAACGGTTCTATACAAAACTTTTCTCTAAGAGGAATGAAAATAGATTTCTCCGTACAAACTGTTTGATTCAAATCACTATTTTGTATAAAAGTATCTAATTTTATTTAGTTACCGAGAAAAAATTGCGTAAGACCGTTGAATGAGCAAGCCTTTACAGTGTTTGCTATGCAGCCACATTTAATTTTATTCTGTACAAAAATTGTTATAAAATACATAGTTAGAGCGTCTAAATCATATCGCTTCTCGCTTACCCCACTGACGAATTAGCAAGTAACCTTGTAATTTGTCCCGTACAACAGCTCGGCTGCCCAAAATTAAAACCTAGTAAGGGGTCTGGGACAAATTTTCCAGGAGAGCCAAAAAACGTGTTCATAACTTTCAAGGCGTGCCAAACAAAATCTATCAGAGCTAGGAAAGCAGAAGTTAGCTTAAAAGTTGCGTTATATCTTTGTCTTTAAAATGAATTACTCTATACTTAACTATCATCAATAGTTACAGAAAGGCAACATTTACATCAATTTTGTTTGAATTTTTATGTCAAAATAGGGCATTTTTACAATTTCAAAACCTAGTAAAGTATCTTACTGTGTTTTGATTTTGTTTCTTTTACTTGAATAATTAAGAAAAACAATCTTAGAACCTAGTAAGGGTCAATAAAATAAAATAGAAATTAAGAGAAAATTAAATATTTATAAAAAATAAATCTGATTCTTCATTGAGATCAATTAACAATAAATTTTAAGTTAAAAAATTTTTAATAGAATAGAGTAGAATATGCTTTGTTTGAGGTTTTCGCGCTTAGTACACATTATTGCGAAATTTTCACGGGTCTTTTACGCGATAGTATGTAGCAAATGGGGTGTATGTGTAGGTATTGCTAAAGGTAGAAATTTCTATCAGGCAACCTTAAGCGCAAGGTTGCCTGATAGAAATTTCTACCTTTGGCTTTAAAATTCATCATAATTTTATTTCGAAAGACGTCCACTGCTGGACAAAAGCGTCCTGAAAAAGATCTCCACATAGATCCCTCCTGCGCTGCTCACGACTCTTATCAAATCATCGCTATGCATTTAAGAACCTTTTTACCCCAATGGCCATCGGTTCTACGAGCAAGGTACCCCGCCTACTGCCACTTAAGTTTAGCAATTCTTCAGCCTATGTCGGTGACTTTTATTCTTAATTTCAGTTAGTAAAGTTTGTAGTGCAAATTAAATAAGCATAGCATTTAATAATTGGTATTCTATCTATTCACAGATTGTTGTCTAAACATCACAACTATCATAAGCAATAACCACGTCATTTGTACCCAAACCAAAAGCTACACCACCTTACATAATAGAATAAACTAAATACCTATATTTCTTACACATCTATCTTTCCCATAGGAAAGCTATAGTACAAAAAAATAACAAATCTGAGCTTAATATTTTATTTGTAATAAACAAAACGGTTCGAAGACGACGGTAAATGCATTTTTATACCTAGGTTATGTTAAATGTAATGTAGTTTTTTTTTTGTTTGTAAGGTGTCAAAATCGAGAGTGTTCTTAGCTATGATTCAAGAAAATATCTTCAGCCATTTGAAGATTAACAGCTGTTTTCTAGTGGGTAAAAAGATCAAGTAACGGTTTTGTGGCGGGGGTTTTTAAATTTCGTGTTATCCTGATCGTTTAGTGTACTTAATGTTAACTTTGACCTGTAAAACTTGCGGCTAGGCATTTTTAATCGATTAAAATACACTTTAGTTTTAAAACTTGCTGCATGCGTGAGCGCCGCTTGACACGCACTGACATTCTTGGACTTACTAAAATAGAGCGGGGACATTTTGCCCAATTTGACAACTTCAAAAACCTAGCAAGGCGCAATTACAAAATAAAAACATAGTAAGAGACAGACACTTGCTATGTTTTCATTTTGTCAATGCACCTTGCTAGGTTTTAAATTTGCTGTTCAGGTAGAATTTTGAAACGAACCTGTACTTACTAGGTTTTCTCAATTTAGTATTTTGGAATTTAACGTCATTTTTAGAGATTTTACTAAAGCAGACTATGGGGGAACGTCTAGTAAGTCGAAAAATGCAAAGACCCGTTTTTTTTTAAAAATGTCCCTTACTAGGTTTTGACTTTGGGCAGCCGCAGCTGTCACTGTGTTTCTGTCATCTATATTTAGCCGTGCTTTTGTTTTTTGATAACGATCTTATTATGTGACACAGGAAATTGCCGAAAAGCAATTAAAGGTGCTATTGTGAAACAAGCTTTAATTGAATGTTTCAATCCAATTGATTGATACCGATTGGTTGGATTTAATAATGGCGTTGCGTTGGTTTGATTGAGTTTTTTTGGTGAAGTTGAGTATTGTTTGAGTATGTGGTACATTTAAATTATTTTCTTTACAGTATATTATCAACCTGTTTCTAAAATGTATACGTTTCAAAATATTTATACACCGCGAAATTTAATTGGTTGTTTTCATGGGGTTCCTCAATAAGCAGCTCGACTTCTCCTATTCTAAGTTTTTAATAAAGGAAAACCCTTCAGAAATATTCAGTAAGATCGACAAAGACACTTTGATTTTTTAGAAAAATCTAAAGATTTTTTTTGGGTTTAATAAAAATAAGTAAGTAAAAACATTTCATTTCACACAGAAGAAACAGTAACAAAATACAACACAGGTAAATAGAGTGCGCAAAAGCGGCTTTATCGCTTGTAGTAAATACTTGACTTGTTGTAAATAATACTTTGACTCTCGGTATTTTACATAGTTTGATTATTTCAATCCATCAATTTTAATATAAGCAAAGACACGTTTTTTTCCGTATATATTAATTTTGTAACATGAGATCTTACATCATGGGGGTAGCACAAAATTGAAACTTACATTTAGATTGTTTTTCTCTTGCCGTTCCCACTTACCCCAACAAACAATATCCCGCAGCATAAGCACTACTTCTGTTTCACCCCTAGGGGAAGCATGATAGATGGCAACACTACGATAATATTTGGCTTGTTCACTTTACTCAGCTGTTCCTTTGTTTGCTAAATGTTATTTGAATTCGCTAGTTAGTGTAATAGAATAATGGGGTAAATTAGCTGTTTATTATCTCTATGAGGCCAATTTGATGAAGTAATATTTCTTGATACATTAGAACACAACAATTTTAAAACTAAGATAGAGATAGTTTTACTTAACTATAAATCTTGACAATAATAATATTGTTTTTTATTATTATACTAGCTTCCCGCCGCAGCTCTGCTAGTTTTTCCCGTGGGAATGAGGATTTTTTCCCCGGTAAAAGCCTATATTCTTCCGCAAGGTCTATTCTACTACGTTGTATTTTGACTTTTCCGTGCAGTTTCCTGTAGGGATGTGTGTGATATTTTCCCGCACAAAAAACTATCTAAGATGTTGACCAGAGATAAGGTAGCACTATGCAAAATTTTATTCCTAATCGGTTAAACAGTTTCGGAGATTAGCCCTTACAGACAGACAAACAGAGAAACAAAAACATTGAAAAAATCTGGATAATTTATCTTCTATAATAATATCACTTCTTACATCCCCCTAATCGGTTTTTAGCAAATTTTTTTTGTATGTACAGATTTTCGACTTCTACAGTTTTATAAGTATAGATAGATAATAAGTGGGAATGAGTAGCCATGGCAAAAGCTTGAGACGGTTCAATAATTCTGACACTAGGGTTTGTGAAGTAGGTTACTTTGGTGCTCACACAATAAGCAAGAAAGAACGCACCTACTAGAAATCAAAACATAGGATTGTGTACGTTTGTACTATTTTAGAGAAGGTTCGAGCTTTTCGATGGGAACATTATTAGGAGCTGTTTTGACAACGAACGACGTTTTATTCATATGGGAAAAAAAGAAAGACATCAATGGATGTTTCAATATCATAAACATTTCATAATAATATAACTTAAAAAAAAACATATAATAAATTGCTGTTGTTTAAAATGGTGAAATATATAACAAAAGATGTCTCTCAGTACTAACATGTAAAGTAGTCACATAACTAATAAGTTTATTTGTTGAAATTTAATCTTCCCTGAATACTGTATAGCTTGTAACATGTTGCATTATTCATGTAGTTAAATCTCAGGTACAAGATATTAGCATTTAAGTCGATCCGTCACGAAGCGAAGGCAGCAATTTGATGACATTTGGGGCCGATTCTAGAATCTAGTAAATTTATAAATCAATGTCTGGATAGTATTGTCTTTAAAATTTGGGTGTTACGACAATAAATTACAATAAGGATTGATTCAAAGATTGCATTTTTTGTTTTTTTAGTAGTTACCATATTTAACTGAAATATCAAAGTAAAATAACAGTAATATCAAAAACATAAAAATTATAATCATCACAGTTTTCACGATAATCGTAGAGACACAACTTAACTTGTAGAATTTTTAAACATTGCATAAGAACTGGTGTTGTGTCGCCATTATTATTCCGAGGCAAACAGAAGCTAATTAAAAAAAATCCACGACTGAACATTTTTGGCTATCATTCCTGCAGTCTGGATATACTGTTGTCTTCAGAAAAGGTACCATTAAAAGCGCGAGGATAGAAATAAGAGCAGGTTTTCTCATATTGTCTGTCTCCTGTAATTTATAAAATGGCACCCAGATTATAATATAATTACCAGTATATTACAACAGATACAGTCTGTATATCAAAGTAATCTATATATAATCGAAGTGAAAAACGTTAAGCTGGAACAGGGACTCGAACCCGAATCTTTTTGTCTGTCTGGGCCTTACAAACTCACTGCCAGTTGCGCCACCGAGTCACAGTATGCGTGAACTCTAAGCACCTAGTACTTATTAATTTTCACAAGACGAACACAACAGTTATCAATCTTAAAATAAGTAACTTAATCTATTTGATAACAGGTTTTGTTCCATATTGTTAGACCAATAAAAAGAAAAAGTTAGTTATTATTAGGTTAGTCACATTGGCTACAAAAAATAAGTACGTAAAGACGTAAAATAATAAAACTATAACTATAACTACCGTTGTTAGTTCTCATGCATTCACTGTGGACTTTTTTATTGTTTTAATCTATTTATATACTACAACATATACCTATGTACTTAATATATAAATAGTTGTATTGCATTGCATATTTTATTATTTTATACCATTTTACGTAATCTGTAATAAATCTGAATTAAGTATACTTTTTTTAGTTAAATCTGAATTAATAATAATAATAAAAAAAAATATGATATGTTATAACAGTTATTATTATTTTTTATAGTTTTTTTTTGACAAAATGTCTAGAATCGTACTCAAAGTTCCAATGGGAACAAAACCCCTAATTTCGTGTTGGTTAATAAGAGCAACGGTAGAGACCCACAGGGTGAGAGCTTTGTTGTGGTAATTCAATTTTGTTACGTTACATAATATTGATGTCGACGTATATTTAAAAATAAAATCTTCTATTTGGAGAGGTTTATTGGAGATATTTGTCTAACAGAAAACGTCGTTCGGCTGAAGTGATGACCATAAATTAATACATTAAAGCTGTTACACCCGCGGCTCGTCTAGCTCTTGGACGGCCTGCGGTGTAACTACGTTTAGGGTTGTAAAGCCGACACTCGCACCGAGTTTAGTTTAGTTTAGTTTAAGTAAGAAGTAAAAGGCTTTAGAACTTTCACTAGTAATATAGTAGTATAATATCGAATGGAAACACAAACACAAGGATTGATAAGAAAAGCACAGAAGTTACGTTGACAAAAGTTGATGATGGAATGAATAGTAAAAAATGGATGAATGACGGATGATTTTGAATGAATTCCAAAATTAAATATATTTGAATTTAGATGAGAAATGTAAATGAGGTGAGAAATGAAGTAGAAAAACGTGGCAACGAGGTAGCACGCAGTGCACCTCGTTACAGTACCGGGGGGGGCCGGGTAAAAAAAAGGCTAAAAAAGGCTTTTTTTTTATACAAAACTTATGCTAAATGATACTTAAACTAAACTAAACTAAGTATGGACTGTGAGTGATAATTTTGTAGGTGTGGATGTAAACTACAATGGGAATGTACACTAAGTCAGTTCATACATATATCCTTCTATTCTTTCATGCATCAACTTTCAATGTCTCGATCCACAATAGGAAAACAAAACCCTTTCATAATGAGGAAACTTATATAAATGTATAAGTATTCCTCTATGAACTGAACTTAGAATAGTGAAGGCTTATTTTACTAGTCACTACCCGCTAGTGTGAAAGATGAAAGAATTTATATGTACAATTGGTGCCGATGTGCATTGCAAATGCGAGGCAAAAGTAGAAAAGAGAAGTGATAAAGGCCTATTTATTGTGTTATCAACCGCACAGATGAGATAATAATATGAGAACTACATACTACATGTTAAGTATATGATATAGGCTTATTTTACGTGTTATCGACCGCACGAAATAAAATAGAGAGAAATTGAGGGGCAAATATTTATTTGGTTTAGAAAAAAATAAAATTACAATTCAATACTTAATACTAAATGATTTCAAAAAAAGAATGAGGTGCGTATAAAATAACATTAATAAAAAAAGGAAACTTTCCATCTACCAACAATTCCAAATTTTTTCAACAGTTATAAAAGTGTTACCTAACTTTTGTTTATGAAGCGAGTTGGCGGGGTTTTAGATCTTTGACATGCCAACGACCTAATGGTTTATGGTTCATGTCAATAAGATCATAGATGAGAGGTGATATTTTATTCGAAATAATACATTTAATAAATTTAGGTGCCAACTTCGCACAGAAATGTTTTTCAGACGAACTGATAGGGTAATTACGTTTCCAAACAATGTCACCTTCGTTAAAATCGAAAGATTGACGATGTCTGTTGTAATTTGCAGAATTGCTTTGATGAGCAATAAACAGACGAGTTTGAACTGTAGAAAATATAGGAAGGAGTTTACCCATATTTTCTGCGTAAGTGTCGCGGGGACTTAAGATAAGATCCTCAGAGGAATCTTGGTCGGAGAAGATGGAACCACAGGTTGCAAGTTCTCGACCAAAAACTAGAAATGCAGGTGTAAATTTTGTTGTTTCGTTGACTGATGTGTTAATTGCAAATTGAATTTGGTTCAGAAATCTATCCCATGAACGATGATCGTCATCGACAAAAGATGCGATTGCGGAGATAATAGTTTTGTTGTAACGTTCGACTGGATTAACTTGAGGGCAGTAGCGTGGTGTATAATGTATATGAGGAATTTTGTATGAACGGAATAAGTCAGTCAACTCGGTACTAATCATTTGTGGACCGTTATCAAGAATAATGGTTTCTGGGATTCCATAAACCATAAATACAAGATTTTCGAGGATATTTCTAATAGCGAGAGAAGTAGCTTGTCTAATAGGGAAAATTAAACAGTATTTCGAAAAACAACAAGTTACTACGAGAATAAATCTATTGAGTTTATGAGTTATAGGTAGTGGGCCAATTAAGTCCATGGAAATAGTTTGGAAAGGGCGAGAACATTGTTTTGGTTTACCCATAAAACCAACAGTTTTCTGGTTATTAGATTTATGCGCTAAGCAGATATCACATTTAGAGATAAAGACTGCTACGTCTTTATACATACCTGGCCAAAAATAGTTTAATTTAATGCGATGGTAAGTTTTGAAAATACCGAAGTGAGCTGCTGTAGGAAGGCAGTGATTTTCAGAAATTATGTCTTCACGATATTCAGAGGGAATTACAAGCTTCCAACTATATTCAGAATTATATTGAAAAGTGGAACGTGAATAACGGAAAAGATAGTTATTTTTAATAACATAGTCGGGAGTAGATTTGGGGTTATTCTTACATTTAAGGAATAAGGTATTATACCAAACATCTTGTGAGTCCGAGAAAGAACGTGAAATAGTATTAATACTTTTGATCCGAGATAATTGATCGGGGACAACATGTTCGCTACCTTTCTTGTGTTTAATTTCGAAATTGAACATTGAAAGACGAATACACCAACGAGCTAGCCTACCAGTAGGGTTGTCTAGTCGTAAAAACCATTGTAAGGCTGAGTGGTCTGTGTATATAATAAATTTCTGTCCATTGTCCAAATAACTACGCCAATGTTCGAGAGCAGTAATAACACTAAGAAGTTCGCGTTCAGTAATAGAATAATTTCGTTGGGAAGTAGAGAGGGATTTGCTCATGTAAGCAATCGGTTTTTCGACACCGTCGAATTCTTGTGTAAGCATTGCACCGATTCCGTAAGCAGAAGCGTCGCAATGTACTGCAAATGGTTTAGAGAAGTCAGGGCATGACAAAATAGGGGTACTTACTAAGGCTTTTTTAATGTCGTTAAAAGCTTGATCTGCCTCAGATGACCATTTAAACGGGGGAGCTTTTTTGCTGGTAGAAGTAAGTTTGGTAAGTGGGGCTGCTAAAGTACTTAAGTTAGGAACAAAACGTCTATACCAACTGGCGGTACCGAGAAATCTTTTAACGTCTTTGGCTGTCTTAGGAGTTTGGATATTAAGAATAGCCTGAACTTTGGTAGGATCTGTTTGGAGACCGTCTTTGTTGATAATATAACCAAGATATTTGAGTTCCTCACGGAAGAAAGAACATTTAGGGTAATTTATTGTGATGTTAGCTTGAGATAGCTTAGAATGTAGTTTGTTAAGAAGTTCGACATGTCGTTCGAATGTGTCTGTAGCAATAACTATGTCGTCTAAGTAGCAAAATACGGAGTTGTCGCACATTAAGTCAGAAAGTAAAGTGTCCAAAAATCTCTGTTGTGTAGCAGGGGCATTAGTTAGACCGAAGGGCATTACCTTGAATTGGTACATACCACGACCTGGTACATGAAAAGCCGTTTTGGGGCGATCCTCAACTCGTAGCGGGATTTCCCAAAAAGCTTTGGCAATGTCAATAGAAGAAAGATATTTACTATCCTTCAAGTTATCTAGAATGTCAGAGATAAAGGGTAGTTTATATGCGTCTTTTAAGGTGATATCGTTTAATTTTCGACTATCTACGCAAAAACGCCAAGTACCATCTTTTTTAGGGGTGATGATTACGGGACTAAGCCAGGGGCTTTCACAAGGTTCAATAACATCTAGTTTCAGCATGTCATCGACCTCCTGTTTAAGGGCTTTCTGTTTCTCTGGTGATAAACGGTAGCACCGTTGCCTAATGGGAGGATGTTCACCAGTGTCTATATGATGTTCTGCTAGGTGAGTTTTACCAAGAGGTTGTGTTTCGGTAGAAATTCTTTTGAATTTCTCAATGATTAAATCAGCTATACTACGCTGGGACTCTGATAAAGAAAGATAAGGGAAAATATGTGAACTGGGGGTATTAACTAGAAAAGTTGTATTACTGCGAAGTTTATGGGAATTAATATTATTTAGGATGTTTGGAGCCAACTTAAAGGTTTTCCAGAAGTCAATTCCTAAGATTAAGGGTTCAGTCACACTAGGCATGACGTGCGCAGTGATGATTGAAAAGGTATTTCTAAAGACAACAGGGAGGGAGATTGTACCAATAGAATTAATTTTTTGGCCGTTAGCGACGGTTCCAAATATTTTCAGGGAGTTTTGTAGGGATAAGCCATGTTGTAGTAATATTTCGTGGGAATTGTTTCCTAAAATGGTTATAGCGCTTCCACTATCAAGTAAACCATTTAATGTCAATTCATTGACCTTAATGTGAATATAAGGACGTTCAAAGTCAGAAATATTCTTAAATAGGAGTGTATGCACATTATATGTGTTAGAAAAAAAATTAATATAATTTAGCCAATTATTCCAATCGTTTTTATCGAATTCGGGTGGTTTGTGGATACACTCCCTAATTAGTTTTTTTTGGAGATCGATTTTTGACAATCTGGACAGTTGGTAAAGATAAAATCTTTTTTACCGCAACGATAACAAACTCTTTGGGTACTTGTGCAGTTAGCAAGGAGATGTGAGTTTGTTCTACAACGAGGGCAATCGAAAGTTGTTAAAACTTCGCTGGACCTTTTAACGGAGTAAACGTTAGTAAAAGGAAATTTAGGTATATGAGGAGGAGGAGGGGTAAGGGAGTTTTGCTTATAAGAAGAGGAAGGTTTATCCGGAGGAATAGGGGAATGAGAATAGAATAAAGAGTGATTATTGACTTGCAAAAGTTTTTCAGAAAATTTGCATGATTCGAAAAGCGAGGCTATCGAGTTGAGGTCGTTATGGGTAATACGTAAACTGAATTGTGGTAACAAATTACGGAGAAGTATGTCTATTTTCTCCTTTTCGGATATTGGTTCGTGTAATTTTGAGAATAGAGTTTCCATTTGAGAAAAATATATAATTATGCGTTCATTTGGTAGCTGTTTTCTACGGTCAATTTGTTTTTTAAGTGTGTAGTCATAGTCATGTATTTCGAAGTCTTTCAGGAGGGAAACTTTAAAAGAACTCCAGTCCTTAATTGTGTCTTTATGGACTCGAAACCAGTCTAGAGCTACGCCTGACAAAATATCGTAAACATGATTATAAAGTGATTTATCAGAGATGTTGCGGGCAGAGGCGAATTCCTCAAGGTTCTGGATGAATTCTTTGGGACAACCGTCACCTTTAAAGGTAAAACGTTTGAAATCTGATGTTTTACCATCCGATAAAGATAATAGCTTTTCAGTGAGGGTTTCAAAATAATTAGTAGCGGGAAGGGTTTGTACAGACTCAGCCGAGTGGTACGTAGTCGTAGGTAGAGATGCGGGGTTTATAAGGGCGAGATATTGGGATTCGTATAGAGTGAGTTTATTAAAAAGGGAATTATAAGTCGAAAGCTGGTCGGTAGTTAACGAGTCGCTGGATAAATCGATGAGGTTTAGGCGATTTCTAATATGGAATAGGTAGGTAGGAATTTTATTCCTACGTTGGGGAAAAGAATTTAGGCACGCTTCTAAAAGGGCGAGGCACCTAGATATGTCGGTACTGTCTGTCTCGAAATTATTTGGGCTAACATTTACTACAGTCGTGTTTGATTGAATTGCGGAAATGAGCATTTCCCGCAATTCTTCCGCAGTTTGGGTTATTATATGGGATATATTTCTGATTTTTAGTTCATATAGAACCTCTGGTTTGTTTAACTCAGAAGGTTCCATATTGAGCTACCTAAAGAGAATTTTATTAAGAAAAAAGAATTTGTGTCTATGATTGTGGTGTGTCAGTGTAGTTAGTCAGATTTGATAGATGTTACTAATTAATGTAAATAACTATATAATAAATAATGTCGTATTTTGAAATATTTGGAAATATTTCAATGTGAACAAAGGTGAGTAATACTGTAGGATATGATGTTGTATGGTAAAAAATATGTGAATAAAATAAGTCGCTGTAGTCGGCCTCTAGAGCCTAGCGTCTTATGTGTATGTATTTCCGCCGTTACAAGGGTATTAGTTCCAGTCACATTTGTGACCAACCCAAGTAACGTGGAGGTCTTTTTGTCTGATTAATGAGAGTAATATGCTTGTATAGTATATATAATGTTTGTTACAGGTGAAATATTATACAAATAAAATATGGACTACGATAATATATGAATGACAGGGAATGAAAATGGAGACTTCACACAAATAGAAACACAAATAAAACACACAAAGAAAAGAAGACCCTAGAAGAAAATCCTACCTAACTATAATATTGTGTTTTAAATAAATTTTATTGCTTATATAACGTTAGTTAAATGGTGTTTTCTTCTGGAATAGGTGGGGTTTATAGTTTTAGGGGGGGGGAAATGCTTGATTTGGCGAAGCTCGAGGTGTCACGCCCGCGGCACGCCTTGCCCTGGACTTTGGGGCTTGTAGGGGCAACAGCAACCGCCGCAACCGGGGTGTCGTCTGAAGCTTGTAGGGGCAACAGCAACCGCCGCAACCAGGCTGTCGTCACCGCAGACCTGTAGAGGGGCTCTTGAGGGGCTCTTGAGGGACAAGGGCAGCAACTACCATGGGGAGAATAGCGTTTCCGCCCGGTTTTTTCAGGAAGTTTTACCTGAAACTTATTAAATGCGGATTCGGGAACCACGAAGGGGCGCCAGTGTTACACCCGCGGCTCGTCTAGCTCTTGGACGGCCTGCGGTGTAACTACGTTTAGGGTTGTAAAGCCGACACTCGCACCGAGTTTAGTTTAGTTTAGTTTAAGTAAGAAGTAAAAGGCTTTAGAACTTTCACTAGTAATATAGTAGTATAATATCGAATGGAAACACAAACACAAGGATTGATAAGAAAAGCACAGAAGTTACGTTGACAAAAGTTGATGATGGAATGAATAGTAAAAAATGGATGAATGACGGATGATTTTGAATGAATTCCAAAATTAAATATATTTGAATTTAGATGAGAAATGTAAATGAGGTGAGAAATGAAGTAGAAAAACGTGGCAACGAGGTAGCACGCAGTGCACCTCGTTACAAAGCGAATATCTGCTTCATAGATAATTAAGCTTTATTGAATTTGTACAAAATAAAGGTTTGAGGCTTAGAGAAAATTTTCGCGCTTATTATAAATTTATTTTGCTAGAAATTATTATACCTCGAAATAATTTTACCTAAAAAAAACAGAGCCCATCTCTATACCTCTAGGATTCTATCACAAAACGTGTATACTTACTTCAATGTCATTATTACAACCGTTCTCGTGCCCACGCTGTATTTTCGCATGTATAATACAGTAGATAATATGTTAATCTGTTCAACCTTATGTTTATGTAAATCGCAATTGGTTATTTCGCTGCTCGGATCACTATCTCCGGTGATTTTCTCGACACATCCGTCAAAGTTAATCTCGTGACTGACGTTTAAAACGCTTCATTCACAGGTTGTTGCTTACTTTGATTTAGTTCATAATAATATACTTATATAAATAGTAATAGGATGAATGGATGGATTTCAAGAAAAACGACTGGGAAAAACCTATTAAATCAATCTCAAAAAAAACTAATATAATAATAATTTTACTTTCAGGAAAAATTTGTAACAGGAATTGTGATCGTTATTTTTCTAGTAAGTTATTAGTCAATATTGTTTTGACGAAGTAAAAACTAAAACATGATTACATATCTTATCATACGCATATTAATAATGATTGATTGGTAATAGAATATCGTAAAAATAATACAAATTGTGTCTAGATGGAATTCTGCCTTAATAAAAAAAAGTATTTAGGTACATGTTTTGGCTCAGTGAACGAACAGTATTTTTTTTTAATAAACGGGCCTAATGTTCCTAATTTTTAAGTATTTAATTACAGAAGAGATGAGAATGTAGGACTATTTATTTGATGTACATTTCTTTTTTTTTCAATTTTCATCATCAATATCGCTAAATGCTACGATAAGATTTTCAAATCACCAGTATAATGCATTTTATTGATCTCAACAGCAATCTCGATTAAATTATTCATCAAGATGGTGAAGGTTCACAATCACAATGCATCTGTCACAGTTAGATAAGAAAATCAAGGATTTCATGAAATCCCTAGGTACCTATATCACAAAAACACAAGATGACAAATTTTCTTAAACATTACTCACGTCCTTTTTCTGAAAAATGTTTAGTAAATATTTACATTTTTTAGTAAAATAACGAAAATGTAGACATGGGACAGATTTAAGCTATGCGCCAAACTTCTTGTATAATATATTTTTTTATCAAAGTATGATATTATGTATTTACAAACTATCCCACCATTTTAATATATCGGTTAAAAATAATCACAATCAAAATACTTATTAAAAGACAGGAATGTACAAAAAAAAAGTAAAAATAATTTTATATCCCCTAGGCAATTAAAATGTTTAGGAACTGAATATTTTTATTACATTACACAAATAAATAACGAGAAAAGAAAAATCCACAGGAGACTAAGCATCTAGTGCCCATTAACTCGTCATTTCACTAGACTCAGTTTAATAGTAAATTAAAGTTATGTGCATTGCACAAGAAAATCGACATCTTAAAGTAGACAAACTATTAAAAATTGTTTAAATTACTTTAAATATTAATGATTGATGAAAAAAATTCATCAGAATTTGCACGCCGATATGTTCGGCAGAGTACAATGCTACTAGAATGTATTACTATTGTAAGACCTTTAAATACTTGTATTCTTGCAAATAAAAAATTCTTTATCTTTATCTTTCGTGATTTCGTGTAATCCGCAGTCATTTAAAGAGATCTCTGTATTTTTAATTTTCCTGCAACATATCCATCAGTGATTTCTCTCGCCGCCAACGCCACCTGTATAAACACGTCCCAAGGCGGGAATGACATTAATAAAATCTACATTATTATCTCAATTAATATCTCGAGATTTATGTGTCCCCTTTAAACTTTTAATGTGGCAATTAATCAGTCAGCGTGTAAAAACAACTTTTATGGCGTTTGATTATAGAACAGTCGAATGTCATGGGGTTATTTAGTTGGTAATAAAAATATGTCTCTCTTGACATGGAATTTAAGCAGTGTAATAATAAAAAATAAACACATAGCTTATTTTTACGAAATTTATTTTTGCTTTTTATGTCAAATACTTAGATTTCTAACTGTTAATTTAAAACTTATTTCTTAAGTAAGTATTATAAAAAAAACTTAAATGACCTGCTAAGTTACTATAACGCATTTTATTCACATTCTGCTAGAATCGATCCCAACATGTATAGGTTAGATTAAGTGCCGCGATTTTAATGTGTTTTAACTGCGCGGCTAATTGAATAACGCAGTGCGCGGTCACGTTCCGATTTCCATACATATTAGAATTGTTTTATTTTTAATCGCTTTCAAACATACGTTCTACATATTAACGCATAGACATGAGAAAAATATTTAGTACAGGCGATTTATTTTATTGAAGAACTAGCTTTCCGCCGCGGCTCCGCCCGCGTTAACACTTTTTCCCGTGGGAATGAGGCATTTTCCCGCGGTAAAAGGTAGCTACTCAGGGTGAAAGAAACATTCTAACGATAAAAGAATTTTTGAAATCGGTTCAGTAGTTTTTGAGTTTATTCATTACAAACATACACACAAAAATACAAATCTTTCCTCTTTATAATATTAGTATGATAATTCGAAGGTTTGATATTTCTGGAAAGTTACAAGTATAGCGATATGAAAAATACCAGGGAAGCTTTGAGCACCCCTGAAGTTTGTTTTCCGGTTTCCTGCTAACGCTTCATTGGTTCAGGTAGTGTCTAGTAGATGGCGCTACGAGTCATATCATTATTATAAAGCTTCCAAAGTTCCGGCGAACAACAGCGTAAAGTATATTATATTAAAACGTAACGTATTATAGTAAAATAACGTATTATATTTATTTATTATTCATGAACTACTTGTTACGTTTGGCAATTTGGCATACTCTTAATTGTTCGTTTAATTAAATGCCATGTTTACTGCACTTATTGGATAAAATGTATGTCAAAGCCGTGTCAATTATTATCTTGATTGCCGATTTATTGTATCATTGATTTATTACACTGATATTGTTGTGAGTAAATATTAATCAATTTATATAAATCACTTCATACTCGTATCGTTGCTAAAATATCTTAACCCATTTAAAGATTTTTTTTATATTCTAGAGTCAGATAAACATCGTAAGTACTCGTAAATGTTTCCCTTTCCAATATAGTTATTTATTTAATATCCATTCATGTTGATTAACTGTTAATAAAACACAGTTACCATACTAATATGGCGATAAAACAAAATAGAATTTCATCAAAATAAATTATTAATAAATCTGCAAAATAAATTATTTAAGCACGCCTATTTTATTTTATTTTTACGAGTAAACGTTTTTTATCAGTCAAACTTAAAAACATTAAAAGTCCTAATTTATTTTTGCTCTCGTTTTTATGAGCTAATATTATCCTAAATAAATGTGTAAATGTGTGTGTGTTATGTGTAAATCACAAGTCAAAGTGGAATTAGATTAATATTTCGATTTTCGCTTGCGAGCATTTACCTCAATTTTTTTAATAGTTATCCTTCTCATCTAACAAACAATGTCATCCTCCTGCCATCCATCCTTAGGGTTGCTAGTAGAAATTGCTACCCAGCAATAAGGCCGCCTACATGTACACTTTCGTTCTTTTTTTGTAAATTTACTGATCGTATTGTTTTTAGTGTGCAATAAAGTATATTCTATTCTATTCATCCTCTCTATTATTTCTTCAAGTCCGGTGAAGCTTGATTGGTCGTACCTTTTCGACACAAGCATAGGTTAATTAAAAAAAATAATAATATTATTTCTTCAATTTAATGTAACAATGAACTTTGGAATAAAGGTATTTAAGTAGGATGTTGAACAACCGAATCCAGCCCTATAAAATCCATCGTGATCTTTGTCAACCACCTGTCTGCTGGCTTTTCGTGCAACCAATTATGCTTTTGACAGTTGAGTTTTGAACATGACGTGGGCCTAATCAAAATAGCATTTATTAAAAAAAAACTTGACATTAACAAAGCTGACAGCTCACGGCAGTGTTATTAATGACGCTCAACGTTGGCTTTTTTCTGCTTTTCAATGAAATAATTTTATTTTGTTAGTCTTTTTTCTGTATAGTGGGTGGTTTGGATCGCGTGACGCGTCTTGTTTTATTACCACGATCTCTGACTGACAGCTCTAATGTATGCTAGAGGTATATTAATCAATCATTCTTGCCTGTTTATTACTCTGTACGAGACGAAAGCACTCCTCTGCCGGATAGCTCGTAATTTATTTACAGTGTCCGTTTGATGTGTTTTATAAGCTTTCTAATGGCTGAGGAAAAAATAATGATTCTCTGAATTTTTCATTTGTTAAATCATTTCAGAAGCAAACAGTTCTGTTAAATATTTTTATGGATCGTAAAGTTTTGTTTCTAGCAGATGTGGACCATTTTTCACAGAAACGACGCCCACAAATCTTTGTAAGATTTTTATGAGAGTTGAGAAAATAAAAACATTGTTTTGATTGGTATGTAGTTATTATATTTGAAATAATTCAATTTAATATTAAACATAGAGATTGTTTTTACACGAAACAATTTGGCTGTACAAGTAGTCACAATTTAAGACCTTACTCGTTTAGAAGCTGCTCCGTCGGTAAGTCTGCTTACATAAATAACTATCCTACATTGCACTATCACTAAATTTGTCAAAGCGGATTTCCGCAGCACATTGTTTAGAGTCTATTAATATCACAGAAGAAAATTGGACATTACAATATTAAATTACATCAGTCCAATCAGTCCAGAATGCACTACACAAGTTTATTGGTGAACAGCGGCGGCGCCGAGTCTTTGTCCGTACATGGCGTAAGGTGAATAGAAAGGACCTAATGCAGGATTGAAGGCGCCATAAGGCGAGCCCCCTAGGGCGGCAGGGAGATTGGCCTTGGAGTAAGGATGGTACCGACTTGCTGACAAGGGACTCAAAGGTGCCGTCGGATAAGCACTGCGCAATCCCGCCGTTGTGAACAATGGGTTCATTGAGTGAAACAGGGATGCTTGCGTTGAAGCCGCTGACGATGTAATTGCTCCGTCGGCCGTATGACTTCTCAAATGTTGCAAAAGCTCCTCAGAATTTCCAAATCTCTTTCCGCAGTAGGACTCTCCAACAATCCAATTGCATACGTAGGGGCGACTTAGTTGGGGGTATGGCAGACCCCCAGCGGCGGCACCTTGCTGTGAGAGTGCCATTGCCATCGCTAGATTGTATTTTTGATGTTCACACTGAGTGCAACCCGCCGGGCAAGATCCATTGCTCATTAGTAAATGGTGGTTGTTGACTGAGAATTGGCATCCGGTACAGTAAGGGTCTTTGCAAACTGGCACGAGCGTTTCTCCGCCAGCGGGTGTTTTAACTCTCGCGTATCCGAGGTAGGGATTAGGCGAAGAGCCGGGGAAAGCTGCAGCTGCGGCTAACATGGCGGCATGGTGTGCACTGAACGGTGCACCAGCATAAGGTGGTCTGAAGGCAGGATTGGCATGTTGCTCCATTCCAGGCGGACAACATAATCCAGTCAGTGGGTTAAATCCGGGCAGACCAGGCAAGTTTTTGAAAGCGCCGAGATGGTCCTTCCCGTGTCCTAAAACTTCCAAACCGGAACGGATAATAGGGCTAGTTCCAGACGACCCAGCTGGGGAAGATTTTTGTTCATTTGGGCTGCTTTTTCCATTTTCCGTTGAAGGTGGCGTAGATTTCCGACCGGGTGTGCTTTTTCCAGATTTTTTCTCATCGGAGCTATCTGAACTGGATTTCGAAGATGGGCGGGTTTCTTCGGGTCTCTTTGAAACAACGTTTGCTTCATAAGGCTTGAAAGCAAGATGTTTGCTTTCCGGTGAAGAACGAGGTTTATCATGTTTTACGTTAATAGGCGATGAAGATGAACGACTAATATCACTGTTAACACTGTTCACTGGTTTCTTCTTGTCAAGCGGAGGCAGCAGGGGTTTTGCCGGTGAGGTGTCTGCGCCAATCTGGCTACAGGTTTGCGCTAAAAGCGCTAAGGGACTTTTCTTCGCATCCAACTGTAACAAAAGAAACCAACATAAGTTTCATATAAAAAAACAAAAAAAAACATTATGTAAAATAAAATATTTTTTTGATAAATAAACAAAGTAATTAAATTATACTTACAGAGGAAGGAAGCGGTGATAAATAATCAGGCTGGAGATATTGGTTAGGATTGGTAGTCATCATTCCTCCGTCTTCAAGCACCACCATTTGGAGAAAACTTTTTCGGTCACTTGTAAACTTCACACAGCGCAGTCACGAAACACTCTGTCAACAGAACTACTCTGTGTCACAGTCGCGGAACACTGAGCTCGAACGCGTGCGTACGTGACGGCGGCCGGGGGAACTGTGAGCGGCCAGACCCCACCAGCGGCTAGCCGGCTACGTCCCCTTCACCCCTCACCAGACAGACAAGGAAAGCGCTATCAAAAGTCTTCGGAAGAGCGAGCGCGTTATACATCTCCGCTGCAGCGTTCGGTTTTAAAAAATAAAGCGGAAACGACACATAGCTGCATTGCGGTAGGGGAAAAAGGAAAGGCGGTATGGACGGCAGCCGGGTGCGGATTGAGACGTGCGATGGTGTTGGTGGCGCGCCACCCATGACGGCTCGCTTTGAGCTCTGCCGCGAGCGTGACTGCGCGTCTACCTGACCAAGCGCCCGTTTCACTACACACCAAAGCACTTTTTGTTTCACGCCACTTTTATTACGCCCCCGACGACGTCGCTTCTTTCTTTTGCTGGCGTCATCGGCACTTTACTGCTGACACATTCGAAACTACTTACACTTTTACGAGCGCTTTTGTTCCAATGCATCGCAGTTCAAAGAGGTAAATTGATACGTTCCACGTGAAGCTCGCTTGCTAGAACCGTTTGATGTGTCAACACGTGTTTTCCAACTTTGTAGTTCGGAACTCGTAAAGCCATCGATAAACAGTGAGGGTTTATTGACAGAGTTAAGTCCATAACGTTAATGTTAATCTGACACTAAAGCCTGTCAAACATGGTCCGGGCCCCTCCGTGGCGATCAAATTAAATATGTCAATTTGGGAACCCATATCAACAGCTGCGAGCGACGGCGGCCCTTTAGAAATATTGCTTATTGTGTCCAAACAAAGATACTAAGTATAACGTATGGGCGGACGAGTGGGGTCGTAAATAACACGGCGGGTTGTAATATATTTGACAGCGCGCGGACACGCGAAACAAAAAACATGTTTATTGCGAGACGGCAGACCCGACAGACTCACTAACATTATAAATGCAAAAGGTTGTTGGTTTGATAGTTAATAACGTCGACATCTTGATTACACTTCTTGATAAAAGCGACATTAATAGCACGGTGTGGGAGATTAAGCGTCTAAAAAAGGATGCAAGATAAGTATTATGAAAGTTATAACGCTTTTAAAATCTATTTCATGACTCTACCTACTGCCCGTAAAATATAATTGTTCGCATTTAGAGTTGGCGATTTGCTAAAACTTTTTAATATTTGAGTCATTTTCAAAATAGATGACCGCTACACAAAAAAGAACACAGCGGAAACAGTCTTTCGTTACACAAGTTACACAAAAGAATTTCTAAAGGTGAGTTCATATTAACGTTTTTAAGTAAGAAAAAGCGTTTTAATAAGTAACAAATTAACTTTATTAAAGAACAATTCTTCATTTTATCTAGGTCAGGTAAACAAATAATGCAAATTAAAAATATATTCTGATATACACTGAAAAAATACTGGTTTTTGCAGTGAAATACAGCTTTATTTTCTGTGTAACGTTACACAAAGGACTATGTTACGCAAAGTAACATTACACAAAGGATTGTGTCACGCAAATGTGTTACACAAAAGAACAATAAAACCTTGCGACATCAACATAACTTCAAAAAAGTTGCAGTAAAATCTTGTTAGATTGGCTTAATTACATTATATTCTGTTACTATTAGCCGAAACACAATATTCAACAAAGATTTTCTATAATAGTATAGTAACTTACCTTTGAAATTCGCGCTATACAAAGGAATATTTTTTGCGACAAAACTCGAGCAGCACACATTTAACTACACCACAGTGAAAAAAAAAAAACATAGCCGCGCTGTCATATGTTAGATTGGTAGACGTATAGTGCGCCACTTCAAAATAAATTAAGAATGCGTTCCAATAAACTAAACTTTCGTGATATTGACGTTACACACTGGAGTAACAAAAAGTGATAGAAAAGGGGACATGTGATTAAATTCGATTATTACCTTTATTTATTTGCTATTCTTATTTGCATATTCTTTTTATAATATTACAGTTAATCAGATTATATACCCAGTACATAATTATAACGATACTCGAACGGTTTAGTCATCAAAGGAATATGAACCTGGAAGAGTATCAGTGAGACATTTGAAATTTGTATGGAAGAGATAAATAGTTTTTTTTTTGTAATATTGTTTTATCTGTTATTGTAATAGATAAAAGCTCCAAAGTCATTGAAACACCTAACTAAAATATTAATAAGGCATCTTCTAATCCCACAAGCTATAAATTCGTCGTTATCAACCTGATATTGAGTGAGGACAAAACATTTTCGGAAAATGTACAACAATTTTGAAAATGACTCATTTAAGTATGTATATTTTATTAGTTGTATGTGCAATGTGCATACGTAATACGTAGTACTTAGTACTTTTATATGTAGAATATTACAATTATTTATTTGTTAAGATAAAATTTTAATAACTAAACCGAATTCTGTGGAAAATATCAAAATTCTTGTGAGTGAGTACCACACAAAAATACATTCTAACATCAAATTAAAAACCAAGATCGGTTTATTTCAACGCATGACCGAACATAATGGGCTTACGAAACACAATTTCCGAACCCAATTAGACGCCAATAACTGAATTTGTTCACGTGTAAACAACCACAATTATTACGACACGACTTATAAAAAAGGCAAAAAGTATAACAGAAAAAAATAATGAAACCCTGGAACCGAAGTCTGATAGAGCTTCATTGTGAACGGCGGATGCGGCGAGATGAAAAGATACCGAAAAGCCAACGCCGACACCAAAGATTAGTCAACGATTACACCAGAACCGATAAACCACTCCTTAGAAGGAAATAGATTATCTTGCTACTTTCGAATATCAAGTTACTTCACTACACTATTTAAAGATTCAAAGTCTATTTTATTTATTGTCTGAATCTAAGGAGGATAGCAGTTTTACATACATACGTTCATTTACATCTTCAGCCACTTCTGGACTAAATAATAGGTGATTGCACTTGTTATTGGCTACAGAGACGACTTTTCCTTGGGTTCTGTGTCAGTTTGTACAATAATGACAAGCAGAGCTGGATAGTTTTATTGCCAGCCCGCTTGCAGGCATATACATAACGCTTTTATAAGGTACAGTAGCCAGTACATGCGGCTGGACATATTCCGTAGCAGTAGGGGTGGATTTTGTTGCGCAAATTTCCAATCGCATGTGCTGGCTTCTGTACCTACAAATTAATTATGGATATATTTTTTAATTACTTTTCTTCGTTTTTGTCATCTACTTTCACCATACTTTTTCGTTTGTCAAATCAAAACTATCTTTTTTTTCAATATTTCAAGGGATTTCTCTATGACCTGATTTTCCTTTTTCATAGTTGTCGGTGCGTCTACATTTTGGAATCTTTTACTCTTTGCTTGTGGCGAGACGGTACCAAATTACTGTTTACAGACGGTGGTAAAAAACTTGACAGACACCACTCTCCGTGTTTGTGAGTCTGACAGCTTTGATGTATTCTGCTATCCATTAGGGGGTCGTTAATGAATTAGTGCTCAATTCTACAGGCCTGAACGTTTGAGTCCGTATTTCTGTTGTGTGCGTTTTAGTTCTTTTGAAATCCTCATGGTTTTTCACAATATCTACAACTAATTCACCTTTAGACAGAAGACCTCTAATATTCTATTCTATTCTATTCTATTTAAAATCAACATTATTGTCAATTTCTATTTCAATAGGTAATGATTCTTTTCATTATTTAGTGTACATTAATAAGTCTTACCTACAGATATTTTACATTTCTTTCTACTTCTTGTTTTTACTGCATACTAGTTTTAACAGCATTATTGACTACGCTGACCCTTATAGCAGCTACGATCCTGTTGGTTTTTGTTCCACAATCGGCCTGTCTGTAAAATTTATTGGTATCGTAAACTTTATCGTCAAGATTAGCCGTATTGTGAATAGACGAATATCTGCTTTGAGCATTATCGGTGCAATAAAATTAGTCGTTGTTCTTACAGCCTGCATTTCTGTAAAGATAATAAACAGCTGGTTTAAATAAGTTGTTTGTTATTGATTCTATAGATTCGTATTTCTGTATTATTATAATGTTTACTACATCTGGTGTTAGAGGCATAGTTTCAAATTTATTACTCTTGTCAGGAGTATGAAAAGCAAATTGTTTTTGTATTCGTCCATTCTGTAATTTTCGCGAAGCAGGTACAAGAAACCAAATGCTCGGGTGTTTCTATTTTTACTTTTGAATATTTTTACAGCAATATTTTGATATTTTTACACTGCTTCGATATAATCAGGATCGAAAAACCAGTAATCTGTATGTAAAATATCAAATATCAGTATGTGAAATATCAAAATCTCAAGGAACATATCTGACTGAAACCCTAAATTAAAACTTTAATGATCCACCCATTTCTTTTTTTTCCCTTCTTTATCCTAATCGGAATCAAAACATTTCATCATGTTAACTTAAGAATAAAGGGTGACGTAGCTATACAACAGAACAAGAAAGCACTAAATGTATGAGGAATCAAAATTAAAATGTGGCCCCAGAAACTTCCCTGTCGACAAGGTTACTCCCTCTCTTTCCACTTAACCAACAACAGCCTGTCAAAAAAAACTGGCACATGTAAAATCCAGGGCGGTGCACTAAAGCGATAAATAAAAAGGTGAGGCAAAATAAATTTCCCTTGAGTTGTATTAGTATTTATGGTTGCAATAAACACGGGCGGGCTTTGTGAGACGCCGCTAGTCGTAAATAATTTCGTTGTGGACCATTCTCCTTGTAACACTTGGAAGGAGAGGCCAGGAGATAATGACAAGAGACAGCGGGAGGCGACAAGCGGGACTGTTCATTGCGGCGACGTACTCGTGCTAAATAAATAATTCTCAACAACTATTCAGAGGTTCGTTCAATTTATTCTTTCAAGAAAGAGAAACAAAAGAAAAGAATTTTTAAATTACCCTGATGAATAAACGATATTCAATTCTATATTTTGAAATTAAATATAAAATCAAAAATATACTTGAATTATCCTAAAGTAAAATTAATCTAATGCTCTTAACTTGTTAACTTAACTTGTTGTTGCTTAATGTCAATACGTTAAGCAACAATATGAGTATCAGCATTGAATTTCTTTCGGTTGCAAAAAATGATTATAATTAGGTATTCCTAATGCAACCGATAATAATCAGATAATAATCTGATTGACTCAATCATGTAATACAAAGATTCAATAGCTTGATGGCAATTGATGAAGTCAGTAACGAAACAGAATCAGGAAAGTTAACATTCGTCGCAAAACGATTTTCAAAAGCGTTAGAATGATTCTAAACGCATATTTAGAGGCCTACTTCCCGTCGGCGGAACTTAAAAGGTGACAAGACAATACTTAATGACTGTTATAATGACTGAGTATTGTAGGACCTGGCTGTCAGTTCACCATTGTCTGCTTTGCTTGTTTTGAAGGGCGGCGCTACTCCCGATCCCTATAATTTACAACCGCCTAAAAAAACTTGGCATATTGTTTTCGTTTCTCCTTTGAAGATGCCGGCGCGTTTTGGGTTTCCCAAGATTGGATTTTTGTTTGTTTACTCATGTTTATCTTAATCTGTAAAGGAAGTAATATAGTTCCATAAAAATATAGGAATTTGGAAATATATTGTAGTGATGATAAGTTCAGTTCTTTTTTTTATTTCATTCAATTAGATCTTGAGTCATAAATTTGATAACATGATAACACTTCTGACTTACAACCGGCTTACAAGCGTGTGTAATAATTTCTCGATGAATAGGTAGGTACGAGTACTAACTGGCAATTCATTTTCATATCATTTTATCATTTGAAGATTCTTTGTTCCACGTGTTTTAAAATTTCTACAATGTTTACAGAAACGAAAAGGAAAGATGAGAGAATCAATAAAATCTACCATAATCCGAGCTAAGATTTCTGTGGTCAAAGTATAAAGAGACAAAATACAATACAATACAAAATTCTTTATTGCACGCAAATAGGAATTGTACAATTATAAAACTTACAAACTAAAGCGTTAGGCAACAGGCGGCCTTATTACTTAGAGCAATTTCTTCCAGGCAACCCAGAGACCTATCATTATTTAGTCTCAAATCAATCTAGACCTTCATATTTGGGAAAGTATCAGAAATTAAATGAGTGCAAACACTGTGTCGTTGGTATTCCTTTTGAAATAATGATTATTACATACATAAATAATTTATAATATTTTTAATAAGTAATACTTGTAACAAGGATTCTTTTGACTTGACTTGACTTTGACGAGTAGAATTGTCAGTTTGGTAATTTGTGGAGCAGACAAGTAAAGTGTCTTCTCTCCACCAACAAATTCAGTAATAATCATAATAATTTACTTTGAAGTGACAACTTGGTAACCACTTTTGAAACAGCTCATGAACCTGATCACAATCAAGTCGACATAAATTGTCAAAAGTTGACACCGTGAGGACCTCACAAAGCGATAAAAATCAAACAAAATCGCTTACGGAATACGTAAATAACCATTATAAATACTCGCTTACAAAGGAACAGTAGCTGTTACGAATAACAAAGCGTGTAATATGTAAACGCCGGAATAAATATACACTTTTACCACATTCTAAGAAGCAACTTGCTTGCTTTGGAATTTTAAACAGCTGTGACCTGTAGCCGTCTAACGTTGCTAACTTTTGTTTAATTAAATTAATCTTATGATATTATTATAAATATTTGAGTTTTATCCTGACCCGAGACAATTTTGGTTATCCTGTGCAATTTTGCTAAAAGGTTTATTTTATTTTATTTGTTTTCTTCTTTTGGTGTATATTTTGTATTGTATTCTGTACTTTACAGCTACAGATTTTTGATATCAGATTTCACCCATAATTGCATCAGGTAATCTGTAATAGTTTTTTACATCATCATGAGAGGTGATTTTTGTATACAAAGATGTTATTGTACTTTTTTGTCTAACAAGTTCAGTTCTTGTCTATTATGTCGTCATAACTAGTTAAGTAAGTTATATACGATAGCACTGAACCATAAAATAATTGTTACGCTTCACCTCATTCTCAAGCCTTGCATGATTTTTTATAGAATTCAATGTACATGCAAATCAGACCATCAAAACGGTTCTTTACAATATTCCTTTCTACTTTCAATGCACCCTTTTTGTCTTGGCGTTATTGTCTCAAAACCCCAAACCTTTAACTCAAAAGTTTATTATTCTGAAACGTATTATATTACGAATGGTACACGCATGAACACTGTATAAATAAATGGTGGGCCACCATAAAGATGGCGATAAACAAAATTTAGTCTGTACCTTCCCCTTTTTTATTGGCAGGGGGCAATTTGAGACGATGTATTCTGCTTCTCTTACCTCATTTACTTTGCTGCTCAATAATACCCCCAAATGCCTCTACGGACCTTATTTTCAAATCAGTAAGGTCGATTTGTCAGTTACATCTATTTTGATAAAGGTAAAGAGTATGGTGGTATTTATGTAATTTATATTCGACTGACGGTTTAGTGCGAGTTTACGAAATTGTTAAAGACAGATAAAAGGGCTATATTTACATTAGGGGTGGGGTGGTTTATGGGGGGTCGACGAGATATGACTGTCAAACTGTCAAATGACAGTTATGACCGTGACTGTAATAAATGGGACTCTAAATTACATGATGCTAGTCGTAATTTACAGTGAATCATTTGATACCCGACGTTATCACAGACTCTTTTGAGTTTGGTTAATAAAACAGTCATAATATTACAGTTCTTTAGATTATACTTTTTAGCTGTTATATTAGGTCCTTACCTTACATATGGAATTGCCGTTCAGTATCAAAAAAGTGAAACAAGTTTTTTTTTAATGAAATTATTATTTAATCAATCGAAGTATGCACCGTTGTTATCGATACGTTTCCGCCATTTTATAGGCAGATCATTGATACCTTTGGAAAAAAAATCCTGGGAGCGAAAAAAGTGGTAATCGGTTGGGGCAAGATCTGCGTTACCCACCATACTCTCCAGATCTTGCCCCAACCGATTACCACTTTTTTCAAAATTTGGATAACTTTTTACAAGGAAAAAAATTCAAATCTGATGAGGCAGTCAAAACCGCCTTCAAACAGTTCATAGACTCTCGCTCCCAGGATTTTTTTTTCAAAGGTATCAATGATCTGCCTATAAAATGGCGGAAGTGTATTGATAACAACGGTGCATACTTCGATTGATTAAATAATAATTTCATTAAAAAAAACTTGTTTCACTTTTTTGATACTGAACGGCAATTTCATATGTAAGGACCTAATATAAGGGCAAGAATCTACTCGTATCTGTCAATTAATTATCAGAAATAATTTAATTTGCATGAACATTATAATAGCCGACTATGCCCTTAATATTTATTTTATAGAGATATCGTTTATTTGCAATGGATTAAAAATATATATTGTTATACATATATTTTTTAGTTAGTTAATTGTCTGATAAAAAAAACATTATAATACAAGTTTTTAATTTCAACATGTCACTGAAGTATCCACGTGTCATATCATTATAATGAAAATTCATATTCTCATTATAAAAAACCAGGAAATATAAAACAAGTAAATAAAATAATTTCTGACCTCAAGACTTGTCAAGAGACAGCAATATAAATTGTTAGCCTTCCTAATTTTAATAAATAGACAACAGACAAGTTAGTTCCTCATTTGTGACCTACATTTGAAAGCCTCTTATCACTAAAGGACGCGCGGAATGATTCTCAGAAATAATTAAAAAAATACTTAGTATTTAATACAGCATGTAATTCAAATACAAAAATAAGAACTTTAATTATAACTTTGCTTTGACAAATGTTATAATACTTACACTTTCTGAAAATTCGTATTACAATATTTAACGCAGATTTCCCCTTTTGTGAAAGATAGAAAAACTTATAAATTTAGGTTTAGTTTAGTAATTAAGGTTTAGTTTAGTTTTGTTTGCTGAGTTAACTTTAAGCAAAATTTTAAGAATTATAAGAAAGTTTGCGTTTTTCTGATATAGAGTTGAAAATACATACATCTTTTAATAATCAATTATTTCTATCAGTATATTATGAAATTAAACAATTATAATTTATATCATGTTTATTCTATTTATACCTGTTACAAAGAGAAATGTCCCAACACAATGATATAAAAAAAGTAAAATTATGGCCACCATAAACAACAGCCTATATCTTTATTGCTCGTATCCTTTATAAGCCGAAGAATTATTGTAGTAATTAAATAATCTTATCTTAATTAAATAAATAACATTTAGTTGGCGTCATGTTTGCTGAGAAATTATAATCGACAAATATTTTCACTCGCCTTGCGACTGTCAACACGCCAAAATTTATAACAGACTTGCCTTGAGTACATATTTAACTGACAAGGACTTTTGTATTTTTTCTTCTTTTCAATCCATTGTCACTCTCGTACAGTATAAAGATCTGCTAAGTTCTGTATAGCTACGCAATGAAAACGGATTTTTATTAAGGAACTACAAACAGTGTTATTATAATGTAAATAACGATATGAAAGATTAAGTCGACAAAATACGAGTGTGATATAAAAGACGCATTGGATTAAGAACATGAAATTCAAAAAAATAAAATCCCCGCCACAAAACCTGATAATCTTCAAATGGCTGAAGATATTTTCTCGGATCATAGCAAAGAACTATCTCGATTGTAACACCATGCAAACAAAAAAACTAGATCAATATATGCGCATCCGTTTAGGAGCTACGATGCCACAGACAGACAGACAGAAACGTGTCAAACTTATAACACCCCTCTCTCTATTTTGTCGGTGGTTAGAAATATTTGTTATAAAAGATACTTATTTTTTACTATTGCATTATGAAATGTAAAATGATAAGCATTTGTTTTCTTGCATAAGAAAAAAAAACATAAATAGGTATTTGCACAATATAAAACAACTAAAGGTAAAAAATATCGCAGAAACTAGCGGAAATCACAAGGACTAATATCGCACCTTCGGTAAAAGATCAAAGTGAAGACGCCGGCGAAGGTAAACTTAAAACTACCTACTTATCAGTTTTACAGCACTGCAGTTAACAATAACTTTTAAGTCGTCGTCAAGTCCAATGGCTTGGTAAATATCATAAAACTGACCAGATACGTTATGATGTTATTTTTTATTACCTATTGAGTTTAAATATTGACTGCGATAAATGTGCCAGTTGTAATTTTATTGATAAAGATGGATTTCACGATTTTTCACAGAAATATGTCATGTACAACAGGTTTCTTTTGGTGTGTGTTTTTCATTATTAAACAACTTTTTTACGATGCAACACACAGGTTTCTTTTGTTGATATGATGAAAAAAATAATAATCAATTTAAGGCAAGAATAAACCTACTATGGGTCACTTTTGGAAGAAGTAAACAATGATTTATAACAGGTTCTAGATTCTAGATTTTGCGCGTCGTACAATAGCGTATTGAAGACTTGGGACTGGAACCGTCTGACACACAATATGTGTTAACTCCTTTAGCTACAACCTTATTCTCTGCCATGAAGTAAAGAGATAAAAGGAAAAATTATCTACTTATTAATTTTCTTTCTTTTCAAAATTTATTTTTTTATTTAATAAATGAAACTAATTTGCACACCTGCACGTAAAAATTAAAGGTTTCCTTTTTACATAATATGAAGGTAAAAAAAATATTTTTTATGTAAGTATTTACATATGTAAATAAGAAGGAAACCTATTATGCTTAGAGTATAAATAGAAAATTTTCTGGGAGCTATTATGTTTTTACTAATCAAAGAGATTGTGGTGAAAAAACAATAAGCTTAATTCATTTCGTTTCGTACTATTATACATATACTTCTGTGATATTGTCTGAAACGAAACGAAATAAAAACCTAACAATCTCAATTGTGCTCCACGCATTCAAGTAAAAATAAACTCATTTTGTTTTGTGTCGAGCATACTCAAAGTGAAATTACCGGATCTCAAAGTCGTGTGTATGAAAAATTCATCCCAACGAAACAAGGGGCGGCGAGGAATAATTTGAATAAATGTGCGGCTGCGCACACGAGTGGATTTGGACGTCAATAAAAATAAGTCCAAGTAAAAAGGTTTTTATTCGAAGTAAGATTTTAAAATCACTTTTTGAAGTCAAATTCTATTAAAGTTATCAAGCTTTACTCAAACTAAGGCTGGCTATCGTCTCGCACTAATTTATTTATTTATTTAGGAATTTAATGAAGAATGAACTCTCAAAAATATAAAGAGGCGATGCGATATTAGTTTCAACAGAACTGGCAGGTTCGCGAAATGTGTGCGCTGCTGTAAAATAATTAAAACAACCTATGATGATGATGATGATATGTGCGTGCATAGCTGTCTATTCAACACTAATAAATACAATTTAATGAGTTGTTACTACGTCCTTCTACAACTAAACCATGCTGTTTTCTATTTTTTGTGATCTTACCTTTTCCTTTGCTGTGTTGTTATTTATTCCTTTATCTTGTAACTGGTAGTCTTCTACATTTCTATCTTAATTCCCAAAGAACTCAACTATTTTGTATTTTTATTCACGGTAACAAAGTAACTACCGGAAAGAAAAATTACACTAAATACCATATTATCGAGTTTTTTGTTCATAAAAATTATTATCCAATTTGTGTGTATTATTCAAAAGTTAGAGGAAAAGGTAAACTTGTTTAAATATATCACATAAAAATAATTCAAATACATAAAATAAATAAATTATGCTACTTAAGATCACTTTGTATTTTTTTCATCCGATAAAACTTAAAAGCGCTATGTATTAATAGTATTTAATAGACGAATTACTGGCTTCTAGCATGGACATAAAAATAAAAAAGGAAAACCAAAATCGGTCGTCTGCACCGCCTAGGGTTATCAAGGTCCCAAGCGGATGACGTGACAAAGCGTAAGTTCAGCCACGCATGCTCATACGATGCGACGCGTAATTTGGCAGTCGCACGGGCACTCACGGGTATGTAGAATAACACAAGTTGACAGCCCTATCGCAAAACGTTATTATGTTTTTAAGAGTTTGTCTGACAGGCGACTGTATGTGCTTCATTATGGCTGGTGAGTTTTGATGTGTATGAGGGATGCTTGCTCATCGTGTGGGTTGTTTCGAGGTTAACCTACCTCACAAACCCTACTGTATGAGGGATAATAATTATGATTATGCTATTAAGACTTCATTTCTACGGCGTTTT
Source organism: Teleiodes luculella (assembly GCA_948473455.1). Lineage (NCBI taxonomy): Eukaryota > Metazoa > Arthropoda > Insecta > Lepidoptera > Gelechiidae > Teleiodes > Teleiodes luculella. Next base: position 12,885,205 of record OX419589.1, read on the forward strand.
TTAGCTAAAAAGAACCTCTAGAAATTGAAGAATCGCGAGAAGATGATGGATGCGAGCAGCATAGGACCAATCGTTGTTGAGATGACAGGCCTTTAGCCAGCAGTGGACGTCTTTCGGCTGAAATGATGCAGTGGGGCATATTTTAAGGATTGATTGATTATGCTCATTATTTATATAATAGAGGTTAGAATGAAACTGTATATCAAAAGACAAGCACCATCCAAACACAAAATAGACACGAATCAAATTAAAATAATAAATGAATTTATTTTTCAACTGATTCAGGCTTACTTAAAAGTTCAGAGTGTTTGGGCCCTAACAAGTTTGTTTATGAAACTACACCCGTCAAGCTGTTAGTGCATTTGCTTGGTAATACTTGGTATGCAGTAGGCTCGTTCGATGCACGCGTTTGCGAATTTTTATTGCGCACTCTACTTCGACGAAACGCGCATAGCATGCTGCCTGGGTGGCCACGTAGTGTTATTGGTAAAAGGCCAAAAAAGGGCTGTTATATTCTGGTTAAACCTACTCAGTACTCATACAAATGAACCAATGTGTGGTTTTTTACTTAGTATTGGTACGATTTTATCGATAAATTACCAGTAGTACATTAAGATTCAATACAATTTAATTGAAGTGGGTAAATGTTTATTATTGATACCAGAAACATGAGATATAAGAATGATTACAAGACATAGAAACATAACTAAAAATAATAATATTTCATTTCATACAGGCAGCATTGTTGATGAGTAATCTCTACAAGAGTACCTTTGGGTAAATATACGACTTAAACGAAGAGATGGGTAAGTATTCTTCATAATCATCATAGGAAGGATGAATATCCTTTTTATGATGATGCCTATAAATGAATTTAAAAATAGAATTATAAATATTTTGCGGAATGTAAAAATAAAGTTAGGTTTCCTCTTCCTTTATAACCAATAGAGCAAATTGTAAGAAAAGTTCAGAATTTGCTCTAACTTAAAAACTAAATGGGCAAATAATAAAAAAGAAAAAAAGAAAAAAACAAACTGTTTTATCATCAGTAGAACAAACTGAATTAATTCTACATTCTAATAGTCTATAGATTATGTATTTTAGAAATATATCTTTTACGCAGAAAATTAAAAATTCCTCTTCAACCAAAATAAAGCTTCCATTTTATTTTCGATGCTTTAAGAAATCGGTATCCGCACCTATGTGAAAAAGCATAGAACGTCAGCTTACTTTCAAGAAAGGATTCAGTCAATCAAGCAAGGAACGTTTCATAAGAAAATCAAACCCTGCTTAACTGCATTAAACCCGTAATCCTTACCAAGCGTCGAAAGGACGGAGAATTAAATTTAGCAAGAACCACACAATGTCACATCTTGCGATTCAATTTCGAGAAATGCCTTTAATGTAAACGCAGGATGAAGGCACGAAGGGCTGGAATATACCACTCTTGCTAATCTCTCTGGAAGTACAAAAGCAAGATTTATACTAAACCCCATTGTCACGGCCAACAAAGATCTTGTCAATTATAATCTCGTCGGAATCTTTTGCGAACGTCAAACGGTAGCGCACAGTAGGGCTTGCACAAAAAAGTTTTTAATAAATTATTTGCGAAACTTGTTTGGCTACCCTCCTCAAAGGTTTTGGGGAAGCGAAACCGATTGCTCGTGACGTGACGGCTTTTGTGACCGTCGAGTATTATGTTGTCAAAATACACGGGGATTTTGTTATTATTTTTGTGTTTGCACGCGCACACTTAGCACCCTTTTGTGCGGCCTTCTGGGAAGGGATGTGTAGGCCATAAAACATACGTCGCATTCTGATCTTTCCATGAAATGGCATGTGAATGGAATAGTAATCGCTGTTTGGTTTGAGCAGCTGAAGTCTGACTATTAAGCTTGTTTAAACTTTAAACATTGTTAAAAATCGTAAGTACCTATCTGAAGTTCCACACCACAGGAATGATAAAATTTGATGCCAAACCGTTGGGGGGGCGGCGGAAACAAAGATAAAATATGCGGCTATTTGTAAACAGGTTAATTATAAATAAAATAGAATATAGGTAATTTAAAAATGTAAATTTTAATATAATCTTTCTATATTTAGGCATCCCAAAAATATTTCTGTTCAGTTTCAAATAACAGTGATAAATAAAATAAATGTAATAATAATAAACCTTAGTAAGTATGTCAATTTATAATCATAATAACCTATTTAGAGATATCATAAAATTGATAAAATTAAATTATGGGTAATAAATAACTGACTAACAATCGCTTTGTCAATAAAAGTCTCTCATATCATCATAAGATAGCAATTTTTAGTACCTAAACTTTTTAAACAAAGTTTGTTTTTGTATAAACAATAAAATTTGTGAATCTTGAAGAGTGGCTAATGAAGATAAGTAGAAAAATAACGGGCTAAAAAATGCTTCCGGTACCGGGAATCGAACCCGAGCCTCCTGGGTGAGAGCCAGGTATCCTAGCCACTAGACCATACCGGATTTGAGAGAGCAGCTGAAAATACTCTTTACTTAGTTGACAGGAAACACGAGAGTTATTTTTTGGTTTTCGTTTTCGTTAATGATTGAGGGAGGACATTAAGAAAGGCAAAGATAACATGCTATTTTCTTCTCGTTTCCTCTTGTGCTCATACTGCGATTATCAGTCTCTTTCTGTAATTTTGTTTGCGTACCTACCGTTTTTGTGTTCACACGTTCAAAGACTGCAGTGTTAAATGTTTTGTGAAAACAACTTTATTATTATAGAAAAAAAAATGTTGATTGAAGGAATTGAAAGATTTAAGAGTAGGATTTAAGATGATGTTCTAGCGAGAGTATACCCAACTCTCTCTCTCTCAGAAGGATTTGGTATACCTACTTTAGTTCATAGAAAATACATGAGATATGTTGTTAGGTATTTCAATTTGAAATAACTCTTTTAAGGAGTTATTTTAAACAACGAATGACTCTTTGTTGCAAAATTCAAATCTGGCCCCTATTTTGTTAATACTCGACTTATTATATGGAAAACAGTGTCATTAGCATGTCTGCGATCGCCGACATTCGCCGACATTCCTGTCGGCGCGGCCGTCGTCGGTTGTCGATCAACGTCAGTCAATCGGCGTCGGCATTTGCCGTCTTACGCCGACATTTGACGATCAACCAGAATCCCGATGTTATCCATATCCTATGGGCCTTTGTCTACCCTTAAACGGCAGATGGAATGAATGGTCTCCTGACAGTTTTTTCCCTGTTGGAAAGGACATCAAATTATCATAAGTAACATTTGGTTAGTTTTATTGTGACGTCCTATTTGAACTTCGTTCTGGATATTGTATAGTTAAGATACAGTATTGAAATTATGGTGAGGCCCTTATTCTTGATGTTTAAGTACTAAACTTAAGTACTAAACAGGTAAAACAGAGAATCACGTGAGGCGACACTACCGCATTGCATTTTGACCACCAAGGGTGGTACCATAGGTACCACTTGTTGATGGTCAGAATATTTAATTCTTAAAAGTTCATAAAAAACTGTGTATTTTTATAAATTTTGTTTACAGGTTTAACTAAACTCATTCTTCAATAAAATCCTAAAACGATAAAGTTTTGTATGATATTTTTATTACATAATAGAGAACAAAACAGTCTTTTGATAAATAGATATAAAATGTGACACATTATTTGAAATACTTAGGTAAGTACCTTGTCAAGATTTTAGCTTAAACTCAATAAAGTAAACCCCATTCCTGTAGAATCAATCCCTTAAATTCAAATATAGAGACAAAAGAAAATGCAGCTATCTGAACATTCTGAACGTATCCCAACTTCATCCCGGTCACGTATTCCACAATCCAGATGAATCAGACCAGACGTATCATTTGAATCGAGCAACCTGATAGGGTATTGATGCACGTCAATCGTTCAGAGCGCCATGCTAATTCTGAACCTTCAGACCACAGACTGTTTAAATATAGGACGCCAAAGATTACTTCGTCTGGATTGCTAGACAGAAACAAAAAGGATAAAACGAAGAAAAAATAATTCAGAATTAGTCCACAAATTCAAAGCTTAGCAATCTATAAAAGACTATAGAATAAACAGTGAGTGATTTATCTTTAAGTAAATCCAAGGCTTAGCAAGTGCTATGCTGAGAACTTGTCCGATGTCTGTTAAGATTAAATAAACCAATTAAAGAGGCAGTGGACAACAATATATTTTAACAATTACTATCGTATAAGATAATAAAATAATAAAATAACCCAGGGAGTCTGTAAACACTGTTTCAAGTAATAAGTTTAATTTATTTTCAATTACAATTTACTAAATATTGGTAGGTAATTAAACCTCGCGACAAGCTTTTATGATCATATGAATTGTATATAAAATGAGGTTATAAGTTGATAGTTAAAATTTTTAAGGATAAAATTGTTTTCTTCTTTTTAGAGCGTTGAAATAAAAGCTTCTTTTAAAAAAGATTTTTTGCATTTAATTTATTTTTTACTTTTTAGCTATCGCACGTTACATTATTTTTCAAGTTACTCTTAACGAGCCCTTTCATTTGATACCCATATTGTAGAAGTGCATTAAAAATAACTATTCCGCCATCTTGGATAGCCCGCCATATTGAATTTAGAGTGACGTCACATACCATATCGTGCATTGTCATCCAAACTAAACGTGTATACAAAATTTCAGCTCAATCGGTTGAAGATATCTACTTCAAAATTGAGTTCAAAGATTCCACCCGAACAAACTTACATACATACATACATACATACATTGCAAGCTAAATAAAAGCTTTTAAAAAGAGTACAACAATCGTAAATAAAGTAATTGTTTGCACGTTTACTTAAGCAACCTTCACCAGCAGGCACAATAAGTATCAATTTAAGCTTTTAAATAACTATCGAGGTCTATTGTGTTTTCTGGTTAGTGATTTCAGTCCTGTAACATCATACAGTTTCTCTATCAAAATTCAACTCTATCATACGACATTTAGATCTTACTTTCGATCTTTCTGCAACGAAAATGAATTTCTAAGTATAGATATGGTAAGTGGACGTCAGGATTTATAACTCTTGCATAATTGTCTCAGTCTGTCTGTCTGTCTGTTCTTTCTGATATACAGACGGATGATTGAAGCTGTTTATTCATGCAGATTGCATTGACATTCGAATACCATGTTATTCCGTTGAGGTAAAGTACAAATAAATCATAGGAAAATAATAATTGGAACCTGTAACTTGATAGTTAAGTGTGGTCAAAAAGAAATCTACATAGGAAAGGCACAAAAAGAAGTCAAAAATAAAACATTATATTTTATCAATGAGAATACGTTTGATTGATTCATATTTGTATGAGTTTTATGACTATAGGATTAATATAATTTAAGCTTGTTTTTTGTATGGGTTCCGAGGATAAATAAATCTACTCCACAAACCCTGGTGTCCGAATCGTTGAGCCGCTTCAAATTGGTTCTTCGTATACTTCAAAAACGAAGAATTATTAAATTAAGCTGAAATTCATTCATGAGAATATAAATGGAAGTTAAAACTTATGTCGTGATCGTGACGCTTACATTACGTTTTACGCGTATATTAATCATTATAGACTTTCTATTTAAATTAATGAAATGTCTTTTCCATGGATGTTACCATGAATAATAATAACTGTTACTCATTTATTTCCCAAGTAATTTATCTATAGAGCGCCTTTAAGTGCCTATCACGAAACCCGCAGATCCCGAGACACTGACACCATTTCCAAAGATACTATTGTATTCATTTAATTCCAGATTTTTATGCAAATTGAGGTCATTACAAACTATGCTTTAAATTTTATCACCTTAATGTTTGACTGTACCGATACCTAAGTCCAGCTATCGTTACAACCTTGTTCTCTACAAAACATTGACGATGAGTCGTACGTATACAACCAACAAACAATAAATCAATTTATTTCAATAGACACGCTTCACTAGAGCCACCTCTTTGAGCCGCTTGTTCTCAACGCAGTCAAATTTCATCCACCGCGGACGGCGCCTTTGAACATTCTTTTTTTTCAACAACCCGAAGCCCAGATTCTGTTATTGTTATTCTATCTTTGAGGTGTAGCAGCCATTTTTCATTTTTGTTTGTTCTTATTGTTCAACGTCATTATGGTAGAATCGGAACCTTTTTCCATTTTTAATATTTTGTGGTTTTAGTTAGTCTAGCCATGAAATTGCAATCCATATAATATGTTAATACTTTTCAAATTTTGATGACGTATATTCGCTCCAAGCATCGACACTTTGTGTATATGAGCCTGTCACAGCATGTTTAAAATTTTTATTTATAGACTTATCAACAAGTAAATCAATATCAGTACATCTGTTTGGCTGTTAGATTACTACATTATATAATATAATATCTTACATGATTTTGTCATTATTATCAGCAGGTATGTCCATCAGTTGCATATTGTAATCTGTTTTATTTATTGACTTTCGAGTCATAGTTATATTTGCTAGTAAAAACTATGTTATTTATTATTATTGTAGAACAGTTATGTATCTGCTAAATAATTTTTGTCCAAACTGTCTATCTGCAATAAGCTTTCAAGTTTTATTTTAATAACGGTAATAGGTCGTTTTATTATTATAACCTTATCAAATACATATTATGCTGATATAAGTAATGTAATATTCAATAGACGCATTTTAATTGTGCAATTACTCATGAATACATAAGTCATAGCAAGCTTGGCATGTCAGGCGGTGTTAATAAACCGTTTCCTGCTTTTAAATTTGTCGTGTTTTGCATCACAATTTGCATGACTATGAAACATTTTAAAATTGATCATTTCTATTCAGTCAACAAACTCAATAAAAATAACGACACGATGAAAATTGTAGCCGTCATGAATTTAAACGTGCAATTGCAACCGATATAAAGAAAGTAATTATAAATACTTCATTGCCATTACCATTACAGCAATTCATGCCAATCGCAGTATTCCAACTATGTATGTCGAATGACAGTACTTACAAATGCCACTCCACTACCTTTTTTATTCTTTAATGTCTGACTTGGCAGCTACCGGTTTTTAGCTTCTGATTGACGGCTGTCGGCTTCGCTTGCAGACCTACAACATTATCTTTACCGGCGGTTGCACTTTCAGTGACTTCTAATGTTAAGCGAGTATCATGTCTTTGAACAGCAGATGTAAGTTTGCGACGTTTGCGTCGGCGCCGACCAGCCTTTCTTGAATATCATCCACTTATTCATTACTCACGTCTATTCACTTTTAATCATAATCAGGACTTTTAAAGCTATGACGAGATGGATTTTGAACTTGTTGAGTCATTCAATTTCGGAGTGGGTGTTGTTAGTAAGTATTAATTTATCTCTCTGTGTTCTGTGCAGTCTTTGTTTCAAATATTTTGTAGATGCACGTTATACCTAATAAAAAAAATATTTGTATAGGTACTACGTTTTTCTTTATTTATAATGCAAAACCTATAACAATTATTAATAAAAAAAGGAAATTCTCGAGGTTTCGTTAATTATCATACGGACTAATACGTGGTCTAAAAAACCAAGAAATTACGGTATATAAAACCAGGACCAATTTGGAAGCAATACTTACCAGAAACTCAAATAAAATTAGCATGTTAAACAAAACGTTCACTTAAGATTACAAACTCATAAATAGAATGTCATAAAGTTTATGACGAAATAAATATTGAATATTACGATCATATTTGAATTTTACAGCACACATTAGTATGAAAATACAGGAATCGAGTAAAATCGTCCATTTTATTACGACATTTTATAGCACTAGGCTTTCAACTCTACATAAAGGTAAACTTGTTAAAAACTTTTGAAAGGTTATTTTCGTATAGCATTCCTCGTTCAATCTTTCCAGAAACGAGCGTCTACTTAGTTGTCAAACAAGTGACGATAATTAACAAAATTGAACAGTTCACGAAATACCCGGAAAATACTAAACAAACATTATTGAGTGAGACAACCCAAATTGCTCATCGCCGCCTATTTTTAAAACTCGAACAGAAATGACGGAGCGCAATTAACAAAACGAACTCACAAATTGAAGGTCTGTACACAATATCCCCAAGACATCATTCAGGAGTGGCGTAAGAGAACAAAAGGCGGAGATAGCTGGAACAAACGACGCTAATTATTCATCATTAGCAACGATCGCCGGCGGAGGATGATGTATAGCGGTCGGGGCCATTCATCACGGCAGACCTTTGTTTTGTGGTGCCAGTAAATAGGACGATATAAGGCGTAATGATATTTTGAGTTATGTGAACACTGAACAGCCTGCTGTTACAAACAACAGATAAAGTTGACTCGATATTTTAATTTCAAAATTAGAATTCGTGACACTAGCATTATTGAGTACCTACTCAGAACAGCAAAACGCGCAGGTTTTTCTTATGATTTTTCCTTATGATTTTCCTTTGATTAAGTATTATTAGCATTTGAATTTATTAAATACATATTTGGTAAAGTCGTAAAACTTATACAAATTTTATTTAAAATGTAAAGAATTAATGAAGGAAGTTTATTTCTTGTCAAGTCATAAAAATTCTAACGAATGAGATCAAAGAGCAGTTGAATAAGAACATAAATCAGTATTCTCTTAGTTTTTATGACGTATGACATGATTTATGTCTACGCGTTGCAAACACTTTCATATTGCGAATGCCATTTTTTGCGGATTTCTCATTACATTTCACTTCCTCTCGCATCCATCATCACTGTCAATTTGTACTTTCAACGCAACGAAAGTTGGTTAGCGAATGTGTTCGTGTGGTTGATACTTTGTCTTTACAACATTGTTCTTTTTAATCCCCGATGAAAAGGAGGGGTGTTATAAGTTTGACGTGTGTGTCTGTCTGTCAGTCTGTCTGTGGCATCGTAGCTCTTAAACGGATGCACCGATTTTGATATAGTTTTTTTTATTTGCAAGGTGTCACCATCGAAAGTGTTCTTAGCTATGACCCAAGAAAATATCTTCAGCCATTTGAAGATTATCAGCTCTTTTCTAGTTGTTGAAAGGATCAAGGTTTTGTGTCGGGGGTTATTATTTTTTTTAATTTAGTGTTATTACTTAGAGTTACATACGTACCCAGAATAGAATTTTATTAAAGATAAACATTCGCAGATGTTGACTGTCAACTTATCCGAATGACAGCTAGTTTTAATAACTAAGAAAAAACACCGCAAAACACGCTTGTTACCAGTCAGTCCAGCTACCCTCATCAAGTGATGTCAAATTAATTGACAGCTCATACAACTGACGGTGTCAGGTTTGAATTTAAAACAAAATTAATTATACAATCAATCAGACGACATGTCAGGGCCGCAAAGGTGTTGCTTTTCGCGCGGCTAAATGCCAATCAACGAACAAAATGCTCACCCAAGCGGTACGATAACCGCAATTCTAAAAGGCAGTTTCAAAGAGAATCTAACTTTTCAAAATTCAACTCTGTTTATAAAGGTATGGAGTTCATTCTCTGGTGCAAAAATCCACAATTTATGTTATTTTTTCAATCAATGTTGACGGTAGTTTAACAGGCTGATTCGCCACAGTTTAATCGAGTCTCTCAATAAAGTGAACCCGCTCGCTCAAGGTGAGAATGCCAAAGTCAAAAGCCGCATTTTACAAGGAGAAATTTTTATGTCTGCCTGTCATTTCACGCGCATTTAACTTTAATTCGCACATTTCTTGTCTTCTCGGGCATTTTAATTTTCTCAGTCGGAAATCGGTCTCGGATTTATGTGGGCACATGTTTAATGTCGGCCGTCGTAAATTTTACGATAGCGAAACAGAAAAGAAAAAGGGAATTGAGAAATAAAACTGTTCTCGTATTCAAAATGGCGTAATATATTTTATCGGCAACGTTTATGATGTAAAAATTTACGACCGATTCATTTTGTTTAATATAATAAATAGTAAATCTTGTTGCGGAACCGACAGGTCTGGTCTTATAGTGGTCGCGTTTGAACTAAGGACGTTGCTTCCTGTGTTACGTAGATAGTTATATAATTTTACTATATTTAAATTATATATTTTTTACTCGTAATTCATGCAGTCACTATTAAAACAGCCAGCTGCTTTTCCACCAAATATATGCTAGGTAAACATTCAACAATATTACGTACGAGTATCGTCGTGACAATGAAGTCATACCATTGCAATTAGTGGAAGGAAGTAATATTCCTTCCTAGCATATCTCTGGTGAGAAAATCTGTCAATTCTAAAATAGTTTTTACTGAACAAAAGTAGCAGACGGTTAGGGGGATTGTTTATTTTTTGCTTTTTCTAAAGGTCCCTAAATGCTGCAGTCGATTTTCTATAATCTAGCTAGATTATGCTTTTAGTCGCTTTGAAGTTTGAACTACAATACGATAACTACAGGATGAGTTAAATTTATCTAAGTCTTAGCCAAAAACAAGGCTAATTAAGCTGTTTTGTATTATGTATTTTAAAATGAAGTAATATGTAAAAAATATACCTACTATGAAAATAAATGCATTATTGTTCACAACACAAAACAAGCATTGCAAGTTAACCCTACCTTGCTTGCATCAAAACCCATTGAAATTCCAATTCCAAATAGAATCGTTTTAAGTCGCGATCTGAATTCCAGTGCGGACGGGACGTATCCATTATTCATCCACTTTCTTGCGTCTCGATTTGATTCGGCAACGTATTCGATTAAATCGATTTACTCTAGTTAGTCATTCATATACAATTTTGGTTTATTGTCCAATTAGTAACCGATAGTGGTGGGTATGATTGGCGGGTCAAATCGCCCGTTGGCAATTGTTTGATGGATTAAGTCAAGTCGAGTCTTACTGAGTTGCATTTTGTTATTACGTTGATCATAAATCATCAAAATGAAAGATTTTTTATCTGTACTATCACATTTTCTCTTAAATTTTAAAGAATTACCTTGAGTTTAAGTGAGTCTGCACCTACTAATTTATAAGTATTTAATTTATATATTTCAATCTTCAATTATTATTAAAATTTGGTGGATAACCATTTCAAATTGTCTTTTTAAAAATATTATAAGATTCAATGAACAAACTATTTCCTTTTAGTTTATTACATTATGGCTATATGCAAAATGTTACCAAGATTACTAAAATCTTTGTGCTCAGTGAAATTATAATAACAAATCTATTAACCACGTTATCAGCAATAGCGAATGTAACAATACCGGTATCGTTAGTAACATAATCAGTTATCTCTATTATTCCAAACAGCACATTTGTATCTGTCACAGTTCCTAGCGTGGGTTCTATTACTAGGTCGTTACATTCAGCTAGTTTATGTTCATAATAAATAGCAATGAGAAACAATTGCTCATATAATTCTGTGGCGTTTTTATGTCTTCATTCTTATGGCGTAAAACTGTTTGAATTTATAGCATTGTTTTCTATGAGAAATAGTTCTCATCGTAGTTTTTTTATTGTTATTAGGTATCAAATTATTTTTACGATACATCTGAACAGTCAGTAACAATTATAAAAGACACCTTTTTGAACAAGTTTAAAATATTAGTGGGATTGTTAAGAACTTGTAAGCGAAATATGATGACGTATTAGTAAACACATGTTAAAATGTAATAAAAATAACGTTTAATGTGGTTAATAAGAAAAAACAAAAGGAGCTAGCACAGACTGAAAATGTTTACCGTTAAAAGACTGTTATAAATTTTATCTGATTACTTTGTTTGTACTAACAACTTGACAAGCTAACCCAATCACCTACAAAACTAATCGTCCACGAAATCGCGTGCAAATTTTTTGTCGTGACGCGTTCAGGTCTTGCACAAGGTATAATGAATCAGCTCTTAATAGAGTCGCAATAAATATCGATGTCTATTGCTAATTTATGTTATCGATATAATGAATTGTGGTCTCTACTTCTGTGGTTGCTGAAATTACCATTAAATATATCTTTGACTTAACTAAATTATGTAGTGTCTAGTCGTTTTTTTTTAATATATCTTTTTTAAAGTTGATAGCATATAAACACACGTTTTTTAAATATTATTGGCTATGGTTTTAAGGATGTTTTGATTTGATTAACATTATAACAGTAAATAAAATAAATAATAATGTAATATCAACGTTTTTATATTAAAAACAAATAAATTTAAATGTAGCAAAAAATTTGGAATAAAACCCTTTTTTATTAAATTTGTCATAAAACTGATAAAATCATTTTCAAGATAACTAGTTCGGGTACAGTCAAATACTCAAATGAAAAATCATACAGCCAAAAAATTTGCAAATCATGACAAGCTAAAAGTATTTAACAAAAACGACCGCGAACGTGATAATCGAGTAACACTCAACCACTTATTTACATTTAAATACATTAACGTTTCCAGTTAACGTTGAAGTAAAACTTTATATAATTATACAGTCAAAGTTAGCAACGAGTCGTAAATTACATTTACCTCTCACTTTACCTAACTTCACTCATGTTAATAAACTAGGTAATGTTTAAAGTAACTACCAGGTGCGAAATAAGTTTTAAAGCGCTTATTTACTTTACATGCAATAGTCACATCATCATCTCAGCCGAAAGACGTCCACTGCTGGACAAAGGCCTCCCCCATAGTCACATAAACCGTGAATTTTAACTGGTTGTTTAAATCCTCAACATAGAGGAAGTAGAAACTGAACAACTTTCCCTGACGAGCATAGGTTGAATGAAATCTCAAAAATTTCATCTAAAAAAATTCTTAAAAAATTGATGACGTAGGTTATTGCCATAATATCACGTTACTGATTTAGGAGAATATCTGGCTCAGTATTATTAATACATCATGGGTCATACTAAGGTTCCTTTAAGATAGGACTAGTTGCTGAGGGCTATTTATAATGAGAGGCAACAACTAATAATAATTAATTTTGGTGCCATCGTTTATAATTAATTTCGACTTTTTACAAAGTAAACTCACAGATAAGTATATATTTTCAACATTTTTTGTTCAAATTATGTTGATCAAAAATTTTCATATAAAACAGTATAGTAGATTAGATGACTGAGTATATTAACTTTGATGTATAAACGTGCACATAAAGGGAAAGTAAGTAGTCAAACTCATATTAATTTTCTAATTAAACACACAGTCAACCAGTCAACACGTTAACTGCCACCGGCCACTGGGCGGGCCAAGTTGACAAGTCATCTGACAGTCGTCTGACATTGTCAAGACAGATTGCGACCGCGGCTTATGTCACAGATGATAAAAGCTTCCCCACGATAGCGTAATAGGAAGCTAAGCCGCTAAGCTCCTCTCGTGTGTTGAGATAATAATAAGTGTTGTAATAAATTACACCAGTCTCTCTTTATGATAGTGTTTAATGACAGGAAGCAGTTTGCTATATGTGATCATAATCAAATATGAATATGATTTAAGATTTAAGATTATGATATTGCATAATTCATCTGTAGTACGACTAGATACATTTTACAGTTAACATTTTACGGTTTTTTCCATGGGACTAATTCAACTTTTTCTTGGATGTGAAAAAAGGCATCTAAACATGAAGGAAAAAAAAATTCCACGCCCATATGGAGTAGTAATCAAAACGTACTATGGGTGCCGGCTATGATACAATTTTGCAACTCACACACACATTCACACTTTTCTTTCAAATTGTCGTTCACGGCATGTGGGCTCATGTGGCTTGGACAACATCACTGTCATAAAATATCAGTGAAATTGTGCCGAAACCATGCCGCAAGCAAAACTACAAAGCTTGCTGGTATCACATTTTTCTGGTGAGTAGTAAACCGCTTGGTTTTTACAATTTTCGTGGTCAAGTTTTTGCAGAAAATTATGTTGTTGATTTTTAGTGATGTGAAGTAGTCGATAAAAAATAATATAAAATTGAGTCATCAGCTAATTACTTTTTTATTTCATTTATTTGTCGCAGTTTTCCAAAAGATCCGGCGCAAAAACGTAAATGGGTGCCAACATGCGGGAGAGACGAAAATTGGATTCCAACCAAATATAGCAGAATCTGCTCAGCTCATTTTAATAACAGTAATTACGAATTAACTGAAGCCGGCAGAAAAAGACTTCATAAAGATGCCATTCCAACCGAAAACCTATATCACAAGGTAAACTTACAGGTTGATGAACAAGTGTTTTCCCCTCATAACTCAACAACGCTTGTTTCCGAATGTAGCTCTATATTGACAGAAACCAGATTAAAATACAAAATTGAAGAGCAAAGAAAAAAAATAAAACGTCTAAATGAATCCGTTCGTAGAAAAAAATTGAAAGTCTCAAATTTAGAAAAATTATCGAAAATTTTCACAAAAATAATTTGCTAACAGAAGCAGAAGGCACTGTTTTAGGAAATATTAGCGTTGAGTCTAATGAATTGTTAAAGCGTCAACTACAGACAACAAAAAATGGCAAATTGATCAAAACTAAATATTCTCCAGCATTAAGGAGGTTTGCTTTAACATTAAATTATTATTCGCCAAAAGCTTACTCATATGTACGCAGAGTGTACGATACTTGCTTACCACACCCCTCCACGCTTAGCAAGTGGTACCAGTGTATTGAAGGGAATCCTGGATTCACTAAGGAAGCCTTTGATGCACTGGGACTTATGGCTAAAAACACAAATTATCCACTCGTTTGTAGCCTCATGTTTGACGAAATGGCTGTAAGAAGGCGGGTAGAGTGGGATGGGAGAAAATTTCACGGATACGTAGATTTTGGCACTGAAATACCCGATGATTGTTATTTAGCACAAGCTAAGGATGTGCTAGTCATTTTGATCGTTGCTATCAACGCAGCATTCAAGGTACCAGTAGCATATTTTTTGGTAGATGGTGTAAAAGGTGAACAGAGAGCCAATCTTGTCAATATATGTTTAACAAAATGTCACGAATCTGGCATTAAAGTCGTGTCTGTAACATCAGACGGATGTCCAGCTAATATATCGGCTATGAAAATACTTGGCTGAAAGAAAGTGGCGGAAAGTCGTTAAAACCAATTTATACAACCCAATTTATAGTTTCTAAAATTTTAAAAGATTTCATAGGTAGAAATATATTTGAAAAATTAACAGCGCATCAGTTTGATCAAACATTTCCTGAAAGTAATCATGCAATTGATTTAGCTAAAGCTGTAATGGAAAAATACATCACAGTTAGAATTCATTATATAACCAAACGGCTGTTGTATCGTTTAACCAAACGGCAACTTTTTAATAGGATAAATTTATTTAGCGGACAATAAAGCTTGGGTGTGTTAAGACCTGGCCAAAGAAAGCTTAGTTGATAATAATTTACATTGTAATAAATATTATGTCAACATCAATGATAAATTTACGAGAAAAATAGGTGGTCAAGTTTTTTTACACGTAATGTAAATACGTTATACAATAATGTAAATAGTTAAAAATATAAATTAAAAATATTGTTTTAAAATTTGTAATGTATTTTTATTTGTTTATTAATCAGATTCATATTAAACTGACGCGGTCCTTGCAATTTTATATCTAATTCCGATAAGTGATAGATTTCATCCTCACTACCTGGATGTGTGATCTCGAACTAACGTACGTGGATAACGCTTTTACTGCTCACGTGCAAGGTGTGGAATGATCTCCCTCGAGGTGTTTCCTTTGCACAACAATTTGGGGTCCTTCAAAAGACAAGTCTGCAGACATCTCAAAGGCCTGCACCGTGTCTGCTCCCCTAAGTTGCAGATGTCCTGGACGACAGTGACCACTTACCATAAGATGTGTACCTATGTGTGATCAATAGCCATGGTGATAAAATTTGTGATGGTGATAAGATGTGTGTGTACAATAGCCATGGTGATAAAATTTAAGCAAATAATCGATAAATATACGTTACGCTTCATACCACATCACATCACTATTTTCAAATTCAGCAACCATGAAGTTTTTTGTTTTTTGCATTCCATATAAAGACAAATAAATGTCATACTTTATTGATATTTTGTTTTTAATTGGGCATGTCATAACATGAATGTCTCTATCTTTTTCTAACTTAACGTATTCAAAGATGTGTGATAGAGACTGATAGAGTTAAAAGATAAATCCCGTCTCCCGCTTCCACCTACCCCTCCCACCCCTCTGAGCGGCCGCATTGGTTTCGATACAAAATAGGCATGATTACTACTCCATTTGGGCGCGTAAAATTTTTTCTTCCTTCATGCATCTAAAGATAGATAGACATAGCCTATGAAATAGATTCCTAAGTACGATTTTATGTGTGGTTCAAGCTATAATCCTCCCCTATGAAACCTTAATGAAATTCAATTTTGACTATGCCAAAAAATGGTATTGAAATAGTAGTAAATAGTATCATTGTAAGAAAAATTAGTATCATTATGATTCTGAAGATATAGCTATAGTTTGGGGAGGATTATAGCTGGATGTTCAAGCTATAATCTTCCCCTCTCCTACAGCCAAACGATGGTGTCTTTCGACTTAGTTTATATCCAAAAAAATAGACACGAAATAGTATTCATTGCTCACTAAAGAAAGAAAATTAGACGCACTGTAGTTCCGAAGATATAGCTACTGGTTGGGCCTCCCCAATATTATGGCTTGAGCATTTCAATTTTGCTCATTTCTTCACTTCGCTTTGTTCTTTCATCCCAAAATTGGTATCAAAAATTGGTATTGAAATAGTATCGTCAAACTACATTCGATTTATTACGAAAAACATCGTAAAAGTACTTTAAAAATACATGTAAAGTTCTACATACAAATTGGTTTTGAGTCCCTATAATGCACAGTACGATAAATACACAGCCAGCAAAGCATGGCCGACAATTGAATGCCAAACATATATTAGTATATATATGTATTATAGTCCTTGCCGTGTATTATTGGACGGGTTTGATAGACACGGACCGATATTGTATAGACAATATTTAATGTGGATTTGATTGTTTGGCATTCAATTGTCGGCCATGCTTTGCTGGGGGTAAAGTTCTACATACAAATTGGTTTTGTATGTAGAACTTTACATGCATTTTTAAAGTACTTTTACGATGTTTTTCGTAATAAATCAAATGTAGTTTGACGATACTATTTCAATACCAATTTTTGATACCAATTTTGGGATGAAAGAACAAAGCGAAGTGCAGAAATGAGCAAAATTGAAATGCTCAAGCCATAATCCTCCCCAACCAGTAGCTATATCTTCGGAACTACAGCGCGTCTAATTTTCTTTCTTTAGTGAGAAATGAATACTATTTCGTGTCTATTTTTTTGGATATAAACTAAGTCGAAAGACACCACCGTTTGGCTGTACGAGAGGGGAGGATTATAGCTTGAACATCCAGCTATAATCCTCCCCAAACTATAGCTATATCTTCAGAATCATAATGATACTAATTTTTCTTACAATGATACTATTTACTACTATTTCAATACCATTTTTAGGCAAAGTCAAAATTGAATTTCATTAGGTTTCATAGGGGAGGATTATAGCTTGAACCACACGATTTTATGACCATAAATCCGGACGAAGAAAGGGGCTTTCGTTTAGCTGTGACCTGTATAATAAGCCTCCGTTTTAGAGTATTTAGAGTACTATTTACAGATATTGGTAACAGACTTGTCAAATACGATTTTTAATTCAACTCTTATAATAACATCTTCACGTTCTTATTAAAAAACCTCCCTAGAAAGTGATAATAATCTGCCCGGTCTCCAGTTTCATGGATTACACTGTCCATCAAAAAAAGGTAAAAAGTACTTTATAAAGCTGCCGGCACTGCGGTGGGCTCAGTCATGCGTCATAATTTTGACAGCTCGCCCGACAGTCGACCTGACAAGTAGGCTGACGAGTTGCCTGACAAGTCACGTGACAAGTTGGCTGACAGGCTCGGCGCTCACTGTGGCTCGGATTATACGCCTGATGGATTAATTTGTATACGACGGGCTATCAGATAGAATTCACTTTAATAGAGCATGTAGGGTAAGTTGTCATACAGTGGCTATAGCAGCAACAGTGGCGCAGAGGCAGTTTTCGAAGAATTAAGAATGATATCTATCTGTCCTATTCACTTTCCAAGAGCGTTTGGTATGCAAACTTATCAAAACCAATCGGGTGGCGGCTATGTTGTATATTGTTTTTTATAGAGAAGTTTTAATTTTTTCGTAGGAAAAAGTTGAGATTTTTGATAAGATTTGATTTGTTCCACCTCATTTTCAGTCTTGTTAATGGATATATTTGTTTATTTCTCGCGTATTGTAACTAATTACCAGTATAACTGCGCTTTATTCGTGGGCAAATACAGAACAATTTTTTTCTTAAGAAGATTTAAATTCAAAATGGCCGTGGAGTGCACTCTGGCTCAAAACTTGTAAGTACACAGTGAATCATGGTTCACTGTGCACTTTATTATTTTTGTATAGGTACTATTTTCATACTTTTGATACAGCACTGGAAAAATCATCGTTTTGATTTATTAATAGGTGATTGTATAATTCTCAAAATCTGGCTGAATATATAATACTATATAATGCTAGGTATCAAAGAACTAGTAAATAAGTTCTTTCACGTATTTTATACATTTTGTGAGTTCCTGAATTCTAACTACTTACTATGTTTAGTATAATTTTATTTAATATCATCAATATTTTGAACTAACAATGGAGACAAAAATACCAATAATACGTAGATTTCACCCATCGATTACCTATAAATAATGTTCTGATTATAATTTCTTAGTTATTAAATTTACATAAAACGATACTACTAGATATCTCTTAAGTTATAAAAAATAATAAATACAAACATTCTAACTTTAAAAACAGTCAATTGTAAATGAATTTTCGACAAAAAAGTCAGTAATATATTCTTAGTTACCACTCTGTACTACCCCGATCCATTGTACATGCGGTACTGAGCCACTGTGTCAACCCCTAGGTACACAATGGATCATTTCTAAGTTTTTAGAAAATGTCATTTATCTATTTTTCCATAAGTAATATGAGAAAAGTGACTTAGCAGCATGAAACTAGGATAACCAAGCAATATAGTTGTCAAATTAAAACTTCCACAATATGTTTTAAAGCAGAGTTACAGCCCTCGGAAAAAAAGTGAGCCACTGTATACCACCTGACCCTATAGATTATAATCGGAATTGTTGGCGCGGCGTGGAAGTCCGGTGGTTTGTAACTCGCCATAATTTTGATGTGGGTTGTATTGTAACCTGATGGTTGGTTGCTGTTCTAGGTCAGACAAAACATGACCAAGAAATCGTTATTTATTTTAATGGAGTTTTAGAAATTTTTACAAGATAGGTATGACACAACACAGACGAATTGTAACGAATTCAGCGAATCACTCCATGTTCAATATTTTTCCGGAACTTTGATTTTAAATTGTACTATGAATATGCAGTCAGTACCTAATTTGTGCATAAATTGCAAAATAGAAAATTAACAGTTGTTCGTAAAATTATGACACTAAGTATTTACATATTTCCATCTAAACTAGTTCTTTCACAAAACCTACGCAATAAACGGCTGTTCAATTATATTATTACTCCACCTGCCCCTAATAAATTAGCGAGACATTTTATGTATGTAAATTAGACACGGGAACGTGTAAATTATAAGTGTCACCAAATATAAATACGCTAATTTAGGTTTGTGCCGCGCCTTTATAAATGTCGTCAATTAACACGACCTGTTTGTTCATGTTGAATTATTTCAGCGGCGAAATGTGTGATCACGCGATGCCTAATCGAGGACGCGCGCATTTTAGGGCATGACGTCGGTCTAAATGCACAATAGGCTCGATTATATGTATTATGATCTAACTTAAATTTAAAATCCATATGTCCCTTTCACATTCTTAAGAATGAAAAGGGACAGGTGATGGTCAACTTAAATTTAGAGACGTCAAACATCGATTTGACGCGTATTTTGCATTCGAAAACAACCCGCTTAAAATTAAGCTGAAATATCAGCAGCAAAACGTCGACTTTTGAACAAAAGCCGCTGCAACAAAAATCCACTATGACAGGTCTTATATCCCGCATCTAGTTACGCACTACGTTAGATTCCGATTCGAATCCAAAAAACGTCCATGATGGAAAAACAAAAAAACAAAAAAACAAAATCGTCCAAAGAAACAAAATTCACGAATTCGGAACGGAATCAACCGTACTACGTAACCGTTCTTACTCTGACACACTAGATCATCAGTATACATTCAGATGGATTGCAAAACTTAAAAAAAATAGAAAGCCACTAAATAAAGTTCCCACCACTTTAGCAATAGTTTACCTGCAAATTGTCCAAAGGTTTCAAGGTTACCTACATAGTGTCTATCACCATGTTTTAAGCAAATAAATGAATTATGATTATGAAATTCATTGTTAAAGAGAACCTTAACTCAAACACTTTGCTAAAGGTGGTTTGTTATTAGGTGGTTTTAGGTTAGGCTCCCTGTGAGCTTACTAAAACAGCTATGCACCCCATTAGGGAAAGTATCATGGCTATAAAGCCATTGTGGCATACATTAGTATATAAACAAAACAAAACTTTAAAACTACAAGGAACCCACAACGCAAAGTAGAACGCGAAATGTCCAAATTCTGGCCAGGCATCACGCGTGCCCCCGCGACAAGCGTCAGCGACAAGTCACGCTATGTCACATGTCACGAGTGACGTATGCTGTGTCGCAGCGACAGCAGCGGATCCAGCCCACTGGGGGTTGACATGGTTGACATTGCCAGTTCATTGTTGGGGGTTGACATTCCGTTTGATGTGGTCGTTTCGGTTGTAGATCAATTTTCATGTTTGCAATATGAATAAGATTAATTATTAGTCTGTTGATAGTTAGGTGTTATAAATTTCGATGTTTTTTAGTTACCAATAATATAGGTATTTTTAATTCGAATAAAAACAATAAACAAACACATTCCTTAGCTTCGGTTGTAAATCATCTGTTTGGAAATTGTCTTTAATTTGCTTATTGACCTTACTCTGATACTGATTTTAATTTAAAACAGTCTAGTGACATTTTTCACATAAATAAAAAAATCAGACAGTAAGGAAATCTACACTGTCAAAGACATAACAAAAAATGCAAAGCAAAGAACATAGTGGAATAACTCAAGACAACACTCGAGTGAGATTCAACACGTAGTAAGTGCAACACCTGAGTAGGTACTGGCAGCAACGAAAGCCTTTATGCAGTATATGACATCATCGCTGAAAAAAATATATATAATAAGCTGGTTTGGACCTTACATAATATAGATAGTATTGATGTAGTAGAAGCTATTCCAAGAGGTAAACATTTGGAAGAAGAAATGATAAATCTTACACAATTTAAACAAATAAATGTCTGTTAGATAGAGACGCAGCTTCAAGTTCTTCCTGAACTGAAAGAAATTTCGATAAAAAAATTGTAAAGCCCGACCAAAGAAATAGGAAACCTCGCCATATTGCGGATGTTCAATGGAACTAATTTTATAAGGGAAATTGTTGCCATAGTAGTAAAAATATACACGTGGCGCCCCCAGAGCAGGTTTCTTATTTCTTTGGTCAGGCTTTATTATACGTTAATAGATTTTATAATTTTTAAAACCCCTGTTTTCCCTGTAAACCTTACACAAAGTACCAGGACGGTAGGAGTAGGTAGGGGGTTTGGGTCGGAAGTAATAAATCAGAAGGCAACGTCGGCGCGGCACGCCATCACTCATGCGAGCTGACAGCCGCCCGTCATACAACGGGACTCGGCTAAGTAACTGATCTTTTGAGCTTTTGCTGTGACCGAGTGTGTTTTGGGTATAATCAATCTATTAGCGCGATGCTTTAATGTGACACTTTGGGCATAGTGTTTTCCCTATCTATGCGAAAGCCTTAGTAGTCATTGAAAATCCATTATAAACAATGTATCAGTTTGATAATGCTTGATAATGATGACCTGTTGTTCATTATAATCCGTCTTCACTAAAAGGCTTAGGTCAAGACTAACCAAATTCATCAGTGAATCCCCCTTGAATATTTTTGAAGTTCATGCATTTTTACTCTCTGCAGTATGTATCTTTCATAACCATAACAATATCTAAAATTCAAAATCGTAACACAATTTAATTGATAGGTAGCGTTTGGATCGGAATAGAGCCGACAGTGACTCTTGGAAGGGAGGTAATGACCCCGAGGATTTCGTATATTAGTAGTTTGCCCTAGCCATTATGCAAAGGCTTTTATAATAGAAACCGAACATGTATACGAATTATGTGTAATAACATCAATATTTATTCTTTAATATGACTTTGCAAAGTATGTCTCCATCAGCAAAAATAAGTCAAGAACTTAATAAGAAGCTTTAACATAAAAATGGAGTATAAAAATGTATGTAGGTAGGTATACTATAATATGCTGCTTAATTGTGCTTGATAAGATACTCAACTCAATCTTTATTTCCTTTTTGATTTAGTATTATATTTTATCTATTCCAGCGGTTATATTATAGTAGTTTCATTGAATAAGTATTTTTTTCCTTTTCTTTCATTAGATTGGTTTACATTAATTGTAGCTTTGTGACCTTAAAAGTTTTTCCTGTTGTCTTATTATTACTTGTTTTTTGTATGTTTAACTTACCGGGTTTCAACACAATATTTGACCTTTTCAACATAAATAGCACTAACTACATAATTATCGTAAAGTTGTTTTATCTCTGGCTGTCAATCCTCGATAATTTTATCGTAAGGACCAACACTAAATGTCACTGAGGCAATCCACCACAGTATATATCATTTGCGTTTATGAATTGTAAATTTCGCGTTATACAGTCTTTAGTGGGTCATATTTCAAGCTGTATTAATGCCGCACCTAGGGTTGCCATGCCAAAAATAGGTATTTTAGCAGTATAAGAGTCTTTTTTCAAACGTACGTAATAAAATGTTGAGAAATTTTCAAATATGTAAACAACATAGATGTGAAGTAGTACATAACACAGTTATATAAATTTATAATGGTAAAATCTTTATTTAGAGTGAAAGTGCTACGAGTAGGTACAGATAAAATCTTAAGATTGATACTCGAAGGTATGACACATGATAATACAAAAATGTTTTATTAAAATACAATACTTTTTAGGTGCAGTTAAAATGTAAGAATCGCTCGTAAAATCGCATATCAATTAAAGTAAATTAAATAAAAAAATAGTACATATTTATCGTGTTCAATATTTTTATGATTCTTTTACTCATATTCGTGGCATCCCTATCAACGCCTTAATAGGGCTGGCTACGATTCCTGCTTTATTAAAGGGTGTAAAATATGGCCGGAGGTCACTTGGGCAGGGAGAAGGATTAATTTTTAGAATTCATTTAACACTTTTTGTATATTTATTAATGAAATTTATTTATATCGGTGATATATGAAGTAACAATGCGATAAAAATATCAATTTTATGTAGATACAATTTACATATTAATAAAAAAAATTATTTTTGAGCTGGGGAAAAAATCTACTGTGTAACTGCTAATGTAGAACTTTGTGTGAAT
Organism: Teleiodes luculella; assembly: GCA_948473455.1. Lineage (NCBI taxonomy): Eukaryota > Metazoa > Arthropoda > Insecta > Lepidoptera > Gelechiidae > Teleiodes > Teleiodes luculella. The sequence continues at coordinate 12,908,786 of OX419589.1, forward strand.
ATTCTCTATATAATGCATGTTTTTGCATATTTATAAAAAATATTTTTAATCATATATAAATACATACATGTGTTATTTTTATATCACAATTAATAATTAGGTACTTAACTTTTAAACACCTTCAAGTGTTATTGAAACAAAAAATCCCTCATCAGTCATTATCTTCAAAACACATAAATTATATTTTTTGTATTAATATGCCTTAATTAACATAATTGACTATTTACATAAATTTTTGTTGAAATTTTAATTTAAATTATTCAAAAACCAATGTTTTTGATGTATTAATGTTTTTTACGTAAATTAAAGACGTAATATGTATTTGCTAGCAGGTCATTATTAAATCAGCAGGTATTCGTTCTAATACAGGTAAGAACCATATTAGCACTCAGCTTATAATTGTTATTTTGAGTTTTTATAAGTACAAAACAAATAAATCAAAAGAATAGGTATTAGAAAACAATAAAATTATAGTTGTTTTTTACTTATAGAAATTTTATATTTGTTATCTGTTAAATTAATAGCTACCTATTAATTAAAAAAAATATATATATTTCAGCACAAGTAACATTAACGTTGCTAACTTTTCTTTTAAAATTTCAAATCTCAATTTTTCTTTGTTTAGCACTACAATCCTAAGCCACAAATTTTGAATGACTATTGTAAATAAATCAGAATCACAAGAATTTAATACATTTTACTTGTCCATATTAATCTAAGCCGTCTAACAAAGATCTAATACGCCGAAAGATCATTACTATCGGAGTACAATTAATCAACCCAAACATTATCTAAACTTTAATATTAACAGAGAATAGAAATAAAAATTAGAAATGACTATAAAACTGCTTACATATTGGTTAAAATATCCATCTATATAGAAATGAACGATTTAATGCTGGCTGTTTTGAATATGATACTTTTATTTTTCAAAAAGACATTGTTATTTTAAAGCTCGATACGGTATTTTTTTTAGGTTATTATTCTTAGAGTTTATATTATGTTTCGAAGACTTTGCATACTTTAAATCAAGAAAATATTATAACTTTAATGCAGATTAAGCTATTTAATGAAATCAACGATGACATCACAACATAACCTGTATTTTTTAATTACAAGCTACAAACCCTTTAAATGCCCATTTAAATTTTATCATTGTGTGTCCAATTTCGTTGCTATAATTTTATTAGGTGGCATTACTATAATGGTTTTCATTTCTCTGGGATGACTTCATGAAAACATGATTGATTCCATACGCAAGACAGACACCATTAATATTGTTTACTTTATGATTGATCGCCTCTGAAGCCAAAATAAACTCATAGATCATCTTTTGAAATAACTAGTCACGTTTTTTAAGAATTTGGTGTTTTTCTATTATGAAAATGAGTTTTTTACTTATTACTTGTAATGTAAATAATTCAATGATTTATTCTTTATTTAAATTTTGTTCTTCTTTTGTTTCTACGACGTCGTCGTTTGAAATTCAATGTTTCATTATACTAAACAGTCATTTTTGTGAAATAAAAATATTACTTTATTTAACATTTTTACCTAGTAGGTTCTATAATTTTACATTGATGAGATCCATAGATGTAAATATGTAGATTAAATCTATAGAACAATATAAACACGTTGGTCTTGCAATTAGACCACGTGACTGACACGAGCCTACGTCATTTTGCGCTGTTCATCATTGTCTATTACTTATATTTTCATTTATGTCACGTTTTTTATGGAACTGAGCAATTTAAAACTTTTAAAACTATAAAGACGATAAACAATATGGTTGATGCTATCAAATTAACTTCACACGCTGCAGGGGGTATTTCTTGAATGAATTACGGTGTAATTATCGCCCGCGCTAAAAACAATAAAATGAAAGAATATAATTATATTGTGACATTTGTTTTTGAGAAGAATTGATACTTGATTCATGGACTTAGTAACATAGTTACTTGATGTCAGTTTGATTGTTACATTTTTAATAATTTGATTGGGTACTGAATCAATTCATTAGCGTCTTTTTACTTCGGAAAAGCCTTATTAAAAACAGGAAAAATCTAAAAGCATATCGTTAGAAATTACATACCTGCATAACATATTGGTTGGCCAATGGGGTGCTTGTTAGTGAAATAAATACGATTATTATACTTAATATTTGTTTGTGGGTTTGTATCGTTTTCAAGGCAAAACAGTCAAATGGATTTAAATAAATGGTAGGTAACATAAATACACTGAACGAGTTAATCATGTTTCAGTCTGGAACTAACCCATATGGTTGTGTGCTGAACGAGATTCAGCTAATTTCTATTTCATTTTTAATTTTATAAATATATGTCGTCATCTGTCAAAGCAGCAACCCTGCCCGTGAGGCTATAAACAACTTTTGTGTGGAAGGCAGCTCTCCAGTCGATTCATAAATTTTACCGTACGTTTAGTTCTATGCACAATATTATCTATTTACACGCACAAGCTCAAACTGATCTTCATTATAATAACAACATAAAGTTTTAATATGAATTGCGATAAGTGTTTAAACTTTCTTTAAAGGTAAACCGCGTTGAGTAGGTAAGAAGAAAACTCGTAGGAAATTTAAAGTTCAGTTAGAATTATAGGCAAGTAAATATGGACATTTGATTTCAATAGTTTATTAAGTATTACAAATAAGGTAATTAATGAACTTGAAAATTTGAAAAAACAATACGCTGTCACGACATCGATAAAATGAATAAACATAGCCCATCAACTTAAACTTGAAAAAGATAAAATATCAAATGAATTGGCGAACAATTCATTAACGGTCGTAGAAGAAGATACGAGTTACCTTGTAAGGCAAGCATTAACATAATCAGACACATTCGACGAAGTAATGTATGTTAAAGGTTTTAATGGAACGTCGCCCGTAGCGAGTGCGGCGAGTCATGAAATAACTATCATTAGCCTCGACACGATACGAACGATAATAATCGGCTACGTGCAAAAAGCTACAGAGCAGTCATGCCTCATATCATACTGAGTGGAATCGAATAACTTGCCTGTTATCTTCGAATTCCTAGTATGGATATCTGTTACCAAGAATACGTGTCAATTAAAACACAATAATGCTGTTCTTGTAGCATTTTTATGAGAAAACTGTTATGTCGACCGACACACATGATAATTTTGCATTTTACAATGATGGCGTTTCTATTTGATGCAATTACTATTGCAATTGTATTATAATAGCTATGACAATAAAATAAATTAATGTGCTGAAGCAATAAAAATCATAAATATCAATAATACTAATAAATTTGAAATTAAATTTGTGAAATGAAATTATTAAAAATATAGTTACTATTGGAGAAAATAAACGTATGATACATTATCTAACCTTCTAAAGCAAACTTAAGCATTTTCAAAATCATCCACCACAGCTGTCACAGGTATTATACCTGTTCTGCCTCAAGCTACTGTTCCTGCACCAGATAAGGCATCAGTTGTGATGCAAATTGCACATGCCATAAATCAAGTACATAATCACCGTGGTGTGCTCAGTAATAATGAGATTACTTGAAAAAATTGCACGATGCTTGTTCTCAGACGTTCTCGCCAACTACTTGTCGTATTATGAGAACGACGACACGACATGCTGACAGCTACCGCGAGATGTGAGTAGCTGATGCGTTTTTTAAACGATGATGACATTGCAGCTTTTTTATAGTTCAAACTTATGAATAGTTTTTTACAGATAAATGAGTTTAAGCAAAAATGTATGAAGTCGTTCAAGCTTAAAGGTTTCCAAAAAGATCTGTTGACACTTAATTTAGTAAATCTGGCAACTGAACAAAACCTGGCTTAAAATTTCCATTTCGTTGAAGACATAACCATAAAGGAGGACGTAAAAGCCGATTTCGACAGTGAAGATATAGAAGGCGATAATAAGAAATTGAAGGAACTTCGGATTTATCGGCAGGCAAGCAACAATAACTCACTGCGCACAATAAAGAGCGCTATTGATCTCGCAAGCGAATCGGCTCGTAACAGAGAACAAAACACGCTACCACCGAATGTCGTATAAATCTTTATTATTGCCGCAACAAGCTTATACCCCGCCGTTTCAGGTACTCAAACCGGATCCCAGCTCAGAATAAACTCACGACTCCCAGCCATTTTTTCGCTCAATGAAATATGCTACATCGCCCCCGGCCCGCAGGAAGGAAACCCATAAATAAATAATAATACAACCATTTATATTACCAAAGGGTTTCACCCGACGTGTCTATTATCATCTGAATTGTTTAAATATGATAATGTATCAAAATAACAGGCCGTTCGTTCGCGGCCGCGACTTCTGTTCCGCCATTATCATAAAGATTCACTTAATAGACTGTTTCAAAATTATTATAGTGGTCCGACGCCGTTTTATGGGCGAGGAAGATTGTGGTGTTGACTTTTTGCCCGAGTGACTAATTTTGAATTTCGAGACATCAAAATTACAGCTATTTTGCATTGAGCACGCACGCCGCTGCCGGCTACTTGCATTAACTTAACACCTTTATGCCATCAGCTATAAAATAAAATGACTCTTATCTATATGTAGTTTTAAGAATATAAAGATTTAATTTCAAGATTCTGGTAATTTCGAGATAAAGAATGCTTTTAAATTTGCAACGTAATAACGGAGCACGTAATCATATTCGGAGATTAAAATCAAATTTAATTATCACCATCCGGCCTTCAAGAGGTATAAATGCTTGCTGGCAATGTACCTATATCTGCTTTAAAGATGGCATATAAATAAGCAGTAATAAAGAACCCCTAATAAACCCCGAAACGTACCGAGTTGCCTCGCAATAACCGTACGTAGACTAAACAAATGATTTTCTTGATAATAAAAACTTCACAATAAAAGCGTTCACGAAATGTCGGTCATTAAGTGTATTTACGCAGCAAAACGGATATAGGGGCCGTAAAAATGTAGAACGGCTTATTGAGACGTTGGCAACAGTCGGAAAGATCCTACTTAGACTGCGACGCATCGGGCTAATTCGAGCTATTATTAAGGAGGACAAAAGTAGATAAGGCATAAAAACAACAAAATACTATATCTTTTATATTCTGCAATTTGCGAATCATCATTAACAGCTCATCATATGTCTTCAACGAGGGGCTCGAGCCTACCCTAATATCAGGGTGAATAGGCCTTAGTCGACCACGCTGGCCCAATGCGGGGTGGTCAACTTCGCACACAACACAATCCTTGAATTACTTCGCAAGTGCGTGCAGATTTCCTCACGATGTTTTACTTCACCGTAGAGCGTCAAATAAACGTACATAATATATTATGAATTCATAACATAAAATATTATGAATTCGAAAATCGAAAACACATGCCGAGGTTCGAACCCGCAAACTTCCGAATGGAAGTCAACTGCCCTAGCCACTTCGCCACTGACGCTCTAATTTCCGTCTCCAGTTGGCGAATACGTCGAAAAAATCGTTTAGTCTAACAAGAGAGCAGTAAAAAGCTGGTTTGCATTCGTGCCCAGTGAGCGTGAATCGTTTACAAAGTTAAAATATATTCAGTTACTTTATCGCTAACACATGAGTTTACACTAGTCGGTAGCAGCCAATTAAGTCGGTTGAAAGGCGAGGCAATAATAACTTTATATGGATTAACTGTGTCAGATGCATTCAAAGATACGGCACTGGACTGGTCTATCGCTGACGGGCTTCAGCCAGGCTTGAATGCATAAATTATTACAACTGGTAAAATTTCACTTAGGGTTGCTTCGTTTTCTATAAAAGATTCAATTCACGTAACAATTAATGGCATCAATAGTGAAGAAGCTTGCGAAGAGGAAGAAAGAACTGAACACAATGGATGTAAAAAGAGTATTACAGAAACCCATATTTATAAGCCTATTGTTGTAGACACAAGAACTTTTTTGTTGTGAGCCAAACACGAGTCGTGCTATTGAATCGAAATTGTTATTCCATTCATAATTTATCACTCTATCGAGCTTTGTATTTAAATGTCGGGAAATGAGTTGAATGTGGACAAGAGGAGATTAATGCGTCTACAAATTCATATTTTTCATTATGTGATGATTTGACATAAAACATGCCTGTCATGGCTCTGTTTTCTATTAGGGTGACGATGTAGAGTTTGAAAGATTTTTAGAACGAAATACATACCTGACAGCTAGTATAAACCATGAAATCTACTTTTATTTAAAAATATATGAATTGGATAAGCGTTGTTGATTTATCATTTTGGAGATAAGTAATCTACTACATACATTTAGCTTGTTCAAAGTTATTACTTGTGATGAATCTTTAGTTACTTTAGTAAGTTTGAAGTAAGTATCACTAGTATTATGGATTTCTAATAAGTAAGTAACACTTTCTTGCATACTCATGAATAAAATAATTATGTAACTTCAAATTCAAATTCAAATTCATCATCTAAAATATTTGTAGATCGTTCAATCGCTCATAGACATAGATGTCACTGTCACGATACTGATAATCAAAGCAATGCTCAAAAACTTATGTCTATAACGACCAATCTATATTACAATCTATATCTTAGTCAATTCTATCCAGTCTTAACCTCTCCCGGGTGTGGCGTAAGGTCATCAATCAATCACGAGCGACTCTTTCAACCTGCCGCCGAGAGGGGACTGACAACCACACCAGGGCTGCCAGAAACCTTCATTAAATAATTAAAAAGTCTGCTCCAATGATATTTAACACACCATGCGTAAACATTTTATTGCTGGACAAGGTAATTTCCAGGACAGTATTGATATCCCTTCGTTCAACAAATATTCCTGAAATTTAGATTTGTTTACTTGAAATTTTATCATTATAATGAACAAAGTTGTTATCTAAGTTTACATTAGCAAAGTTTGAATATTGAAAACAATTTGTTTAAATCATTCGTTCGTTTTCTATATTTATTCATTTCATTTGCATCTAAAACGAAATCTTGCTAGTGAATTCTGTTAACAATTTATTTGGTTAGTTTGACTGCGTAATAAAATTGTTCTCATTATTTTATCATTTGTCAGGTACCGCCATAGCCATTACTTTGTTTGATAAGTTGTTCGTATATCAACCCTATTAATGACTGTTGCGTTTTGTGTGACAAGTGGGTTGCTGCAACACAATTTGCTAACAATATTCACTAACTGAATTACGATACTTGTATGCGTTGCTCTATTTAAAAATAGATATTATAGATTCTTTATCGTACACAAAAAAACAAGTAAGCAGTACATTTAAGCGATACTGCACAAGGTATGTATTTCCATTTGAATCAATCACATTATCATCAATCTTATAGTCAAAAATATTGTGTTTAGTTAATTCTGACTCAACATTTTGGATTATTTTTCTATATTTCATTTGAATTCACTGACTGTCTGTATAATATTCATCGAAACCTTAATAATCTACTAGCGAAGGATATTCAGCTATCTTATTTGTAAAATTTATTGTTAGACCATTCTACCTCCCGTCTTGTAAAGTAACAAGTAAATTACTGCAGTTAGCTCAGAACAGGCAGCGTGTTGCGCAAACATAATTTTTCCCCTAGATACTACATCCACATCCGACTAAAGGGCACACAAAGCTCGTTGTTTCCCCGGGAAATTAAACATTTGATTTACTACGTACATCCGTACACAGCGACGTGATGCCTCGTGGGAACCACCCCTTAAAAAAAATATAAAAACAGGCTACATGCGCACACGTTTAACTGTATGTAGCTTGTATGTTAAACACGCATTTCGTATTTCCAGTCCAAAGAGTTATTAAACCGAATACCGTGTAAGCATGGCCCCGTCTGAATCATTACGCTACCTTTTAAAAACTTTAACACTTTATTCACAACGTTAATTGGTCTTAACGCAAAATCCAAGAGTGGGCCGAAGCCATAACATTTAAAATCATTTCGGGAACAAATTAAAATCTCCGAAATGACTCACGTTAACGATTGAGTTGATATTCTGAATGCGTCCTCCGTCAAAAACAAGCTTCGGATTTTATCGTGCTATAAAATACTTTTATTTATTTTAATGGCGCTTTGTAAGATGTCAGATATAATGAATATATTACCAGTAGCTGGACGGTATGTTGCTTTGAAAAGGTAATTATTTACAGAAAACGATCGGCGTATTCTGATAAACAGCAGCGATAACAATACATCTCCGACAGCGTTCACGCATTCCCTATCCCATCCATTACAGTTTCATCTTCAATAACACGTTCCGCTGATGCTGCCTCCATTGTCCCCGTTACGCAACACTGTGCCTTGTGGCTTCAACCACAAAGTCCAATAATCGATACAATCTTCCCTACTCTGAGCGAGCGCTAACTCTTTCATCTATCATAATCGTTCATGCTGAAAACAATCAAGATTGATTCTTTCGTCGCACAAATCTGGACTCTACCGTTTTAACTTTGGGGTTCGGTTTCGGGTGAGATCGGTAAACTTTGTCGGTTGGTAGCAAACCAGTGTCGGAGCAACCGTAGGCGGCGTAACGAAGGGACCAACTCCAGGAAAATGACAAATGACATCTGCCTACCGCCTGTCAAATAACGGGCAGATAATAAATGACCTCGATTGTTTATCATCAAATATCGCATATATCATTGGTGTAGTCAGCGGTTCTAGGGGCGCTTTGACTTGCTAGTGTGATTAATATCGTTTGGTTAATTTCTGTGCAGTGAATACTTGGGGAAGTTTCGGTCTCGTCATTGCTGGTTGATTATAGTTGAGTGCGGTAGCTATTATTCGATTGTTGGTTTGTGATGTAATATGTTGGAGTGGTGATTTGGGCTTTGTATTTTATTACAGCTGTTGTAAGTATTACAACGGCGAGATTTTGTATTTACAGAAAAAAAAATGAGCATGAAATTGAAAATTGAAAAACTTTTCTCGAGTTGAGATCTTAAGAACTGAAACTAAACTTCTGTAACAAACTTGAGTAACGAGTCACAAAGCCAATTTTCATTTTTTTTAAGTTGTCAATATGTTTGTTATCCGTTATTCAGAGTTAAGATCTATCCACTATCCTATTTGGTAAATAAAAAATCTTCACAGAAAATCTTGGTGAAAGACAATCAATATTGTAAAAAATATCTTACATCGCAGTTTTTTGGTAAGAAGAAAGTCATATAGCTTGAAAATATAAGAATATTAAAAATGATTTCACAATTTTTATAATTTTTATTACACCACTGAAATTACTTTACCTTTTAAAGGTTATAGAACAGGGAGGTAAGGTAAAAGAAAACAATCATAAGCAATGATAACTCTTACCTCCCATGAGGCATCAGGGCATCTTTCATTTTCACATACAGTACACTTGTCTATCTCGTATCGCAAGTCCCAGAGGTTATGTCGAGACGCGAAGGGGGTCTATCAGGGATTGTGACAAATGACAATCTGACACAGACAGGAGTCAGCTCAGGTGAGATAATGTTCTATGCAGATGTAACTGGAGTGATTAATCTCTGTCTACATCAGTCGACTGATTCCTGAATATTGTACTTATGCGTAATGAATGTTTTGGTTAGGCATTTTGTATGTAGGTACAGTACAAGTTCATAACAGCAGTCAAATCACGTGTTTTTATACTTTCAAATAACTTTTTTCCTAAAGGCTAGTTATTTTTATTTTTGTGTGTTACGAATACAGTGTACGGGACTCAATATTTTACTTCTAATTTTATGTCCTGAATGCTTTTGGAAAAAAAAGTTAATTAAAGTATAAAAGCACGTGATATGATTGGACTTATGAACGTGACCGTACATATATTTAAGTGAAATAAGTTCAAAGCAAAAAATTATTCGTCCTAAACTACAGTGAAATCGTGTGATAGGTATGACGTTTTTACATAATTCACCAATTCCTAACGTAAAAATTCATTAAAAGTATTTTTGAGCTTATAAAATCTTAATGTGAAATTTAGCTAAACTGAAATCGATGTAAAATTGTGTAATATTGTAACAAAATTCACCAATTTGTATTTATACGTCTTAAAATTTATAAGAAACCGTCAAAATCGATGAACGAGTTTCCTCTTACATCGGCGAGCCATTTTTCACGCGGCTTCAGGAACGATACGTCAAAATCAGTGTTCGCGTAAATTACGCCTGCCACCGCGCACTATTTCGGTTTAAATTGAAGTAACAAGCGGTGAACTGCAAAAAACACCCTAAAAAAACCTAGCCTTTTTGAGCTTACTGTAAAATATTTTCTCAAAAATAAGCAAGCCACTTGTGTCGTTTATCTGTTCATGCTGACCTATTTAATGTTTTAAAAAGAATATCTAATTTAGATTTGCTTACTTTATCAAGGTGCGTATTTTTGATGACATAGTGTTTTAAATTTAAAACACATAAAAAATATTGTGCATATTTATTATAATTTACACATGTAAGTATTAATTATGTAAATGATTGATGTGTTTTCCCAGTTAGTTTGACATTAATACGATTTCCAATTTTATCATTATAATATCATAACAGATAAGAATATAAATATAATTTATTATTATCATATAGTATAAGCTCCATACGATTCATCTTACTAAACCTAGAGTATTTTTGCTTATCTTGATGTATCACTACAAAGATCTCTACATCCAGTCGCTTGCGCCACTCCTGTTAATTTTCAGGGCAGAGAGTAAGCTTGATAAATGAGTGTCGGAATTTCAAAGGGAGCACAATGGAGACCAGTACCCCTACCATGAGTTGCTAACGTAACTTACGCGCTCGATATCGACTACGTAAACGTGCATTTAGTATGGAATTAAAACTACGCCATCTATTGACAGTTATCTGAAGTAAAATTTCTCCATACTAAATGCACGTTTACGTAGTCGATATCGAGCGCGTAAGTTACGTTAGCAACTCATGGTAGGGGTACTGACCTGAGATAGGTCGTTAATCAAAAAATGTCTATGGGCCCAAAACGATGACGTTGACGGCTTTAACGTTCATGGAAGCTTCAACTCTCTAACATGGAAGTGAAGATCTGTATTGAGCAGCAATGAAGTTGCGAATTTTAATTTCATTTCATTTATAGTATATTCATTGTAAAAACCTCTATTTATGTTTTCTCTTTCATTCATTGCTGACTTTTCCAAATCCAAAGTCATGCTTGTAAATTTGTTTTTGAAATCATTATACATTTCTAAAGTTTCAAAAACATTATACTCCTATAAAACTGAATAAAAATTACACTTTCTTTCATTCTTTAACCTAAGGAACAAAAATCGATGCTGTATCCTCCCCTTCTTATTTACCACCTTTTCCAACCATAACAAGATCACTTTCCACAGCACATGACCTATGATGGATAGGAGATCAACGTCAGAACTAATAGGATTAGTGCCAGCTTACCTCCTGCTCCCTTCATTCCTTGCTGAGGGTTGAACTCCCTTTGACTTGGAAGGATTCTCTAAGTGACTTGACAAATTACTTTGTCTTGACGGTTTGATTCTAATGCGTCTTCGGATAGATTAAGCGTTTGGTTGGTCTATCGTTTAGTGATTAATCGATTGTTATGATGATTATTGAAAATTTATTATAAAGTTATTTTCCTTTTTAATGGTCTTTAAGCCCCGACGAAAAAGAGGTGTGTAAGTTTGACATGTGTGTCTGTCTGTCTGTCTGTGGCATCTTAGCTTCTAAGGATGCGCCGACTTTGATCTAGTTTTTTTTGTTTGCAGGGTGTCACAATCAAGAGTGTTCTTAGCTATAATCCAGCCATTTGAAGATTATCAGCTCTTTTCTAGTTGTTGAAAGATCAAACAACGGTTATGTGGCGGATGTTTTTTAAATTTTTAATCTAATGTTTTTCTAATGCATGTTTTTGGACAAGTTCTATCGAAATATCTATTTATTGTTTCTAGTAAAACTATAAAAGTACCTATGATCGTTATAAGCTTGTATACCTATATCCCTCAGCGAGCGACTCAAGCTCAAGGCTACTCTGAAATCAGAGTAAAAAGTATGATATTAATTTATAATTTCGTCTTCGACGAACTTTTCACAACAGTTTTTGTTTTAAAATGTATAAAACATTGCGTAACTTTAATAATGTAAGCTAGTAGAGAAATTGACAGCTATAATATAATTTTCTGCTAAGTTCAGCGTTCTAAGTGTGATTCCATTACACTTACGCATAATAATAGTTTTACAGCCCATCTGCAGAGAAATCTACGCAGTATTTTATCACATAAACAGAGATAGTTTCTTAATCCCAACCAAGGCCGTATATCATAGAATGAAGTTCCTAGAACAGTTCAGCTCAAAGCAAACAGGATACGGCGCGAATAAAGTTCGACCGGATACGAAGATCGCTCCATCGACAAATTTATGCCGTTGTAAAGGCTGATTTATACGGAGAGGCGACGTGTGAAGGCGGAGGACTTATGGCTGAGAAGAATAATGAACACGCGTTCGTTTTAACAACAAAGTGTAGTAGAGATTTTGCATTGAGTTGTTTACGAGTTCATACTCATTTTGTAATAAAATAGTTTTTTTTTATGTAGCTTCTTACGCTGAAATCTGAGGTCTGTGGCCATCTGAGTTCGCCTAAATTCGTCCGAAATGACTAATTTATATTTGTTAACTCACTTTTCTCCCTCAAAAGCTTTATTGCGCTATTTTTTATAATTAATAAATAAAAATAAATTGGTTATTCTTTATTAAACGTTTGTTGTATGGTTTTAATTTAGTTTTTGGTGGTTTCCTTTTGGTCTTTGTCTTTGATGTTGGTTTCAAAACATCTAAAAAATTACTGCAATTTTTTTATCGTTTTGTAGTAAAGAGTACTGATTTAACCATCTGTGTGTCTCATAACAATTTCCATGTCTAATAACGCGTGGAGCTCTCTTTATGTTACCATGAAAAATTTATGTTCAAGAAAAATGACATCAAAGGAACTGTAATGTATCGGATATGATCATATATCTCTTCGGATATTTATACACTCTAAAATAATCATCAAAAGAGTTTTAAATTTGTGTTAATATTTAAGCAGACAAAGTAGTTTACTTTATCGGAAAATATTTTTTTCAGTTTTTAAGAGAAAAATCTCGTCTTTAAAATGTATCCTCTAAACATTATAAATTGCAGTCTGATCAATTTAATTAATGATCTTTTTGTTGAGAATTCTTTTGAAACCTTTGTTGGGACCGTCAAAACCATAAGGTCTTATTATATCTGTAATTTTTTGTAAAATGTTAAGCAAATGTCGCCCGAATTATATTTGAAATAGATATCATTGTCTTGCATTAATTGCTTCGACTATACATGCTGTGACATTTCTAACACAAGTTAGAAACATTAAAATACCATGTGCAATATCATCATCACAGAAGGACGCAGACGGATCCTTTTGAAACAAACAACAAAAAGGTTTTCAACATCCGCAATAATGGGAGTGAGTTATCATGAAAACAGGAAACATTAATTTATTTGCACTGGGCGTTTCACTCGCGGCCCTTTCAAAGAGTTACGGCATTCGGTGATTATACCATCTGTGATCCGCTTTGATTTATGTTTTAGTCATTATGTGGCTGTGATCATAAAACTGGCCTGTGACGTCACTGCCCAGTGCTTCGGAAACATGGGCATACATTTTGATTTGGCTCGTATTTGTTGCTTTTGTGTGAACTGCTATTTCATTAGTCAGTCAAGAAGGTCTGAAATTGATATTCAGTGATTCAGTGTTATTGATCAAACTGTATTAAATTACCTAGTTTTATTTTCCTACCGTTTATCCAGTTTTTCCACCTTGGAAGAAATCCTTAGTATCTGAAATAATAAACAACTTTATTTTAATTGACTTGTTTACGATATATTTTATGGCTCATTTGATATAAATCGTGACTGCCTGACACTACAAGGGCAAATTATTTGTTTGCAAATGTCAAAATTAAGTTTAATAATACATTTAAATATACATAGAAATACAAAACAACATTATCAAGTCTAATTTTGAAATAAACAATTTAATCAAAGAAAATCCGAGAACAACAATCACGACGGAGATACAAAATGAAATGCGAAGGAACATAATGAAAGGCCTGATGCTAATTAAGGCGAACGTTGTCAGGCAGGCGTCGACAGGGGTGGACGGAGTGACGAGTGTAATCGCTTCATTCGGACCACTGACGAATTAAGTACAAGTAGTTTATCGCTTTTTCAACAGATGTCGTCTGTTAGCGTATACTATTTATAAATCAAAGCGAAAAAGATCATTGAGCTTGGGCAAAGAGATGCGGGTTCAAGTCCCTGCCCAAGCTTAATGATCTTCATTTTTCACTTTGATTTATAAATCAGTACAAGTACTAGAGAAGGCACCTCGAATACATTATGTCATACAATAGAGTAAGGAAACATTTCTTTGAGTAATACCTATACAGACGTTTTTGAATTGACCTATTGCTTGTGTCGAAAAGGTACGACCAATCAAGCTTCACCGGACTTGCGGAGGAGCGGAAGACTCTACCCCAAAAAAAAAGTCATGTACCAACGCGTCTAGGGGCGGCTCGAGGGAGCCTCGGACCTCGACCTAGCGCGTTGATACTGAAAAACATCGTGAAGGAGACGACGCCTGAGGGGCTCCGTTTCTGATTATCAATTTTGGTCCTGACCGTGCCCCCGCTGGCGGGTACGGGCACTGTTACCTGAAGGGTACAGAGACGTAATACATGAAAATCTCAAAGGAAGAAATTCTGTCATCTAGCTGAGGTGCAGGTGAGATGAGGTGTCTTGCAGCTTTCTATTGGTCGAAACTGACCAAAAACAAAAATATATCAGTGCAAAATCACATGCGTGATGACAAGATTGGGTCGCCTTTTATTACGTCTGTATTGTGGTGACAGCGGGAGGCGGGCGGTATGCACAGAGGTAAACAAAAGACAAACGCCATAGAAATTGGAGGTAGCGACCTCCAATCCATATTACTATGAGTGCAATTTGCTGGTGTCGTTTCTATATACGCTAGTACAAATAGTATTTCAATGATTTTTACCACGACTCACGATGCAACACCTAGGGGAATGTTTGATAAGCTGTAATTAGTTCTGGCAAGGATAAATTGGTTCCTATGTTAATAATGATGCAAATATTAGAATGGAGAACGCCGCCGCTGTGTTTGTAAGTTTTTTTTTTGCATGAACATCTGTTTTTGATTTTACTTTCACATAACATTAAGTGATGTGGCATTGGTCGTCATGCCATCTCTTTTGCTTGTCGGCCTGGCTGCAAGTACATTCAAAATTTAAATCTTTTTCTAGACAATAATATTTTTGTGGATTGTTTGTTTTTGACATTTTCCTACCCTAGCCCTCGTCTGGACAGAATAGTTTACTGTAGTGAGGAACTGAGGGAAGTCCCCTTCCCTTTCGTTGTAATTTTACTCGCAGACCACTTTCTTCTTTCTTCTTTCACATATTACGATTTTAAAGTTATGCGTTCCATTTTCATTGCTACCTTAATAAGGTTACCTGGTAGAAACGTTTATCTTTAAATTTTAATATAGTAGCTATATTAATGTGTGTATTAGTTTGGTTAATAAAGTAATTCACTTTATTTTGTGTTCTTGTATGCATTAAATTATATTCTTTCCTAATATTGACTTGATTACTAATTTTTTATGATGATGATTACTTTAATACTTGAGCAGGTTGTAAGTGCAGAACCTATAATCTTCAAAATTGCTTTGAATTTCAATGAATGCATTGCATGCAAGATATTTTGAATGCATGCAAAACCAAACGAATTCTCCAAATTATTTGCTGGAGCGGAGGTTTGGAAAGCTCGCACTAAGCTAAAAACTAAAGAAACAGTGAAGTTTGACGTCCATTGCATTGTTTGTATTAAAGTCTAATAATATTCTAAATAATATAGTCATTAAGCTTTTTTTAAAATTCAGAAAGATTGCTCCACGGCTTGGCTTGGTGTTTCAAATTATGTTATTTTTCATTCAAAATCTACTACTTAGTTGCCTCCAGTTAGACCCACGTATGTTTTCAGTTAGAAAACCTCTTTTGTCCTGTAGGTATTGAACACAGTTCGCTTTTTCGTCCAGTGTTTAATTCATTTTTGTTTAGTAAGCAGCACCTGCAGCTGGACACTCGCACTACGAAACTAGCTTCTACTGCTACAGTAAAATGGCGCTCTCAAGATCAACATGTCTAGCCTCATGTGCTGCCTATTGTACCAACTAAATTGTGTATAGATTCGCTTTTGACTGCGTAAAGATGTATTAAAAATCTGAAGCAAAATTTATGAGTACCGTAATTATAGTGGTTATATCATGCATGGTAAGTTATAAACTGCACCAGTGTAACGAAAATAGCAATTATTTTCGCTTGCAGTGAAAACGACCAAGTGTCACTATTAAAAGAGGTTAACCATGAATTTACCAGCAAAAACACATGGCGTGATGCCATTTATTGGCAAATTTAACGCCAGCTCTCCCAAAGGTGTTATCGCCCCATTGTCTTTTTCAAAATGACTGCAAAACTGACAGCTGCCAAAAACTTAACCAATTATGGTAACGAGGGAGTTTATGTTAATGATCCGGATTTTAGGAAACGTTTTATAAGGGATAAGTAAGTAAAGTAACTACCTAATGGGTAATAAAGGCTGATTCCCTCCTCCCTTCTTTGAATAGTTTTAAGGTATGTCTCCTTTGTTCTACCTTTTATTTTTGTTCTGTAGGTTAAAGAAATATTGCTGTTTGACAAATAAGCTAGCATAACAGATGAAATATATGATTCGTGAAATCATAAATAATTAGAATACATAGTTTAAAAAACTAAAAAACACGCTTCCTGTCCGCCATCTTGGACGTCCGCCATATTGGATTTAAGCACGTGACTTTTTTTTTCGTATTCCTGACAGAAAACCCTTTCATTTGATACCCATATCATGGGGGTGGATTTCAAACAGCCAGTTCGCCATCTTAGGGAGGCCGACATATTGGATTTGTAATGACGTTTCTTAGCTAGTCATATATTGTCATCAAAACTCAGAGCGTGTGCAAAATTTCATTCTAATCGAAGACCGGGAAGTGGGTCAAATTAAGATTCCAAGATTTTTTTCATACATATAATGGGGAGGCCGCCATATTGGATTCGTAATGACGTTTCTTAGCTAGTCATGTATTGTCATCAAAATTCAGAGCGTGTGCAAAATTTCATCCTAATCGAAGACCGGGAAGTGGGTCAAATTAAGATTCCAAGATTTTCTTACATACATATGTAGTTACTTACAAGTGAAGCTAATATAAAGCGTGTAAAAAACGCGGAAAATAAATTCTAGGGAGTTAAACGAAAACATTTTACTTAATTTTTTTAACTTATTATTCTTGTTTTACTTAACTTTAAGATATTAAACAATTACAATTGAATAATATTATATAAGAAGATTTTTCTTGTACAAATTAATCTCTAAATTGAGTCAAATTGACACTGCATAAAAATCTTACCTACCAAAAAGATGACTTATTTGGACACGTTTTTTGTTGTAATTTTTTTTATTTTGGGCAACCAGTGTTAGTACGTATTATTTTATTTACGATAAAGTTTAAATTTGCATTCATTATACCTACTTCATTTCTACTTCACATTCCCTACCAGTTGTCGTCCTTACATGCCTTTGCATTTGAATGTAATTAGTTTTGTTCAATAGCCTTTGATCTGTCATTGAATTTTGAACACCCGGATGGATTTATACAATCCATTCAAGAAATTGAATATTCAATGAAATTGAAGGGTTCGTGGATTCAATTGATCCTCAAACCCACTGCCGATTTAATTTGAAAACAATAAAATAAATTAATGTAAATCATAGTAAACTCTTCAACCTTTATAAATTTGTGTATGTTTTGTAACATTTTATGCTTATATATTTTGTAGAAAAATATATTTACTTTTATATTTCATGCAGCAAAACGTTTTCTGACTTTATTTTTTTATTTATTGTTTTCAGACGCTTGAATCAATTGAATATTTTAGCACATAATTTTAGGATTAGTTAAACTTAGTTTAATTTAGAGAGAGATAGAAGGCAGGAGAGGACGCGCATGACCAAGGCGTATAATTTTCGACTAAGCGAAGGAAAAAAATAAAATCACATCGTACCAATCAAGGAAGGATCTAGCTATGAACAGAGAGAGGTGGCAACTTAGAAATTTTTCTATTTATACTCTAAGGGTGGCAATTACTGACAAGATCCTTGCTCCGAAATTTTGAACGAATGAAATATTAATTTGGCTTAAAGCTTCGTTGGGAATCGCATACAAATCTGTCCCAAATCCATTTTTCGGTTCTATCTGTTTGTTCTTGTATGTTGTTTTATTATTTCTCTGTAATGTATATTTTGTTAATGATGTATGTTTGTTATATTTGTATTGTAATGTATTTTATGTTTGCTTGTATAGTTTGTACGTCCCATCTTTTCCTTCTTTGTTTTGACTTATTTATTTTTGTGCTCCCTGTGTTTTGTGTTTTGTAGGCAGCGCAGGACCGATCGTCGTGGAGATCTTTGGGGAGGCCTTTTTCCAGCAGTGGGCGTCTTTCGGTTGATGATGATGATGTGTTTTGTGTGCCAATAAAGTTTTAATCTATCTACAATCAACTTATATTCTCATTATTATCAATGAACTTTTAATCTATCTGTCTATACTCCAACCAGAATACAAAATACCATGCCGTTTCTTCTGTAATTTCCTTTCCTCTTTCAATTCCTTTGTTTCGTTTGCCTTATAAACCACTAAAGTGCACTCCTCATTTCTTGCCATAGTAAGTGTTAAAGCTCTCAGTAATACAAGTCAGACCCTCCATTATAAGTGAAGGTGTATAATTTGCTGCTCTGTAATCTCACTGAGGATAATCAGAGGTTTCGGCCCCATGTTTATTTATATCGCCAGCCTAACCACCGTCTGTCCGAGAAACAATTTTGAAAGAGATTGAGACGAAGAGAGAGTTGAGAAATTCAGTGAGAAATTCAATTATTTTATTGGCAAGGATAATAACAATAAGAAAATGAATGCTGCTTAGTAATTTTATTAAAGTGTTTTTCATTTCATGTGGGTCCATTTCTAACGGCTTAACAAGTTGTAAATAATGATTTATATAAAAATAACCAGGTATGTTTTATCATACAAGTCAAAATCACTTTATTTGAAGTACCTACCTACTTAGTTCATTTAAGTAAGTACAAAATTCTAAGTCAAATATTAAATTGTACAACTCGACTCTGGAATCTTCCAAAAATATTATTAACACGCACCTCGTATAACATCCTGAAGATAAATCAACAAATTTCTGCGTTCGTTTTAAAAAGAAAACGAGTTTATACCACTTAGGTTGATATAATAAGACAACATCGCTTCTAACCACCCATAATATCATGGTGAGAGACGGCTAATCACGGGTATGACGACGTCAAATTGAAGGTTTATGGTAAGGGGTACCGACCCGTATTATAATAATAATCAGTTTTATTTTTAGTTCCTATTGCTTTGAAAGTATACTGGTACTTAAGATAGTACAGAAGCCGGCACATGCGGTTGGACATTTGCACTACGAAATTCGCCCCTACTGCTACGGAATACGGGCGCTCTCAATGTCATCATGTCCAGGCGCATGTGCTGGCTACTGTGTACATACAGACATCATCATCAATCCCTTTATCTTTTGTTTCATCATCATCTTTCCGGGTTGCCTGGTAGAAATTGCTACCGTCTAATCAATATCGATCATTAATTCAGAAAAAAAAAAACAAATACAAATAAGTTTATTTCCAAAATACATATTATACATATATCTTTCATAATAATATATCACGCAAACATATATCTGGCTATTTAAATAAATCGTAATTTAATCTCTATTAGGAAATCACAAATCAAATAAAAATATCAGACATAAAGGTACATGTTAAAATATGTAACCACTTGAGCTTGGGCGGTCAAGCAGTCACTCGAACGTAGTGTTGTAAGAAACTCGAGTCTTTGAGTCCTACTTACCAGAGCTCGAGCTCTTTTTTGAAGACTCGAGTCTTATAAATGAGACTTAGAACTCAAGTCCTTCCGAATTTGGAGTCTTTTGTTAAAAGGACTCAATGTGAGTCTTTAGGACTCAAAGACTGAGTCTTTTTAAAGTGCTCATGACTGAGTCCTCTAAAGCTGTAGTTTGAAGTAAATAAAACAACAATTAACAAATTATCGGTTTATTAGGTAGGTAATTAAGTAATTGGTATTAAATTATATATATTATATTATTTTAGTATATTGAGCCACGAAGACAGGCACATTGAAGCCCGTATAGTTTTATTACCCAATCGGTTTCTTGGTTTGGTTAATAATAAACCTATCTACCGACATTTATACACCAACTCGAGTTCATGACTCAGTCTAGCTCAAAGAACTTAAAAGACTCAAAGGACTCAAAAGGACTCAGAGGACTTAAAGGACTCGGACTCATGTGACTAAACGAGTCCTAGCCCTGAAACTCGACTTGAGTCCCGAAATTAAGACTAAAAGACTTGAGTTTTTTACAACACTACTCGAACGTAATTAATATGTTACACACGATTCTGTAATTATGAGCCATTATTGAATAGCAATCAACAACATAAATCTCACAGTAATCGGTACATGTCGAGATGGGGAAAAAATATACTGTGCTGTGATATTATTATTTATACTTACTTAAGCATTGATTATATCATCATTGATGAAAAAAAAATCTAAATACTGAGTCAGGGGCATGAAGGAAGAAAAAATTTTACGCGCCCAAATGGAGTAGTAATCAAATCGTACTATGGGTGCCGGCTGAGACATATTTTTTGGAATCACACACACATTCACACTTTTCTTTCAAATAGTCGTTCGTCGTTCGTTTGGGCGTGGAATTTTTTTTTCCTTCATGGTCAGGGGGATGTAAGAAGTGAAATAGAACAAATCCGGATATTTATTTTGTTTCTCTGTCTGTTTGCATGGTGGTACCTTATATCCCCGTTTTACATCTTAGATACTTTTTACCACGGTAAAATATCTCGTTCTTATGGAATAGGAAGCTGTGCACGGAAAAGTAAAAAACAAAGCAGACGCAGTCGCGGGCGGACAGCTAGTAATGAAATATATTTCTTTTTAGGGTTACGTAGCCAAATGGCAAAAAACGGAACCCTTATAGATTCGTCATGTCTGTCTGTCCGTCCGTCCGTCCGTCCGTCCGTCCGTCCGTCCGTCCGTCCGTCCGTATGTCACAGCCTCTTTATTCCGAAACTATAAGAGCTATACTGTTGAAATTTGGTGAGTAGATGTATTCTGTGAACCGCATTAGGGTTTTTTTACAAAAATAGAAAAAAAAACAATAAATTTAGGGGGTCCCCATACATAGAACTGATACTCAAAAAAATTGTTTTCATCAAACCCATACATGTGGGGTATCTATGGATAGGTCTTCAAAAATGATATTTAGGTTCCTAATAACATTTTTTTCTAAACTGCATAGTTTGCGCGAGAGACGCTTCAAAAGTGGAAAAATGTGTGTCCCCCCCCTCTAACTTCTAAAATAAGAGAATGATAAAACTAAAAAAATATATGATGTGCATTACCATGATAACTTCCAACGAAAATTGGTTTGAATGAGATCTAGTAAGTAGTTATTTTTTAATACGTTATAAATCGTAAACCGCAATTTACTTTCACTATTATTAAAACATCGATCAACAAACTAACAAACTACAAAAAACTTTTATATTATGTTACTGGCTGCTACGGAACCCTTCATGGGCGATTCCGACTCGCACTTGGCCGCTTTTTTTAATTACCAAAACCAGTCTTGGATTAGAGTTGTTGGGCCGCCTCGGACCTCTTCATCTAAGAAATATTTGATTTCCTTTAAAAAAGTGAACATTAAATTGATAGTCCAAACATAATACAAACGTGTAGCCAAATCAATCCAGTACCCAACGTCCAATTCCGTGAACGCCCACTTCCCTCAACGGCCAAATCCTTTATCGACCATTCAAATTGTTCAGTTCGTATCTTTGTTACCTGCTTCAATTATTTCTAAAGTAATATACGATTTGAATGTAATGCTAATATAATCCGGTTTAAAATAATTTAGATTCATAAAATATTAAAAGCAGAACATAAAACGTAAGTAGAATGAACATAAATTAACGAAATAATTACTTCCTGCAATTAATATGCTTAATAGTAATTAAACTTGATTATATTATTATTTTACAGCTGTATTTATTGGTAGTGGAATTGGTTGGAAACAATAAAAATATACGTTATGGAGTAAGTACTTAATTGTATTACTTTATCATTATTATATACAATATAAAATAAATTAAATACATACAATGTTTAATAGGTAGGTTAATTGAGGTAAAATTGGGTAAAATATAATTTATCACATTTTGTAAAGTCGATTATTTTGTTGCTTTCATCATACCTTATGTTTTTTAGTGAAAATAACCGTAAATAAAAGCGATACCTATTGTTTCGTCTTTCTTACTGTTGTGTAAGTACTTATAATGTTCCTTGTCATCATACTAACACATAGGTATTATAAAGAGGAAAGATTTGTATTTTTGTGTGTGTGTGTATGTTAGTAATGAATATACTCAAAAAGTACTAAACAGATTTCAAAAATTCATTCACCATTAGAAAGCTACATTCACCCTGAGTAACATAGGCTACCTTTTACCGCGGGAAAATTCCTCATTACCACGGGAAAATCTGTAACGCGGTCGGAGCCGCGGCGGAAAGCAATGCACAATAAATGTTAAATAAATAAAATTACCTAGTTTTTTGCGCATGACTGTTTGAATTATACGTTATAAAGTTAAGTAAATCACTGAATGACAAAACAGTCACCATTAAATATCTTAACATAGGAACAATTTTCGTAAGACTTTAAACAGTAAACTAAAAGGTTACATAAATTAACGACTACCTAATAAACTAAACAAGCTACAACTAATTTAATCAAAATCATTATTCAACAGACACCTCAGGAAACTGACTTGCAATATTCAAACACGTACAGTAGACTTAGGGTGCTTGTACGTACACGGTGCAAGTAGCTTGACCATGTTGAGTAAATGGGAAGTTTTTCAGTAGCAAATTAAGGGAAAAAAAATACAAAATACAGCAGATGGCACTAGTAAACAGTAAGATAATAAATATCGAGTCAGAATCATGTAAATCCGACAAAAAAAAAGTGAGAAAATGTACAGTAAATCTCACTGTTCTCATTATTTTACTAGCGTCATCTATGAAAATCTTAAAGAACGCTCGTATTTTTTTCAAGCTTTCAGGAAATCTCCCATTGACTTCGTTTGAAAGCAATAAAATTTTAAAATATGTCATGGCATATGTAGGTCACACAGTTAGATTCGATTTGGAGGTGGCTAGTGGCATGTGCGTGTCCAAATAAAGTCAAATCTGACTCAACATGCGCAAGCTTATTGCACCGTGTACAAGCACCCTTAGAATCAGTTACACAAGTGAAATTTATTAAAGGTGCATATCACGAGTTTGAAAATCAACCTGAAAGTCAACCTGCAACAGAAATTGTAACATTACAAAAAAGGAAAAATTATTAAAATATGAAAATGTCCCATAAGAATTAATAGAAGGAGCTTTTGGCGAATGATTTTTCATTATTTTTGATACAAACTGCTCTACCATCTTCATTAAACCAAATGCAACAGAATTACATCCATTTATCTGCTTCGAATGAGCCAATTTGCATACAACCGTACAAAACAAACAGGAAGTCGCATATCAAAACAATCGCGCACAAGATAAATGTCAATATGTCAATTGAAAGAATAATTATTGACATAGTCCATGAGAGGGGTTTTAATGAATCGATGTGGGCAGCGAGAGGCCGGGCATTGGACATATTAAATTATAGCGGTCACGAATTAAAACATTAATCGGAGTCGTTAAGTACGCGAACAACATTTCCCTGTCAAGGTGTGGTGGCAGTTTTAGCGGGAAATAAAACACTAAGTATAAGCGGATAACCGACATCAGGGTTTGTGAGATAGGTTAACCTTGAAACTCACACGATAAGCAAGCAAGCAACCTTAGCTAGATAGACCTCTAAACAAATAAATAAAAAAACGAAGATATAAGTAGCTTAAAGTGGTTGGATTTGCTGAAAGACATTTCTCTGGAAATAAACGGGCCTATTGAGTCATTCATAATACAACTCAGCGTATTATTTATCAATAACAAATCTGCTGAATAAATAAGATCAGAAAATCAAACAATACAACTTGAATTAAACCTTGTATTAACAGTCACAAAAAAAAATGTTTAATTCTTCTGTGTGATGTTTCTGAAGCGATCATATTTATGAACTGTTTGTGATTTACTTTAGGCTGCGCAAAAATTAATGTAGAAACAATGAACAGTTCTGTTCAAACTAATATCGCATTGCCTCTTTAAATTTTTAAGAGTTTATTCTTCATTAGTGCGAGACGAGAGCCAGAGCCTTTCTTGGTTTGAGCAAAACTTAATAACTTCATTAAAATTTTACGTCGAAAAGTAATTTGTAAAAAACCTTTTGACTTTTGAATTTTTTGAACTAGAATGGACACATTGGTTTTCTCAAATTCAGTTAAGACAAGTCCTCTTAAACTGTAGCCACACCTTAAAAAGTGATTGATTAACAAACATACCAGGCTCATATATCTCTCTTACGACAGAACTCTCGAGACAGGCCTCGAATTATCTCAAAGCTAATGACTATTTATAAGAAAACTGACCTTAGGCGCTACAAATGTTAATCTGATAATTACCTGTTGTAAATTAAAGATAACAGGCAAATTGATTGGCTGTTACATTTTAATAGCCAGTGAGAAATTGGCCTTTTAATCACTTTGGGAAAGCAAACCTTTAAAAACGAAGTTGTTTATTGGATGGCAATTTTTTTATGTTGCATAAGAAAGAAAGAACGTTGTATTTTTAAGTAATAATATTGAAATTTTCATTAAAATTTTCAAGTAAAGCAAATATTTTTTTATT
This sequence comes from Teleiodes luculella, assembly GCA_948473455.1. Classification (NCBI taxonomy): domain Eukaryota; kingdom Metazoa; phylum Arthropoda; class Insecta; order Lepidoptera; family Gelechiidae; genus Teleiodes; species Teleiodes luculella. The sequence continues at coordinate 12,933,870 of OX419589.1, forward strand.
TGTGTTTCTTGTATTTTGTTGTTACATCAGTTATGATCAGTTGCAGAGATACCCAGCTGCGCCACAATATATTTTTTCTTTTCACTGTTTTAACGACGTACAAGATATTTCGACACACGTACACTATATATACGTCTAAAGTATTTGTAATTTATTCAATGCAAAAGGTGGTGGCGCAGTTGCAAAGTATTACATAGATTTTTGCCAAAGTGGATACCTAGCTCTGAATCAGGCTGTACCATGAATGGGTTACTGAAATCTTTCTACGTACACAGTAAAAAAATATTATAATATATGCCACTTCCTTTATAATATGCCTACAGATTACCTAAATACAGGCGGGTTAAGTATCGCAGCTGCAACTGTTTAAAATAATTGTAATTGTTAAAAGAAAAAAAAAACGTAACAAAATTACGAAAAAAGTGAAATAATTCAATGAAATTTTGATTTCTAACTAAAATCGTCGTTACTAACTAGACATGGCCTGTATGTTTTTCTTCACATTAATTACCTACTTTCCCCTCTCATTAGGTAGTACTTAATTGCTAAGGAACCTACCATGGTAAATACGTAAATTATACACTTGTTACAATGTAGCAAAGAAATTATGAAGCAAGTTTTTTTTTTTAATATAGCTTGTATTAAGTTATTACCTATCATTACAAAGGACGCTGCTTATTCATTAGTCTCACCTTTTTATTCCACAATATGACCGACCGTAATAATTGACTATTTTTAATTGTACCATATCATCTTCAATATAGAGACAAATTTATACAAAATACAAATTACAAATACAAATATTCTTTATTGACACCAGAAATAAATAGGACAGTTACAATTTTCAGAAGTGTGAAACAAGGAGCCAATAGGTATTGCTAAAGTAGTAATCTCTTCCAGGTAACCAAACAGGAAATTGCGAAAAATATTAAACAGCTCGGGTTGGTGGCATTATATTAATTTATAACTACTTACTTACTACATACTAATATTTATTTTAGTCATCTGTATAACAAAAATAATATGCATAATAAATTTTTGTCACAAGTAACAAGAATCGTCTACTCGTAAATTCGAAAATCGATAATTTTAATAGATAATTTATTATTATAGCTAATTGTCAGACACTATAAAAGTTGATCCCACAGACGTGAAGCAGACGTGTTATAGAGACATAGACATACTATTGATCTAGTCCTCGAGTTTTATTGACAGTATATTCAATATCAGAGAGGAGAGAGGGGACTTATGACGTAAACCTTTGACAAATAACACGTCATAATCGTGACGCACAGATTGCCTTGGCTAGAGACTACAGAAATATTTTGTTTGTCACTTTTGTTATAAACATTCGAATGGATCTATTAAGCTTTAGTAATATATATTTTATCAAGTGATAATTTTATAATTAAAAGAACAAAACAGAGCTTAGTATGGTTATTTCTTTTATTTTTCTAAACCTGTAGGTATAATTTTTTTATTTGTAATTGTTGGTATATTTTGAGTGTTACTTTTCTTCGGAGGAAAACGTCAGTACTTAAAATTATTTCTATCTATTACGGAAGAAATATATTAAACTGAAAATCACACGGTGTGGGATTAAACATTGTCACAGAGAAAGCTCAGCCTTTATGTTCAAAAAGTGTCTCTCTCTTGGGTCGGTCCCTCATGTCTGAGGATCGTGGTCAGCATCAGGGTTGAGTCTGGAGCGGATGATCTGCCTCCACCGGTTCCTGTCCAGCGCGTCTCTTACGACCGTGTACAACTTGGAAGACGAGAGTCTTTCACTTGATCGGTCCATCTGGTTGGTGTACGACCGCGTGATCGTTTACCTTCGGTGTTCCCAACTACGAAAAAATTTGTTATTTTAAAGAGCCTTTTAAACGGCGACAAAAAACAAAAATCCGCAATACAAATAGAAATAAAATGTAACATTTAAAAATAAAATATCCGTAACGGTCCCATCTCTACAAAACATCGAGCCTCGAGTGTTGCGACAACAATGTCGCAACTGTCAATGTGTCTATTGTCACTTTGTCAAGTGACAGGTGGCGGCCTGTCAATTTGAGAGCTTATGTTTGTCAGTGCGATTATTACGCGAGCGCTTATTTGCAAAATGTCACACAGAGCAGAGGCGAGGTTTTTGCGTCAGCATAAGTACTTAGTTGAGGGGTTTTAGGTTTGATATTCTGTTGCTTGAACGATTTGTATACTGTTTCTCTTACACTACAAAGTGTGGTAAGTAAACTATGTACCACGTCTTCAGGCTGATTTTATATTTAACCGACTTCAAAAAAAGATGAGGTTCTCAATTCGACGCGTATGATTTCTTTGTTTGATTTTTTTTAAGACTTTCAAAATTCTTTTTTTAATCGTCGAGGTATACTTGTATAACAAAACAAATTAAAGTTTTGTGTGAGTTATTTGTCAAGGTTAATTTATCGCAAAAAAAATTAAAAGATAATTAAAAAATATAGAAAACCTTCTACAAAGGTCCTAGCCTACACTACAGCTAGATTTTTAATTTATTTTTTACCTTTTATTGTAGGCTAGGATCATTGAAGAAGGTTTTATATACTTTTTTTTATTAATTCTAGAATAAAGGAAAAATTCGAAAGTCGGATTACAATGGACTACAGCTTGATGATCTTATTTGTTTTAGTTTTAAAGTAAACTCAATTATTATTTTCAGAGCTTAGTTAATTTTGATACCAAAAAGGAAGAGTAAATTTTCTTAGAAAAATGAATATTTATCTTCTTTTTTAATAATAATTAAAAAATCTGCTATCAACATCACGCTAGCGAATGTACAAAAAACAACCTTCTCATAAAATTAATATAAAATTATCATACAACAATGATAATGAGCGGCAAGAAATTACAGTTATGACAGGTTGTAAATAAAGTAACTTTACGAGTAGGGTTGTACCACCATTTTATCGATGCCATAAAAAATATATCTGGAAACAACACAAGATCACAAAAAAATATGGCGATCAATCGATATGACTGTTGTCAAACCACAGACTCACGCTAGTACAAATTACTTTGACCACTAGTATATTTGTCTTTTTTAAAGTAGTATCACAGAAGAAAATAATAGTACTAACCCGTACAGAAAGGCCACCAACCCCCCGCGCCAAAATGAGTTTCCGCCCGATATAGCGCCCCACGTCCCGCACCCCGCAGGCACCGTGGGACTCCGCCGGTGGTGTTTGGGGGTGTTTTACATAGCAACTAGCGCCATTGACTTGTAGTTGATATTAAAAAGAACTAGCTTGTCAAAACGCGTTTTCTCTATGGAGTGACCGCCCAGTGGCACCCAGTGGTAGTAAGTAAATATCTGTAAGTCAAAGGCCCAACATAAACTGTCGCTAGATATAATTAAATTTGTGGATATGTTATAAAAAACAATTAACACTTAAAACCACATAAATATTTATATCTGAAAACATCAACTTTTACTTATTATTTTCTAGCGGTTAAGTTATGAACAAGTAATACCTACTACTGAACAATTTTTACTTAAATTTAATTTTTGAAAATGTTGTTTTTGTTCCTTTTGGCTATAAACCTGTGTATTGTGCTAGCACAGTTGAAGTAGTAAAATTAACCATTTACGAGCGAGAGAATTCACTAGTAGACTGACTGTCGTTTTAATGGAAAGTTGACGCAATAGTTGATAATATTTACTGGCACACCTGCTGTAATATCGATACTTGCGTGTTAAGTTGGCAGCACTGTTTACGACTACTGTTTATTGCAACTTTATGACTGATAATGACACAGTATTCTTATTTATTATTGTTCTGGTTACTAATTTTGTTCGGACCGTTAATTGCATAATTTTTAGAAGGCTATTTTATTGTTTGTTTATCAGTAAAGTAGTTAAATATGCTATTATTCACTTTGAGTATTTGCTGTAATTTATGGTTAATTACTGAAATTATTACTATGTGTATTATTGGTAAATTATGTACGAATTATTAAAAAAAATCAAAATCCGCGTTGAATTCAACGAACTAAAATTATAAATGCATTTATTATAAAACTTATTAGCATTCATCAAAAACTTATGGCTTTTAGAAAGGTAAATAAAATACTGAAAGAAATATTTTTATATTTCTTAATTATATTATAATCCTCAATTCGTATTCACCAAAGGCTTTTAAATAATAAACACTTAGTTTAGAAGTTAAGCTTTTAAACCGGCTTGCGCCTTAGCAAAGAATAAAATAATAATTTAAGAAGACACCTTGTGACGAAACTATACGTATTTTATAGATATATAATGCTAATCTCTATTCAAAAAGCTGAATTGAGTTGACAGCTCTTATATTCAGTTGACAGTAAACAAATTTACAAATGCGAATATTGAATTACTAAATTCATCTGTATAATTTTAGCCTTTTACTACCCACTTCATAAAACGAGAACTCTTCATAACGTCTATGACGATTTACACCACTATTATTTAAATACAAGAGCTATTAAAACGTCACAGTAGCCGCCACTTAATACGCCATGTTAAAATATTAAGCAATCTACATAATAATATAATAGGGCCCTCATTAAAACAATTTTTAGCTGTTGAAACAATGAACCCACCATTTTGTGTCAAGATGAATAGATAATAATAAGGTTACGTTAAAAAGTGTGATAAAGTAAGTTTTATGTAGGGTTCCGTAAGTTTTTTTATTAACAACGAATAAAGAAAACAGTAGTTAAAAGCTCTCCATTTTTTAGGAAAATTGTGCCTAGATGCACTACGAAACACGAAAATCGGAGTAGTTAAAAGAATCTTAACTAGGTAAATACACTTTGATAAATTAGTTAAGGTTGGGACTCCCTGTGTGCTTTCTAAAACTCTGCCCACCCCTTTACGGAAAAGAGCGTGTCTTTATGTTATGATATGTTTGACTGAAAAGAGTGCTTAACACTAGCTTATTTGAGATCGGTTTTTTGTATACTCAATATTCTCATGATTGCAGGTTAAAGTTTATTGGTCAAAGATTTTTTTTATGTCAACAGTTAACACTGTTACGTAGGTGAAATAATGTCACGCCTATTATAATAATAATATTTTTTATTACCAATATGAAAAAATAAATTTGTATTTACAATTTTACTTAAGGAACTCTGGTTTGAAGAGGGAAAGACATTCTTGGTTTTTTAACTAATTACCGTTGCCTACCAAATTAAGTGAATTCGTGACGCCTCGGATTAAAGCAACTAGAGCATGATAGCAGCTTTTTTCATACAAATTAACAGTTAGAAAAACAGAAAACGGCAAGTAGTTACAAAAAGGCTTTGCTTGGACTTAAATTGCTACAAACGTCATCTTCACAAATAATAGCGGTTGGCTGTCTTAAAAATATGCTATCTATTTAAATTATAAACAATAAAAAAATTCGAGAAATAAGACCGAATTTTTTATAATACAACTTAGTCTAGAGCTATTTAGAACTACTTAAGATCGATTATTGCAAATCATTCAAAAATCGCTTAGTGGAAAACATGAGGTCATAAATAAGTTTCTACAGAAGCCAGCACATGCGGTTGGACATTCGCACTACGAAATTCTCCCCTACCTCTACGGAATACGGGCGCTCACAATGTCAACAAGTCCAGCCAGCCATAATATGTGATTGCTACTGTATAACCTTTATTTTTTAACAAAAATGCCAATTTAGTGAATTGAGACCTGCCTTTTTTGTTCTGTTAAATTAACTTATATTTTAGTACCAATAAATATATTCTATTTATACAAGGATAATAATACATATTATTTTGTTTTATATACTCGGTGTTAAAGTTTCGTAGTGATTTTCACAAGTGATTATTTATATCGCACTATAAATTCTTCTGACACAGGGTTTGTGAGGCAGGTTAACCTCGAAAACAGAGTAGTAGAAGTAAAAGTAATACAGTCTCCTGCAAAGAAAACGGACCCCCCTGTCGTAAGCTGCGGGTAGTTGTCCTTGCGACAAGGGGGTCCGTTTTCTTTGCAGGGGACTGTACTACTTAGTGTGTGGTTTTCGAGGTTAACCTACCTCACAAAGCCTGTGTCAGAAGAATTTATAGTGCGATATAAATAATCACTTGTGAAAATCACTACGAAACTTTAACACCGAGTATATAAAATAAATTGTTATAATATTACAGGATTTAGTTACATAAAACATCCTTAAAACAAATCTTACTCAGTGCTACACTTTCTTTTAGTAATGTTTTATTTTGTCAACTCATAATTTATGTCACACCATATTAAAAAATAGTTAATTTTTTAACCAGTCTCAATTACGGAAAGCACCAATTTAATTTATGTTGTTCATGAATCATCGCAGGACGTTACAATGATAAAGCATGTCCTTTTCAACATTAATATTAATTTTGATGCATATTTTTGGGGTGCCTTCGTTTTATCGTGTACTTTGAAATATGCGAGGGGAAATGCTATTATATATGATTATAGTTAATTTATAGCGGTGATATAGACAATTTGGTTAATTCGGAAGCATGTGTATAAGGGTGATTTATACTTGGATGGTGTTTAATAGTCATTTAAAAAGAATTTTTATTGAATTACTTTTGCTGGAACATTAAATATAAATAGTTAGTAGTTGACTGGTATTTTAATATTGGAACTATTATCAAAAAGATATCTATATGTAAAATCGTCGCGTTGCGACACTTTTATTGGCGATAAATTTATTGGAGTGGTAGGTACTTATTGAGTTTCAGAGCCTAAAAAGTGCTAAAAATATAAGTTCAGAAAATAATTACTAAACCTTGCAAAAGGGTGATAATACAAAACAAATGAATATAATAAAATTGCAAACTTTAAACTATAAATATAAATTATGGATATGCTTTAAAGTATTTGTTATTGTAAGCAAGTTCTAGAAAAAGTTTGACCTTGTTAAAAAATTAATTTAACCTTCAGAAAAAAAACCACATATGTTAAGAATTTGCTTAATTCATACTTCTATTTGTTTTTGCATAAAAATTTGATTATAAACAATATAATGATTGATTGATTGATTGATAAATATTAAGCTGAGTTACTTACCATAGGTAAAATAACGTCAAAGAGTGGGAAAGATAGCACTATTTATTACTTGACTGATTTTAAACTAAACACAATTCCAATGGCACAAATCATTCACACATGTGACCAAAGCAACTGCATGGCTAAAATATAATGATAAAAAAAACTGAAACTTCAACAAAACATTCTCTCAAATTACTTGAATTTGATGCTCGATTTAACTTTCTTAATAACGAAGTCATCGCACCATTGACTACCATACGTTTTACTACATTACGGACTTCGACCGTTCTTCGCGCTTCGCCTCTTGTACGTTTTAATTTTACGGCCACTTTCAAAAGAATACAGAATTGCCGCTAGCTATAAATATTCAGCGTTTTATTTCCTTTTTTTTATTACTCAAGATTCAAACTGTTCGAATCGATTGTGATTTTGATGGAATCGGAATTGGCTACACTCCATATCTTTATTTCTAGAAGCCTGGAAATAAATCCGCCTGGTCTCTCAAGCATAAGCTTGGAAGTTCACAGGGTGGCTCATTGATAGACGTCCAAAAGGAAAAAAAACTTTATAATATCATACCTCCTAACTATCAATAATCGGGGAACATACCTACTTGGGAGGGAGAGACCCCTTAACATAAGGCATCAAAATTTTTCCTCTGGACGTTTATCAATGAGACACCCGATATTATTAAAACAGGGGTCGTAGTGCGAATGTCCAACCGCATGTGCTGGCTTCTGTACAAATTACATTAACAAATAAATGTTCGTAAAAAATTTCTCATATTTTTGTCAATGCCCTAACTAATAATTTGTACTCTAATTTGTAAATTGTAGGTTTGTTAAAAGGAGCTTAGGTGTGTGATGGTGTGCAACGGTTTAAATAATACATTTTGATGAAACACAATCAAATTTGAAGTACAGACATATCATTATACTTTTCCTTCCTATGGTTATTGGCATTCGTCGTCTACGTATATTACCACGGTCTGAGTTTTAAAATAGCAGAAAAATACAAATACTAATAGATTTAGTAAGCAATTTTAGTTTCGAATTCAGATAAAACTCGACTGAATAACAGAAGCATCCATCAAACAGTATTGTTTCAATGTAACGACAGTAATTTACAACACTATAAAATACCACAAGAGTAACGAGCAACATGAAAATAGATGAATCAATCATTTAAGAATAAGAAGATAGACCGTACTCTTTTATCACGCTACGAAACACAGAGTACAATCAATGTGCAAGCGCAGCCATCAATTACAAGAACAAAAACGTATCTGGCAGGAAGATTTACTACGTCATTGCGATAGGGCCTTCCTACGCACCGTGTAGGCTGCTATGTAACTTCTAAATGGAGCCCCTGTAACATGCAGTGCTATAACAAAAGTATGTCGCACATTTAACTGTCCAAAAACCCGCCATATTGAAATATCCTCCAATAGAATAAGAGAATATGGACGACAAAATTATATCTGTCACGCATGGACCGGGCATGTTAGAGAGGCTGGAGTGATGAGATGAGATTCATAGTCAACACCATGGTCTAAGAAAACAAGGTCTAACCGTTAGACTACGTGACTGCCACAAGCCTACGTCATTTTGCGCTGTTCATCCTTGTCTATTAGACGCATTCTACAAGGATGAATAGGCAAAATGACGTAGGCTCGTGTCAGTCACGTAGTCTAATGGTAAGACCTTGTTTTCTTAGACCATGGTCAACACCAATTTGTTATTTTGTGTCGGCACTAAGTTACCGAGTATTCAAATCAATGTATTCAGCGATTAAGATACCTACTCGTATAAGAATAAGACATCACTGATATTCGTGCATTTTTTAAATATAGGTAGTTTAATATTTAATATTGTAAAGTTTAATGTAAGCATTGCATGAAAATAAATAATAATACATAGTTATATTATTTAAAATATCTGTAAAATTATTTAAAACATTCATTGATGGCAAGCAACTTTGTTTAAAAAGACAAAACTGATAGCTGATGTTATTTTGTTGACTAGCGAACAGTTCTATGAATGGTAACAATAAGTTACTAAATACATATATAAAGAGAGAGGATGTAATAAAAATAGTACGCATTTAGTTTTTTATTGCATTTAAAACACTTCCAAAAGACATGAAAATTGGTTGGACCTTGTTTACGAAAAGCAAAACCTTTTCTCTTTTTGTATGATAGAGATCGGTCATCAAAGAGATTTTAGGGACTCATGTCCGTCCAGTAGTGGAATATTATCATTAGGCTAAAATATTGATAGCTTTGAAGTTGTGTACTAAATAACACTACAAGACCAAACGGTAAACTTAATTTACCTAGCCTCAGTCGTTAAGATTCTCAAGAAGATGCGTAATGCGCAACAACACAGGACGTTCATAACTCATTCTCTGACCAAATTAGCCACAATTCCTTCGTCGCACAGACGATTTTCACCCGCAATTCACTATAATTACCTCCACTGCCATAAAACGACTGCGATATATCATCGGCTTGCGACATGAAAGACGGGATGCGAATTCAGAAGTCCTTGTTTAAATTAATGGAAAAGCGTTTTTACTTTGTGTTTTTACTTTATTGAAAATATTCGAAATTTTAACAGACTGACAAAATTTTAAAGAAAATTATTTACTTAGAACGTTCAACGAATTCATAAGTTCAGAGTACTGGTCTTCAAAAACAACAACTTTTCACTTTTAAGTAATCCCTGTGAATGATTATACAATTTTTTTAAATACTCCGCGCTTTTGTAACAAGGAACAATAGTATTTTTGAAAGAGCGGAAAGCTTAGCCACGTATTACGTAGATTATTAAGGGTAATTTGAAAAAAATATGGGTGATTATGGAACATCTTCTAATGTTTTTAATTTCGAAGATATCTGATCTTATGAAAGGTTCAGGGTAACATTAGAAGTAAGTGATCGTTAGTTGTAATTATAATAAATGGGTATTATTTGTGTTAAATATGCAAATACGAGATTAAAACCTTTATTGTTCTAACTCCCCATAGATTTCTAAATACGCATCCTGGCTGAGGTTAATCACCACATCAATCCATCTCAAAGGAAGTCTTTGTGTCCACTCATTAACTCGCCGGCTGACAGTTCAAAGAGCCAGCTGTCACTAGACGTCAACTGTCACGTTGACAGCAACTATGATAAATAGACCCACTGATTATGCCCGCCTTTTTTCGTGTTTCGCTCTTTTTTTGTCGACACAAAAGCCGTCAAATGGCCGGCCTGAATGGTATTGGTTGACACGTATGTCGACGTGTCGATAGAAATGGGTTTTGCTTTTTTTTGTCTAACTACATGTTTTTTAATAATGGGCTGTAACTACTGCTTTTGAAAGACAAGTGTTGGTCGTAATGTCTCCAAGTAGGAGTACTTGGGGTTTTTTTTTCTTTGATCACGTTTTGAATATGTAATTTCTTCTGACTAAAAGAAAAGAAAAAAAAATGTATAGATCAACCTTGTGGTAAGTTGGAAAATACAGTGTAGAAAGAAAACGAAGTATTTACCTTCTCTATACGTAAATACTCCACATACCTAGATGAGATTAAATAAGTTTTTTTTTACATTTTATAACACCTTCTAATATTTAACAAAGATAAAATTATACCTACTCAACTCTACCACATTTTATTCATTAATATTTAATTTGTGATAAAACAAGATCTTGTTTAAAAGGACGCCTTCTTTTCTTTAACTTGCAACGTATTTCAGTTAAAATCTTTCCAATTTCAAATTTATATTTGCAACTTCCAAATCAACCTACCACCAACACATCCGCCACATCGCAGCAACATCAAAACGCAAACATCGACACAGCACAGACAGCGCGCGTCACTAGCAGTGCCGACATAAATTACTTCAAAAGTGATTTACCCGCGCCATACAAATCGCCGTCGACTAGTCGCGGCCGTCTCCGCCCGTCCTATGGCCTGACAGGTGTGAATGATGCCGGCTACACTGGGGAAACTAGAAATTAATGTTGGAGAATAGAACTGTGATAGAACGGTGTCGCTGCTGAAGCGATTGTAGAGTACTGTATTATAAGACAGTAGTTTGAAGAAGCGGAGTGTGCAGATAGGCAGCTTTATTTACTGTTGTTTTTCTTCTGCTAGCCAAACTTTCTTTTTAAAGAAAGTATTTTTTCTTTTTTAGTGTTGTGTTTAAAATAAATGATAGGTATTCCATTTATTCTGTTGCATATAAGAAAATTAACTAGAATGACCTGAAAATGAAATGAAAATACCTATGCTAAAGATCTTTGTAATTCAGTAAATGTTCAATTTCAAAAGAGTTTCTTATTAATATAAGCTGACTAGGTAAATGATAATCTAAGAGAAAATTATAAAAAAATCGATATTTCATAAATAATACCGTTAGTGCAGGATCCGCTGTATAATGTTCTTTCCACTGCAATCCTGAGTAAATTTTTGTATCAATCAACTTTCTAACCATTTTTGTAAACAATTGGCAATAAATGATCTTCATCTTATCTTATCTTATCTTGCAGGTAAAATAATATTTTCCCGGAAATAAACATATTTTTACTGTTGTGAACATGTCACATCTTACCTAGCATCTAGTTCCAAGTTCTGTGAATGTGAATGATGTGCGCTAGACGCGCGTCGACTGCTAACCAAAGGTTTCGCGTGCTCTTTGAACCACTTTGAACCATCTTTAAAGCTAATCGCTCTTTTTGTTCGTTTGAAAAGCGTTTATTTTTCCATTATAGCCCGGAAAACATGAGCTGGGTTTTGAATAGGCTTACCCTTGCATAATTTAACATCACTCGTATTCCTACAAAAACATAATTTTCATAAAGCCGTAAGTTTATAGTTTATTAATGATTTTTATACTTAACTATTGCTTCTGGAAATATTTTGTTACTCTATAAATTATTATACTTTAATTAATGGAGTAGTTCACATGTCCTTACAAACGAAATTGGAAATGCACTTAAATACAGGTATTACTTTCATTCATTATTACGAATGTTTGAAAGCATGTATTTTGTAATAAAGTTTTCGCTTTCTGCGACAACATTCTCCATTAATACAACATATCACTTCAGATTCAACTTGAGACTTTACGATTTCATCATAAACTTAGTTTCTTACGATTCCGATGCTTAGTACAGCACCGCCGCTCTTTTGTCTCTCAGCCAGCCTGTCTTATTCAAGAACGCAATGAAATATTCAGCACCTAAACCGTCTTGGTCGTTTCAAAAGCCGTCCTAACGATATGCGGCGTTTTTGCGCCCCTCTTGACGCGACTGTCACGTACACAGCTCGCCAAATAAAACACGTGCGGGTGCCCGCCACAAATCACATTTTTTAATCGAACTCACGTCTGTTCGGACGTGCAAATATTCCAGTGCGGTAATGCCTAAAAAATTCACGTCAGCGTCAAAGGAGTATCCGCAAACTCAGGCGCACGTTTAAATTTGTCGCATTTCAGTGCGCAGTCACGTCGTGCCGCGCGGAATGCTATCGACATCCGCGAAACTATCGACGTCTGCGCACCACTAATTGCTCTTTTTGTGGGTCCATTATTCTTACAATGATTTACGCAACTCTTCAGAGGATTGTAATCGTATCATTAATACTTGAAACGACTTTAACGGGCCATTCTCATGATTTAGATTGATTACACTCTAGAGAGATAAAACGCGCCTTCATATATCAACTAATGCCTTTTACAAGTAGCTGTTAAGGAAATGGTAGTGATAAATATAAGTATTCCTTTATCTAAATTACAAGAGAGTGGGAGAACATGAAGCATTTGTCAACTTATCAAGCGGATAACATTTTAACTCAATTAAAAATTTTATTTCTTCAGAAACCAGGGAGCAATGCAATTAAGATATCTCGCGCATAGATTAACTGCTCAAATATTAGGGTTGGCAGAAGCGAATTTTAAATTTATGCGCATACATTTGCTGCACTTAAATTATTTTTCATATCGCTCAGATCTTTTGTAATCATGTTTTCATTGCAAAATTACTTTATGTGTTTACGCCAAATGTATAATTTTGTAATTTTATTGAGGGTGATGGAACTGATGTTTTTAAATTCCACGGCTTGTTGAACATCCCAAATAATAAAAGGCACTTTAAAAACATAAGCAACAGACCGGCACTTAATGAAACTCTAAATAAAAATGTTATTTTGACAACGTCATGTTGGAAAAGGTAAATAAATAAAGAAAATGTTTAATATGTAACACACATAATCAAATCAGAAATATTTGTGACACTGGAAATGTATTTTCGTTTGCTCCAATATGGGCCCCGATTTCACGAAAAAGTGTGATCTCCTTATATTATATATCTGAGAATGTGAAGATATATATTAAAAAACACTCATCTTTGAGAAAATATCTTCTGGACAATTTAGTCAGCTTCAATTTGAATCTGAAACAAAGACAAAAATTAAGAGCTTTCCCTGTAGCTTAACCTTTTTGAAAATAGTTAAGAAGTCAGAACCAAATATTCACGTTACAGATTCATTTCCAATGTGCTCAATAGTCATTTTGAGTTTATGCTATAAGTACTATGGTTTTTTAAATAAAACTGATTTTACTGTTAGAAGATTTCTATGCAATATTTTTTTGATTGTTTAAGAGTTTATCAAACATTTAAAGGACAAGATCAATCTATGGATCCGAGGAGTCTTTTTTTAACATCATAACCTCACAACTCTCCGAGAAATGAGGGGCTCGCACTTTTTCGTGAAATCGGAGTATATACTGGAGCGAACGAAAAGAAAAACAATTCCAGTGTCAAAAAAATTTAGTGTGGTGTGGATTTCAAAGTTGACCTACCTCACAAATCCTTGTGTCAGTAGTGTGAGTCACGAAATTTGTGGCAGCCCTAAGTCCAACGGCTATCGGTGATAGAGTTGACGGGAAGTGCTGTCCCCGTGTAATTAGAGATGCGATAAACAGCATGTCCGTGCAAGGTGACACACAACCTTGTAGTATAAATAAACCATTGACTACCTACTTTTAAGTCTTCGTTAACAGCTCATATATGTCCCTACCGAGGGGCTCGAGCCTACCCTGATACCCGGGTGAATAGGCCTTAGTCGACCACGCAGGCCCAGTGCGGGTTGGTCAACTTCACACACACCTTAGAATTTCTTCGCAGGTGTGTGCAGGTTTCCCCACGATGTTTTCCTTCACCGTAAGAGCGTCGAATAAACGTACATATGAATACGAAAATCGAAAATACATTGGTACCTGCCAGGTTTGAACCCGCGAACTTCGGAATGGAAGTCAACGGCCCTAGCCACTTGGCCACCGACACGCTCTCTTTTAAGTCTAATAAATTAAAAAAACAGTCGATTTTACTTTCTACAGCTTTCATGGTTGTTTTCATAGCTGAAAAATCGAAACTACAACCATTTTTATTGCTGGGGACGTTCGCTCGAGCTCTACGGCAAATATTTTTGAATTATCAATAAACAACACAAAAAATAATCATTAGGAATTACTGATTAATTAAAAAAATCGCCATCATCGCTCGCCGTATTGCGTAACTTCAATAGAACTAATTATATCATAGCGTTGTTTTTTGAAACATTTAAAAAAAGCACGTGGCACCACAAAACATACTTTTTAATTCGAAATAATATAAAATGACTAAGTATTACATTCAATTTGAAAGCCAAGCCAACTTAATGTTTATTTGGCGTTTTGCTAAAAAGAGTTCAGTATTATTCCCACGGAAAAATAAAAACAAGCTTGAATAACTGTAAGTGGATAGCAATAGTTAATGACATGTAATAATAACCCACACGTTACAAGAATTTCGATCTGTCAATTTGTTTGACAGCCCGACAGCTACCTGTATGGCTAATTACTAGTTGAGCAAGTAGGGCAAACCGAATAAAATATGTTCTACGCTCCAATTCACGAAGCTTTTAAAACTAAAATTTATAACCCCCAAGTCTATTTGTTGTCCATTGCGTAGAGGCTATGATAAAATTGAAAAGGTTAACAGTTTAAAGCTAATCGGTCACGCAATGGACTTCAAAGTGTTCTATCTCGTAAATGTTAGCTTTGTGAAATGGAACCCTGCTATCTGACAAGTTGTTCTCCTCTACGTCGTCGTTCGTTTCCTTTTCACACTTAAATGGCGTCGATTCTAGTAAACTTGGATTGAAATGAACATTACATTTATCAATGTCAATGTATTTACAACTACGAATATATAATTTGCAATATACATATTCCCATTCAGTTCTGGGGAAGTTGCGATCTTATTTCTGGGTATTTATGTAGGTCTTTATTATATAATTATAATAAGTATGTACATAGTATACTTATTATAATTATATATTAAAGACCTACATAAATACCCAGAAATAAGATGTATGTATGTACTATTTTAATATAACATAGTATTATAGGTATCGGATCAATTGTAAAGTGATTCAAGTTACCTTCGATATTTCTTGCATTTTTGTGTAAGAAAAAAGAAGCTTGCGGATATTATTTTTCGGCCAGTACTTTGCTATTGTAACAAAGGACCACATATTATTATTTTAATTTTGAATAAAAAAAATAAAAAGAAAAGAAGAAGAGGATTTTGGATAAAAGGAATTTTAACGTAAGCGTATGTAGCTTATCTAATAAAATAGACCAAACGATGTGTGTACATTAAATAATGATCAATATGAGACGTCCCCTTTCACGCACGGCCATTTGATGCCAAACTAGGCAACGTCTGTACTTTGAGTAAAATAATATACTTATAGATAAAGATATATATACTCATAATATAAATATACAACATCCAGACACAATACAAACATAAGTAGTACCTACGCGTCGCACAAAAATGTTTGCCCAGGGCGGGGCTCGAACCTGCCGCCCTAAAAAAATCCAAGTAATAGAATGCATGAAATACGTTTAATGTGGATTTTAAATTTAAACCAGAATTAAAAAAAAACATTGCCAACGATATTTAAAAGGTGTTTGTTGATTAATAAGATAAACAACTTCCCGCAAATAATGAAGGTGGTAAGTTAAATACCAGTGTTTTATGTAAGGAAACTTGTACATGTTGTCAAAGTAAATTAAAGGTGCTTAAAAGGTTACAACTTTATACAGTTTTGACGTTGAATTTAGCCTAGAATATGAATGTAAGAATTTAAAATTTTGTCAACAGAATAATAGCAAAATGGTAATCTAACTCAACGTACAAAATTGGATTTACTCACTGTTTTTACTTCCGTCACAGAATATAGAAACTACATTTTTTTCAATACCAACTTCATCAACCGAAAAATGACAAATGCTGGAAAACACAACCCCTCCTTCAATGATGCCATTATTATTATGAGTATTTGATACTAAAAATGATTTTTAAAATAAATTAATGTACACAACGATCAGTGCATCTTGATTGATCCGTAGTAATAATAAGAACCCTGGATTGGTCATACTTTTTCGACCAAGCATGGGACAGTTAAAAAAAAGCCTTGGTCTGCGCTGTCTGCAAAGACTATTCACATTTATGCAGCCAATAGTATTGATTTACAGTGAAGGAAATCCAGGAAATGATCATGCAAATGTAGAGAAACCTTAAGGTTGATATAAGTGCATAAAGCGAGTAAGTTTTCTTACAAAGTAGCGCCTTACAATCTCATGTCAAGCAACCGCAGTAGCACGGCACTTTATCTCGGAATCGCCGCGCCGCCGGCGCCGGAAAGCTCGCTACGTCACAAGTGTGGATGTGGCTTTTTTGTATATCCGTGTTGCTAAAGAAATTTTAGATCGTCGAGCGCTTGACTAAAAATACTTTATGGAATTTTCAATTTTTTCATAATAACTAACTAGCTAGGATCTCTTTAGAAAGCTGTGCATTCAAATATTAATGTTTTTGCATATTTACTTGTTATATTTGGGTATAAGAAGCATTTAATTTTGCATTTACATAAAACAGTCATGAAGATAAAACAACAGGTAAAATTACAAAAACAATAATTATAATTTATTTATACCATCTTCAAAAATCAATGACGGAAACAATGTTAGTCACAATTAAATATCATAATATCATTAGATATAAAAACTGAAATAGAGATGAAGCGTCCAGATATAAAGCAAATTAGCGGAATTGCGGATGTCTGCCTGATAGAGCGATAAAATAATGGCCATAATTAGATTGCTCAAGAGCAATGTTGTAATTAAGGTAATTACAATACTTACGCTGTTCAGTCAATAACTATACATGTGTAATTAGTTTATACGAGTATTTTACCAATAAAAGAGGTTTTCGTAGTAGTAAGAAAAACTGAAAAAGTAAAATGTTGAATAATTTTAAAAGAGTTTTAAAATTATTTATTCAAATTTAGCAACGTCTTTTGGCAGCAATTATGATGATGATGATAAATCAGTTTACTTCTATACCCAGAGAAAAACCTCGGTAAGAATTAAGGCTAGTTAAAGTAATTAGGTATGATACTTGCGTGATTGCATGTAGGTACGTTGAAGATGACTGAACTTCAAAAACTATATTTGATCAAAGAGGTTTAAGGCTTAAATACATTTGAAAGGATAAACTGATGTAGATTTTATGTACAAAATTTTTTATTAAGCGTCAAAAAATTAAAAAAATGAGTGACACCTTTTTAAAATATCATAATAAGCATAAATACCTGACTGAAATAAAAATGCTTCCGTGATTTCGTAGGCACTTAAAACCGTTGGTCCCGGCTACTATCTACAAAATTTAATTGTTATAGAAGTCATGTCAGAAGCCTTGGCGGCTCAACAGTTCTGATTTACCAGGGTATGAGGTGCATAATAAGCAAGCAAGCAATTCACTCATCATCATCATCATTTCAGCCGAAAGACGTCCACTGCTGGACAAAGGCCTCCCCCAAAGATCTCCACGACGATCGGTCCTGCGCTGCCCGCATCCAGCGGCTTCCCACGACCCTCACCAGATCGTCTCGGCAGCAAAGGAGCAATGCACTAGAAGTGCACAAAAATGCCGCATCCACCGCTTCTAGACTCGTGCGCGCGTCACATAAATCAAGATGTAGGCGATAACAAGCCACCACTCATAAACGCAACAGCGAGAACGGTTTTACGAGTCATAATTGCAGTTTATTAAATAGCCGCCTCTTGCGTTTTAATGGAAGAATTCTTGGTAATAAAACTTTAGTTGGTTCAACGAGGTAAGTCTTGAGTCAGACGGAATATAGGCGTATGTGGAGATAGTTTGTGTCAGGTGATATTGTCTACGATTTTACGGTGGGGCGGTATTGCCTACGATTTTTGTGCAGCTAGAAAACATAATAGTGCATTTATTATGATTTTTATTGAGTAAACTATGGTACATTTCCCAAGTTTTGATAATAATGGTATTGGCAACCAAAGTTCATATTCAAAGTAAAAACTGTAAGTCGTAAAGAAAATTTGCGAGAAATGGTAATAAAAAATACTGTTTTCTTTATATTTTAATATAATTAGAAACTTGCTTCCGTCTGCACGTAAGTAGTTTCGCATCGTGAAATTCACATATTAAATGTAAGCAGTAAATATTCTTTATTAGAAAACGTACTGAAAATTACTTCGTTGGCCGCTCAATGAAACCTTAAATAGTACTAAAAGTTTTGCTATAAAATTAAGTACTAGGTAAGGTAGTATTAATTTAGACCCATGCTCTATAGTCTATGCCATAGAATATATAATAGTACTACGCACCCATGCTGCCAGTTTAGAATTGAATGAACTCTACTTTTCTTGGGGAAGTCGTTTAATACTCGTACTACATTTTAAACAGCATAAACAGTTTTGTGAGTTTTGGTAACCTTTTTGTTGAGTGGAGTGTTGTATTTGACTTACACCACTGTAGTCATACTAATATTACGAGTGTAAAGAGGAAAGATATGTATTTTTGTTTTGTGTGTATGTTTGTAATGAATAAACTCAAAAACTGACTGAGACTGATAGTTCGATCAACGAATGTCTCAAAGGAGGGTGTAGAGTGCGTGAGCGGGAGCCTACGCGAATTCTTCAGAAACTTATTCAGAGTGCTAAGGGGTAAATACTATAAGTCCTGCCTGACGTCTAGGAGGTGAGCCGGAAGGAGGGGATCAAAGGTCTCATTTTTAAGTTTTTCGTCAATATTACAGAAACGGTGCTTTGTAGCAAAATATGATGTAAGATGAAATGAAAGCTTATAAAATGTTCTACAACTTTTATACTTTATACTTTTTCCATATTCCTAACCGTTTTTGAACTACACGCTACTGAAATTTAGTAAGTATTATTTAGTAGGGGATTTAGTGCTCCCGCTCACGCACTCTACCTATATTAGTTTATTGATCGGACTATGAACTGATTTTAAAAATTCTTTTACCATTAGATAGCTACATTCACCCTGAGCAACATAGGCTACCTTTTACGGCGGGAAAACGCCTTATTACCACGGGAAAAACTATTACCGCAGGCGGAGCCGCGGCGGAAAGCTAGTACAATGTATAATAACAAAAAAAAAATCTAGTGTAACTAAACATTTTTTTAACAATATATTAATTTAGTCACAAAATCTACGTTTTATAACGAAAAGTTCTAGAAGGTGTCAGAATGCGACATGGTAATTAATGACATAAGGAGTAATCTGCAAATTATGTCGTATCTTGACAATTTCTCGAGTCTCTCGCATTTCTGTAGTAGCCCTGCTGAGTTTTAGCAGCACTACTGAGTCTGTTATACTTGTCTTAGCAGATATTTCCCTATCAATAAATCGATCCTTTTTAAGACATAATAAATTTCTTTAATATGGTATTTTTTCCTTTCTTATGTTTAACAAATTAATAGAAATCGAATACAAAATGTTCATATCACAACAGTGTAAAATACCACACTCCTCTGAAAAGGCTTTACCGATTTTGATGAAATTTTATGAAATATGCTTTTTTGCACACAAACACAAAAATAGGTAAAATAATGAAGAAAAGAAAATTTTGCACAATTTCATACCGATGTATTAGTAAGTTGTTAACTATTTTTATACTTTTAAGAGCGGGCGGAGCCACGGGGCGAACAGCTAGTAATAAATAAAAATGCGTCTTCGGTTTCACTATACTTGTACAGAAGCCAGCACATGCGGTTGGACATTCGCACTACGAAATTCACCGACCTGATAGTCAACAGTAACATGTCCAACCGCATGTGCTGGCTACTGTATATTACCAAAACATTTTCGTTTTAATTGACATTATCTTAACCTAAATCAAGGTAATAAATAAGCAGTTAAACTGCGAAATATAAAGGCTAATAAAGAAAACTAGGTTTATGCAAAAAATTATGACTATAATTAAATGAGATATACTGTCGGTTTCATACCGAGTGTGAAAGGAAAAATAAATATGTATGCTTAAAAATTTACATTGATATATGCAGCGATAGCAATTTCTATGAATTTTTATGGCCATTTAACTTGTAAAATTACAATAATGCAACTTAAATGAATAGTGAATATGAAGGTTACATATTTAATAAAAACATAAAGATATTTCTAAAACATTAAAGTATTTCAATTTAGGGATTCCGATCTATTTATGTATGTAATTTATTCTGAAACTTTTTATGTAGTAAAAAAGAGTTTTTGGTTTATAGTTTTTGTGGAGTGTCTTTTTATATTCTTTCGACATTCTTCATGTGAGTATAATAGAAAATGTAAATATAGCCCAAAATCATCAAAATCCGTTGCGTAGTTTTAAAGATTTAAGCATACATAGGGATATATAAGGACATAGGGACAGAGAAAGCGACTTTGTTTCATACTATGTAGTGATTACGGTTATAAACCACTGCTGCAATGATTTAAAAATTAATATTATCTCTAACCTTACAAAAACGTTCCAAACCATAAATTTTATTGCATTTTTATTCATACATTTTAGCAACTCTGGTTACACGTTATCTCTTTAATTGGAGGAAACTATAATTAACAAAAATATAAATCTCTTTTATCTCATAATCTTATGACGTGTCAGAAATCACGACCGTTACCAAGAATTGTATTGTTTGCATTAATTTTGATCTGCTTATTAGTCTGTTCAATTGAACTAGTACAATTTTGTAAACAACAAAAAATTTACGCAATTTCAATTATTTTTTTTACTTTTGAAATTATCCGCAACTTATTGGTAGAGAAATAGGTAGTGAAATCTCAAAAATATTTTTCAAATTTTCATAATAAACTTCAGTAACATCAAGGCACGTGACTGAATGACGTGAATTTTCATTTTGAGATTTCAACCATTTTCATTTTCACCTATATGTTCCTTAAGGAAAGTTTTCAGTTTCATGAATACTACCACTATGTTGCGGATAAACAACCAGTTAAATTTTATGATGTACTAGCGACCCGCCCCGGCTCCGCACGGGAAAATGGTTATTGTGGGTTATCCTTCAGTATATTATGCATGTATTATACATATGAACCTTCCTCTTGAATCACTCTATCTATTAAAAAAAACCGCATCAAAATCCGTTGCGTAGTTTTAAAGATTTAAGCGTACAAAGGGAGAGACATAGGGACAGAGAAAGCGACTTTATTTTATACTAGCGACCCGCCCCGGCTCCGCACGGGAAAATGGTTATTGTGGGTTATCCTTCAGTATATTATGCATGTATTATACATATAAACCTTCCTCTTGAATCACTCTATCTATTAAAAAAAACCACATCAAAATCCGTTGCGTAGTTTTAAAGATTTAAGCGTACAAAGGGAGGGACATAGGGAGGGACATAGGGACAGAGAAAGCGACTTTATTTTATACTATGTAGTGATTTAGAAGAAGCAGAGGCAACGTTGTTAAAAAACTAAATAGATCAAGTGTGGAGTGAAGAGGAGCAAGGGAGAGGGGCGGGGAGTGAGGGAGACAAACGGTCCGATAAATCAGGCGGACGCCGCTTGCAGGTGTTCCGCCACTGAACCCGTTGAAATATTACCAGGCATAGAGTAAGTCGCCGTGTACAGAAGCGATTAGTTTGAACCTGAAGGTTCAGTTTTATGTTTTCTGTGTGAAATTTTTAAAAACTCAAGGTTTTCAGGAGAATTTTGCGGCTAAATGTTTTTTTTTTTATCTTTCGGGTTTAGAGTAAGAAAAATGGAAATGCCTAGATTTTTCTACAAGCAAATGGTGAAAAAAGAAATCCATCTAACTTGACCCCTAGGTACACGAAGTCGTCGGTCAGTCAATATACTTACGAACCATACGAAAAGAAAAAATTAAATAAAATTGGATCTAGTCTAATTCAGGACCTAAAACAAAGTTAAAAAAATTACTTTACACATTTTTTAAATAGAAAAGTTTATATTTCATATAGATACGACAGCTATGGGCTCCATAGCTGTTACAGGACATACATAGGTATAATTTTTAAGTCAAAACGCATAACGTCAGAAGTGAAAAAATTAACCTTGTAGGTAAAGTAAAAAAGTACGTAATATGATTGACAAATACAAGGTCTTTAATCTATCTAAGGAAATTTTAGAATATCAAAAACTCCTCTGTACATCTATACTAAATAGTCTATGGTAAAAAATATATCCGCCATCTTGCAGTGGATTAATTGAGACGGTTGTTTTAGGCGTGTCCGATTTTAAAACTCAATTATTTATCGGATCCAAAGCTTGCTGCGGTGTTTTATCAAAAGATTCAACGCATATAAATCAGTTGGTGATTATTTTACTGCATGTGATTTCAAACGAACAGCCATCGATAAAGTTAATTGAATAATATTTTTAAGTAATTAACGTCTATTAGTTATAATTGGATTTTTACTTTTACATAATTGTAATCAACTGTGACTGACATAATACCTATAACCAGGAAAATTGGCAGCTACATAGCGCGTGAGTGAATAATGGCATAAGAGTCATAGTGATTCTGTCATTATGTCGCCTTTGACAACGTTATATAATGTCATAAGAGTCATAGCGATTCTGTCATTATGTCGCCTTTGACAACGTCTCGAGCATCTCACGCGCAAGGATGTCATATGTACTATTAGTAATGTAATGACAGAATCACTATGACTCTTTTTGTCATTATGACTTTCAGAACTCCTCGTGAAGCCTGCTGAATTTAAACACAAAAATTTCAGTAACGAAATACAGTGACTTCAAATTTATTACAGTGACATATATTAATAACTAGCGACCCGCCCCGGCTCCGCACGGGAAAATGGTTATTGTGGGTTATCCTTCAGTATATTATGCATGTATTATACATATAAACCTTCCTCTTGAATCACTCTATCTATTAAAAAAAACCGCATTAAAATCCGTTGCGTAGTTTTAAAGATTTAAGCGTACAAAGGGAGGGACATAGGGACATAGGGACATAGGGACGGAGAAAGCGACTTTATTTTATACTATGTAGTGACAAGCGTAAGCTAGTACAGTCAAGAGCACTTCAAACTTTGCACTGTGTATTTTCATGTCTGTTGAACAGTATCGTACGTGATACGCGTTTCAGCTTGACCTGCTCCTAACCGTATATCTATACATACTTAGTTTCCAATTCAATAACCAAAATAATAAAGCCTCCCATTAATTACTCACCTACGCACGTCAAACGAAACAAGTTATTAAAATTATTATTATCAACAGCCTTTATATTTCTTCATTCATTATTAATTGGTCCGTATTCATAAAAACTATTACAATGTGCCAGTGGCTGGACAGAAAAACAAAATTTATATTGCTGCTGCTGAACAGGCAATTCATTGACCGTATATGGGAGCTGTGGGTAGTCGAATGCAAATGGATGTTGGTGTTTACGCTTGAAATAACGCACAATGGTTATTCATCATTGTAACAAGGCGTGTGTAATTATAATTATTTTGAATAAATTCTCTAGTTGGCACCTCACTTGATTAGGAGGTAACGTTTAATGCAGCATTTTTATCAGATTCTGTTGAGTCCGGTTTACTTTTCACATATAAAAAAATATATAAGTTTATCTAAACAATTCGAGAATAGCTTTTGAAACATACTTTTAATTAATATTACGTTTCTAAACCACACTTGTCTACAGAAGTAAAAATGAGATTAAAGGTACATAAAATATATTAAAGATTTTTTGAGTATATCGAGGCTTTCATTCTTAGGTCATTTAACCAACTTGACCTAAAGTCTTTCTAATATTTTTTGTATAATGTGTTGCAAAGTTACCAACAGTTCTAAGAATCCATACTTTCGATAGGAGCCTTATTTACAATACACTAAAGCTATTTATGTTTTAACATGAGTCATATAAAAAAATGTGTAATCATATCAATGTAACAACTAAAAACACGTATCTGCAGTTATTCATGTTTTTTTTTCACGCTTGGTAGAGAAATACTATGCGTGCGTTTCATGCATTTTTGGGTTCAGTTATACAATTAGATAACAAGAAAAAATAAATATCCTCAGTGTATTAAATACAAATAATGGATCACTCGTAACATTAGTAGAAAGCTGGACACTCGCTTTACGAGTTTCGCCTCTATCGCTACATAGTAAAGGCGCTCTCCAGATCAAACTTTGCATGTGCTTGCTCGAGTGTGTTTTGAGGTTAACCTACCTCACAAACCCTGGTTTTGGAATTGTTGAGCCGCCTTAGGCTTCCTACATGGTTCCTATAACGACTACATCCGTAGATAGTAGCCTGGATCAACGGCTTTACGTGCCTTCCGGAGCACGGAATCATCTTTCTTTTCGGACAATCAGGTGATTCAGCCTGCAATGTCCTAACCAAAACTAGGAAAAGTCTCACAAAGTGATATTTGTTCGGCGGATCCCCACCGGGTAACGTTAGACGAGCTTTTGACCACTGGACCACGGAGGCTGTTGAGCAAGGAAATCTTTACTTGCTATTTGAAAACATGTTTTATAAAAACATCTAAATACCTGCTGAACACTTTTCTCGCGAACATAATTCGCACTTGCTGATTTTTTATTGCGATGATCGATAAACAATTTATAAATCAGTACAGACAAGTAAATTATCATGGATTAGTTCTAAGAATTCCAACTACATTTGACATAATGAGTGCAAAACAATCGCAGTACAAAGTCTGTTCGTGATTCAAGTCGATTCAATTAACTTTTCATGCTTCAATGATTCAATTATTCACAATTTTTCTTCTTTGTTATATTATAATTTGGTTTGGATTGATTCAATGTTAGATAGTGAATTTAAATCGATTTGATACAAATCTTAAATTATAGCTTCTTGTATCGGTCTCGTACGAGGCAACTGATGACGAATTGGTAGTGCGTCTGCCTTCGAAGCATAGGGTCACGGGTTCTAATCCCACCCAGGGCAAACATTCGTGTGATGAGCACTTGTGTTATCCTTGTGTCTGGATGTTATATAGTTAATAAATAAATAAAATTTAATAATATATGTGCCGTGTGGCACTGGCATAGAATAATGTCACCCTCTCTTTTCCCGTGGGGGTCGTGGAAGGCGACCGAGGGATTACTACCAGAGGATGGGCAGCAGCGTTCTTTTGTGTATTTAAGACCACACTGTTGATCGCTAAACCGCATGCCAAGCGTGGTGATTATGGCAATATCCCCCCAATATGGCTCACACAATGGAGATTCTTGGGGGAGGCCTTTGTCCAGCAGTGGATGTCGTTTGGCTGAGATGATGATGATGATGATGTATAAGTATCCGCTGTCTGACGCCCATAGTACAGGATCTGAACTTAAGGTATTTTTTGCCTATATGCTAGTCCTAGTGTATTCTCATAGTTCACACTCATCACATATACAGAGACATAATCTGCCATTCTTAAAAATTATGATGTAAGCTTTCCAGATCTTTTAGGCACCTTAACGCAGCGAAGGCCCTTAGGCCCAATCCAGATCAAGGTCTGGCTTGTAAATGTTACTTCAATGTGTGTTTAATATTTATTAAGTCAAATAATCAGCGTTCACCTGTGCAACTTGTTGGTTTGCTGTTGCTAATTCGAACTCTAAGCGTAGGAATTAAGATAAAATCTCCATTGCATAAATAGACCTTAATCCCTTAATCCAGCAGTGAGCTGTAAAAAGCTTCAGTACTTATAGATGTATTTGTATAAAAAAACTACGAATTTAGTTATGTACAGAAGCCAGCACATGCGGTTGGATATACGCACTACGAAATTCACCCCTACCTTTACGGAATACGGGCGCTCTCCAGATCAAAATGTTCAGCCGCACGTACTGGCTACTGTACGTACAGAAGCCAGCAAATGCGGTTGGACATTCACACTACGTAATTCACCCCTACCACTACGGAATACGGGCGCTCCAGATCAACATGTCCAGCCGCATATGCTGGCTACTGTACGTTCTTTGGCAAGATCAACACTTATTTATCTTTTCTGACAGGTGGACAGACAGCTTCCTTCACTACCTTCAATATTCATAGCAAACATGAATTGCAAAGCGAAACAACGATAATTATCGATCCATGAATAAAGATCGACCATTCAATGTCGATCCGTAATCGAATAATCGATCGATTAATACAATCATAAATACGAAGTTGTATGGCCGTACATTAATGCAAAAATTAATTTTATTTAATGTAATGACGTAATTTTTATAGCCTTTTGTAACGCAAGCCAATCGCATTGCTTTTTTACCAACTCTATAATCAGAAATGCTGTTTTATAGGGCTGTAAAAAGTTTAATTTTTAATTGTTTAATACTTCATTTTAACAGGTTTAAGTAGAAAGAAAAAGTCCTTGATACTTTTTGCTTATTTACTACTTATTTTAAGTTAATTTCTTTATTTGAAATTAATTTCGAATTGAACTGAGTAGATCATCAATATACTCAATGTTCTCTTTTTTATAAGTTTCTGTCCCCCTAAAATTGACTGAAAAGCATATCTACCTCACGTTATGGCAACATTTTGAATATAATTTGAACCAACATTACTGTGGATAACTTTTTATTATGGTTATTTATGGATAGTATGTTGTTAAAGTTACTTATTTTTATAAATAATAACAATGACTTCAGTTGAAAAATTAAAAGTTCATTTGAAATAACGTTAAGAAGAAGTATATACCTATTATTATTTTATTTATTTCACAATATATATTTCAAATACACAGTAACCAACAGTGAAAACGATGGTAATTTATAGTTTTATAATAAATTAAACTATTATGTTTATGTTAAACTATATTGCATCACAAGTTTTTTAAATTGCTATAATATTCAACAAGATAACCTTTTACATCTTAAGCCCGATTTACTCAAAGAGAAGATTGATTTATGTTATTTGTAAAATAAACGGTTATAAATTTAGCAGGTAAATGTTCAGATCGGTCAAGAGAGTGTCTAAATCAAAAATATATGGACATATTACAATTTTTAAAACCATTTTTATAGTCTTTCATTCTCGAAGCATGAATTGCTACAAAAATATAAATAATGTATTCAAATACTTAAACAAAAATAAGTTTGTAAAGTATTGTGACTTTTTTCATACCATTTGTATGAGATTTTACCAAAAAATAGAGCAATGCAATGGATCGAAAAAATATAGATCCACCTTTATTGTTTTTCTAAAATAGCGAGACTTTAGTTCAGTATTTCTTTCCCTAATACGAGTATACTAATTAAAAATGTAACTTAATCTAGGGTACCTACAAAAACCCTGAAAGGACCCCTAAAACATCTAAAGACACCTCAATGGCCTTAAGACGACCAAATTACACCGATCATAAATCCGTGTAAGTAGGTGGCAGAATATATTATTACCGGCCATCGATATATCAATATATTTCTTGTTTAAAACACGCGATAAACATTTTTAATTCTCGTATTAAAAGTGGCTATAAATTATGGCTGAGTGCGGCCCACGCCCGGTTTTACGACTGTGTGGATGTGTGCATATTTATAGGTTTTTAACTGCAGCTTTTTTAGTGTTTTTGCAAACTAAATTAAGGTTATTGAGGTTAAAAGAGGGTAGCCGATTTCATTAGTGCTTATTATTTTTGCGTATTTTTTTAACATTGACCGAAACTGTAATACCTACTTAAGTACTATAGTAATATAATACTATACATGAAGGAAAAAAAAATTACGCGCCCAAAATGAATGTCTCTATTTTTTTCTAACGTAACGTATTCAAAGATGTGTGATAGAGTTAAATAACAAACCCGTCTCCCGCTTTCACCTACCCTCCCAACCCTCTGAGCGGCCGCATAGGTTTCGATACAAAATAGGCATGATTACTACTCCATCCGGGCGCGTAAAATTTTCTCTTCCTTCATGATACTATAGTATATACTCGTATTATAGACTATAGCCACGGTTCTTATTAATGTTAGAAGAAACTTAAGATAGGGTAGAAAAAGCCGGAAGCCTATACTCAGCAGTCAAGGAACAATCTAGTTTATTTCTTAGACTGATGTCTAAGACAAATTAAATCCTGTTAAAACTAATGGCGCGAAATTAAATCTAACTTGTGAATACCGAAATATCCGGCCACCAACTTGTCGCGCTCTTGTCGGTGAATTATTTATTTTAATTTATTAATGACCATAAATTTAATATGACCAAACAACATTCTCAAACCATAACCTCGTCGTGCCCCTGCATAACAAAAGTCTTTATATTTTAAACATTCTTACATTTCACATAAACAACAGCCTTACAGTTTTTTTAGTTACAAATTGCAATTTGGTGTACATTGCGTAGCCAATCACTATCACAATAAAACCTTTTTATTTTCATCATACTGCATGTAATGTACAGTAGCCAGCACATGCGGCTGGACATATTGACCTTTGAGAGCGCCCGTATTCCGTAGCGGTAAGGGTTAATTTCGTAGTGCTAGTATCCAACCGCATGTTCTGGCTTCTGTACCTTCAATTGTAAAATAGGTATAAATTGTAAAATAGATATTTTATTACATCAGATTAAGAAACATGTTGTAAACCTAGTAACTCGGTCTTTAAATTTTAGAACCGTTTTCTAATATTAATACCGCATAATTCTTTAATAAAACCCTAATGAGTGGCGAATAAAGCTATAAAAACATTATTTATAGCTAAGTTACACTATAAAAAACTAAGATAGTGATCTACAATATGGAAATCAATTATTATGTTTATGAACCACGGTAAGAATGAGAGATTTATTTTTATGTTTCGTAAAGGATTTGTATTTGTAGTGAAAGTGTGTTTAAAATTCAATGATCAAAAAGTAGTTTCACTGAATTTTGGCTTAGAAAGGTTCCATTTATTAAATTTAAATATTTTCAAAATATATGTTTATTTTTTCTGTTGAAAAAATTGCTAAAATAAAAATCATAATTTTCATCTTTTTGTCTCTTCCGAGGTAAAATTGGTTCCAAGTTAGCTTAGTTAAGGATCACGTGGCGATGTGTTAGATGACTAATATAGCTTTTTTGTATGCAAAGTTATCGTTATTTTCAAAAATCAATTTCTTAGCCATAAAATAAAGAAATTAATAGAGTAAAAGTAATCCTAGATCAAGCTTATAATATTTTTAATTTCTTACTCATCTCTACAAATGCAAGCACTACCTACTACCGTCACTTAAATACGAGTACACACTATAAGTACTTTTTCTGAAGACCGGTTTCAAGCTCCAAAAAAACGCGACAAGGTTTTTACATAAATTGCAAAGAGAAAACTAGAAAATGGCCGCCGCCATACAAGTGAAATGAATTGCGACGGTAAATTATTTTCTACTGAGTTCTGCTCATTTCTCGTCCGTATAAAGCCATCAGCGTTTCACTATTAGCTTTCAAGTTGTAGCATATAGTATATATGTACACAGTGGTTGTAAAAGAACATGACGTGTTTCTTTATGCTTATTCTTAAATGGTAGACGCGCCCTGGGATGGGATAGGGATGAGAAGTGATCAAATTGTAAAACTATGGAGACAAAATAAACTTTTTTGCACACCAGTAATTAATAACACAAACTACAGTCCACAACTATAAACGTGAACATAGTTGGCCTTATTGCTTAGGTAGAAATTTCCACCAGTCAAGATACTTATATTAGTAACTCCTTTGAATTAAGAGTTTTTTTTTTATTTTGTTCAAACTAACTTAGATATTAATTTTATTCTTTGATAGCCGTGATTGATACTATTGAAAGCTAGTTTGGAATCATTTAGTCGTATGTGAGATGTCCCCAAACGTTTCACTAAATTAAAATTTATTATTTAAAAAATCCTCGTTTAGTCCAAATTGTTTGCAGTAGTTAGATTGTTATCACTGAAATAATTTATTCGCAAATTATTATTATAAAATGTTTGAAATAACTTTCGAAATAACACATTAAATTTTATGAGGTGCTGGTAAATTACATCCTTATTTTGATAAGAGCTACAAGCCATCACGTCAAGTATTAATATGTAAGTAACAGGTATTTATACTATGTGACTCGCTGCACAGGAGCAAGTATCAAGTAAGTACCTATTACCTTCTGTTTAAGGAATTATTGTTATTGACCAAGCTCGGTTAGCAGTAGAAGAAAAACATAGTATCTAAAAAATCTAGATGTTCTGTAATTATTTTTACAGCTTGGTGTATGCTTTTGGAAATTTCATAATGTGTTATGAATTTATTTACAAAAAAAGATACCTAATTATTAATAAGTTCTATTAAAAGGTTTTCCTACTGTGAATTAAATACTTATTGATTTAGAAAACTTAGCAATCATCAGACTTTGATATTATTTTTGTTTGCTACTATTACCAGGTACCTTCAGAATATTTTCCTCAAAAACATACTTACCAGGTTTTTCCTTACAAATCAACACTTTATAATTATTGCGTGTTCACAAGCGATTACATTTGCCTTTCTGGCGTTGTCGAAGCCTTTTTTCACTAATTACTTAGGCATTCCACGGTGCATGCTAAAATACCTGAAAGTTTTGCACCGAGAGGGTTATAGAATTTTCATTACCTTATTAAATACTTGGTCTATTAAAACATCTGAGTTTACATGCTATGGTTATTCCAAGGAAATTGGTTGCACACAGCCTTAGTTTGGTAAAGTGAGCCATTCCAATCTAGCAAAGTTTTATGCTTAGCCAAATGAATTCAATCGTAAATTATTTAATTAGACTGGCTATTAAAGAAAATAAGTTATAATGACTGTTGTTCTTTAATAAATCGACTTCTAAACTTTTTTAACCCTCGACGAAAAAGAGGTGTATTATAAGTTTGACATGTGTGTCTGTCTGTGGCATTGTAGCCTAAATGGATGCTCCCATTTTAGATCTAGTTTTTTTTTGTTTGCAAGGTGTCGCAATCGCGAGTGAGCTTGAACAAAGAAAATATCTTCAGCCATTTTAAGATTTATCAGCTTATTTCTAGCTGTTGAAAGGATCAAGTGAATAGCAGTTTTGTGGCGGTTTTTTTTTTTATCTTAATTTAATGTCATTGAAGGATGAGATGTTTAATTCGTTCGTATGTCAATTTTTTTTTTCAATAGACAGTTAATTTGCTGTTAGGAAGTTGACCAATACTGAGAAAGCGCGGTCGACTCAAGCCTACTCAGCCTAATTTGAAGTAAAGCTCCAGCCCTTTAATAAGTTCAATGATAAAAAAGTCACCGAAAAGTTTAAAAGCACGTTATGCCTCCACTTTTGAATGTGACCGTACCCACTATAAAAACATGTCCTACATACTTAACAGCTATTCTGTTTCTTTCTACGTGTAAATTATTTTATAACAGCTACATAAATTACTTATAATTACATATTTCTTGCAATTCACTGAACGTACGTAAGGAAAAGCGGGAATATAACCGGTGTCTAAAGTTTAATTACCGGTTTTAGGCATCAAATACTCTACAATGGTTACAGCAATTTTGTTTTTAAATATTCACCGGTATAAAACAAATAATTACTTAATAATAACATAATTAGTATACTTGTTCTTATGTTATATGGAGAGATTTTACTGAAACATTTTTTGCCTACAGGTTACTTTTAATTTTTTGTATAAAATGAATAAATCAGTACTTCACGATATAAACAATCTTTTAGCCATAAAAAGAATATAAAATTAAAATGAAAACGGTCTTTGTCCACCAGTTTTAACAATAATGATTCACAGATATAATATAATACGTATTATGTGTTTTAAAACGCAATTTTGGATTAATAAAACCGGTGAAACAACCGTGTGCTGTACAGACAGTACCGGTACTGCTAGTTCTTACTTGAACAAATACCAGAACGTTTACCGAGAACAAATTAATATTACCGGTTGATTGATACGAGTATTTGATGTGAATATGTGGAATTTTATGCTTTTAATTAGGCATTGGAATTCATTAATAGTTTACACGTTCATTAAAGATGTTTTTAGCGTAGTCCGGAGGTTGTATGAATGTTGACTTAACGTTTCCTTACTAAGACAATCCGGGTGCCATAAGTATGGAAGATCAGCAATACCAATGACTAAGAGAAGATCATTTACTAGTCAATTTGTATGTCTGTTAGATAGAATCCTTCTATGATTTATTTAATAATATTTTAATGTACTTTACAAATGGCGAGCTTAATACTACTGAGCAATCTCTACTGTTCCAAAACAAGGCAATGGCTTCCCCCAAACCCACCCCGCAATAATCGGTCCTGCTAACGCTGCAGATCGATTCACTCGTTTTTCTTATTGGTTTCATAATAATTATTCTCAAAGAATCTAAACAAAAATCTCAATCAATCATACTGAAACAAAAATCCATTTCAATCTCTATCTCATATACATCTCTTATTTTTTTCTATCTCTAGGTTATTTACAAAATCTAAAATCCGAAACATACCGAAAGCTTTTGCCGATTTTTATATTTTGGAACTGATAAGCTTTTTGGCTCACTCAAATTGAGTTTATTCTAGCCAGAAAAATAAGAATAAAAATCTTCGCCAATTGGCGGAAATTCAATGAAACTTATGTAACAATATAAATTATTGCCAGAATTAAAAAATAAATCACCTCAGGAGCTTTTTTTTCTTGATAAATGTACTGCAAGGTGGTAACATCAAGTACTACTCGTAAATTGGTAATCAAAACGGAAAAGGACACTTGTAATCACTCCACTCGGTTTTATTAATCTGTATTTACCGTCGCCATTGAAATGCAATGAATTATTAATATTTACTGATGTCGTTTTGATGGCGAGTGCTTTTAGTTGTGGTATATAATGTAGGCGAAAAAACAAAATATATTTTCTAGCGTTACCAGAAATTTTTGGCTTAAATTATTTTACAAAAGGACACGCTCTTTGAGTGGTAGTGAGACTGTCTTGTTTCTTTTAAAACATCAAGACCAACATTAAGAATTTTCCTATTCACCCCGATTTCAGGGTAGGCTCGAGCCCCTTGGTGGTAACATATATGAGCGGTTAATGATGATAATGATGATTTTAGTTTCACAGGCACTGTTGTAATGAACATCCTAGACTTTGTCCAGCCCTGGACAGCTTTTGATTGATGGCAGTGGCATGCACTATTAACTGTTGATGAACGATGATTGAACAGATGACTGATGACAATGGTATTTACTGATAACTTTTTACGTCTGTATGATAACCTGTAGGCTCACTTCACTTGAGAAGCTCGAGAGGTGACAAAGTGACATAAAAGTTTAGTTCTGTCATTAAATCGCGTTGACACTTTCTCTAGCTTTTTTCTGTAATAATTCTGTCATTATTTTGCGTTTGAAACCTTTTCGAACTTCTGCGCATTATCTAGTGAGCCTATTGGTAGTTATATTACCTACTATTACTTTTTTATAGGGATTTCAATTTATCCGTAAAACCTCTCTACTCTTTCAACTTACACCCAACACCTGTCGTTCAACCTCACCTCGATCTGTCGCACAACCGCACAACACGCCCGCGTACCATATTTATTGATTCCGCATTGAAGCCGATTGTAAATGTCAATTAGCACCGCTGATCTATGTATTCATTTATAGCTCGACGGATTTATTACCCGCTCGAGCTTGTACCGTGGGCCGTTAATATCGACACTAAGTAGAATCGAAGTGGATTCTGAGTTGTGATATAATAGTACTTAAGTCAATGTCATAGAGTCATTTATGTATGATTGTAATTATAATTTAGCCTATGTGTACCTGCCTCTAATATACGTAGTTATAAAGAGTGTACGATATAACCTATGTCTAAATATGTAATAGAAATAAAGACGAATGGTAATTGATTTACAGAAGATCTATCTTAAAAAAAAAATGAAACTTATACAAAATGTTATGAGAGACATCTAAATTATCACGATAAAAAAATACGAAACCTAACTTAACTTTACTTAGTTAATTTTAATTATTGTAAATTACATTTAAATTAATAAATTTTAGCAAAATAATATGAAGCTTTTTCAGTGACTACTCGAACAGCCCATGAAATTAAAAAGTGGAACTATAAAGTTGAACAAAATATAACTTTTGCAAAAAAAAACTTATCAATCTCAATATTAATACACTGATTTCAAAGTAAGAAAGTAAACATAACATATGTAAGTAAGTAGTAAACTTGCTTGTGTAAGTATTTCAATGTCTGTTTTTTATTTCTGAACACATACTTACATTTTAAAACACGTTTGAATCATGTTTTCACGCTTTCTACCGTGCATCTAAATGTAGTTTTTATGGCTTAAGATATCTAATGAGCATAATTTTCTAAAATATACAACATGTAAATCTGATTTTATGTTCTCGTTTGATGACTCTGTTAAATTTATAGCTTCTTTTATTTAATTTTCTAACTCCATATTTAGATGCATATTAAGTATAGTTTCACAAAGATTATGGTTCCTAATGATTCTTATTTATAGGCAATATGATTTAAATTCTCAAATACCTAGGCATAAACACTTAATAGTTTATTTCATTTATTTATTTGATGAAAAGCCATAACTCGATTATAATTATTTTACAAATAAAATATAATTATCCGACAAAAGTATTGGCAGAACGAACATAAAAATAACAACAACTAATAAATTACTTTAAGGATAAATTAATGTATTCGTTTAATTCTAAAAGATGATTATAAATACATAATGTATTTGCCAAGGTTACAAACAATATATCAAAAGCTATAATTTTTAGTTAAATTTAAAAAACGCTGTAATAAAAATATACAAGTAAAAATAAATTTATTAGCCTGGTATTAATGGCCAGCATCAAAGATTCTGAATTCAAAATCTTATTTTTCCTCGCACCCGATTCGTCACAGTCTCAGATCTAATCCGTTTGAGCTGCGCGCGATGACGTCCGGTAAATCTGCGCTTGCGCTTGTTTTGACAGCTTAATGCCGGATCTAGATGCGCCACAGATTATGCAAAAGATATTAAAGTCGATACTAAATTGAATTTATGAAGAGAAACTTGAGTATGGTGAAAATCAAGTAGATTAAATGAATAAAGTTATTTCGTTTTTTAGTTTGATAAAAAATCGTCCATTGCAGCGCTGCTTATATAGTAAACATAATTATCTTCTATCTTTATTTTCACAACATTAAAACTAGTATAACTATGACTGATATAAATGTGACTTCCAGAATTCCAACATATTATATAGTAATATCCATTGAACATACTTCCATCTTTAAAAAAAAACGTTAAAACTAATATAACAATGAATAGAATAACCTCCAGAATTCCAAAGAATAGCAGTTTAAGCGACTATCTAAAAATAATCAACTAGTCCATTTTCAGCTCTAACATGATCATTAAAACTTCTTATCTCATAAGTATATCTATCACAAGGTGTCTCCTCTATTTGCATACAATGCATACTCTGTGACCACCTTTTGCTGTCAGGACAGGAAACCGCCTGAGGTCTTAACGTGATTACATCTTAAAACAAATGAGGTACGGCTGTGGGGATCATGACTGAGAAACTTGGGGATTTGTACGATGATATCTCCAAGAAAGATTACCATTACTGTGTAAATTATAAAAGTGTTAGTTACGTACTTCGTGTATTTAGAAATTTTGCATACTTACTTACATTATCAAACACACTTTTATTAGCTTCACTTGTAATGAATGAAACTTTGCACACGCTCTGAGTTCTGACAATTTGGTATTCTGTGGTTCTGAAGACACTAAGAAACGTCATTACAAATCCAATATAGCGGCCTTCCCAAGATGGCGGACTGGCTGTTTGAAATCTACTCCCATGATATGGGTATCAAATGAAAGGGTTTGCTGTCAGGAATACGAAAAAAATAGTCACATGACTTAAATCCAATATGGCGGACAGGGTATTTGAAATGCATCCCCATGATACTTATAGATATCATAAGAAAGGGTATGCTGTCAGTATTAAAGCGTTATTTTAGTTTTTTTTAACTATTTATTTCATATATTATTTTATTAACCTAATTATTATATTCTACTAAATGAGTTTTTAAAAAAACTTACTAGGTGATGAGGTACGTAAACCGATTCTGAACCAATTATTTAGTAGGTATCATATATCATATACAGGGCGTCCCACAGCTATGCCACATGGAGGGAAAGTACCTTAAATATTGTAAGTAGAACATTTTACTGAAAGAAGACATTATTTTATTTCTAAAAACTATTAAAACTGCATTCATACATTTTTTAATAATTACATGGTTGAACCGGGAATCGAACCCGTTATACGAGAAAAAAATATATCCTGTAGTTTTATCATACCGAGCGAAAGGCTTCATCATAAGGGTTATTTTTTGCTAAATAACATAGTATCAGAAATAAAAGGAAGACTATGTATTTTAACATTTTTAATACAAAATTTATCAATTTTATTAATTGCTATGACCCCTACGCTGTTGAATACAAAGTCGCACTCTTTTGATTATTTCACTCCCTGTCTTTAAAACTATGCGACGGATTTTGATTTTAATAGATAGAGTGATTGAAGAGGAAGGTTTATATGTATAATACATGCATAATATACTAAAGGATAACCCACAATAACCATTTTCCCGTGCGGAGCCGGGGCGGGTCGCTAGTAACCCCATGCATTAAAAAAATCTCGGCGACCACATCAAATGTTAAAATTCATGATCTTTCTTTTATTTCTGACACTACGTTATTTGGCAAAAAATAATCCTTATGAAGGAGTCTTTCGATTGGTATGATAAAACTACAGGGTGTTTTTTTTTCCTCATGTAGCGGGTTCGATTCCCGGTTCAACCATGTAATTATTAAAAAATGTATGAATGCAGTTTTAATAGTTTTTAGAAATAAAATAATGTCTTCTTTCAGTAAAATGTTCTACCTACAATATTTAAGGTACTTCCCCTCCATGTGGCATAGCCGTGGGACGCCCTGTATACATAATTGATGGTCAAAAAAGATATCAACAAAACTTTTTATAACGCATTTATTGGATTTATTTCTTATTATTATTAAAGTAATTAAATATAATTATCCTTCGTTATGTACCCTTATGAACTTAAGTTATTTTTGTATGGAATTTACGATATAAAATATACCAATTAAACTGTTTATTACATTACATAAATTTATCTACAACTAGTAATAGTGAACATTCAGATTTATTGCTTAGAACGTAGTTTCCCGGAAACAAAGAGAATTAAAATTGACGCATAAAATTACCGTACAGATGATAATAACATTTTATTATCGCACACAACTTTTTAGACCGTGACTAATCCGCGAAACGCAGAAGTTGGAATGTGGCGTAGAAATTGAATAGATTATTTATTACATTTACTCATTTTGAGGTACAGCCATAAACTACTTGCAAGTTTGGTAAAGTTAATTTCCGTTTTTGCGACAAAAGCGTAGTTCGTTTAAAAATAAAATACATTTACCCATATTTTTCGGACACCTTATTTATAAAAGTAAACCAAAAAATATTTTTGCCCCTTTCCAACATTTCAGTATTTTACTTTGTTTTTATTAATAACAGAACTTATCGCTGGTAATAAAAGCCTTTTAAAGATAAATCTGCGTAAACAGCCATTTTCTTAACGTTTAAAACCGTCATACAGTACAGGCACCTCTTAAAAAAGATTAAGCAGAAAAATAAGATTTAAAAAAGGAATAAGATTTTAAATATCCTTTTTATCTGCTATAGAAATCACAGTTTTCTAATCTGATGAATGGCAATTCTATTCTCTTTTGTGTTCTAGTCTTTACCCGAATAAGCAAGGTAATTTAAAATTATAAGAAGCTCAGTTAATAGAGTAATTATGTATAATCATGACAGCTGTGATTCACGACTAAGTTTTCGTGGTTTAGAAACATTATCATTTATCTATATTATTTATTATGATATGATCAGAAGTGAAACTTGTTTTTGAGAAATTATAAATGTATGTTAATTGAATGGGAAAAGTAGAATTAATTATGCAAAATTTTGTTGAATCTACGAATATTCATAATATATACGAAACGCAATCATCTTACTTAGTTTTTGTGGGGATAAATCAAGATTATTGGTCAAATTGCGTATTAGTCAAAGTGCGTTGAAATTATTACAGTTTGTTGGATTGTGAGTTGCAAGACTGACAAAATTTTCGCATCACTTGTTGTTTTTTACTCATAATTTTAATCTAAACGTGTTATGACCTAAATGCATAATGATTTAAGATGGATTTAACTCGAAAAATTGCTTCTTTGTCAGTAGTGCCAAGATAAAAATAAAAAAACATAAATAAAAA
Organism: Teleiodes luculella; assembly: GCA_948473455.1. Taxonomy (NCBI): domain Eukaryota; kingdom Metazoa; phylum Arthropoda; class Insecta; order Lepidoptera; family Gelechiidae; genus Teleiodes; species Teleiodes luculella. Next base: position 12,972,683 of record OX419589.1, read on the forward strand.
AATATGATATCGTTTCAAATAGTATTTAACTAATCTAAGGCCGGGGCCACCTAGTAACTATACAATGATACCTGTGACAGAAGGTCCCGCTCTTAGAGTATAAATAGAAAAAATTCTGGGTCCCGCTCTTCTATTACAAATCAATTCAGTTTGTTTACAAAAAAAAATATTTTCAATTTTAATTTAACAAAATTATTAGGCTAAGGACCATAACTAATTTTTTTTAAATAGGTAGCTTTAAAATAGATAATCATAAATTTTATGTACATAAATGGTTTGTTAGAGAGCGAAATGATTTAAACATCTAATAGATTCATTTGGGAGCTTTTCGTGCAACAGTGGACATCTTTAGCTGAAATAATGATGATCATGAGTTAAATTTGTAAACAGTTTTCAAAAGTTACAGTTGGTTTATACACAAAGATATTATTATTTAACAACATAGATAAATAGTTAATAAATGACAGGCGTATCGACATAAACTTAAAACACGTTAATTTTATGCCACCTTTTAAGACCTACAAAACAACATCAAAAGTGGCTATAAATTTAAGATCCTATAAATATTCAGGGGAACATAAAAAGTTATGCCTTCATAAATTAATTTCGCAATAAATTTATCGATGGTATCAATAAAAATGTGTTTGGTTTTTAATTACACATCTAACCTGTTTATAGTTATTCTATATAATAAAACTGTAGAGGTAAAAAATCTGTACACAGAAAAAAAAAGAGATAAATATCGAGTCAGGGGGATGTAAGAACTATACTTAGAACATTACAGATTATTTTTTTTTTCAAATTTTGTGTTGGTCTTTTTGTCTAATTGTCTGTTAGTACGGGCTAATCTTCGACACTGTTGGACTGATTTGAATTAAATTTTGCATGTGTTACCTTATATCCCTGGTCAATATCTTAGATAGTTTTTACCGCGGAAAAATATCTCATTCCTACGGGAAACTGCACGGATAAAGTAAAAAAATATAATATAATAATTTATAATATTTTAAACAAATATTTATGTCGGGAGTCAACGAATGTCAATCAGGTAAAAAATTGGGTAATTATATAGAAAAAATATAATATACTTACCTTTTTCGAAAAATTTAATTGATTTAACAAAATATCACCAACATAAAAAATTAAAACTTTAGGTTGTTTTTCCCACCAATATATTTTGGCCTTCATTTGTTATTTTATGTATTAAATTTAAATATTTTATTAACAAAATAGTAAATAACGGTATTATTTATCATAATACTTATCATCACTTTGTAGTGTACATAATAAGAACTAGCGACCCGCCCCGGCTCCGCACGGGAAAATGGATATTGTGGGTTATCCTTAAGTATATTATGCATGTATTATACATAAAAACCTTCCTCTTAAATCACTTTATCTATTTAAAAAACCGCATCAAAATCCGTTGCGTAGTTTTAAAGATTTAAGCATACATAGGGACATAGGGACATAGAGACATAGGGACACAGGGACAGAGAAAGCGGCTTTATTTTATACTATGTAGCGATACGTGCACAAGTACTACTTCTTCGGCCGCGTACGAAACCGATAATTCGAAACCAGTTACGGTAGAAGAAAAAAACATCTGTATAAGATACCAGTTGCTTTGCACTACGTACTAGGGGTACTAGATAATTAATCAAAATTACCTAGCTACATAGTCAATGTTAGTAGCTATACTGTAATGATATCACAATAATTCTTAATAAGCAACGCAATAAAAACGGAATAATGTCTAATAATTATAACTCGGCGACTAGAAAGGTAAAAAAGCTAATGCAACCTGACAGCTCAAATTTTAGTAATGACTGTCTTTGCTGTCAAAGCGTTGCATGTCACAACGCAATAACGTAACAAACTATTTACCCTATCCTATCTAACTTCCACATGCAATTCGAATTTGATTCATATTTACTTAAATTTTGAGTTCACAGTCGCTTGAAAAGCAAACCGTGTCTATGACGTTTGGAGTACAGTCGCGCAATAAAGTCATATGATTAAAAACAATGTAGATATATTATCGTGACGCAGCACGGACGACATAATAAATGATCATTGCGGGCATTGTGACGGCTAATGATAGATGCTTTACGGCGTTAATTTTTAATGAGTTTCCATGAAGCTTTTCTTTATTACAACTGTGTTGTTGTGTGGCAGTCTCTTTGTTCATAAATATACAGTAGCCAGCAGGATATGCGGCTGGACATTTTGATCGTGAGAGCGTTCGTATTCTGTAGCGGTAGGGGTGAATTTCGTAGTGTGCTGGCTTCTTCTTCTTACGTTATTTGCTAAACAGCCTGTTACAAAATAAAACTTTAGTCCTTACTATATTTTTTTATTTATCAAATATTATAAATGCGAAAGTAACTCTGTCTGCCTGTTTGTTATAGTTACGCTTTCACGCCAAAACCACCGAACCGTTTTGATAAAATTTAGGTACAGAGTTAAAATAAACTTAGGGGAAGAACAAGAACTTAGCACAGAGATAGAATACACCTTAATTATAGATACAAGCTACCTTTTACCGCGAGAAAATACTTTATTCCCACGGGAAAAACGGTGATGCGGATGATTTTTTTTTATGAATTTTGGTACAGAGATGCAGTTGACTTTGGAGATGGCGAAAGGCTACCTTTTACGCCGGGAAATACCTTTTTCTCAATGTCCCACGGGAAAAATTAAATTCTTTTTAAAGCTGCACTTGCTTACAATTTTAAAAAGTTTTATTTGTCAATAAATTTATTTCTGCTGTTTTCATAGAATCGCAGTTTTATTGATGCACCATTTAACACAAATCACTTGTTGATTGGACGCGCGTGCGATACCGTATAGGAATTAAGTGGTACAATGTAATTTATGTTTACATGAAGTTTAAATTTATGCGTGCGAGTGTATAATGTGTAAGTTACAATATTTGTTTAGTGTTGTGTACTATAGGTACGTTATGTATTTTTTATAATAAAAAGAGGTCAGTCGATGCTTGTATTACCTATGTAATTGTGAAACAAAAACTTTTATTTTTGGTCTAAAGAATTCGCATCAATTTTGAAAGAAAAAGGCGTTTAGGTACAGCAGGCGGCACATGCGGTTGGACTTGTTGACCTAGAGAGTGCCCGTATTCCGTAGAAGTAGAGGTGAATTTCGTAGTGCGAATATCCAGCACGGGTAAGTAATAGAACAAATAACAACAATTGGCATATTATTTAAAAAATATACCAACGTTATACATAATTTTGTTTTAATTAACGAACGCTAGTTATAATAAACGTTAGACATAAATTTAGAAAAAATAATGTTGAAACATATAATAATCGATTAGTATAAAATTAGAACATATAACAAACAATACGTATAATGTTTATGTGACATACAATTCAAAAGTTATAACGCACTAAAGAAATAATTTCAAAATGCATAATGTTTAAAACACATAACGCCTTACGCCTTATTATTATTTTGTGTTTCATTTCCCTGAAGCCCAAATCAATAAGCAAGCAAGCATATACGCTAGTTAACATGCAAGCAAGCATGCAATCATGCATGCAGACAAGCAGGCGTGCTAGCAGGCATGCAAGCATACAAACATGCATGTAAGTATGCAGGCAAGCATGCAAGCAAGCATGCAGGCAAGCATGCATGCATACATGTCAACCTAACACGAAGGGTATGGCGGGAGAACTGGGCTCGCTTTGCTCGCCCAGCTCTCTTCCGCCATACCCTTCGAACCTATACTATCCGTGTCGGGGTGCGTAGAACTCCCGTGCTCGCTTCGCTCGCACCCGCCCTGACATTTATTTGTAGGTAGGCATAGGTTGTTTTGCCATTATTTAGGTCTTATGACTATTATTGCAGACGATTTTTATAGGTAACAAATTTATATTTATTGACTATTATATCTATCAATTTTTATATCAAGTAGTGTTAGACGAGATGAATGTTATAGCTTATGATAATTATACCAAACATATTTTATGTCAGATGATTGTTATACCTAAAAAAATATGGCAAGTGACTGTATGTCTATCGTTTGTTATAACTTTTGAACGTTATTAAAATGAAAATATGCCAATCGTTGTTATATAAAATGCGACGCACCCATCCAGCACATGTGCTGGCTTCTGTACAAACTAATATGTGCGTATTTTATTATTTATATCACGCACATAAAACTTTAACGTCATTATCAGAAAGGGGGCAAGTGCCGAACAGATCGTTTAAGAGAAGAAAAAACGTATTTGTTATGTTTTGATAACCACTTAAAATCATATAAATTATTCGGGTTTGTTGGAGGTTGGGTCAGTTTACCTAAAACAAGATTTATACCGAAATCCAAAAAAATCGTCACATTGTCCCCTTTTAAATATACTTGGTAACCTCATCCTTTACGAGGTCGTTATTTCGGTAGACAAAACCACACGAAGGGCTTGTCCTTAATTTTTTTTATCAAGTTTAGTTTTATAGGGATATGACTTACTTAATTTTACTTCAGTTACATATAATGAAAATTGAGTAAAACGTGTTTATTAGTTTTACAGTTGTATTTGTATTAAAACTTATTTTCATAGGATTGCGTAGAAAAGTTTGTTATAGAATATTTTTTGATGTTTTAGTTTATAGGTATCTGTTAATAACGAATGAATATTACGAATATTATTATGTTCAGAAAACTGTTCATGGATTATTTATTTGTTCGTATTGAAGTGTACACGTGACGCATTCTTTCTCACAAATTAGAAATAAAAATGTAAAAAATGCATTACAGAAATAAAATTAAACAACAGTAAATGAAATGTTATGACATGCATTTCAATTAAACGCTTCACAATCTTGCGTTCTACGTTATTATTTTTTCCATTTACGATTAATAAATGCAAGACAGCACATCCCTATTCATTCCAGAGCCGGACTCGATTAATCATTCTTATCGGCCCATCGCCGCCGCCAGTTAAATAATCGCGCCGCAGACAAGTTTAACATAAATTAAGTTTTATACAACACCTTGATACCACCCTGCGTTTCGTTTTATACACACAAAACTTGCTGCTTTTTTTTCTGTTTTGAACTTTATATTCTTAAGTTTGTTGAAAACTTGAACGCATGTATAAGTTGGTTTTGGTATAATAATGAGCCTTCAGTAAAAGATGTATATCGGATCCAAAGAAAGGTTAAGTGTGAACATTTGTTTGTTAATGCCCTTGTATAATGGATTCGTGAGTTTTTCTGGCTTTTTTTTTCTTTTCTTGATAAGTTGTTTTACTTTAATTGATCGATGGCTTGATTTCCGCTGGATTCCATTTGACTAGGCATTTGAATTATTTAACTAATTCAAATAGTTATACGTTGCTCTTTTTGATATCTTTGTTAATGTGAAAACTATTTCAACATTTGGCTCATATAAATACGAATAGTTTTGTAAATTATTTAAAGTATTTATTAATATAATAAGGACGTTATAAAATCTAATTATAATTATTCGTCATCGTCAGCTTAAAGACTTTCACTGCTGGACAAAGGCCTCCCCTAATTTATGCTCTGTTAGTAAATTTCAATACCTTAATTTATCGTAAAATTTTAAAGGCTTTCTAAAAGTATAAAGTTATATTCTCTTTTATCATAAAAAGTTCTATAAAGTAATGACGGCTCATAACTAGAAATTACCACAAAACCAAACCCCACTTTATTGCTCCAATTTCAAGCCCATGAACAACCCATTCCCATCACATTGAACCATTATCCACGGTGTGGAACTACCAAGGATGCTATACGTTGTAATTAGTGACAACCCTGGGGGGATCTACATGTCTTCGCGGGGCCCTAATGGGGGATGCACACGCTATACGCTCGTAAAGTGCGCGCGAGCATGCACCAGGATTAATAATTAGCTAGGGTTGCCGATTTAGAGTTAAGTTGTAGGTGGTTTTTATTGGTTAAGAAATAAATAATAGCTTGGAAGTCAAGTAAAGTTTCTTAAAAACTGTCGCTCCTATAAACGTGTTTTCTTTCGAGTTTTCCTATGGGAATATGTTTTTTGTATACAATCCAAAGTAGCTGTACTAAATTTATTTCAGTTGTATATAGTTGCTTAGTCTGTTCTGGTAGTACAAATAAACAAAATTACAAACCTAAAAAAAACAACATAAAGCTGAAAACAATCGTATGGTTAAATGTAATTTTTAATAAAACCGTGTAGTTTCGTAAACTACCTATTTACTACTTGATCGTCAAAAAGTTATTTATTATACAAAAAACCTAAACCTTTCAAACAGCACAAAAGTAAATTTACTATATTCTTGACCTCACAGGCTCACGAGTAAATCCAAACCCACGGTCATAATTTTTATATCTCTATTCAAAATATCCAACATTTAACTGTTTAAACAATACTCCATAATTCAATTGGACATTCAATAAAGTGGCTATAACATCGATCAGTAAGCTGATACCGGTATAAAAACCGATTCGACCCCCGGTTATATCGGGGATTTATTGATATGTAAATCATTTTAATTGGAGCCTACGGACATTTTTTAGTATAATTGGCAGTCCGGCCATTTTTCATCTATTCGACGGGATTTTTTGAATATGTTGCTCTGTGTACAGTTAAGCACGTAAGTGTAGAGTTCAAATATTGTGATGTCATTAATTATTTTTGTTTACTACATCTTTTGTTACATTTCGTATGGCTATAGGTAAAAATGTTACTAATTAAATGTATCAAGATTATTCAAGATGTTACCTATACATTTTAGAAATTTATTTCTTTCCACAGTAGTTAGATGATTAGAAGTAGATAGAGATAAGACATGGTATGGGGATAATAATGATGTTGAATAATATTTTGTCTTACAAAATATTAAATTATGTTTCTACATTGCGAGGTCACGTAAGAGCGTGAATTTTCACGTTATCGGAAGAGCAAAAATTTTTGAATACATTTATAGAGTCAGATCTTTGAAAACTTTTCTCTTGAATTGTACGCAGCAATAATTTTCTATAGCAAAAATTTATCACACTCGCTCGTATTTACAATAACACACGGAGGCATTCGTTTGTTGATCGACAATTCGTGGCAATATTTATGTGCAATGATGCTTACGAAATAAATCGGAAATATTACGCTACAAAAAATATATATACCAGCAGTCGTTCCGTGCATGCATTATTGGTTTGAAACCGTGAATGAAAAAATCTCAGGTATAAAGCATTATATTTAAGTACTTGGTATACTTTTTAGTATACATACTGCCGTTAAGTTGTTTGGGGTAGAGTCTTCCACTTCCCCGCAAGTCCGGTGAAACTTGATTGGTCGTACATTTTCGACACAAGCATAGGTCAATTCAAAAAAAAAAAAAGCCGTTAAGTTGCGTAGGAAAAAAATGTTTTATGTGTTTCCTAACCTACTGATTAATTTCGACACGTAAAAAACTGCCACTCAGAAAACTAAACTAACTAAACAACTATTTGTGACTAACACTTTACTTAAGTACCGCTAAAAAAGTTGACACGATTTCTATTTCCAAAACAAATATTTTTATTGCACAAAACGTACCTTGACACCTTCATTTTGCGTTTGCTAACTTGATATTTTCACTAGAAGTAGGTAACGTAATATAATAGCTCAAATTGATTTTTAAGGTTGCTAAGTGGAGCCACCTAGAAACATGCTAACGATCAAACAAACAGACCATCAAACATGTTAACAGCTTGTATGTCTGTGTACTAATAGTTGCTAATAACATTCGAGTTGTTTTGATTAACGGGTGCCGTCTCGGTCCATCTATAAAATTCTCAAAATGTACGTCAAATAGTACCACCTATTTATTTTCGTAATCAGCCTCCGTGGTCGAGTGGGTAAAAGCTCGCCTGACGTTACGGAGGTTCCGAGTTCGAATCCCGGGGGAAACTTGTCGAACAAATAACACTTTGTGAGACTTTCCCCAGTTTGGTTAGGACATTGCAGGCTGAATTACCTTATTATCCGAAAAGAAAGATGATTCGGTGCTTCGGAAGGCACGTAAAGCCGTTGGTCCCGGCTTTGATCTACGTATATAGCCATTACAGGAGCCATTTTAGAAGCTTTAAGTGGCTCTACAATTCTGACACCAGGGTTTGTGAATAGTAGGTTAACTTCGAAACCCACACGAAAAGCAAGCAAACATCAGCTCCAAAAATCCATGGAAAATAAAACGATAGTACTAAAACGATGTATATGAATTTCATGATTAAAACCAATGAGTTTGAAATCAACAACCTTCACTCTTGTATTTAAACGAAGCGCGATAGTTTCCTTGTTTGTTTAAAATACTTATTTTAAGTTAAGAACTTAATCTATAAGAAAATAAATTTCCGTTGACGTAATCCAAAACTATCGGCTTTAAGTATATCTCTCAGCGTCAATAATAATCAGGAAAAATATTACAGTTATCGTTTCAGACAGTTTAAATTATGACCTTTTCCTTTTACGAGCAAACCCAAACGCCAATACTAGTATAACAAAAACCATTTACATGCATGACCAAACTGTTTGCTTCCAACGAGCAGTTACGAAAATTTGCCAAACAAATTATCGTTATTAACCTACCAGTTAGTCGTGCCTCCAATATTTGAGGAGTTCATACTAGCAATAGTTATTTCAATTTTGTTCCATTAACATCTGTACGCGATGTTTAAAGTTTAAATTGTGATAATGAGCCTCAGAATTTCTCTTGGACCACACTTGTATGAAGTCGTGTGTGAAGTGTGAAGAGTAAATACTTGCGCAAAATTGTAAAATACCGTTCGGTGCTTATTTTCCTGTAATTTTTATGCCACGTAAAATAGTTATAATTCTGATGATAGTCATTCTTTACATAGTACCTATACTTCTGCTACAAATAAAAACCTAGGTTGTGTGAATGTCAATAAATTTTAGAAGATCTTATACAATTTGATTACAGGACACTAAAATGTTTGCTTTTTTGTATTTTCATTTAATTTTCTCATAAGATACTGTTTGTTTGAGTACTAGAATCTTTAGAATAACATCTCCTGAAGAATGTTTCTTATTATAACCTAGTCCTTATTCTTACGTCTTCTAATTTTAATGTTAAGGCTGTTAATCCCTTTTTATTTATTTTTTACCGTTTTGTATAACCATGCACATTTAAGATTCATACTTATTGATTTTACTTATCATTATTTTCATAAATTTATTTAAATCCTTTCAAAAAACCGACATAAATCTCATTTATTTCTCCTCCCAAATTTCTAGCATCAAATCAAACGCGAACTCCGTAGAAGTTAAGCACGTCGTCAAGAAAACCGTCTTACCCTCACAATAAAGTTTTTCCGACATTTCCCCACATTTCCCGACATTTCTCGACATCTTCCGGCCTGATCCCTTGTAACATACAAGTCGGCGACTAAATTGGATCGGCATCGGTTCTCTATCAGGCTTACCCTGATCGTTACTACCACGTTAATGTTCGGACTCTCTGATTGTGTTTCCACTCCAGATGCACAGTGAGTTCGTTTAGAAGTTTTACAGACAAAGGTTTGTAAATATATTATTGTTTCTGTCAGCTTATACAATACAAAACAATGCAAATATTCTTTATTGACTATAAAAGACTCACACATAAATATTCCAGCAGGCTAATGTAGGTATACGGGTTAGCAATTAGGTCGCCTTTGGACCCTTGTATGTTTTTCCTGCGTAATGCTTATTTTAGTGTCAATATACTGCCTTTATTTTGTTTTATTGCAGGTATTAGTTTTCCAACGACGAGCTAAGTCCTACCTTGAATTGAAGATATCCCGTATGGTCTATATTGATTTTTTGAAGCATTTAATTAATTTTGATATTGATTCAAAAGTAAAACATAATTCTGGTACTCATATATTTTAAGTGTGAACCACTGTGCGTCCCGCCCACGAGCTCAAAGCTTATCTTAGCACGATCGCCATCTTTTGTAACGACACGAGCGAAGCTGGAAGACAGGGACATTTTTATTTCTATGGCCACCTGAGAACGCCAGCTAAAACATAAGATAAGAAAAGATTTCCTTAAAATGTTGAGCTTCGAAAAAGTTTGTTAGGTCTTAAAATTATTTGGAGAAAAAAAGATACACGTTTTTTTCTAGCACATTTTTGACAATCTTTATTGATAGCCTAATCTGTTTTTGACGGCCCGTAGCCTGATTACCCTAGGGTCGCGGGTTCGAATCCTGCCCAGGGCAAACATTCGCCTGATGAGCACTTGTGTTTGTCATGTGTCTGAATGTATATTTTATTATATTTATATATCTATGTCTAAAAATACCCATGGTACATGCCTAGTTCGGGTCAGATGGCCGTATCAATACCGGAACTAAATATAGACAATCTAAATATAATAAAAAAGTTATTATTTATTTATTATCAGGAGTTATGTTTCCAACACATCCTGGATGTCGGTCAAATAAAGAAAACTGTGACTTTGACTTTAACAACAAATCAAACATCGGCACCTCTTTGAAGCCATCCAATTAGCGGCCCATACTGAAACGGACCAATAATAACACGCTCCTTTCGCTTCGTGACATTCTGATGACAAACAGTTTGTCGAACAAATTTGATATTCGAACGTTTTCGTATTTGGAATGCTTCGAATAGGGGTGGTAAATTTTGAGTAAGTAGTATTTTTTTAGTTTTATTGCTTTGTTCTAAGCTTTTGTATCTAGAACGCTTGACTGACTTTATTCATAATAATGTAGCGCTTAAAAAACGAAGAAAACTGCGTTTGTTGTATTTGATTGTCAGTATTTTTGTATAATATCACGGATATTCAGGATTTTGGATTGAAACAACATATCCACACAAAAAAAACTGTGAAAGATAGTATTTTTTTTAATCATCGGTTTGCAATAATCACTAACAGCATTAAAAACTGTTCTCTAAGTTTCACGGGTAGAAGTAACTAGAAAGCTATCCATACTAATATTACGAGGATCCCTGACCTGCCCTGAGTGTGCGGTTCTCAGAAGGAATTTTGTCATACACACACACTTTCTTTCGGCTGATATGATGATGGACTAAATAGTCCAAATGCGAAAGTGTGTTTGTTTGTCCTTCCTTCGGGCCCTAACTAAGCAAACAATCGATTTGATTTTCCGGTTAGAGTTAATTGAAAGGATGAAAGTAACAAAAGCTACTTTTGGTCCTGGAAAATCATCATACGGCAAAGTCAAAAAACAGCCCGGGCGTAGCCGCGGGCGGACAAATAGTATTGAATAATAAAATTCTCGGGTCTATTTGAAGATAGACAACCCTATGACGAAGTTCCTTCTGAGAACCGCACACGCAGGGCAGGTCAGGGATCCTCGAGATTTTAACATATTCCCGCTAAGGCGTCGGCCGTGTCCTGCAAAAGAAAGCAAATATTTAAAATAAGAACGCTCTAATCATTTAGTAATTCTTAGAAAAGGGGGTAGTTTTGTCAACAGCTACCATTTTGATTTTAAGTCAAATTAACATGAATAATTGACGCCTAAAGTCTATTTATTTAGGGCTAAGTTAGAAAGTATTTTTTAGGTTTGATCAATAAAATTTTTGGTGGCAATAAACCTATAAAACTATATGTAATGTATTTTAAAAACAGTTGCAACTTCTAAATTCAGTTTTACTATACGTTAACTGTTTACTATGTTGAGTTAGGTTACGTGTAGGTAATTAAGTTGAACATTGCTGTCCCGTATTGCTCTGTCTGTAGGGTAATTACTTTTAGTTGCCTCAAACAACACCCAGTATTAAGTTGGATAGGTGACATTTCAAAAAAGTAGTAATTCGGGAAACTAAACTGAAGTTCAAAACAATTAACTTGAAATGGAGGTAGTACAAAGATCTCTCTCTGAGGACATTTCCTCGATAGCCGTGGAGAAATATTGTTCGAACGCCGGGTCTGCTCGTAAACGCGTGTTTTATATCTACGGTCACTCTAGTGCTTCCCTTGTGACTAGTTATTGAACACTATGTTCAGAACAAAGATTCTGAATTACTGGTTACCAATTCTAGGAACGGTTTTCTACGAGATTTTGATCATTTGCACTTATGATAATTTTGAATGGGATGGATTGTTGGAGAGACGGTCTACGCAAAGTGACAGGCAGCAGCTGGATGCATGAAGACCAATGAATGCCAATGCCATGGTCTAACAAGATAAGCACCTGTTTGCACTAACCTTGTGTTAGGCTTTTCGTAGTTAAGTGAGACCTAAGCTAACTAAAGCTAAAAAAATAATTGGTTTTCACTAGCAGTCTAATTGGGCTCATAAGGTTACTAGCAAACAAAATTTTCACCAAATCTCACCTAAATACTTACTTTAGGCATCAACTTAAGTGATTTTTAAGTTAAGTGCAAACGGGTGAAGGTCTTCTACATGACGTTTTCTTATACATAAATTTTCGCACGAGCAAGTAGGATAGCTTGATTGTAAATGAGTACTTCTTTGAGCACCCTCAAAACGTGGTCACAAGGTCTTAATTCCTAAACTATCGACCATACAGTGTTGGAACTAAATATAGATGATTCCTCATTTAATTTTGCGTACAATTTAACATAAAACATATAAAATCATGTATAATATTTTGAAAAATAATACATATTTCAACATCGAAAACGGGATCAAAATAGTCGTTCTTCGCAGGTCACACTTGGTTCGCGCTCAAGGTAATCCTTGATAAGTTTTGCATTTAATGCGTAATCGTATAATTTATTACGTGGAATGAATAGTATTTTAAATAGGCACATATTTAAAAAAGAATATTCATTTTATCTCTTTGTTTCGAAAAATTATATTATATAACATCTCTGTCACACGATTTCGCTGGTTTCGTGAGCGTTCAATGAAACTACACCTACCTTCCAAGAACGCAAACTTATCGCTGCAAATTTTAGCTTGCAGACACTTGGTAGTGACCCAGCATCAGTGGAGGACACCAGTGTACTCATCGCTTCAAAACTAAATAAATACGAGGTAAGTTATTCTTTATTTTCAAGTTGGGCTGGTCATGTAACTTTCATGCGCATATGTAGAAAGATGTATTATGTTATTATCAAAAAAATATTTTTAAGAAAAAGAAGATAGATCGAGCGTGTTTATTGTCATGTACTTCATTTGTAAACTTACTTATTACTTTTATCATAATTCCCAAAAATGTGTTATTTTTGTAACTTTCGTGGCCCAATTTCGTGGACATTTGACCATGAAAGTTACAAATGTCCATTAAATACTCCTTATTTCTTGTGATGCAGTAATTGCATTTGCCCCTAATTATACGGAAAGCTAAAAATAAAATATTCTAGCACGTTTGATGTGTTTTTTTCTATGTAATATGTAATTCTGTTTAAATGCTCTCTCGTAGCTAATTTCATAATTTAGTCAGCACAAAAGTCAGTTTTTAAGATTATTGAATGAGTAAAAACTTTCAAAGTCAACTTCAATAAGTTTTACTGTAAAATTTTGTTTTCAGATTACTTTTGAACGGAAACTATGCCATCACAGAGTTCAGAGGTGCGGCGGGAGAAGAAACATGCAATATCTCTGTTATTTGTCCATTGATTTACGTTTAGTAAAAACTGTACACATTGTTTTTAGGGCTTTTTTAATTTATATCTATTTATATTAAGATTGCATTATAAAAAAAAATCGCCACGAAGGTTACGCGGAGAATGTTTTCTGAAGAACTACTCAAATATCAGATTTTCAAAAAGTAGAGATGTTCCAGGTAAAATTATACCAGGCACAGTGTATTATACCATGGATCGGGCCATGTGGTACCTATGCCTCATTAGTGACCCGTACCAGTACAAACGAAATCATCATAAAGCTCATTGATGTTTCATTCTACAATGTTTATTAGGTAGACTTCAAATTATTTATCTTTTGTATATAGATTTTAATCACAGTATTGTCTGATGGAAAGCTACGATGATATCGGAAGTGTAACAAGCTTACCCAGAAGACGATTGTTCTATCTCGTCTTGAACCCACTTAGGTTTTTGCCTATTTTTAGATAGCTTTGTTACAACAAAAGTGTCCAAATCTGTACTCGTAGAATTTACACCAGTTCATATTTTACGACGTGAACAAATCGCCGTGTGGGAAGTGGCAAAGTTTAATTCGTTTCGTCGCCCAGCACTGTGTCGATACTTGCGATAGTCCCGATATTCGAACCCGCGGGACTCGTTTCACGGTTTATATCGCTTTCTTTCAGATGCTCTTTTGTTTTATGACTTCTTGGATTTTTGTAATTTGTTGGTCGTGAAGAAAGGGAATTTGAAACCTTTCTATTGTTTGTATCTTACGGGGAAACAGTTTTACTTTGCTACTAGTTATTAATATAATTCATAAGACTTAATACTAGACATCAAACCAGTACTAAGATAGTAGCCGTTTCATAAAACATTCTTAAATTTTCTTTTTTTCTGACAAATTCATTTCAAACACGGGTATTGGGGTCTTAGAGCAAGGCAGGCCTTCCGTATTGGGGTCAAATCAAAATGTTTTAAAGCATTCAGTTTACTTTTCTCACGGCTGTGCTTACTATCAGTGAAGGCTGAACGGCTCCTGTCAGCATACATAACTGCAATTAAGTCGTCAGAATACTGACACGGTAAACGTTAACCGACAACTTAGTGTTACTGCTGTCGAGTAACGCAAATTGCCGACACGCCACGTTTTTAAAAAATGCTTTTGCTGTCAGAAAGTAATATTTTCATTTTTCATGATTGGCAGTAGGTTACTAAAACTTAACCGTGCTCATAATAAAATTGGATGCCACTAGCACGAGACCGAAATCGCTGGAAGGAAGAAGAGAGGCCTTTGCCCAGTAGGTTAGAATTACTATGTTCGACAACTCATAAATTTATATTTTTATGTTATTTGGAGAACCAACCACAACTAAGGTTTTTTCAATGACTTTTTACGTTTTTCTTCTTATTGTTTTTATCGTGTCCATTTAGCGACTTAACTAAAGCCAGACTTTTTAAAATAAATACGTAATACCACAATGAAACAATAAGGAAAATAATTGCTTTTGATGCAAAAACAACGAACAAAAAGGAAAAAGAACGTCTTCGTCCCAAATTGTCCAGCTAATTAACGAACACCTTTTGGTCATCAATCAAAGAACTGACGAAGTGTAAAAAATTTGGGCCAAGAGAAACGACGTCACTCTGACTCGTGAAACCGAAGATATTTTTACCAAAACCGATATCGTAACGATCACTTACTCTAATATCCATTGCTGGTTAAGGCACTGGCATTGAAACAAAATATTTGGTCACCAGCAATGGATAGTTACTAAGCGCGAAACTCGTAAAAGGACCAGATCGCTACAAACTCTGGTGTGAGCATTTCCTGACAAGTCAAGTAGTGCTATGGAAAGTGATGGATGAACCAGCTGCTTAGTCTGACAAATAAACATTAATGTATATATAATTTACATGAAATTATTGCGGCTTTTATGGTCACCGGCTACATTTCTGAAAAAGAATCAGCTTAAATAAAGAATGTAACTTTGGACTGAAAATTTGTTATAGTAAAAATTTACTTGAGTAGAAATATAATCCTTCTTAAGAATACTAATAAGCAAATACTTGATATTTTTCCCTGCATGAAAATGTAGAAAGCAAAAAATGAGACAGAATTGTTATCTATTCATGTAAATGCTAATGAAAATACTACTGCATTATGCAGCGATGACCTGGAGTCCTCGAGACGAAGATATTATTCCATTTTATGTGCAAAAACTGCAGATAAACGTCTGGGACATTCGTCAACATTTACGTGTTGTTTTCATTATAATCTGAGATTTTTGCTTAGATATACGCATATAAAAAAGAAGAATGTAGAAAAAATGAAAATGCTTCATTATTACCGTATAGCTTAGGTACAAAATAGGATGTGATGTAGCAGGTGACCTGCTAAACGATGATATTACAGTTGTAACACTAGCTGATTATAATTTGGTTAGCAAGTCTCAAAATAAATATGTATGCCGGAAATGGATAATACTGTAGATTTGTGGAAGTCGTGTGCATCTAAATTCGATAGCAGTGAAGGTCAATAGATTCCATCCTGTAGCTGCTTATGCAGCATCGACCTGGACGTTGAAATGTCAAAATTATACGCGAGCAAAGCTGCAAACAACTGCATCTAATAAAACATCTCACCAAGCCCATCCGTCAATGTAACGACATCACATCCATTTTGGTGTCATTCATGAATTTTACATAGAATTTTTGGCTACTTGCTTCTTTATTATAGGGATGCATAATTTTTCCATCAATAAAGTCGACGATGGCGTAGATAGCAAGTAGGTGTCTGCCAAAAACTAAACTTGCATCTGGTCAAGGGCAGAGCGTAATGGTGCTCCCTCACCGGGAGCATTCGCGTGTAATGTAACGTTACAGATTTGAGCATTACATCAGTGAAGGAGGAGAACCGAGCATTACAATGCGCACCTTGTAATGATACAAAACGGGCATACATCAGTGAAGGAGGAGAACCGAGCATTACAATGCGCACCTTGTAATGATACAATGTGTAACATCTTGATACAACTTGTAACATCAATGCGCTTCACTTCTCCTAGCCCCCCGCCGCTATGAAATGCTCAAAGTCGAATCTATAATGTTACATTACACGCGAATGCTCGTCAGTCAGGGAGGTAATATTGTAATGTAATGCTCAAAGTCGAATCTATAATGTTACATTACGCGCGAATGCTCGTCAGTCAGGGAGGTATTATTGTAATGTAATGCTCAAAGACGAATCTATAATGTTACATTACACGCGAATGCTCCCGGTGAGGGAGCACCCTAATATGTTGTAAAATATAGGTTAGCTAGGCTAGCAAATTACGCAATAATATCTTTGTATTTATTTAGGTGAAACTAAAACTACTCAATAAAAGAACCTAGATGTGCTTACAGTAACTCATCAAAAGATTCACTATTTATTTATTGGATGATTTAAAAGCATTATAAACGGTCTAACAAATTTATTTAACCAATTTTTTATTATGAATTAAGCATGTAATATTTTACGATAGATAGAAAAGTTATGAGGTAAGTGATAGTCAATCTATCTTTACCGATTATAATAATATAGTTAGACAACTATAGTAACTCATAGGGCTCAGCACGTACGGGCTTATCTTCGAAACTGTTAGACCGATTTTAATAAAATTTTGCATGGTGGTACCTTATAATACCGGTCAACATTTTGGATTCTTTGGATCGCGGAAAATTAAAGGTTTCCCGAGTGATTGTTAAAAAATACTACGTTGTTAAAAAATACTGCTGACAGACAGCTAGTTTATTTATATTTGTAACATTTTTTATTTTATTTTTTAATCTTTTTCTGGTCTCCTTTTTTTTCTGTTTGTTTTGTGTTGAACTGATGATTAAACAGAATAGAATTTCTATATTTTTATTTCTGTTCTTAAATGGTAACACCGTTGCTATGCCGAAATTATCATTGATTTCATCAGTCACGTCGCGAGTTGCATTGTGTCTGCCGCTTGAATTTCATGAGCTTCGTAGCCAATAAATCTTCACTTCTTTAAGTTTTTGTAGTTTTTTCATCGTCTGTAATAAAATTACCATTCTTATCGCCGTTATTGAGTTGCAGATCATGCGATAATGTGTCTGGGTGTCTGTAAAATGCGAAATTATTCTTGTGAATGATGGTCGTGCACTAAAAGGTATTTGTCAAGTGATCTCATATATTCATGAAACGTGTTTTAATTTTTAGGTGTCTAGACTATCGTGATTTTGGTGCATTGATTTTCCTATGTTCGTATCTAGGCTATTTCTTCTTTTACCGATTTGACTTTTTTTTTCTCAATCAGATTTTACCTTATGTCTGCAAAGCTGAAAATTAAATTTATTGTAATTTGTTTACGATATTGCCGTTGAATATATTTGCGGTTCAATAAAATTTATTGTAAAGACCACTAATACCGTAAAGAACATTATAACCATCGTAGAATATTCAAAAGCGATTTCCAGAGCGCGGTTATTAAAAAACCGTAAAACTTTCAAGTTCCTTTGAAAGCGTGTACCTGCATACGATTGCACTAGAATGCTAAACGTTGTGAGGTTCAAAGTTTTGAGATTAACAAAATATGTATTATTATTTCAAATAGGATATTTATCGTGGTATTCTGTTACTATCCTGTTTTAAATCACAATAGTTATGAAAACCACCGTGAAAGTTTAAAAAGTATAATTACAACATTCTTTGACAGTCTTTTTTCAGACTAAGTGTAGGCTAAAATTCTTAAAAAGGTGTTGTTGCCATAATCCCCACTCTTAACAGGCGTGTTGGGGATCTTTGGTTTTATAGGTGAACGCTGTTGAATTATTGGGTAGGTATGTAAATTTTATGGCCTCAAGTTTTCATGGTACAGGCTGTGCGTAGTTTGGAGTCATATGGCCTTATGTGAGACAAAGATGAAGAAATTTATTTGCACGGATACATGTAACATCACATGAATATACAATATAAAGTAATAAAAGAAAGGAAAAAAAAAGAAAAAAGAAGAAAACCGAGTCAAATCATACTTCAGATGTGAGATGTATTCTGAGAAAATAAAATAAGTTTGTCTAAATCTAAGTCAAGACTCACAAAGACAGAGACTTATATATAACTATAAATTTATCAGTTCTGTACATAATTAAGACTTATTGCATTACTGAAAACAAATACCATTGAAAAAAAAACTTAATTGTGTTAATGCCACTTATAAAACTTTCACAGAAAACTACTAAATGATTACTGATGAAGTATCTTGTTGAAACATTACACCAGAATGTTCTTTTTTGTCATTCCACGCGCATTGCAACCAGTCAACACCCATACGCTCGGCTGCCAGTAAAAACTCGACACATAAAAATAAAATAAACGTCCACATAAAAATGTTAAGCGAAGTTGTGACTCCATTTTCGCTTGTAAGGAGCTCGTTCGCATTCTGCCCTTTATCTCAATCGCGCTGGGTTTTAGTAGCAATTACTGCTAAGATTACCAATAATCCTCTTCCATTCCATCCAGCTCTGTTACTTCACTTTAAGATAATGTATACTAAATATTTTAATGTCATACGTGGCTTGGAAACTGTCTACTGTTTAAACTGTTTTATGAACTTTGTTCGTTCTTTTTTACCATTTTAGCTGCACCTGAAATTATGCAGTATTTGTTTGTTTATACCTTTATAATGGTGCATTTAGCTCTACAATAGAAAACCAATCGTTTATTTTAGTTGATTAGGTATATTTTAATATGCTTCGCATAAATTTGACTCTATGTGGTTTAAACATTTATACAAATGCCA
Source organism: Teleiodes luculella (assembly GCA_948473455.1). NCBI lineage: Eukaryota > Metazoa > Arthropoda > Insecta > Lepidoptera > Gelechiidae > Teleiodes > Teleiodes luculella. The sequence goes on from OX419589.1 coordinate 12,992,059, forward strand.
TTGTTAGTAATATAAAAATGAACCCCTATCTCCTGGTCACGCTATAACTGAAGAACACCTTCACCGATTTCAGCTTTTTTATGATTATACTGATTAGAAAGAGACAGATAGATGTAAATATATATATGTAAAATTATTAAAAGAAAATAGAACGGACGCTAAGTTTAGTTAGTAGATACAAAAGGAATTTGAAAGTCGGTTCTCTCTTGCAATCGGTGTGACCATGGTCATCGTTTTTTGTGATTCACGATGAGGGACGATCAAAGTTTTTAGTCATTGACTACATTTTATAACGGGAAAAATCTTTTTACCATGGGAAAAGTGGAAGAGTAAGGTGGAAAGAGCTACAAGTCATCATTTCATCATTAGTTCAGCCGAAAGGCTTTCTCTAAATATCTCCACAGCGGTCGGTCCCGCGCTGCCCGCATCCAGCGGCGTCCCGCGACCCTCACCAGATCGTTGGTCCAACTTGTGGGGGCCTGCCCGCCCACGCTACGTCACCGTGTGCTGCACTGTGGAATGGCGAATGTAAGTTGTCTAGGCACCTAATATACTTTATGCTAACAGCCTAGTTTTTTTTTACATCAACTGTTCAATTGTTTCATCCTACTCATTTAAAATATCAATGTATTGATTAAGTACATGTCAATTGATGTCAAATTGTTAAAGGAATATAATTTTCTGTTAACCAAAAAATCGAATCTTACAACAAATATATTATTCGGGCACTAAAAATACTAATCTTGCACCAAATATTCAAGGGCGTGAACCACGAAGGCTTGGGGGGCGCAGCCCCCCGCTAAAAAAAACCAAATCTACCCTGAATCAAATCGGTTGGTTGGTGATGAACATTTTAACTATCTTTATTCATATACACAAAAAAATACCCAAGAAACTTACAATATTATGTAATTTCTTCAATTCTCTAATAGCTTTGTTTATAACACAATAAACTATATGACGCTAAATTATATTTCGAGAATAAGCTACTGTCGTAAATAATCTCACCTTTGACATATGTTGACGTTAAATAATTGCTTACGAAGTGAATATAAATGGCCAATCACGTCCTAATTAAGTAAATATGTTAAATGCCAAACTGATGATACTAAATAATATTTTAGGGTTACTCATTCGGTTGATTCATTATTCAACTCTACAGCTGATTTGTTAACAGCTCACATATGTCCCCACCGAGGGGCTCGAGCCCATACTGAAATCAGGGTGAATAGGCCTTAGCCAACCACGCTGGCCCAATGTGGGTTGGTAAGAGCGTCGAATAAACGTATATATGAGTTCGAAAATCTAAAACACATAGGTATTGCCGAGGACTGAACTCGCAAACTTCGAGAAAGATAAAACATTTCAACAACTTCGTGCTAAAAACTGAAAGTTATTTAAAAAATATATACTTTCATGACATTTTTTATCAAGGTCTTTTAGCCAAGCTTTGAACTTGTATTTAATTTAAAAAATATTATATTTAGGCTTTAAATTAGACATGTTGTTTTGAAGTACGTATGGTTTCGTTTGTCTCCACCAAAATTGAACAATCGGCCCATTCTCCGGAATAACCTAAGAAGATTTTTAATTATTCCGCAAGAATATATTCTGATAACAATAAAAATATTACGCGGATTTTAGTTAACATTTCTATTTACTATAAATATAGTGTAAACTCTAACTTACTATTTTAACAAAATTTAAAATTACTCTTAACTTTTAGTTGTTTATAAATCGATATAATTTTACTTCACAATTATCAACTAAAATATATTATACAGAACGGCCAGCAATAATCAACAAAACACACTTCGAATTAAATTTAATCTTAATTTTAATATGTAAAATATTGCGTTGACAAGGTTCACAATCCATAATCTTTACGATCAATATATGCATGGCAGTCATAATCGTATAATTTATTACTAAAGCATTCATAGTTATTTAGCAAGGCAACCTTGTATTGATTTTGTATCGATGGAGTCAGATAAATAAATGGATTGATAAATAAATAACTGAATTTTAATATCATTTCCGTATCCAAGCGCAAGAGATACGGATTACGGGTGTGTAGTTATTTCTTACCAAAATTTTATTCCTTCGCCTTATTTAGATCGCAGATCGCATGTCTTTTTTATTTACAAGATTATACCAAAGAAAGTAAAGAATGACTTTCATATGCCTCTTTCTAATTAACCATTACTTCTTGCTTCGTTCATAAATTTTAAAAAGTGTTCCTGGTGAATTATGTTGATTGTCCTTGTGAATATTGTGATTACGTTTGAAAACTATCATAAAGAATCAGCAAACAGCTATAGTGAGCGTTTTATTAAAATTATCGAGTATGCAAATATCTTAATAGTATTTTAATGGAGCGACCGGTTTCTGATACTGAAATTAAAGTGATACGCTGTCGCAAGGTGTTTTATGTGGGGGCTTTGAATAAAATCATGAAGATAACACAGCAATCTGGTGGAATTAGGTTATTCCTTGGAAAGGAAGGGTTATCAATAATTGACTTGTTTGCAAGTGGAATAGGGATATCGCAGTTTTTGTAGGTTACCAATGTGAATGCTGCTGTCTGTTCTCTGAGTTATGTATGTTTAGGCACAGAATACCAAATATGGAGTATACAAACATTATAATATTAATACTATTACTTAGTAAATAGTAGTAGCATTGGTTTATTAGATTAATTATTAGTTCGAGTAGAAGGTAGGTAGGTAATAAATCTGATTTTCTCAAAGACGACAGCCCTAAAGGTGTTAGTAGAGTGGCGCAATGTTTAGGCGACGAATTACTGATTCGCGAAAAGACTACATTACATAGTCTATAATGGCCAATTTACAATTCTATAAACGACCGTTTCTACAAATGACAGATTTTTTATCTACCTACTAAATTCATGGAACCAACCGCAATCTGACTTCACGGAACCACTTTAGCCCCATGCGTATTATCTGCAATAAGAATTAATCAATAATTTTTATTAAGTCTTTTTTGTACCTTTCATACGTCAAATAAGCAATTAAAGTCCTTTTTAAATGCTAATATGATTTATACTGCTGTAATAACAGTCTCAATTAATATTTGAAGCTGTAAAGTAACGTCATAATTCATTCAAAGGTGAATAGTCAACGCAAAAAATAATCGTGCGTCTAGAAAACATTCTTAGAAGGTGTGGATCCGTATTCCAATAAAACAATATTTTATTTTGTATATTTACGGGTCTTAACGCGATAATTTTAAATAGGTATGTTTTACGATACGATGCGATACCTTATAAGCAATATTTTGTCGTAATAATTTGTAAGTCTTCGTAAGTCGTATAAAAATGTAATTGATTTTATTTTAAGGTTATTTTAAATTGGGGCGCAGTACAATTTAGTAGACGTACGTACAAACTATCGTAAAAAATATTTTTATTCATGTTCCGTGTCGATTGAAAAAAATAACTTAATTGTCACAAATCTTAATTGTTATATACATTGTATATGATCGATAATATAATTTCCAACACTCCATTATTTCAATATCTTCTTTTTGTTACAATTATAATTTTTATTAGTAGAAGAAAAAATACTTTATGCACCTACATTCATGTCATGAGGAACCCTGTTAGATATTGCATAAAAACCTCCTATGTTTTATGTTACGCGTATGAACAGACATAATTGCATTTTAAATTGTAATGTTAACCTTTGCATATTAATATAAACATGAAAACATATTTATGACTAATGTGTTTGCATATTGCAAGACTCTGTAATGGCAGTAATGGTTTAATTGTTATTGCGCGCGCAGTTATACTTTTGACGCTCAATAGTAGATTTTATAAGTAAGCAAATTCTAGGTAATACTTTTAATCTACAGTCGATTTTCTGTGTAGAAAACATACGCGGTGAATTATCGGCCCCGTAGCCTAGTTGGTAGTACGTCTGTCTTCGAAGCAAGGAGTCGCGGGTTCAAATCCCTACCAGGGCAAAAATACGTCACTTACACTTCTACTTGCTTTGTGTCTGGATGTTGTATATTTATTATAAGTATGTATGTCAGCTGTCTGACACCCATAGTACAGGCTCTGCCTAGTTTTGGGGTAAGATGGCCATGTCTGAGATGTCCCCGCATATTATTACTATTGAAAACCTTTTCTTCTTTGAAATCTGTCAAAAAGAGCACATACTCAGTCGAAGGTTCTGAACAACTTTCCACAATAAAATTTTCTCGCGAAATTAAATATATTTCGACACTACAAAGTACATAGTAGTATTACATCTTTTTTTAAACCGGATATGTAATTTGTATGGCGAAGGCATAACTATTTTGTGTTACACCCTGTATTATGTAAAGACAAACTTTAGAAGGCCATAAGCAATATTTTCTTGTATACCTAGTAGCTTAAGCTTCGGTCCTACACATTTTAAAAAAATGGCCAGACGACTCATTTATAGGTTTTTAGATACTACTCACTAAATAAATAGGGTTTTAAAAAACTTTAGCACATATCGGAACACTGATAGCATTATAATCAAATTTATTTTACTGGCGGCCATCATTTTAGAATCTTATTTGCATTTACCGGCTAATAAACTTTTACGACTGTGTTGCCGCACCAGCTTTCAAATTGATATTTTATCGGTACCTGTCAATAATTGATAGGGTTGCCACCAACACCACGTGTTTTTGGATGATGTATCATAAAAGGCGGCTAAAAGCAGCAACGTTTAGCCAACAACTGTGATCCTCAATCCACATGCTAAACATAAAGGTTAAAACAGAAGGTCTCAAGCGACTTTCTGTTGTTTTTATTGATTTTTTAATCAGATAAAATAGCACGAATAATTGGATATTTATTTAAAAGTACACAGTTTAGTTACCTGAACAATTTAACTTAAGTTTTACTGGTTTTTTTGCAGGGAGAAGTAGATTACATTTTTATGCTACCGAAGTTCGAAATTTATATATGTGTGTCTTTTATTCTGTTACCCAGTATAACTAAATAGGTACCGCAGGATCGGTAGTATTGAAACTAAAAGGGCTTTTTTGTCAAAAAGTGGAGCAAACATGGACTTAGTAACATAGTTACACGTAAATGTAAATGTAAATGGTCCAAGTTTTTAAGCCAAAACTATAAATACATTTACATACTTATACGGGTAGTGGGTTGTAAGCACTATTATTTTCTTCAGTGCTTATACATAAAAATGTACTTACATTTAATTTTTGACATTTACAAACTACTTATGCCAGCCCTATAAGAATACTTAATACGAACAGCGGCAAAACTTTTACTACTTATAAAATAACTATTTATAATATCGCGGCTACTAATTTTACGTATAATTTATTGTAATTAGTACTAAACGACGAGATAAGATCGGCCCAGTACGTGACGCATTAAAACGGAATCGATTTGGCTACCTGTTTCACAACCTCTTTGTTATCAACGGTTTTATAAAATAACACAGAATTACATTAAATAAAAAATTAAAAACTCCGCCACAAAACCGTTGCTCGATCCTTTCAACAACTAGAAAATAGCTGATAATCTTTAAATGACTGAAGATATTTTCTTGGATCATAGCCGAGAATACTCTCGATTGTAACACCTTGCAAACAAAAATAAACTAGATCGAAATCAGCGCATCCGTTTTGGAGCTACGATGCCACAGATAGTTAGACAGACAAACACACACGTAAAACTTATAACACCCCTCTTTTTCGTCAGGGGTTGAAAATATAAAAATGCGAAACTAGCACTTCACCTGTACCACGCTAATATTTCCTTTTACTCTTTTCAAGCTTATACGATTTTTTTCACGCTGTGTAAATGGCTTGAATCTAGTTCGTTCGTGATGTATTATAGTTATTATTTAAACGTCAAAGTGAAAAATGGTGACCGTAGATAAAAAGACAGATTTATAGTACAAAACGAGAGTTATATTTTGTGTCTATTATGTTAAGTTTTATGTGTAAGTTATTGGTTATATGTACGAAGTGATTGCAGAAAGTATTTAAATATAAAGCTTTGCATATTGTAATATGTTGAGAGATTATAATCTTTCCTTTCATCTAAAATACTGATGTTTTCAATTTGTGATCAGCATACCACACAAGCCGATAAATACACAAACTTCAAAAGGCTAAAAGCACAAGTTAGAAAAAGGCAAACAAAATCCGGCAGCAGGGTGTCCTTGTATTTGGCTAAAGAGCGGAAAATCTGCAACTGCGCATTTTAAAAATTTATTAATCTTAGTTTAGTAATCTTTCACAAAATACGCCTGTTTTTGCAAAACGATCCCAAATCCGGCTACCAAGTATAGGGATTTTATAGTAATTTATTTACCTACTAAATGTATATATTATGCCTTTAGGCGACTCGATATTAATGACACCAGTATTTGTGACGTAGTACCTTGTACTTCAACCTTGAAACCCACACGCGATACAAGCAAATATCTATTACCAATATTATAAGGAGGAAAGGTTTGATTTTATTTGTTTGTTTGTTTGAATTGAATAGGCTCCGAAACTACTAAACCATTACCATTAGAAAGTTGTATTCACCCTCAGTAACACCTAACTTTACCGCGGCATAAACCTTTTTAAATTACTAGCTTTCTGCCGCGGCTCCGCCTGCGTTAACAGTTTTTCCCGTGGGAATGAGGCATTTTGCCGCGGTAAATGGTAGCCTACGTTATTCAGAGCGAATGTAGCTTTCTTATGGTGAAAGACTTTCTGAAATCGGTTCAGTAGTTTTTGAGTTTATTCATTACAAACATACATACACACACGCACAAAATTAAAATTTTTTCCTCTTTATAATATTAGTATGATAGTATGATACGATGAAAAGCGCAAAATATAGTCACCCTAACAGGGGTTAGTGTAGGGTGTCCATCGCCTCAGGTGTCAGTTTTTAATAAAGGCCCAATCAGTCCGCGAGCGGACACGCGCCATCGCTTTCTTCCGCCAGGAAATGGGGCTCGTGTTTGCGAACGCCCCCTGTGGGCTGCCTGCGCGCCGAAACGACGGTGTCGCCGCCAGCCGAATAAACTGGGACACACTGGTTGCACGATTATATAGAAAAATATACAGGGTTACTTTTTAATCAGTGCACAAATTTTGATATTTTTTTTGCAAAAGTTTATACGAATTATCAAGAAAATTGGCGCGTATTAAATTTCTTCCCATACAAAATTTGATACCAATTTTATGCATACAATGGCGATATTTCGATTTTTTTGTATGAAACGTGATAAAATAAAAATATACGGGTATTTTTATTTTCTTTAATCTATGCCTACCCAAAATTTGTGCACTGATTAAAAAATAACCCTGTATGTTTTTTAAATTGACCATTGCTTTTTCCGCGACATTAATGGATCAAGCACTACAGAAATAGCAGGGGGAAAAGACACTTTTAAGTTGTTCCAACGAGACTACTACGAAGACCTTGGTCTGGTCTTGGAATTAAAGCAACAACTATTCTATTTATTGGGTAACTAACAAGGGAATATCTGAGTAACAAACAATCACCTACGAACGTTGACCATACTTTATTCTCGACTGACGACGTGGCGATTATTAGCAACACTCCGCCCAACCTTAGACCGCCAATACAGGACCAAGCAGTATACAGTAACTGAAAAGACGTCATTTCGTCAATCAAATGGTACTCGTACCGAACAACTTTAAAAAAAAACATTTCTTGGAAACGAAAAAACCGTTGTCACTCTCCTAATCTCTTCCTCTTATCTCTCACTCTCTAACTACGAGTATGTGTATACTTCTGTGCCACAGAGGTGGAAATAACGCGTTTCACTCTTTAAAAACAGTCACCTGAATCGGACAGTTTGTACGGGAAAGATTTTTTTAATAGTTTCCGAGAACGTGTTCTTTGTGAAAGGTTATACAATACCGTTGATGTTCTTTCAGTAGCGATGCCGCCACTTCCACCTTGTATAGGCTGTAGTAATAATAAAGAGGATATCTTCTTGAATAAAACAGTTTCGTCTGTGTGTAGTCATAACACCCTGCAAATGAACTTTGAGATTCATTTTTCGCCAGTAACCGCTGCAATACAGGGACCGTATGAAATCTGCCTAGTTTTTTTTTTTTAATCTGTTTTACGACTCTTGGTACGAAGGCCTTTGGAGCCAGCCGTTCGTTCGTCGTTAATTTTCACTCTTTGTGTATTTTTGGGGGTAACGGGTTTATTAAAAACATATTTATACATACATACATACAAAAACCAAGTATTTGATTTATAAGTTCTGAGTACTTATATCATCCTTGACAAAAACAAATAGTTGTGTACATTGCATACTGCCTGTATCATATTATTATGTATGACTTATATTATTTTTGGGAAAGTATATGTTTAGTTATTTAAGAATATAGTAAACTATATTCTTAAATAGCATTGTTGAGCACTTTTTGTACTTATGATATTCATGGTTTATACTAATATACTCACTTACATCATTAAGCACTTAAAATATGTATTTTGTCGAAAACTTCTTTATTTTCAATCCACTTCAACCTTATTAATTTCTGTTATAAAAAATATCGGAGCCACGTCGGAAGCCTAAGGTGGTTCTATAATTCCGACTTTCCGACACTAGGGTTTGTGAGGTAAATTAAACTCGAAACCTACACGATAAGAAGAAGATAAAAAATATCAAGGAATATATGTTTACCATCATTTTTTTAGGTCGTACGTAGTCAAAAACTGAAATACTCGTACAGGCTAATGACTCGACATTCTTCGTGATTATTTTTTCTTCACAGAAGGCAGCATCGACTGTGGAATGACATCTTGGCAATTTATCAAGAGGCCAATTAAAATCGCACAGACCGTCAATTGATTTTTGACTGCTACTGAGTGGTCTTGAAACTTTTTATCTTTACCAATATTAAACGAGTATAAAGATGAAACACTTGATTTTTTGTTTGTTTGTTTGCATAAGCTCCGAAACTGGGTACTGAACCGATTTTCATTAAACTTTCTAGAAACATAGAATAGACCTTTCCACGGGAAAAACTGCAAAACGCTGGCGTAACCGCGGGGCAGGAAGCTAGTACAGGATATTACTAGCAGTTTAGCATAAGCTGAAAAAACATGCTGAGTCAACGGTTTTTAACAAATTTACTAAGGAAGCTTTTCTCGGAAACAAAAAAATAAGTAGATAAACGCGCCCCCTACAACATATTATTAGTTTTAATCAAATCAAATCAAAAAGTTTCACTAGAAGAGTATAGCTGGTGTTTCCTAGTAGGCTTATCGCCTGTGTCGGGAGCAGGACTGTCGGGAGGCTCCCTTTTAAATGTTCTGTGCTCTCTACAGCAACTACAAATTAACAAAATAATACACACTCATGGATGGAGTGTCTGTGATGTAGGATATGTGTGTTCGTGTGAATCGGTCAGTTTGCATGGATAAAAAAAGGATTAAAATAGATAATAAATAATAATAATAGAACTTAAGTTTTTTCTTCGTTTCCGTATGGGAAAGTTACCTAAAACTCTTGACGGAGCAAGTCCTATGAGTTTTTGGTAAAGCGACACCTACACACAGTATTTGAAAGCTTCATACAAAATCTGTGGTTTACAAAAAGGAACTGATTCCAATAAAACGTGATAAAACTACGAGTATGTTAATTTGATAGCAAAGGTATACAACATTTTTTTATAAGTGTATTCCCAAATGAGTTATGTCAATTCAATTTCATATTGTATGGCGCTTCCTTAGTGATTTCGCCAATGTCAAGTGTCTTTTCACTTAAAAAGGAAATAATTTTATCTAAGATTAGGCTGTATGGCTTAGCACCATTGCCTTTCCCTTTGGGAAAAAATCGAAAAAACAACAACAACAAACTTTGACAACAATTGACGTTTCACCAACTGACGTTAAATAAAACAGTTACTCTTTGAAATAAAATCAAACCGAAAAACTAAAGCAAGATCCTGAGATGCTGAGTTTATTAAGACGAAAAGGCGTTGTATCTGTATCAAACACGAGAAATAGTTACGGATGGAGTCGCATTGGGAGTCGAGACGTGGTTGGACATGGTTGCAACGGCCAAGCTGTTTATAAAGACGACTCGCACTTCCCTTTCCCAGCTGTTAGGTTTCAAGAAAACACTCCCTTCGTAGCTGTAAGCTCATGCTTGCTTATCATGTGGGCTTCGAGGTTAAGCCACCTCACAAACCCTGGTGTCAGAATTATTGAGCCGGCCAAGGCTTCTGACATTGATCGTGTTAAGACTATTCCCGTTGACAGTAGCCAGGGCCAACAGCTTTGTGCTTCTGAAGCACGGAATTATCATTATTTTCGGACATTCAGGTGACTTTAACCTCCTATATAGAGGTTGGGTCTAAACAAGCAATGTCCTAACCAAACTGGGGAAAGTCTCATAAAGTGACATTTATTTGACGAGTCCCCCACCGGGATTCGAACCCAGTAGAACCGCGATAACGTGAAGCGAGCGTATGGCCACTCGGCCACGGAGGCTGAGGTGGTAAGCCTATTATAATCAGAAAATAACACCAGTCATAATTTTGAGTCAAAAGACTATTCTGGTGAAATTTCCCTAAATCCACAAGGAGGTACCGAAATAGATGGTGGTTTCTAAGTTACTTTAGCATTACCGTCAATACATTTTTGAAGAAGTTTGCACATGACATATTATTTTCGCCGTTTTTCAAGGGAGACTAGTTACTAGTAGATAGCATGATCATCATCATCATTATCATCATTTCAGCCAGTATACGTCCACTGCTGGCGCAGGATATGGTATTTCAATTGTAGGATTTAGCAATATTATGCGCGTAAAAATTCCCAGATTTTTAATCTTTTCAGTGTCTACGAGAGAAAGAGACGGGTGATTGGAAAATGCTGAGTTGCGAAGAAAAAAAAGCTATATATCGAGCTTCTTTCTGCCAAACATTCTCCGAGTTCCAAGCCAGCACTGGCTTGTGGAAGCTGATTATGGGCTCTGTCTTAATAACTACCTCGTTCGGGTTCTGGGGAATGATGTTCCAGAAATATTATGGTAAGTTAATATTTATCTTATCAATGTTATTTTTTACTGCTGGGTTGTATCCTTTGTATCCCATAGGCACAGAAGTATGTATATAATAATAGTACTACAAAATATAAAATATTTACTTATTGGGTGTCCTCTAATTCTTGACAGGATTCTTTCCTAAAAATAGCCAAACAGTCTAGACCACAAAGTAAAGGTATATTTTTCCTTACAAACAGACAGACTCATAACAGTTTGCAGACGATTAAAATACCCGTTTTTACATATTTTTTTAAATAGATTTCAGCCGAACAAAGATTTACGCGAGACCTCCGCCCAGGCCGTAGGAACTTAAGACACCCTTGGTGCAGAAATGTTAATTGTATTAATGATAAGCTTTACTCACTGGTCTATTGTCTTAACCAAACCATGAAAGCGAGAAATCCATACTAATCCAAACTTAAAAGGGTTATTATAAATACGAAAGTGTGTTTGTTTATTTGTCCTTCCTTCACGCCCTAACTTAGCAACCAATCGACTTGATTTTCGGCATAGAGGTAGTTGAAAATGATGGAGAGTAACATAGGGCTACTTTTGGGTCCTGGAAAAACATCATAGGGGAAAGTCGAAAAACAACGCGGTCGTAGCCGCGGGCGGACAGCTAGTAGATACTATTTCTTAACTATAAATCGGTTCATCGTTTATTGTATGAAGTTGTGTAAGTATTTAATTTTGCAGTAAACGAGCCACTGCCCCATACTCTGTCCGATGAGTTTCAACGAGCCTCACTGCGACAAATTATCGAAACTCACACCAACCCCATCGATGGTATTTCCTCGAAGTGGGACTACGACAACGACAAGTGGAAGTAGGAGAAGTGGGTTAGTATTTATATTATACCCTTGGTCCACGCAACGTCTCTTAATCAAGAAGGGAGGCATCCCACATTACTTTCACCTAAAACTATGTTGACTTCTCATGGTTTCTTATAAAAAAATCATAAAAAATGCGTTATGAGGGACTGGGCGAGTACAAACCTTTCAGACCTTACGTGATGGCAGTGTCTCCTTCACGATGTTTTTCCGTATCAAAGCCTAGGCTGTGGTCCGAGGCTCCCTCGAGCTACCACTACACGCGTTGGTACCATATATGACTACTCCAGAGTACCCCAGGGTAGAGCCTTCTGCTTCCCCGAAATCCGGTGAAGCTAGATTGGCAAATTAAAAAACAAGCGTAGGTAGGTCAATTAAAAAGTAATGTGTGGTTCATATCATAAGCTTTAAATTGGACAAATACATCTCTTCTTGTGAGTTTTTTTAGAGGCACCTAAGGGAATATACAAAAGAGGTTAGAATGGCGATAATGCGCCGTCCGTATGAAATCCGGTGTCGCCGATTCCACCCCACCTTTCACCTCCACTACATCTGTACTTCAATAAAGATGAAGTTTACGCACATATTTGCAATTTGAAATCTAGCCAATCATAGCGCCGCTCAATCACGCGATTTCAAATGGAAACGAATCATACGCATGCACGCACACTGATGTAGATTTTTATAGCTATGTGTGAGTTAGACAGCGCGATCGTTTCTTTGCGTGAAGTATGAGCGTTTTGCTCATAGTTTTGGCGCGCCGGCCTCGCCCACATCGCCTTTCTAGTGGAATATACTTAAGGCATTGGCAGCAGCGTTCACTTGTATACCTAACAACTGAAAATGGACTGTTTTAGGTGTAGCACATATGATCCATATTGCTGTGCATCGTTTTGTAAATATTTTTCTTTTCTTTTTCAGTAAACGGCAAAGATACCTAAATAAGTAAATACTGGACACTTTCTTAGTGCATACCTACGTGAAGAACTGGTTTGTCTTATTAAGGTTACATAAGAATCCAAGGAATGAAAATTAGTTTACATTTATTTTAATATTTATTTAGGTAATTAATTAGTAATAAAAGCGTGGTCTTTATATACTTCATGTGTTTTATTAGTCTTGTATATCTCTAATGCAATCATATCATCATTATCAGCCAAAAGGCGCGTACAAAAGTTCTAATTCGACAAAGGCTCCTAGATCTTTTGGATCCAAGCAGCGCATGAGCAAAGGCTAATTCCCCTTTTGGAACATAGAGAAATTGATTTTCTCATAAATAAGAATTTGATGAAAAAAATACAAGTAAGGATATCTTTCCAAACGAATCGCAATCGGTCACTTTATTTATGGATTGTCTAACAAATCCTTAAATTATTTTCCTTCGGAGCAAAATGTGCAAAACGAAAATTGTACAAAACGCAAAATGAGCAAATCTCAAAATGTACAAAGCGCAAAATGAGCAAAGCGCAAAAAGAACACAACACGCAAAATGTACAAATCGCAAAATGTACAAGAAAGCCCATATCGATCAGGTTTTAACAAATTGCCATATATTTTTTGCGTTTGTACAGTAGCCAACAGCACTTGTGGCTGGAAATGTTGACCTACAGATCGCCTATACAGTAGTATGGGCCATACTTCGTAGCAGTAGGGGTGAATTTCATAGTGCAAATGTCCAACCGCATGTGCTGGCTTCTGTAGGTACATACATATGCTCCAAAGGGATTTAATTAGCACAATACAGAATAATAGAAGCACCTAGTTTTAGAAGTGGAACTTAGAGATAATCACAAAAATTATAGAATTAGATAAGGATTTTTTTCCTTCTATTATAAAGTAAGAAGGTCCCCATCCTATTTTGTAAATATATATTATGTATTTAGAAAAGGCACTTGAAACCCTGCCTTTGATGGACCTATCTCGCTCAACAGCTAAGGCCTAAAAATGAAACAATAATGCCTTTGAATTAAATACTTTATTACACTTCAAATTTTGTATACTATTTGAACTAAACCACATTCATTTATTCACACCTTTTGAAAACGCAAAAATGTAATATTTGAACAACGGATGGCGAGCAGTCAATCGATGGATACAATTACTCCTGGTTCCCTTGTGCTTGTGTATTGTATATTGTCTGCCCGCTTTTAATCGCAAGGGATCAACTCCTCTACTTTCTGATATCGTTTTTACAGAGCCCTTTAACAGCCCTGCAGAACAGCGAGTCAATCCCCCCCTAAAAAATAATTTCTAATTATTAACAAGCAGGGTTCCTCCAAGAGACGGGTTTAATATGCTGGTACAGCGTTTCTAAGACACCAAAGACACCCACAACACAGAGGATGAGAGTCAGCGTATACAGGACTCTATCCCGAAATCCGGCCTTGAGGAATATTGGTCTGCCATCTTCCACTTGGTAGTCAGACTGCAGTTGCTTCAGCTTGATCAGACTGCGGCTGTCTCGGAGAGGACAGGAAGTCATGATGGTGCGACGGTAGACTACAGCAGCCCGCGTCAGTATACTCCTTGTCAAACCGAACATTTTCACTTCAGGACTGGTTTTCGGTGCTATATCTAAATAATATTTCTATTTTAGGATCCAAATGTCTGACATTCGTGGGTGAACTTTTGGCGTTTTCTGAAAATTGATTCTTTTTTCAAAACGTTTGACAAGATTGACATGTTAAGTAGGAAATCGTCTTTCGAATAAGTTTTCAATATTCAAATAAAACAAAAATAGGTTTGTAACGTTTTTAATGATACAGTAAATTAAATTAATAAAATTAAAGTACAAATAAAGGTATAATCAAAATCAGATCATATTGTTTGCGTTTCTAGGTACTGTTCTTATATCCATTGCAGCAAGGGGCCTAATCAACAAATGTAAGCAACAACTACTGAAATTCCTACCTTGGGATAAATGACAAATTGACAACAGGGAGCGAACCGCGAATAAGTGTTTGAAACGTAAATTTGAGGCTGAATAAGTGATTGTAATATGGATTACCAATCAAATATTAAAACCACGTACCCACAGACGACGTAGGAAAGCGTGGGCTGTGGGATGGAATCCGAGTTTATATGCAGACTGTCACATAAAAAGCGGGCGCAATCTATATTACAGGCTGCATGTAAACTCTTTCCTACGTCTGTACGTGGTGGGTACGTGGTTTTAATGTTTGATTGGTAATCCATATTACAATCAGATTTCCAGCCTCAAATTTACGTTTCAAAAAAATAACATATCGCCTATTACAATATCTTTACCTTCTGTATACAGATAGTTGAAGCGTTCTCTGAGTGACTCTGGCGCAGGATAGTTCAGTGACGTGTCGTGGTTGGTTTTTAAATTAGGCTAGTTTCATGGTGGCAAAGCGGCAAGCTTTACACTCCAAATTGGGATGTAGGGTTGTCCCAAGGGAGACCTTTGCTTCTTATGCTAGCTATTGCTCGTGGCATTGCCCGGATTGTACATGCACATGAACGTAGCGTACTTATATTGTTTTAGTTTTTAGGGTTCCTGATCCGAACAAACGAGAAACGGAACAGGATCACCCGGGCTCAGCGCCTATTAGCTCCGAAACTACTAAATCGATCGAGTTGAAAGGTACAGCTTTGTAAATCCGCGACCCATAGACAGACGTGCGACACTAAAAAATGAATTTGAAACATGGAGGCCACTTTTGGGTGATAAATTAGGCTTTGAAAAAGAAACTTTTACAAACTGTACGGTGTGATAAATTAAATTAAAGGGCTTATTGTAACGATCTGAAATAGGTATATATTTTTTTACAATTTCACGATAAATAGTTTTGAAGTTATTAAAATAATTTGAACAAACAACAAACCATTTTATTTGATATGTCAGTATACCATGGACTTAGTAACATATTTACACTTGTGTAACTATGGTAATTCGTCCATGCAGTATACTTAGCGATTTTTGTTTTCGTAGCCTTATAGGTATCTCGCATTTGACCGGATTTTTGTCATATGAGTTATTCAGAAATACAGGGGTTCAAAAAGCGTTGACCATGCTGGAGGTCTGAGTACCTACGTTGAGACAGGGTAAAACGCTTCCTAGCTAAAAATCTTTACTATTGGTCTTAAATATTTTCCTGAAATTTTCTTTGCTTTTATTTTAATTAAGTAAAAAATAATTTAAAAAAAAATGTGTGTCAAAAAAGATTGCGAAAAATCGTATCTAGAGAAATAATATCTATGGACAAATGAATAATCTTAGTATTATGTATTTTTCAGGTAGGTACTTTTAGAGTTTTGTTATTTCGTTGTTATTGCGAATTACTCGAGTAGTATCTCATCTGCGCTGCAGTATAAAATAATTAAAAAGTATGAATAATAAAAATATTGGCACTTGTTAACCCTGTAGCTGCGTGTGGCGGGCATCACGCTCACTCTAAAAGGGTTTGACACGGCCCGTCCACCGAGAAAGAAATTAGTCGTAACACCTTTGATGCCGGATCGCGTTGCACCGCCCCAATTGCGCCATCTTTGATCTGATCCGTCGCATGTTTTTATTCGTTTAAAGTTGATGAGCCGCAGACGACGGGTAATGGTCCTGTCAAGTTAAATGGTTTGTTGATTGTCCTCTGTTAGACAGAAAACAATCAAAGTAATTTACCGTAGTGGTATTATTACATACTAGCGACCCGCCCCGGCTCCGCACGGGAAAATGGTTATTGTGGATTATTCTTAAGTAGGTATATTATGCATGTATTATACATATAAACCTTCCTCTTGATAGATAGAGGGATATCTATTAAAAAAAACCGCATCAAAATCCGTTGCGTAGTTTTAAAGATTTAAGCGTACAAAGGGAGGGACATAGGGAGGGACATAGAGACAGAGAAAGCGACTTTGTTTTATACTATGTAGTGATTTACATCGTGTACCAAATTTTAACTCGATCAGTCCAGTTGTTTCGGCTGATGATAAAGAACTTTGTTCATACGGAACCATCTCCGGGCGAGTTCAACTCGCACTTGGTTTTTATTTATTTGATCTACGCTTGTGTGTAGGGTAAGGAAAACTTTTTTTCCCTGGTGTCATCTAAGTAAGTATGCATATCTGTGCTTATGTCGCAAAATAATAATTGACGTATCAATCTTTACTTTAACTACTTTAACTTGATGTAAATTCGCATATCGTCTGTAGGTCGAACACGTAATATTGTGTGAGAACTTCTATAAGGTGTCAAAACTTGACATAGAGACATAGGAGTCAAGTTTTTCATTTTATACTGCATTTCGACGCCTCGAGATTTTAATTTTTCTTATAATTGGCCTGAGATTTCAACCTTTTAACTCTACAACGAGGTATTTTAGGACAGAGTAAATAAAATTAATACTTTGTTCACCCACTCATATTCTATAAGTAAGTAGGTATTTAAAATTATTGATCATTTGACCGCTTAAAAAAAAAAACAAGTTTAAGTGTACAATTTCACGGAATTGCTACCTTAGGCCGCCTTTTTGTTCATTTTATTGTGGTGGATTGTATTGTTTTTGATGTATTTATGTACAATACTTTTTATAATACTTTATAATAGATACAAAATAGGTATAATTTCCAAGGCCCTTTTACTTTACTCTTCCATTATTATTATAATATCTTTAAAAGTAACTACACAAACTATGAACGAAACTACAGATCATTCTTATCCTGTTAATTCGAATACTTTTTTATACAATGCGGTCATCCTTTATAAGAGGGGTCGTAGGTACCTTGTCGGTTAATTTGATAGACGCAGGCAAAGGCAGGCGCCAGTTAATAGATAGTTTAGGAGCACTCATTAAAATAATCATCACCGCCCCCGGCGGCGGCGGTGTATAAATATTGTATTTCTGACAAATTAACGGAAGACGCCGTAAAAACGTAAAAAGCTCAGCCGCCACGTCCGTTTTAATTAGGGATGGGATGCTGTGATGCCGATTTGACATGTTATAATAATAATTATTTATTTCAGGATATTCCCATGTAACATTGTACCTTCATAACTAAAAATTAAAATTAGAAACATTATTTAAATCTGTGAAAAATAATATAAAATTACTTATAAAGAAATAAAATTAGAGTCAACATTACTATTATTTATTTATTTTTCTCTTTATATTTCGAATACCCTATTCCTAATTTCAGTTCAATTTTTCTGTACAAATTTTCTGCATTTTGTATGGCAATACAATGTGTTATTATAACAGATGACGGACGACAACATTATCACAGTGATAGCTGGCATTTCTTAGCAGAAACGGAAAGTGATATTTTATATTTGCTTTTTTCATACTTAATTATGATAAGCCTAATGCGGGCTACACACGCTCAGTTTTAAATGAACAGTTCGACTGTTCAGTAAATAAAAAGGTAATTTAAAAATATAATTAAAACTTCCTTCATAGATCCTATCTCACACTAAAGGGTAAAAATAAAAAAAATCTAGCTGAAAGCATAGAAATTGAATATGGCTGTTAAGATTCCTTAATAAATGAGTAGTAAAATAAAAATAAATAAAATAAGTAGCATAATTGAACATGTATTGTGTATTTTTGTATCCAAAGAACTGGTTCGGACGTTGTTGATTTAATAAGTAGGTATAAATATTCTGGTACATTTAGTGATGATAAATAACAATAATTTTTCTTTACAATTTAATCAATTTTCAAGCTTTCTTACCACCCCAATTTTCACACACTTTAATACTCTTCTTAAAAAAGGAATAGCTCTCTCTATCGATACAGACACCGCACATCACTAGTCCCTTTGATGTGCAGGCGTGTTTACACTAAGCTAACTGAGAAACAAGTCATTTCATCGGCGTCTGCGGCCCACTTTGATCTCGCCGCGCTTTTTGCCGCCGCCGCCGCCGCCGCTGAGCTATGCTATGCTGTAGCATGGCCGACGTTTCAAAGTCACTGTGATGCGTTGACTCGACTCGACTGCCGTGTTACACCAAATTTTGTGCATCACCTGGCTGGTATGCTATGAAGGGAACTTTTTTGCCGTCTTGTAATTTGATGACACTGCGACTTTTATGGACTTTACTTTCTGAATTGTTGACTTGTTTTTTTTTCGTCTCCTTTTAACGAACTTAAGTAACTCTAGAATGCAATGTTGGTCATTCAGGCTTATCATCATATTTTTTAAACTTAAACAAAAATACCTAATTTAAGTAGAATATTTTTTCTTCAAATATAATATAACGATTAAATATTTATGTATGAACTGCTTTTTTTATTAGTTTCGATTAATTTAGTTTAACTTCTGCTTATATTTTAATCTAATTAATTATACTTATCTAATTAACTTGATTATTTCTATTTCAATAACATAAAAGATGTAAGTATAACTTGAGTAAAAGTAATACATATCATTTATTATTTTTAAAAATTAAGTACAGCTGTCTTATAGTTTG
Organism: Teleiodes luculella; assembly: GCA_948473455.1. Lineage (NCBI taxonomy): Eukaryota > Metazoa > Arthropoda > Insecta > Lepidoptera > Gelechiidae > Teleiodes > Teleiodes luculella. The sequence continues at coordinate 13,011,396 of OX419589.1, forward strand.
GTCTCTGGATATGTCCATTTAAAAAAATAATTTTATATTCTCTCGCTAAGTACTTAATTGTTCCACATCACTCACGCATGTTTTCCGACTACTAAACGCATATTAATCAAAAAGAAACTTTTGAAAAGAAACTTTGTAAACTTTTGAAAATTTAAAAAATCTTCTTTGAACGGGAGGCGGGGGGCGGGGCTTAAGAAACCCCGCCCACTGACGTCATTCAGCAACATGGCCGCTCGAGTGCACATTGCAAATGCGACGACGACGACGATGCAAGGTTGATGCGAATGCAAGCTAAACAAGGTGGCTACTAAACACCTTGCATTTTGCAGAACAAACTACTATGTTTATTGTTTTCTTTATGTGGCAGCAAGTATTGTTTTGAAGTTTGAGCCTTGATTTTATTTTATTAAACTTAAAAATTATAAAATGAGTAGGTACAATATATTTATTACCATTAACACATGTGCAATAATGTGCATAGTAAACATTTTAATGCGGCAGGCATTATGCTCTTTGTGACCAAATTTCTAAGCCTGAAATGAAGTAAAAAAAATATTTTATATACCTAGGTATTTTATACAAACTCATCTCAGCAGAGCAGCAGAGTTCAGAGCAGCGTAGCAGAGTTCTGGGCGGGGAAAATATGAAAAACTAACTAATTACCATCGACTCGACAGAAGAAGATCTCAAAAAAACTAGATTACATTTCTTAAGTCTTACAATAGATTACATGCTTAGTTTAGTTTTAGGTGTTACGTAAAGAGCAAGTGTAAACTGTCATATTCCATTATAATAATAACGAGCGAGCTTTTGTTCAGTGTTATACACAACTAAATTTTAATATTATTCCGTACCGTACTCAATACGAATTGTTTCTTTAAGACATAATATTAAGTAATGATATTTTACAGTCCTGGGCCCAACCATTGACTAGAGAAATAAACAAATATTCATTCAAAAAGCCCACCCGGGTTGAGTTTTATAACACTTAACCACTTTTTTCTACAAAATACACAAAGAGCCAGGTATGGCAATTACGCACTCCTAAAACTAAAACGATGAAAAAAGTTAACAAAAATAATTTCTGGCGCCAGTCTGTATTTGGCGGCTATTTCGGTGCTAAAGTTGTAATTCTTTGAGTCGTCTCGTCATTTCGTGATTACTATTTTACAAAAAAAAAAGAGTACAGAAATAAACCATACGTAGGTTAGGCACTTTACTACCACCACTACTGGTGACTGTACCATACCACATCCATTTTTTGTACAAAGGCTATCATCTTCAGCTTATTACGATGAAAATGGCATAGCGATGGTTTCTTCAGTAAATTTTTTAAATATTATTTGGCGACAGCTTCGAATGTATTGCATCATCTCATTCATCACAAAGTATCAAGTCATATTCAAAATTTTTAATCACACATCTTTCGACAAGACTAAATTAGCTTTTATTGGACCAAATACTATTTTTGTGTCGCTAAGTTGAGATCAAGGTTGATGACTCATTTCAATCAACCCTATTAAAAATACAGCCAAGATGATATGAGCTCGAGTCGGTAAGAGGCGTCTATGTGTGCGTGTTACACACAACGCAGTCGGTGTTGAGTTAACATCTATACGTTACTTTATCTATGATATCGGGCTGCAGTAATTATTGGTCGAAACCATTTGTCAAATCAGACGTGGAAATTTGGCAAATTCGCGCCTAATTCCTTGTGGATAATGAGAGGGTGCGTGTGCGACGCCACGGGCCTGATTAAGCAAGCTATCATTACGCTTGCCTGTTATTTGGTTCTGACCGGTCGAGGTAGGGCTGGGGTTTGTAAGTGGAGGTATATGCTTGAAAATAGCAGCTGATTATTGGAGACTGTCCAGTCTATAGGACATTCTATGGATATTTTCTCCAACGAAGCCACTTTATAAAAGGAAAAAAATCTTATTATTCGATTTTATTTTGGATTACTTTTATAACTGTGTGTGGAAAGTTTAATTTCCGTAATAAAATTTGGTTATAACAATTAGGATTTAAAACGGGATTACGGGAAATTACATTGTTGTGGATAATACTTAATTTGGGTAAAAAAATTGGTCATATTTTATTGGAACAAAAGATATTTTTATTAATTATGCTTTGATTGGATAACAATCGTAAATAAAAAAACATACACGGTAAAATGAAGCCAAAAACCAAAGTTAAACTTAGAATTTCCTATTTTACCTATTTACAGGAAATATAATTACTAAGCAAATAACAATCTGTAATTAACTCCAAATACCTTAACGATCAATAATACTAACCAGAATAAAATCTTCAGTCAAATTAAGAGCACAGAGAGAGACAAATTTACACAAAATCACTTATTACGATTTTTTATCGACAAAAATTACAGGCACCGCCAACCACATCACTTAGCGATTCTCATTTTTCAAAAAGCGATTTCTCAAAACTACGTCCATGGAAATAGCAGTTTGATTGTCCGTCTGTGGTTTGAGCAAATTACATATCATTTGGGCGGCGCGGGCGCATAAGAGACGTGTGTTGGCGCCTCGTTGCAGCCCTCGTCACTGTATTGAGAGGTATGTCGAATCATGGCCTTAATGCACAGGGGTGGACTTAGACTTTGAATAGAAGAACAAAAACAAAAACGTAATTTTTTTTTCTCTAAATATTAATATTTTTGGCTGCAAACCAGGATCTGGGAAGCCAACGAAAGAAAATTAATAAACAATAGTCAAGACAAGATTCCCCTCTTGTTTGTTACCTACTCTTAATTAATTTTTTTCGCTTTTTTTGTACTTATGCACATAAATAATTTGATTTGATTTGATTTAATCATAATTTTCTGTTACGATACAGTAAAATATGTAGAGAAAAGAACATTATATCAGATTTATTATTATAACCTATCAATCCGGTGGTTAACCAACAACTCATCAAAATGTTTTCATCCAAATTCTGGATTCCAGAAAGACAATCGCAGATATTATTCTGTCAAACTTGGTTAGTTTTTCATTGAATCGTCAACAGGAGCCGGATTTTTTTAAGGTTGAATACTTATATAAATGAATAGTAGGTTTTCCGTCTCTAAGGAAACATTAAAAATGTGTATTTAAACTTATAAATACTATAGGTACTTAAAATATTGTATATACAAGTTAAGAATATAATATTTTTACAGTTATCATTCCATAACAGAGTAATGAAAGTAAGAAGCCGACAAAAATAAGTGTATCAGGGTTTACCCCGAAATTAAATTTTCCCTCAATCCGTCTCTGTATTCAATCGAATAATTCGTAATAACTAGAATTACATAATTAGAGTTCGGCCTGCGGTTAACTTAAGTATTTTTACTTAACTTTGGGTTCCACACCGGAACCTAAAATGGTCGTTACTTAGTTTGAAATTGCACATAAGTATACGCCAGTTAAGTATAGCCTTTAGATCGGAGAGTTCTTATTAAGGTACAATTTAGGTGCGATTTAGTATATGACTTGTGTCAATCATCTATCTTTATTATTGCAGGTTTTGGTGTGTTATTACCTTGTAACTAGTCTTTTTATGGTTATTTATAGGTTGGTCTAGGGAATTCAACATTTTCAAATATAATAAAACCTAAATCTCGTCTAGAATAATACTCGTACATAACACGATTATTATATAGTACGATAATAAATTTCGAAAATAAAAGATGATGATGTACGAGTAATAGATAAATATTATAAAATACAGAAAAACAATAAAATAAAAAAATATTGTATATAATATATTATACTCCGAGCACTAGGTTTTTTTATTCTCTCTAGAAAAACAAATATAATAAATAAATAAATAATAAGTATGTGGGACATCTCACACATCGCCATCTGACCTCAAACTAGGCAGAGCCTGTACTAAGGGTGTCAATAGCTGATTTACATACATAATATAAATATCTCTTTGTAGTCAAGAAATTCAATGAAATCATTTTTATAACAGCTTTAATTGTCTCCAATAACGAACACTAAACACTTGTACAATATTATTTGAAAAAGAGTTTTTATTTTTATTCAAAAAACAGAAAATAAAATGGCAGACACCACAGAACATTTAAAAGAGGTAGACACAGTGGGAGGTCTGATCTAATTACAGTCAGCGCACGACGTGTATGAAATATGCATGCAAAGACGCATACAGCTGCCATTGTCGGACCGTACGATGGAAATATCAATGCGATCTGGGAAAACGACTGATGCTTTGATGTACGATTAATTTAGTGTCTCCGTTACACTACCCATGCGTGAAACTTGTATCTACTTCTTATGATATCACACACCTACCTACTTTAGTCCAACGTTGTTTCGGCAACTATTCGTTTCCTGCGTATACTTATATTCAAATTTAGAATTAATCTTTTCTCTCTTTCAGGTAGGTTTTGCAAAAAATATCATAGCTTTTTTCGTGTTATTCAAATGAACCAGATCATTTTCAATGGACTTGTACAATCTTTGTTTCATAATCATCATCGTCGTCATTTCAGTGGACAAACAACCTCCCTTTCAACTTTGACTGTCTATTTTGTTGGTTAATTGTGTTGTGTTATTATTATGTTTTCTCCAATATCAAAATGCTACACATTGAAAACATAACAGAGTATAAATATAATGAGAAAAAAACTATTAATATGACAAAGAATGATGTGTTGAAATGAGGTGCCAAATATGGAATACCAAGGCAGCAGGCAGGAACCGCCAAACAATAAATTTAATTATCGTCGAAGGCAGGACAAGGGGCCTTTATCATTCAGCCTTCAAACGCAGCGTCTATGCAGCTCTATTCATACTAGGAAAACATCTTGTGGGGAGAGCACACGGTCTTTACTCTTAAATGATAAAATCTTATACATATATTATGTTACCTATACTTGTAAAAAAGAATTTGATTTGATATTCGTCAATTTCTGATAATAAGCTACATGAAACAGCAGTGTCACCGATCAAATAAGTTACTATTGTATGTAAAAAAGACGTATAGTTTGTGCTACAAATATTCTGTTAAAAGTTTTATATTAAAAAAAACCTAAAAGATAAAAAATCTTTACATTTCCTCTTTAAAAAAAATAGTAATGTTTTATTTCTAAATTGATTGATAAATATCAGCGTTTATATTTTCCTTTTTTAACATAAAATTACCAAATTTTAATTACCAGTGCAACCCAGCTTTAACTAAACTGACCATAGACAACAGAAAGCATAGAACTGGCCATCGAATCCTATCGATTTGAAATTCAAACGGAACGTTCAAAATCAAAAGCGCCGCGCGTCGTGACTGCGATCGGCGCTCGCGTCGCTTTTTACGCGACAACCGTCCAATTATCTCTGATTGAAATAATAATAGAGCGTTGGGCTGAATCGCTTGCAGCATACGGAATTAGGCTGACGACGGCTGTCAAATGGGCCCGATTGTGAAGATCTGTAGAGAAGTTTCGTGGGCGTGAGTTGTGTAGCGCTCGCGAGAGATTTATTTTCGTTTTGAACAAGTCGAATGGTCAGACTTGACGATGAAAGTGCTTTGACGGTACTCGTAAATAATTATATTATCCTTACGCTTTACAGATACCTACTGCTCTAAATGGGACACTTTATTATAGATTTGACTACCATTAATTTAATATTTAGTTTACAACGTAAACAAAACCTATAATAATAAATCATTATTCAAATATGTAATTTATTCAATTTTTAAATCTTTCATTGAAATACATTGACGGCCTCGTAGCCTAGTTGGTAGTACGTCTGCCTACGAAGCACAAGGTCGCGGGTTCGAATCCCGCCCAGGGCAAACATTCGTGTAATGAGCACTTGTGTTAGCCTTGTGTCTGGATGTTGTATATTTATATATGTATGTATATCAGCTGTCTGACACCCATAGTACAGGCTCTGCCTAGTTTGGGGTCAGATGGCCGTGTAGTGTGTGAGATGTCCCACATATTTATTTATTTATTTATAATTATACGTCATATTACTTCACTAACATTGGACGAGAAAAGGCGGGAAGGTTGCATAACGAAATTCAGTACCTACTTAATAATATAACTTGGTAAATATATTCGTATTCTTTCATAAAAGTCTCTTGATTTTAAAATTGGGCCACAAACGTTTACGGAATGTCAGTTTTTTTTTCCAGTCAAACGGTTCAGGCGCGCCTCAACATATTTCGCGTTAACTTTTGTCCTACCTTAGAAGTAATTTACTTATTGTATTATTTATTTTTCTTTGGGGGAGGCCTTTGTCCAGCAGTGGACGTCTACTGGCTAAAATGATGATGATGATTATTATTATTATTGATTATATCGTCACTGGAAAGGCAATATTACTGAACCGCCAACTTGGCCATATTGACTTATATACATATTCGGGATCAGCGAATTTTTCCGCGTCGATCTGTCTAACTAGCATTACGATCCGAGCACTTTTGTGGCGTTTCAGTAACCCAAAAAAAGGCGGTTATTTTTTTTCGCCGTTACTGAAGCGACATAAAATCCGGCGTATTTTTGACGTGTGTAGTATAAGTTGTATTGCCTTGCTTTGTTGATGTATAGTTGATGATTAAGTAATTTTGACTTATGTTACTAGGAATGATAAATGGCGAATAAGACATTTTTACACCTCGGATTGAAAGCGGCATTGGCTCATACGTAATTTAGCCACTATTTTTTTTACCAAGTATAAGGCTATTAGTATATTTGCTTTGGTTGATAAGTTATTTCAATGGTAATAATGTGACCGGCCAGAAGGATATCAGTAAATTCCTGTGTAATTGACAGTGACAGAGGTGCTAGAGGAATAACCATCTGTTCTATGAAAATATTACTGTGAGGCCGTGCAATTTGTTCCTGCTTTGCAGAAGTTAATATATATACTTAATGAGATATAAAAAAAAACATTATAAGTATTTATAAACGACAAAGCAGGCACAGTAGGCAGTCTCAGTATGGGTATAAGTTTCTGCACATACTGAGTGTCCTTTTTTTGAGCTTTTTCGTTTTGATTTCACGATTCACCAACTCCTGCACTGCTTATCATCTTTCGTCTGATTGACAGAATCCGCAAACTTCACTTGTCATTTTTAGTCTCAGCCAAATGATGATGAAATTTTAGACTTTAGATAGCCCAGAAGCTTAAATATATCCTCTAATGCAGCATGAAGCAGTTTTGACCAAAATACTTCGTCATCCGAGAGTATTAAACCTGGATATCTCCAGTAGCTGTCTTATACAATCACTTCAGCATCTCTTTATACCGGTTATAACTTCAGCATCTCTGAACAGACTCCAGCAGGGTCCAAGTTCCGATTGGAACATTTTCTTTTAGCTCATCAATGCCCAACAAGGTAGCTGGTCTGTTTAATGTAACTTAAATTATTGGGAGTGAAGTTCATGGTACTGTGTTTGACCGGTAGACTGAAATTCATTGGACCTATTTGCGAGAAATTTTGTAATAGTTCTTGAGAATATCTTTTATATTTGACATAGAAGGGGAAGGAAAGAGTCTGCTTTTCTTTGACAGAGTTTTGTCTCCTTTTTAAAAAAAGAGAATCACCAATTAGATGTGATTCATCTATGTTGTTAGTCGAAATCAATCAGCTTCAGAAGAGTTTTCAATATCAGTGTATCATCTTCTTCAGAAGCACAGCTTTTATTCGTTGCCCGGCGTATTGTAGAAAGGCTGGGATAACATCAGTACCTATAGGTAGTATCAGGTTAGTCTGGCACTCTTGGGCCACTGACTAGGTTACATTGATGAAAAGCTTAGTTCGTCCAACTGTCGCTGTCGTAGTCGCCACAACTTTAACGTCCGCATTTCTCTAATCTCTTATTAGTAACAATTTTGAACCTATAAAGATTAGCGTTATAAAACGCTTCATAAACGTATATCAAGGTGGAAAAATTGGTGGTAGTCGCGAGTCAGAGGCTCTAAAATCATAATATTTTGTATCGCTGGTAGCATAAAGCATCTTCTTCAAACTGAAAAACTATCCCTCGTCTTGCTTTAATAAAATTGAAGACCTTTTATTTATTTATGTTTGACAAGTCTTGAAGAACTCAGGCCCAACAGTAAGGACAGTGTCCATTAACCTGCCTTAGTAATTGTTCATTCCTTCGCATTTTGCTAGCCATTTAAGGCTAGTTTTCATTTCAAGTTCTAACTGTTCAAATTGGTATTTGGATGAGCAATGGTTGGATTATAAACTTCATCTAGTGAGGTTTTGTTAGTTTGTTTTACATTTAAATGAGAAATAAATCTACAACTTTATGAGAAAGAAATCCCCCAAAATCATCAACCCTGTGGCTCTCTGGTATAAAGTTACTATTCTCACAAAATCCGTTGCTCTACCTCAAAGGGAACCTCGAAGGGGCGGTTCGAGAAGTTTGCTGGTCCAGATCTGTTAGCTCTCCGAGTAATTTGCCTCACCTAAATAATTAAATTTAGAAATTATTCGAGATGTTGGTGTGGTGACCGTGGCTTACTAACAAATAATTTATTTATTTTCGATTCAATCATATAGCCATGCGAATCATTTTCAAATCAAAATTATTCCTTGGCAAAAGTAAATATATTGTGTTTATCTCGTAATATGGCGTCATTATAAGGAATTTTGCTAGTTTTGTGCAGTAAGAAAAAATATTCTGAAGTAATTATAACTCCCAACATCGTAGCAAAATCAGATAAAAGTAATTTTATCGCACTTTTTTTTTTTTTGAGATAGGTAATAAGTAGTATTTGATGACACAGATAGTTTAATGTGATGGCGTTTAAGAAAATCTGACTTGCTACAAATTGAGGTACGTTTTACTGAACCGCCACTTATCTCCTAAACTAGCTAGAAAAACAACAAACAGAAAACTAATAAAAATACTAGAAAGGAAAAGCATTTTTACCTATTTTTTTCATCAGTTTTGAGTGATTAGGTAAAAAGTTATGAATTTTTTTTGTAAAAAAAAAACTTTTAACGGCTTTTTCTCGAAACTGCATTTTGGCGCTTCAGTAAAATTGGATTTCCAGTGACGATATATTACTCGAGATCCTAACGCCAGCTAACAAATTCAATGTTTCTAATTAGTTCTTCTATTAAACTTCTAGAAAATAGAGTGTGATTTATATCGTGGACTTGATATTCTAGTTTGCGTCATGTAGTCTAATAAAGTCTAAGTCACCCAAAGAGCGATGGAGAGGGCTATGCTTGGAGTTTCCTTACGTAATCGAATCAGGAATGAGATCCGCAGGAAAACCAAAGTCACCGACATAGCCCGAAGAATCATGAAACTTTAGTAGCAATGGGCTGGGCACATTGCGCGTAGAACCAACGGCCGTTGGGGCAGAAAGGTTCTTGAGTGGCAGAAGACGTGGTGTGGGCAGGCCCCCCACCAGGTGGACCGACGGTCTGGTGAGGGTCGCGGGAAGCCGCTGATGCGGGCAGCGCAAGACCGATCATTGTGGAGATCCTTGGGGGAGGCCTTTGTCCAGCAGTGGACATCTTTCGGCTGAGATGATGATGATGATGATGTCTAGTAAAACTCAATTTATTTTCGTATATTAATTACTTATTGCTGTTATTTCTGGGTAAATATCGTCTTCGTAGAATGGATACTACAGGAATCTATAGAAATATTTTAAATCTATGTTTTGTTTTGAGAGTCCCTTGCGGCATCCCTTTGAAATGCAGTCCCATGAAATTAGTGATGGAAATTAGGGAGCGAAAGAATCCCAAAGGCATCTCTTGAAATGGACCGCCCGCACCTTATCTTTTGTTAGTTTTTCCTTGTCAAACATTTTGCGAACGCAAATTCTGGATTCATAGGATTCTGAACATGTTTGATTTAATCGTTTCGATATTTAAAATAAACGTAATAGTATTATGAAGAGAATTGATGTTTGAAGCGACTATTTGCGAATGATAAAATATTTACGTTATTTGTAAATGATGTAATTTCTTCAATGACCAAATTTTTAATCAATCACATAAAGAAATGCAAATAATCATTTTTTTGGAGTCCTCAAATTTTATTTTATATAGGCACTAAAGATAACAATTGAAATCCGTCAGTTGCGCGCTTTTTTCTTATGAAAGCATAATTCAGCATACCTACTCCAGAATTACATGTAGGTAAACAATCACAGTTATAAAATGTGGCCTATTAAATGCTGAAAAACAGAGCTCTTCCTATATAGTAGAATTTCTAAACATAACTGCTAAGCTAAACTATGAATAAAACTAGTACCTAAAATAAATGTTCTTTACGTACTTCTTTGGTTAGCTTTCGCAGTTAGTAAATAAAATAAAATTCGAAGCGTATTTTCTTCTTCAACGCCTACGTTACGCTATTTAGTTGAATATACTTATATTTATGTGTTTTTCAAAAATGATCAATATGTAATTAACACGCCTATCAAATTCATCACAGCCAACAAAAACCACTATCTCGTCTTTTGTGTGCTAATACTTCGAATGACTCTTTAATAACTTACACGTCATACAAAAACCCTCTTTATTCGTTCGCTCTTACGATTCAAAATCTTTTTCTTTGCTAAGTTGCTAATTCCCATTGTAATAATAAAAGCAATATGAACTTTATGTGCAGGATAACAAGATATGAAATAAATTGACAAGTGAAACTAGTTAAGACAGTATATTTTATGCGGGGATCGGTAGCGAAAAAGTGATATCAATCATCTTTGACGATGATGTATGGCTCGCTGCGACATAAGGGCCGCCGCAGACCAAAAAGATTGCCACTGAATTGTTTGTCGCATACCTTATACTGAGTACATTTTTCTTCCCGCAAACCCTTACCAGATCATCGGTCCACCTTTTGAAGGGGCCTGTTCGCGTCGTACTAGCGTACTTTTGGGCGCTTTTCTGCCTAAACGGCCATCAGTTTTACTGTTTTAAGCATAATTTCTCCAGCATACCTACTTTCATTTAAGTTTGGCGATTATTTTGTTTATGTAGGCGACTTAATAAGTCTGTCTGCGGATATCGTCATTTACATTTTGATTATGCGTGGTAACTCCAAACATAGCCCTCTCTATTGCTCTTTGAGTGACTAAAGAACGTCCGCTTTACAGTACGTTTGTATTCTATAAAATAATAATTCTAAAAAAATGCCTTTTTTGTGATTGGGTGTTAAGTTTAAAATGAGAACGAATGTGTTTTGAATTTTAACCGACATAAAAAGAAGAAACTAGCTTCAAAGTGCCGCTTAAGCGCCATGTGTTGAAAGACCGATAAAACTTACGGTTTAAGGACTTGCGATAAGAGCGCGGTAAGTCTAAGCACGTTTAAGCTCTTTATTTATTTTAATAACAATGCATCTTAATCAGACTTTATCTTGGTGAGACTTACGTTATCTCGCAAGTTTTTGTTATTTTATCTCAATGAAAGAAATATATATTTTTAATTAAGTGCACCGATCCGTCCGTACCGACTGGAAAATCTGTTTCTTTATAATAATTTATCCTCACCGTATCCTATGAGTCAAAGTGGTCGCCATGGCCGAAAAATGGCCGGAAGAGAGAGAGAGAGAGATATATGTATATTATTCAGCACGATAGCTACTGTTCTTAAAAGTGTTTACTTATCTTGATGATTTGAAGTACTGTTCACCAAATAGAGACCCCCGTTTGTTCCTATAATAACACTTATCGTCTCAAATTCTTGTCAAAATATTATTTTTTCTTACATTTGAGTACTCGCTATCTTGTGCTTATGCCCCTACCTACCGTATTAGGGTTCTGTTGAAACATTATTTATAGATAAGTAAAGTTTTTTTTTTATTTGAGACCAACTGATCTACATTTCGCAACAAATACAGTGCAGTAATACAAATTAATAAGATTAAACAGAAAAAAATATTTTATGGATTTTATTTCGGAAACAGCGCTAGTGAAGTCATTATAAAAATAAGAGTATTGAGTACTAGTTAAGGTATTCAATTGCTTACACAATATAGCTATTCATTAATGCAAATATAAACACAAAACTATTGAAAAAATTTTGCCAATGTAGATAAAGCTTTGTATTTCAATTCATAGGTAACTCTAAAAACCTATAATTATAATACTTTTATGCACACAGGGACATTAAATAAACATTACTAAATCATTTTAAAGTATATTAAGTGTAATGTTTAGATTAAGTATTAAATTATAAATATGTATGATAGTCTGTAAGGTATTTATAATATGGGCCTCTGTTTACATATCTAACATCTATATGTAAATATTGCCTGAAATAAATGGATTTATAATTATTATTATTATTATAACATAATACCTAACTTTAACAAATATGTTTCGCCGAAAGTTAGATGTTTTAATCCATTTTGTATTCGTTATTGGTGGAAAAGGTTTTTACATTTTCCAGTAAGAAAGTACTTAATTGTCACGAAAATGCTCTACCCACTGAATAAACACCGTGATATTTAACTGGTTGTTTATCCGCAACATAGTGGTAGTAATCATGAAACTGAACAACATTCCATTAGGAACTTTGGCTCAAAACTTAAATTAAACTTGAGTTTAACTTAAACTTGAGTTTAAATTAAACTTGAGTTTAAATTAAACTTGAGTTTAAATTGAGTAAAACTGAAGTTTAAATAAAAAATAGAATTTTAATTTTGAGATTTCAACTTATGTTCCTGTTCGGTTTCATAAGTACTACCACTATGTTGAATGTTGCCGATAAACAACCAGTTAAATTTTAATATACGCACGGAACCAATAATAATTCCTTAAATGGGCCCAAAGATTTTTTGATTTTCGAGTGTTGTTAAGTAGGTATGTAGAGTGTTTACATTTCATAGCTGCGTTCAAACCATAGGCGATAAGCAAACAGTAGCTGGCCACCCGCATGTTGATTTTTTTCTTTCATACTTCGAATTTCAAAATTGATTAGTGTTGTGCTACTGGCATAAAACTAAACTAGAATACGGATAAATCTATGTCTAAACCTAAAAATTATTAGTTCCTTAAAATTATTAGTTGAGAGGATTCGTTTCAATATCAAAATGACATTATTTTAACAAGCCATATTTGTAATGATTTAAGAAATAATGATTTAATTCTTTAAATAATTAAAATGTCTTTTATTTTGTGTATTATTATGGTGCTTTTAAAATTTGTAAATACAACTTGTTTTAAATCGTGACAAGGAATCATTTTACCGGTTTACTAACGAGTGTCTCTACTTATAATAAATAAATAAAACATGATAAGGCTCTCAAAGAAAGTTTTGAAAACTAATTTTAAATACATATAGTTATTGCTCTTTGACACTGCTTTTTTTCTTTTCCTGGCGAGCATCTTTCTTCAGACGATAAAATAATCTGAAAAAAGTGATAAACCATTTATTACATATATAAAAGTACACAACTGAAAGGTTGCATGCAGAATAGTTAGTCTTTGTTGATTACACAGGTCTACGCCGCCAGTCCGTGTAAGTAGACAGACAGATACTTTCATAGTAAAAAAATCAGTACGTAGAAAAAAATTAATGTGCATTACAGTATTATTATAATATCACAAACGACAAACTTTCAAAGTAAGCTCCTCAAATTCATTCATTAACTAACTAAAGGTTACTTTAAACGCTTTGCTCCAATCATAGCTGATTCACGTCTCAAATGAAATGAAATGAACAACCAACAATAATACAGATCTTTGAATATTTTAATATTTGTCCTCAGCAGCCGCAGGGGTTAGAATGAAAAACATGTAGATATTCTATTAAATTTATTAGAGATATAAAGATGGCATGTTTTTAAATCTATATCATAAAAAAAATACTCAACAAAATAAAAGATACACCTTATCCCTGAAAAGTGATGTGATGTGTCTGTAGCATTGTCATTAAATAAAGTACTTTTTCCATTAATCACCCGGATGACGATACAAAAACTAGCTGATAAAATAAATAAAAATGTAAATAAACAGAAATTAGCTGCGTCCCGAAACCATTTGCATGTTGCAATATTGTGACTGGAAACATTGACACTGCTAATGTATTACCCCTGGTACACCCAGTTATTAAGAGGAGAACTATCGGAAGAAAAAAACTCCCTTGGTACACCCAGGTGAACTAATGGGGTGAACCACGGGTTTGGACTGCTATCTACGAGTAGCTTATCATCTGCTGAAAATTGGATATGACTTCAAAGCAAATTTATATTTATAATTCTATTCAAAGCTTCAGTTGTTAAGACTAATGTATTATTACCTGAGTGTGCCGAAATAGAAGATCTCAACCAGGCTCAAGAACGAGAATCCAAGGAAGAGCCCCAGCAGGCCTCCGCAGTTGGCGAGGAAGTCCGTCACTCCGAACAACTCCGACCGCCGCATGGATATAAAGCGGGGCTCCTTGAAGTACACCTCGATTTGTGAATATTGTGCTCTGTCGATAAATAAAGAAAACAGTCAAACACTACTGAAGCCAATTCTCCTAAAACTCTAAAATCTGTACGTCGTCCTTCGTATGCTTTTGAAAACTAAAACACAATAGTTCTCGTCCACTATGCTCTACTAATTTATCTATTAATAGAGACACATGGACATTTTCTCTCCAAATTGCTCTACTAGTGAGGATGATAGAGCAAATTGGTATTTTTTTCTCCAATTGGCTCTACTACGTTTTATGGTAGAGCAATTGGAGGAAAAATGAGCAAAAAGAGCAATTGCGTGCATTACACTAGCAGCATTCCCTCGCTGCGCTGGCTGTATGGCTACGGACAACCTTTGCGCCAGGTACAACCCGGTGCGTGGGTCACCACCATGGTGCAAGAAAACAAGGCCTTACAAGAAGACCACGTGACTGACACAAGCCTACGTCATTTCTACGTCATTTTGTCTATTCATCCTTATCGAATGCGTGTAATAGACAAGGATGAACAGCGCAAAATGACGTAGGCTTGTGTCAGTCACGTGGTCTTCTTGTTAGAACTTGTTTTTCTCTCTCACCCGACGTCCGATTTCCGCCGATATTTTTAAATCTTAAACCATTCGAGTGAAATATCAAAATAAAGGGTTTCAGTAAAGCTTACAAAAATATGTCTGTAATTTGAAAAGAGAAATTATTCAATAGCAATCGGGATTTTCATTCTTTACCAGTGATAATTTATTACCCCGATGAACTAAATGATGAAATAATTGTAATGTGTATCGAATTAAAAGTTGTGTATTTTGTTCTGTAGTCAGTTTATAAGACTCGTATTAGAGTTTCGGAAAAAAGCAAAGTATTTTATTACTTACGAGGTATATTCTGCCACATCTTCTTTGGACCATCGCTTTTCGTAGTATTTGAGCAACTTCAAAATATCGAGGTTTGTTTTAAGTATTTCTGCATCGTATTGCACACTATCACACGATGGCAGACATTGGCAGGGTGTTGTATTAGCATGTATATCATTTTTTATTTCCAAAAGTGAAAGTTGTTCTAAAATAATGTACAACATTGAAGGTTGAATAATCTCGTGGAAGCCAATTGGATCGTCGGATGAACTATGAAAGATCTGTTTATCTTTAAATGGGTAGAGATGTTACTTGACACATAGATAAATAAAATACTTTCAAAGTAACCTTTAGAGCTACTATGCCACTGACAGACAGAAATACATACAAGTCTTGTTTGCGTTGAGATTTTTAATATAGAAATAAATAATAATATGGGGGTACTAATCAAAACTAATAAAAATTTAATATAACAAATTTTACCTAATGCATTTTCAACACATATTTGTTGTTCGCCTGTGCAAATTTGTTCACTGCTGTAATCTAAAAAAGAAAATTAACATATTAATCGTAAACGAGGACAACGGATTTTTAACGCGTTCTGTGTTACATTTTATAACCCTATGCAATGCATAACGGTGGCATATATTTTTTTTATTGTAGTTGCTTCTACTGGTACTCGTAAATTTCATTTTATTTTTAGAATGCCCAGTTTTTTTATTATTCTAAAAAGAAAAAAATAAAAAAATACTTTACCAGAAAAATTAAACAGTTATCGTGGGAAAAAAGCCAGAAAAATTGTTCGATTACATAATAGTATGAGTTTATGGAGCAGGTTACTTGCCATGCAGATCTACCCCCACCAGTTGCCCCCTTAAAAACTTATTAACTTTGAACTTCATAAAATGAATCTTGATATAATAGACAGACAGGTATAGTCGTAGACTTACGAGGCATATGGAACCAAACGCATTGACATAATTTAAATGTGTAGTTAGACTGACATTCCAGTCTACAGTTGTTGGCAGTGTAAATTTTAAAATATCGAAGCTTTCTTTCTCCGGGAAAGTAGCATTGTCGGCTGAAACATAAAAGCGGTTGTTACAATCTTATGATACCACCTTCTCTCTCTCTTTCTTAATTTAAAAGCTGTTCATGTCGTTGGTGGAGTAATCAATATCTAATTTTTTTCCAGTCATTTGACCATCTGTAGTTTTCTCCTTGGTCTTCACCTTTTCTGTCTTGCTTCCAATTTTCCCTTCTATGATATTTCGTGTAAAGGAATCTTGTGTTCAGGTGGTATATTCTCCGGATTTTTATGGTCTTCATGATTGATCACTTGGTTAAAATTCTTCGTTTTTTTTATGTGAGAAAAATTAATACTATGGGTGCATCATCAAGGTACTGCGAATGAGAATACTACAAAAATACCTAATAATACCTATATTATATAGTATACTTACGTTGTAGCAGGATATTTTTTCAGACTATTTGCTGTTGATAATTTATTAAATTTAAGAGCTATCGAAGAAATTTGCCCGTGTATTGCTGCATAATAGTATAAAGATGCTTGTGGTAAATCCATTGGATGCTGTACATATATCTACGACAGCAAAGAAAAGTTAAAAACAGTCTTTCTGAAGCACGAAAAGTAAACCCTTAGATCTTTAAGTTACACAGATAAAAAAAATCATTTTATCGCTTTTTTTCCCTCGTTGTAAAAAAATGAAGTATTGAAATGAAGTTATTTTTCGCTGTAAAAAAATGAAGTATTTTTTTTCCGAATCAGTTTCTTAGTTTCAGTGTGACAGAAGGAAAAACAAACAAACACTGTCTCGCAATATACGAGTAGAAGTAAAGATACTGACTAATCATCGAAAGGCATCTGGATCATTTATATTTTTTTATATGTATAGAAGACTAGGTAATTCCATAAGACCTGATATATATTATATCGTGTGATTATTGTTCTACACTTAGTACTTTTTTTTAATTGACTTATGTTTGAGTCGGAAAAGTACGACGAATCAAGCTACTCAAGCTTCACCGGACTTGCGGGGGAGCGGAAGACTCTACCCCAAAAAAGTCATGTACCAACGCGTCTAGGGGCGGCTCGAGGGAGCCTCGGACCTAGACCTAGCGCGTTGGTACAGAAAAACATCGTGAAGGAGACGACGCCTGAGGGGCTCCGTCTCTGATTATTCAATTTTGATTTTGGTTATAGCCGCCCCCCCGCCGGCGGCGGGTACATGCATTGTTACCTGAAGGATCTCGTAGTATCTATACTGAAGTTAAAATAGTAATACAGGCAAATGATTGGTTTAAGCTGGCAACCACACTATTAACACAGAGTAAGGATATTTTTCCGATCGTCAGTGATTTCACACTGATATATCTTTGTTTTCTGTCAGTTTCGATCAATAGAAAGTTACCAGTAGAAAGCTGCATGCCCTTCGGAGCAATCACTACCCCGAGACAACCCCCCGCGCACCTCCGCTAATTGACAGAGCTTGTCTTTGTTTTTAAGATTTTCATGTATTCAATATTCTTTGTGTATTACCAATTATCGCCTAAAAGTATAAACTTAAGGGGCCTACAGGTGCTAAGTGGCGCCCCCACCCTTTTAAAATAATAACTCGAAAAATAATCAATACTTAAAAAATCTAGAACGGCGAATAACGAGAAGATGTTCTGTAGGATATATAGAAGCCATTAACTTTATTTATTATATCTCGCTAGTAGTTATAGATGGAAAAATCCGTCCCCATTTTTTCCATCATACTAGCGAGATATAATAAATAAAGGTTGGGGGCACCACTTAGCACCTGTAGGCCCTTTAAACTGAATTAAAGAAGAGAACCATACAGTGTATCCATCTTTCACTATGTTGCATAATTCGTCACGTTCTCCATATTTCTCTTGAAGAAGAACAGTCAGATCAGGGCCATTTTGGTTTTCCTAGAACAAAATTTAAATGATTATGTATTCGAATTATGTCTTGTCAGCAAGAATTTGTTTTATTTAGTTTTTTAAAACTCCCAGTTGAAAGCTGAACGTAGTCACAGAAATCCTACTAATATTATAAACGCGAAAGTTTGCGAGTATGGATGTATGTTTGTTATTGTTGCTCTTTCTCGCAAAAACTACGGAATGGATTTTAATGAAACTTTACAATAATATAGCTTAAATATCAGAATAACACAAAGGCTACTTTTTACTGCGGGAAAATACTTTTTTCCCACGGGAAAACCTGTTCACGCGGGCGGAGCCAGGGGGCGGAAAGCTAGTATATAAAAGTACCTACTACTACCCGTACAGAATCGATACCTGTAGGCATACTATGTAAGCTGTCAAACGCGACATAGTGACAGAACTACAATGGCTCTAATGTCACTATGTCGCGTTTGACAGCTTCTCGAGCCTGTCGCTACTTACATAGAAGGCCTACAGGGTAATCCTTCTCGCTAGTTAAGGTATAATCGGCCGATGCTCCTCTCCGAGAGAGAAGAAGAGCCCCTAGTAGAAGGAGGTTTAATGAATAAATAAATGAATGAATGAAAGTTTATTCGACTTTAACAATATAATAAAATTTCATGTTAAATTAAATACAATATGATTCCTAATCTAATTACATTTGAAGCCGAAAGGGTCCCAGCTCAGCATAGTGTCACTAACTGAGTAATGAAATGACGCTGGTTTTCAGCAGAAACCCGATACAAGCAAAAGTATAGCTACTAAAGGTATTATTGAAGAGTGAGCGAACGGTGTGATTCGCGATAGAAAGAGCGGCAGCTAACTTCGTATTTTTAGCTAGTGCCGTGCAATCTGAATTGCACTTTATTGTAACGGAGCTAGAGTTGCTATTTATTTGAATTATTTCGCTAAGTGAGCCCTCTGTAGGTAGGGACTACTATACGGTATTTTATGATGTGATGACACTCGCATGTGTGTACAATAAAGAATCTATGTAAAAGAGTGCATAAGCCTCAAGCATAAAGACCAATTTTCCTCTACTTCTAGATGTTATGTAATTTTTGACCAAATGGCGTAGAGTAACATTTTTTGAGTGTGTGACGAAGTATAAAACAGTCAAATGATAATTTTTGGCCTGTAAAGAAGATATTATCTCTTGGAATTTGCAGATGAATTTTCTGTATTTAAGATAGTTAGTAAGATAACACAGGGGAAAATACATCACTTTTCCTGACCTTACCTTTTTTCTCTCTTTACGACACCCACAAAAGAGTTGGCTTAGACTAGAGCAGGAAACAGCATGAACAAAGATCAGGATCTCCTTATTCGAGGCATTGAAGTATAATAATATACCTACTTATTGTACTAGCGTACAGTGAGCTGACGAATAAGGTGACCCCCCCCCCCCGACACGCTACTTTCGCCACGCTGTAACTTAGAGAGACCGTTGAAATTAGGCAACACGTTCTTAATTACAATGACAAAGTATTATTAGCCATTAATTCGTTATTTTCTGCCCCCTTGGAGCGGTAGATGGCGCCTAACGGCGCCTCGGGGGGGTCACCTAATTCGTCAGCTCACTGTACATAGAAACGACACCCACGAACTGCATTCATGGTAATATTAATTGAAGGTCGCGATCTCCGACTTCTATGGCGATTGTCTTTTGTTTTTCTCCTCCCCGTGCACTCCGCCCGACACCCGCTGCCGCCATGTTGTCGCTTAGAATGTATTTGAGGTGTCTTCTGTAGTACTTGTACGTAATTTAAGACAATTTTAAAGCTCCTTTATAAGGACATGTCAAAATGGTTTACTCACAGCGCCTCTTCTTGGATACGTCTGGTCCGTTAAGTTAGTGTAACCTGTAGTCTCAGCCCAATCCACGCTAGAATTTGTAGTGTTTACATAAGAGTAATTATTTTGCACCCTGAAATAGCACGTAGGACATAATAAACAAATTATTTAAAAGAAAAAAATAAATACATATACATTGAGTTTTTTGAAAAGCCTTACTTGTCTAGTCGTAATATTTCTTCAGCAGATAAGGCATTGAAGTTAAAACATAGTCCTTTTTTAGTCAAAACAGTTTTGAATTGCTCCTCGCAGTCAAAGGTTTTCCCTCGCCAAAAGCATTCAGAAAAAACATCTGATGCCGTTGGAGCAACCTAAATTTTATACAAAATTTAAATTAATAAATAATAAATAAATAAAGTTGGAAGGCCATCTGAGTGCCGAGTGCGAGTTTTTTACTCACGAAACGCGCTCGATAACTACAACGTAAACGAGCATTTAGTATGGAGAAATTTTAGTTCAGCGAACTGTCTACAGATGGCGTAGTTTCAATTCCATACAAAATCGCGTTTACGCTCTCGCTATCGAGCGCGTTTACTTTGGTTGCAAAACTCGCACTCGGCACCCTGACCACAAACTAGGCACAGCCTGTACTATAGGTGCCAAACAGCTGATGCATAATATTGCCAACATCCATACACAAGGCAAACACAAGGACTAATCACACGAATGTTTGCCCTGGGCGGGATTCGAGTCCGCAACTCTGTGCTACAAAGGCAGGGGTACTACTTACTAGGCTATAAGGCCATCGAATTGAATTTCTTAATCACATCAATTTAAAAGGTTTTTTATTCAAATAAGGATTTTACAAATCACTTTTCGACGTCAAATTTTAATGAAGTTACTAAGTTTTGTTCAAAACCAAGGCCAGCTCTCGTCTCGCACTAATGAAGAATAAACTCTTAAAATTTAAAGAGGCGATGCGATAATAATATTAGATTATATAGAAGTTTTCAATTAGAAACTATAGTACCTACTTACTATAAATTCGTAAAAAGTAAAATGTTCACTTACATCTAAAATATTTTCAACCAAAGTGACATCTGTTACATTTCTTGACGTATCGATAAAAGGCATGTCACATACTAATGTTATATCGGCATATTTTAACAACTGCTGTGTTGTAAAGTTTCTATAAAAACAAAACGATAAAAATCTTTTAAAATTCGCAAATTTAAAAATACTTTAAGTATACTGCACTTAACCAATGCTAGATTAAAATATCTTGAAATATCTACTTATGGTATTTTCATCTTAAAGAATCTTATATACTGCCAGCTGCCAGCATTGAAAAATATAGCGGGAAACCCACACAATAAACAGCGAATATTATTATTTTATCTTAACTAGCCATTCGTGCTCCACTGCTGGACAAAGGCAAAGGATGTATTGTAGGCAAAAGCCACTACGTAGTGGATGCCAACTGAGACAAGGCAACGCGGTAGACCCAGACGACGATGGCAAAATGACCTAGACGCCTTCAGCGAAAAATGGCAGGAAGAGGCACGGGGAAGAGAGTCATGGAGAGCGGAGAAAATTATTAAGGTAAATATTTTTTTAACTTACCCATTATCACCGTCCGTGTAAGATTCATATAGTTCATCTTCTTTGCTAAAGTTGTATTTACCAACTTTATTTTTTTGCTCAGGACAGATTGTGACTGAAGGAAAAGGTACCTATAGGTAAATAAGAGTTTCTAAATCATGACTTTTACCTAAAAAAAGTGCTAATAAAAGGGGATAAATGAATGACAACATAATCCCTTACACCAATTTCTTCTAAAACAATCTAACAAATTAAATTTATTACCTGCCAATAAATATTAACACCAAACTTTACGAGTTTGAAATAAAAAACGATCACCAAATAAAAATAAGTGAGGAAGAAACCCTAAGTTTTGTTTAAAGATATTGATATGAAAAACTCACATCTCCAACTGGAACAAACTCCTCACTAAAGGATACGATGACAGGACTGGTCTTCCATTTCATGTACACATTGCTGATGAGATAAAAACACATCGCCAGACTCATCAAAAATGTTAAAAACCAAAAACCTCTGAAACGAAATAATAGATAATTATTCTTTTTGTACAAAGTAAGATTTGAGGGAGTCGACCATCCCACACTGGGCCAGAGCGTGGTCGACTAAGGTCTATTCACTCGTAGAGATGTCACAGCTCGGGGCTTTTTAGTAATTTAACGAAGACTCGCTTCGACTCAAGGGTTCACGACTCAAACGAGTCGTGTAATACCTGATATGAGCCTTGAACCTTTTTTGTAAACGACTCGAAAATCGAGGTTTAATTTTAGACTCGAGTCGTTTTAAAAAGACTCAACGACTCAAAAACCTCAAACCTTTTCTTAAACGACTCGGCTCGAGTCGAGTCGCGAGTCGTGAGTCGTTTGAGGCGTATAACAGATCAGAAATATAAATAAGCCGTATGAAGGCAAAATGTGAATTAAGTGTTGTTGTTTTGTGGGTAAGTGTTTTGTTTGTAAGTAAATTGAACAAACTTTTATTGTTCAGTTCAGTGTGTCTGTAAAATAAATATGTGACTTTCGATACGATTATTGATTATTATTTTATGGTGCAATAAGAAATAAAAAGAAAGTGTCGTCAATAAATATGTAATTACCAAACAAATACTTTTATTTTTATCTTTTCTTAAAAGACTCGGGTTCTCAAACGACTCGAGTTCTTTGCTTAAAAGGCTCGGTTTCGAGCTCTGAGTCTTTTAGCAAAGAGCTCGAGTCCTTTAAGTTTTGAGCGAAACTCATACGACTCAAACCTTTTGAGGTTTGTAAAAAGCCTCGAGTCGTTTATTTCGAGTCGAGTCGTCAAAGTTGAGGCGAGTCGTATAAAAATTGTTTAAAAGCCTCGAGCTGTGGCATCTCTATCATTCACTCGTGATTCTGAGTGAGCTCAAACACCTAGGTAGGGACAAACAAGTAAGTACATTATAGGTGCTGTTCACGAACGAAGATTTGAAAAAAACAATAATTTTACCATAATAAGAAAATGCATTAAAGAAATTCTAAGAGCCCTTTCACACGAGCGATTTTATTCGGCGATTTCTCGGCGGAGCGAGATCGCAGCGAGCACGCGGCGTGTACACAACCATATTGGTATTTGGTATCGCGGCGAGACGCGGCGTTATCGCGGCGGTTATTAAGCTCGCTCCGCCGAGAAATCGCCGAAAAAAA
Source organism: Teleiodes luculella (assembly GCA_948473455.1). Classification (NCBI taxonomy): domain Eukaryota; kingdom Metazoa; phylum Arthropoda; class Insecta; order Lepidoptera; family Gelechiidae; genus Teleiodes; species Teleiodes luculella. The sequence continues at coordinate 13,034,686 of OX419589.1, forward strand.
TCGCTCGTGTGAAAGGGCTCTAAAAGTTGTTTACCTTTCAATGAAATGTAGACCTTTTTCTACGATGTATCTTAAGCCGTGTAGAGTTGAGTTTTTGGCATATTCATACAATAATTCGACTAGCAGAAGCTTTTGACGTTTGCGTCTAGCCTTTCGATGACACACTTCGCCGAATACATTATCTCTAAAATATTGAACACGGCACGGTTTTATCAATGAGTACAATAATAATTTTATACTAATTTTTATTTCTTTGTTAGCCCCACTGAGATAAAATATTGAACATGCGTTTAAAACAAAAAGATCAACAAAGCAATAACTTATTATTACAAAAAAATATATTTCACTAACCCCATTTTCAATTAATTTGTGAGCTCGTATTATTGTTCAGAAGATTTTTCTTTGGAACTGACAAAAATCTTGTCTATTCACGACAAACAACTGACCACAACTAAGGATTCCTACGCTTAATTGTTATTACATTTCGTTGCAATGTAATTAGGTTAATACTGGCGTTAGACAATTACCGGGTATAATTCAAGCCAACAAAAGAGGCTTGGCCCATACCAATAGCCCTGTTGAGGATGACGCCGTCGTTGAAATTCATATCTAGATAATTAATTAGATCAGTCAGATAATATATATAGGGCTGGGAGTAAAATGCCACATTTTTAGGGTTCACTCACAGAAGTATTATATACATTTTTTTAATCGAAGCGATAAATGAAAGATATATAACAGATGACATCTCTTGAAAAAGCAGTAAAGTATAATATATTTTTTCTAGCTAAGTAAGTACTAAAGAAAAATAAATCTTTCGGCCGGGACTCCACCAAAGCAGAGCGGAGCGGAGAGAGGTCTCATTTTTAACCCCCGACGAAAACAAGGGGTGTTATAAGACGTGTGTGTCTGTCTGTCTGTCTGTCTATCTGTCTGTCTGTCTGTCTATCTGTCTGTCTGTCTGTCTGTGGCATCGTAGCTCCTAAACCGATGGGCCGATTTTGCTCTAGTTTTTTTGTTTGTAAGGTATTACAATCGAGAGTGTTCTTCTATAATTCAAGAAAATATCTTCAGCCATTTGAAGATTATCAGCTCTTTTCTAGTTGTTGAAAGGATCAAGTAACGGTTTTGTATCGGGGGTTATTTTTTTTTTTTTTTTATGTTATTCTATAGAATCTCGTGCCGCGCGCGAGCTAAGCGGCACAAAATTCTATAGAACGCCTCTTCTTGTTGTATCTATTCGTCCGTCTGTCTGTCACTGTTATTAACTTCCGATACTACTAGTATCTAGGTTAAGTCGAAATTGGTATCTTGAATCAAATTAAAATAATAAGTATTTATTTATTTAAAATAATTTATTACAAACATGCGGTTTGATATACAGAATACATTTCTAAAACATAAATAGGTAGCACATAACACTATTAGATTTGTACTTGATTATCTTTGAGTCGAAATTGTTATCTTGAATGAAATGAAAATAATAAGTATTTATTTATTTAAAATAATTTATTACAAACATGCGGTTTGATAATATACCTAAAGAATGTATTTCTTACTTATAAATAGGTAGCACATAACACTATTAGATTTGTAATAAAAAGAAAACGGTTTTGTTATTTATATAATTTAATGCCTTCTACTTTATGTATATAAACATGTTCGATTATACTTTGTTTTAAATCAAACTAATCACTTACACTTACTAAGCTATGACATAATATAAAAATGTGACTAAAAAAGAAACTTTTAAAATGATTCTAAATATAAAATTGTAGAAATAAATGCTATATAAACATTATCTACTGCCCTTTGAAATCGTTTTTATTCTTTTCCTGGCGCGCGTCTTTCCTCAGACGATAAAATAACCTATAAAAAAAAGATTCGCATTTAATAACACAGTGGACAGGGACAGTCACACACGGCCATTTGACCTCAAACTTTCAAGTCCGGTGAAGCTTGATCCGTCGTACTTTTTCGACTCAACCATAGGTCAATTAAAAAAAAAACCTCGAACTAGACAGAGCCTGTACTATGGGGGTCAGACAGCTGATATACATATATATTCAAGTATTCATATATATAATTACTAGCTGTCTGCCCGCGGCTACGCCCGCATTGTGTTCCGACTTTTCCGTAGTAATTTTGAACCATCCCACGGGAACTCTTTAATTTTCGCGATTTAAAGTATCCAAGATATTGACCAGGGATGTAAAGAACCACCATGTAAAATTTCATTTGAATCGGTCCTATAGTTTCGGAGATTAGCCCTTACAAACAGACAAAGAGACAGAGCAACAAAAAAAAAATCTGGTTATGTTCTATTTCACTTCTTACATCTTCCTGACTCGAATTACATCTTTTTTTTTTCTATGTACAGACATTTGATCTCTACAATTTAATTATAATATAGAGATAGCTGTCTGGCCGCGGCTACGCCCGCGTTGTTTTTCGACTTCTCCGGAGTAATGTTAAACTATTATTACACGGGAACTCTTTAATTTTCTGCGTTTAAAAGTATCCAAGATGTTTGACCGGGGATATAAGGTACCACCATGCAAAATTGTATTTAAATAGGTCTTACAGTTTCGTAGGTAAGCCCGTACAATGTGCTGAGCCGTATGAGTTACCGTAGTTTTTATTTTCCGGGATTAAAAGTATTTAAGATGTTGACTGGGAATATAAGGTACCGCCATGCGAAATTTCATTCAAATCGGTCCAACAGTTTCAGAGATTAGCCCGTACACACAGGCAAAAAAAAACTGGATTAGTTCTATATCACTTTATACATCCCTCTGACTCGGTTTCTAGCATTTTTTCCCTATCTAGAGATTTTCAACCTCTGCGGTTTTATATTACAATAATAGTTAATTAGATAATTTAATGTGTAACTATAATAAGGTAAATAAATACAAGGCAAACACAACTGCTCATCATACTTAGTCACAATATTGTAGGTTAGCGTCGGTGACCAAGTGGTTAGGGCCGTTGACTTCCATTCAGAAATTCGCGGGTTCAAACCTGGGCACGTACCAAAATGAGTTTTCGATTTTCGAATTCATATGTACGTTTATGAGACGCTCTTACGGTGAAGGAAAACATTTCTGAAACTTGCACACACCTGCGAAGTAATACATAGGTTGTGTGTGTGTGAAGTTGACCATCCCGCACTGGTGGCAGTGGGCAGGCCACATTGCACGTAGAACCGATGGCCGTTGGGGAAAAAAGGTTCTTGAATGGCGGCCACGTGCCGGAAGACGTAGCGTGGGCAGGCCCCCTACAAGGTGGACCGACGATCTGGTAAGGGTCGCGGGAAGCCGCTGGATGCGGGCAGCGCGGGACCGATCGTTGTGGAGATCTTTGGGGGAGGCCTTTTTCCAGCAGTGGACGTCTACTGGCTGAAATTATGATGATGATGGTTGATGATTGTTCAATACTCTTTGGGGTTGAATTACCTGAGTGTGCCGAAATAGAAGATCTCAACGAGGCTCAAGAACGAGAATCCAAGGAAGAGCCCGAGCAGGCCTCCGCAGTTGGCGAGGAAGTCCGTCACTCCGAACAACTCCGACCGCCGCATGGATATAAAGCGGGGCTCCTTGAAGTACACCTCAATCCTCGAAAAATTCATTCTGTCGATATATAAAAATTTTAGGGCTGTGGCAGAAAAACAGCGTTGTTTTGAGGTGCCTACCCAGTGGGTATCTCAATACAACAAACATCATGCTGAGCTACAGCCTTTTTGCAGTGCGCAGAACATCATGTATTGTTATTGTTGTCTGTTCTGCTTGTTTCGCACTTTTTTTGTATTTTTACTGTACATTTTGTTCTGTGTGGTGCAAATAAATATGTTCTTATTCTTATGTTCTTATTCTTATAAAAACCGATCAAGTGCGAACTCGCCTGGAGAGTGTTCCGTACTAACGAAGCTCTTCATCTTCAGCCGAAACAACTGGACTGATCGAGTTCAAATTTGGTGCACGTATGCAAATCTATGACACAGACGGATTAGATGACATTAAATAATGAATATCAAACATGGACACCACATTCAAGTGGTATATTAGACTTTGATAAGAAAAAGTTTCACTAACTATACCGTGTCACATATCAAATCGATCTCAAATAAATATAATTTTACAATTTTACATTGAATATTATGAATTTTTTTAGAAAATAGGCTAAAGTTGACCATTCCCTCCTCTTATCTCCGGAACAACTGGATTAAAATTTTTGAAAAAAGTACTGAAGTAGTTCTTCACCTATATGTTCATGTTTCACCTTTGTTTTGTAAATATTTTAAGTATACCAGCGCATTGGCTCTGGCTGTAATTGCTGTTTAAACTTATTTAAATAAATAAATTATATAATAAATTATTATATTCATGGTCATTTTTCGCAGATTTTCTTAATTAACTTCAAAACTATTTATCGATCGATCGATCACATAAGGATACCTTTTATATACCTTTGTAAAAATGTGTGCAATCTTGTAGTATGAGATAAATATAACTAAACTAAACTACTCTAAGTTTTTGACTATAGAAAATGTGTCTTTTTAAACTTACTTAAAATATTTAAATTCTGCGTTGTACAGGTTGTTGTAATATTTTGCCAACGCCTTTACATCGAGGTTTGTTTTAAGTATTTCAGCATCATATTGGATACTATCACAGGATGGCAGACATTTGCAGGGTGTAATATTACCATAAATATCATTTTTTATTTCCACAAGTGAAAGTTGTTCTAAAACAAATTGTATAGATATAATTTTAATCACTAAATGTTGTGGGATATTTACAAATCAAATTAAAATAATTTATAATAAATATAATATAATATAATAAATAACAGTTTTATGGCGGGGGTTAATTAATGTTATCATATAAATCGGTAATTACCTACCTAAGGCTGTACGAACACAGTTAAGCTTTTCATCAGGACATATTTGGTTACTATCGTTATCTGAAAAACAATAAAGTAAAATAAATCAATTTGAATTATTACCTATTGATTTTCATCTAATTAACAATAGAACCACTTGTTTTTCTTCTGTATAATATAACTCTTCTCTTCTACTTACTCTTCCTCACTTACTTCCTTCCTTACTCTTCTGTTTAATATAACATTAAATTATAGGTGCTAATTACAAAAACAGATAATGTAAATCGCTGAAACCCAATACATTGTGTTGCGTCTGACTGAAATAATGAATTTTGATATATCTAGAAATTTATTTAAGTACGCATTTATATTTCGTAGTATTTGAATTTCACAAGCAAAATTGCTTATTGTAGGTCACGAATCAATGTCTTCGATGAAATAAATATTAAAACTGATAAGAGATCTTAAAGGGCTTACGAGGCATATGGAACCAAACGCATTGACATAATTCAAATGTGTAGTTAGACTGACATTCCAATCTACAGTTGTTAGCAGTGTAAATTTTAAAATATTTGAGCTGTCTATCCCCGGGAAAGTAGCATTGTCGGCTGAAACATAAATACGTCAGTTACATAATTACCTTTTTATAATACCTTTTTATAATTATAATAAGGTACATTATATTATTTCTTTTACATCTTATTACAAAAAATCATTAGCAAAACAGCGATATAATCACTCATTTCGATTACTTACGTCGTAGCAGGATATTTCTCTAACTTCTGTGCTGTTGATACCTTACTAAACTTAAGAGCAATTGAAGAAGTTTGCCCGTGAATTGCCGCATAATAGTATAAGGATGCCTGAGGTAAGTCCATAGGATGCTGAACATATATCTGCGAAAATTGATAATTTAAACTCAAATACTAAACAGGCTAGATGTGTTGATGGATGGTGAACCAAATCAGTTACTAAGTAGTGGCCACAGGGAGCAATAAGGCTGTGGCGGCGCGCTACATACTACGTCATTAGAAGAGTGACCATAAGAGTGACCATTTAGAAGCCGAGGCCTTAAATGAGCTATCAGAGTTTTCGCAACTCTGATAGCTCATTTAAGGCCTCGGCTTTCGCAAGACATTGAACAAATACAAGTTCCAACGAAGTACAGTTGGATCGCGGTCCCCGGGCTCACCACCATGCTCCAAGGAATATATTCCTTTTGCCTCCACAAGGCCAATTAGGCAGATCACCAGCCGATTGTTCGATGATGAAGTCAAATGGGATTTCGTACAGATAATTTAAGAAAAAGAAAGTCTCATACAGTGTATCCGTCACGTTGTACGTTGCATAATAGGTCGCGATCTTCATGTCTTTCTTTTAGCACAACAACCAAATCGGGTTCATCTTGATTTTCCTAAAATAAAATTTAAAAGAATTAGAAAAAAATAATTGCTACAATAGGTACATTATTTTCATGATGACTGTGCTCTGGAAAGGGCGAACTGAAACAACTAGTACCAAGAATCTGGTGATGAACTCCGTAAGCCGCTGGATATGGATCGTTTGGCGGCAGTTATTTTCTCTTTTGGAAGCGAGGTTCAAACTTGGTGTTTACCAATTTTTTTGATATTCTAATACATTTGTACATTTCATTTGACGCTCTTCCCGCGAAGGAAAACAATGTGAGGAAACAACGTGTGAAGTTGACCAATCTACACTGGACCAGCGTGGTCTAGTAAGGCCGGCCTTTTCATAATGATGCAAGGGGCTCGAGCCTTTTGGTGGGGACATATAAAGCTATTGACGAAATTACCTTTTCTCTGACTTTAAAAGTTACACGTATTTTTTTTGAAGTTTACTCACCGCACCTCTTCTTGGATAAGTTTCGTTCGTTAAGTCAGTGTAACCTGTAGTCTTAGTCCAATCCACGCTTGGTTTTGTTGTGTTAATATAAGAGTAATTATGTTGTAACCTGGAATGTAATATAAATAGATCGTTTGGACGACAGATGATAATTCCTCAGAGCCGATTGTCAGATTCTTAGTCTAATGAATAAATCTGTGGATAAATTATAATTGTTCATGGGTGAGTTGGTTGAGAATGTTCATGTGGGTGAGAGCTAGAATTATGTTATTGTTAAAAATGAAATTTTAAAATGGTAAATTAAGAAAGGTCATTACTTTTGCAACCCACATCAAGTGTCAATGAACAGAATATCAAAAATTACTAATTTGCCAAGGATCTTGTAATTGTAATTTGCTAAAAACCTTACTTGTCAAGACGTAATATTTCTTCAGCAGCTAAGGCATTGAAGTTGTAACATACTCCTCTTTTAGTCAAAACAGTTTTGAATTCATCCTCACAATCAATTTCATTCCCTCGCCAAAAGCACCTATCAAAAATATCTGATTCCTTTGGAGCCACCTAAAAAATGATAAATTATTATATAGAATAGATTAGAATATACTATGTACTTTCAAATAATTAATTAAAGTAATACCTATAAACCAAATTTAATCACGCCAAGTAGGCAAAAAGAAAATACTGGTATTTAGGTCATCGATGTCACTTACAAGTTGTAGGAAAACTAGCTATGGTGATATGAGCAGAGTGTAACGGAGGATATTAGAATAGTAGAATAATTACTAATTTACTAACGTCCTTGAACCATGTTACAAAGTCCACTAATCCCGTATATTGTCGTGACATTTACAAGTCAATTCAAGTAGTAATCAAGAACAAAGAGGATTGAACAGGAGGAGAAGAGAAGTAATATTTACACAAATATTTTAGAAACAAATTCTGACAACCAGCTGAGGTGCAATCCAGGGTACTATTATTTATTCCTGTGGTACGAGGCAGGGCAGTTGTCTAATTGCGGGTTATCTAAGGATCGTGATTGCTCCAAAGGAAATGCAGCTACTTTTTATTGGTCGAAACTGACAGAAAACATATACAATCTCAGTGAAAATCACTAAGGTATTGACAAGATCGGGTTGCCTATTTCATCTCTATACTACGAAAACAAAATCACAGACTTCCTACCGTCGTCGTCGTACGACTATTGAGAACATTGAAAATGAATTTGTGATGTGAAAATTATTATTTTACCTTTTTAACTTTTTCCAAAAGGTTAGGCTACAGGGCAAAGCATTATCCCGAATATCTTTGATTTAGACTTAAATTGTAGCTGACTGAATTTTGTTCCGTATAATAATATCTAAAGTTTATAATATAAAGTCGTAAAGCCTATGGACGAAAGGCCTAAATTTTAAAACACCTATGGACAGAAGGTTAAATTAAAAACCACAGAGTTGTTTAGTCTAATGTTTGTTTGTTTTGTCTAACCTTTGTTAGATCTTAGTCACAGATGAAAATAATAGTACTAATCTTAGTTTCCAATGTCTAAGGTTAACTAATGTCATAAAAGATAGGGTTAACTTCAAACAATTCGTGATGCTCGTGTGTATGAATGTCCAAAATTGCCTCATTATATTTATATATATGTTACCGGGGTCACAGAATAAATAATAGTACTCGGGGTATAAATATAATAATAATGGTTTTTATACAATTTACTTACATCCAAAATATTTTGAACCATAGAACTGTCTGTTACATTTCGACCAATTTTAATAGTAAATTTCCTGTTACATACAGAATTTACGTCAGAAAATTTGTATAGCTGACTTTCGGTAAAATTTCTGTAAACAAAAATATAGCACTATTTAAGCTCTCTTGTTTTAATTACATAAGGTATAAGAGGTCTTATTAGCTTACTGCACTATACATTATTTAGACAACAAAAACATTAAAAAAAAATTTTTTTGGTGTATTAGTTTTGAACAATACTAAAGCCCATTGATTTTTCTACAGGTGACACCTGTTAGTATATACTATTAAATTATAATCGAAGCGAAAAATTAAGATCATTGAGCTTGGGCAGTACGCCTGTACGGCCCGGATAGCCCAGGAGGTGCGGGTTCAAGTCCCTGCCCAAGCTCAATGATCTTAATTTTTCGCTTCGATTATAATTTAATACTAAAGCCTCAATAACACCGAGGCATCCACATTCAACATAATCGATGATAAATAATTTTGTCATGCAAATTCTTAACACACATTTTAACGGGTTTTTCTCCAAGATTTTTTTTTTTTTTTTCCGTGAAAATGTGTGTTAGTGCAATAATTAACAACCGCGGAAATCTAAGAATGTTCATGCAAAATCTTATATATAAATGAAATAGAAAATATTAAAGCCATTTTCGGCATGCGGCAGCTCATTTTATGCCGCAGTAACATCGTGGCTAGATAATTTACAAAGCATCTACTATTTGTATCTCATTAATGTGACATGCGACCCTGTTACTTATTGTTGCCTTGGAAAAAAAGTGTAACATTTTCTCTTTGTTTTTTTTTTTGGGAATGTTTTCGATTATTACTTAAATCTAAACATACATAGCAAGAGACATAACTTTTGCTATATTCAAACTTGAACTTACTATTATTTTTCAAACAAATAAGAGTTACGAACATGTTCTCTGCCGAAGTTATGACATGCGACACTGTTGTATATTGTTGTCTCGATGTAGAGGTGCTTAACAAAGAAAGTGCACTATTCTCTACTTTTTTTATTTTAAAGGAATGGTTTCGATTATTTCTTAAATTTAAACATACAAACAAAGCCTGGAAGGTTGCCTGGAAGAAATTGCTACTTAGCAATAAGGCCGCCTACATGTATACTTTCTTTATTATTTTTTCGTGAATTTTATTGTTCTGTTTTATTCTGGTGTGCAATAAAGTATATTCTATTCTATTCTAAGCCAGATACATACTAATCTCACTTTTGTCTTATTTAACTTGAACTTACTCATTTACATCTAAAAAATAAGTAAAATACAGTTCATATTCTTTGCTGAAGTTGTATATTCCAACTTTGTTTTTTTGCTCAGGACAGATTGTGATTGAAGGAAAAGGTACCTGTAGGCAAAGAACAGTTTATGTAAAATCATGAATATTCGAAATCTTACAAAACATGTAAAATAAATTACTTGACACTGGCGCAAAGTTAAACTAGCGCCAAAACCAGAAAAAAAAAAAGAGTAAAATTAAATGGCAAATTTATCACTATGAGAGATTACGTCTAATAATTTTAGACAGAGTGAAAACCAACCTGTATTGTTTTCCAAAAAATATACATATTTTTACCAAAATAATAACGATTATTCGAAATGAAATATAATAATATCGACGGATAAAGAAAAAGAAGATGTTCAATAAACTTTATAAGTCCTCAAAGAAAATTAATAATATGATCATAGCTTTAGGGATGAATATGACAATTCTGCATGAACTAAATCGGCAAACAGTCCAATGACGAAATGACGGTCGTAAAACCGTTGTAGATTAAAAAAACTTACATCTCCGACTGGAACAAACTCCTCACTGAAAGAGACAATGACAGGACTGGTTTTCCATTTCATGTACACATTGCTGATCAGATAAAAACACATAGCCAGGCTAATCAAAAATGTCAAAAACCAAAAGCATCTGTAACGAAATTATTAAAAATTACAGGGATATAATGATAAGTATATAACGTATAACATGACAAGTTTTGAATGTAAAAAATATCTCTCACTTTTACGAAAACAATTTCTGCAATGAAGAGCAATAAAATTGGACGAATTGTTAGTTTGTCTACCGCAAATTTGAATTACGCACGAAATACGTGTCAGGTAATGAATTAATATTTTCTCATTTTTTCTTATGGTAAAGTTAATTATTTTCAGGAAAACAATGTTTATTTTATCTCGTACTGAATTTTAAATAAAAAAAATCTGTTTTTCCTATACACACACTACAAGGAATCAAATTTAGATTACCTTTCAATGAAATGTAAACCTTTTTCTACGATGTATCTAAGGCCGTGCAGCGTTGAGTTTTTGGCGTATTCATACAGTAGTTCGACTAGCAGAAGTTTTTGACGCTTACGTCTTGCCTTTCGAAGACATACATCGCCGAATACATTATCACTGAAATTTAAAACTCGGATTACAGTTTTCTCAATACAATAATTCTTTAGTAAGCGATTCCGCCGTTTACGACAAGCGCAGCGGTAAAGAGCGTGCGACATGCTCACTGTGATAATAACAATGAGCCGAAATAGCCATTAAAATAAGAAGAAAAAAAATTATTCCAAAAAATACGCACAAAGTCATGTAATTCATCATAATCGAGAGGCACGCCTAACTTCATTGTGATAGAGATCTATTTTCATTTCATTAGCATACTTTTTGGATCAAGATTCGGTACAGATGTTTTATATCACGAGTGCGGGCGAACCATACTTGTGTGTGTCTTGTGTGTACACATTGTGTTTGTGTACGTAGCGCTCAGTTTAGTAGTACGCATCAAGAGCGCGTGTCGCCTGCACTCGTGACATAAAATAACTGTACATCTCTTTGTGTTTTTAGTGCATCTTGAGACAGGTTGCCATTTTGTCGCCTATACCAATTATTTTCTTCTGTGGCCTATACGGCAACTAAACCCTGTCCATAAAAATAAAATACCTCGCCATATTACGAAAATTCCATGGAAGTCATTTTATAATGGAAATTGTTGCCATAAACATAAAAATGTAGGTTTTTACACAATCCCATAGTCGCCTTCTGCGATACCAAATTTGAAGTCATGGGATTGTCCTATTCTATGCCAGGATTTCTAAACATTCTGATGTTTCACTATCACGTTCTCATATTATATTTAAATATAATATAAGTATTTCACTCACCCCATTCTTGTTTCATAAAATTAACTTCATAAACAAAAATTTTCTGGAAAATATTTGCAAAAACGTGTCTATTCACAACAAAGAACTGACCGCAACTAAAGTAAAGACACATGTATACGGTTAATTATTGTTACATTTCGTTGCAGTGTAATTAGGTTAATACGGGGGAGAGACAATTACCGGATATTACTCAAGCAAATAAAAGAGGCTAGGCCCAAACCTGTAGCCCTTAGGGATGACTCCATCATTGAACTTCATATATATCATTAATATGGAGGCCATATCAATTAGGTCAAATGATATCGCGTTTGAAGTAAAATACGTTTTTTATACAAACATTTTGATATATACATATTTACACATACACTCACTCTCATACACACACACTTACACAATACGCTACTCGAACACATACACACACAAGTTGCAAAAATTTTAATAACAATAGAAATATACATGTATAAGTAAACAACATAATAATATTAGTTTGGGAGTCACAGAACGTGTTTAATTTAAATCAAGCGTTATTGAAAAAAGATATTCACCACTTCTTGATGCTTCTTGTTTTAATGAAGTAATAGGTGAGTAACATTACAATAATTATTAACAGTGTATCAATTAACCACTTTATTTATTTCTTTCTGTGTTAATACTCGCTTATCGTATGGGTTTCGAGGAAGACCTAACTCACAAACAAACACAAGTCAAAATTATTGACGACTACATCCGAAGATAAAAGCCGGGTCCAACGGCTTTACGTGCTTTCCAAAATACAAAATCATCGTCTGGTACTTTGCACGCGTCAATGTCCTAACCTAACTAAATTGGGAAAAGTCTCACAAAAGTTTGTTCAATGAGTGCCCCATTGAGATTGGAACCCAGAACATCCGAAATGCAAGGCAAAGATGCGATGCGCCATCGTGTAGGTAGGTAGTGCAAAACAGTACGTTTTAATGCCATATCACATTACTCATTACTTTCGAAAAGGTAATATCACCCCGAACCATTACACATCACCCTAAACATTACCCGAAATGTTGAATGAAATTTTGTTACTTAGTACGAAGAAATGCTCTGTTGTATTCCGTACCGTCGTCAGCACATATTACTTTATAATAACACTAGCGACCCGCCCCGGCTCCGCACGGGAAAATGGTTATTGTGGGTTATCCTTCAGTATATTATGCATGTATTATACATATAAACCTTCCTCTTGAATCACTCTATCTATTAAAAAAAACCGCATCAAAATCCGTTGCGTAGTTTTAAAGATTTAAGCGTACAAAGGGACATAGGGACATAGGGACGGAGAAAGCGACTTTATTTTATACTATGTAGTGATTACCGGCGCGCGACAGCATTACTTGAGTCAGATAGCACACAAAAAAAGTGTATTTATTTTTCACTAACTGACCCGAAAGAAGTTTATTTTCTTACATAATAGCTAATGTGTGATGTGTACATGTACTGGTTACAATACTCGCGTAATGTGTGATATTACATTACCTTTTAGGGTGATATTAATTTTGTGATATCATACGCATTACCTACACATCTCTAGTAGGTAGAGCAAATAAACGTGACCCATCGCCCATCCCACAGTGCTAAATAAAATCAATAAATGTTTCTAATAAGGTTTGTTAATATCTCGGTAAGTTTTTATGTCTTACTTAAACGAACAAAATAACGTAATGTAATAAATTAATAGGTTTGATGAAATCCAAATTTATTTTTATATTTCTTTATGGTTTAAATAAAAGCTTGTTCTAAAATTATTTTAGTAACCCCCGACGGAAAAAGAGGGGTGTGTCGGTCTGTGGCATCGTAGCTCTTAATAACGGATGCGCCGATTTTGGTTATTTTTTTGTTGTCACAATCAGGTGTTCTAAGCTACGATCCAAGAAAATATCTTCAACCATTTGAAGATTATCAGCTCTTTTATTAGTTGTGGAAAGGATCGAGTAAAGGGTTAGTGGCGGGGGTTTTTATTTTTTTTATTGTAATGTTATTATTATTATTTCATTTTAATCTTGAGCACATTAAAAAAATGACAGTTTGCGTTCATGTCACAACAGAAGGTCGCCATCGTGTAGATGCGTATACACCATGAATGAAAAAAAAGGGCGCGTAAATTTTTTCTTCCTTCATGGTACACACCATTCGATGGCGATGGCACAGCTATGGTCCATCGTGTAGAGGAGCTATAACAACTACATCCGTAGACTGTAGTCGGCACCAACGGCTTTACGTGCCTTCCGAAGCACGGAATTAACTTTATTTTAGAATATCTCAGCCTGCAGTGATTGGTTCGACTAGAACCCCACCGGGATTCGAACCCGGAATTTCCTTAAATGCGAGGCGAGAGTTTGACTATACTTAACTAGCGATTCGCCCCGGCTTTGCGATGTTTATTGTGGGTTACCCCTATGTATGTATATTATACATTTAAACAGTCTTTTTAAATCACTTTATCTATTAAACAATTGTATCAAATCCGTTGAGTAGTTTTAAAAGATCTAAGCATACACTGACAGACGGGAAGCGACTTTGTGTGTGTTTAGGTATATTGTATCAAAATAAACAAAAGTATCATTTGTTTATAAAATTTATTACAATCTTGCTTGGTACAACAATCATCATTACATTTATTTATTTATTTAGATAATTTTAATCCTTAATAATAAATCATTTAAATTAATAGTCTTCTTACTTATGGACAAAAAATCTCATAGAATTTAAATCAGCAACATAAACTTAAAGGAGATGGAATTTAAATCAGCTAGGAGATGAATATTCAACGATGGGTTATGCTATTTCTTTTTTCTTCTTTCAGGTCTCTCTTCAGGATTTCGTACAATCTGCAATTACAATCAAGAATAATAACATTGTAAAATTTATACTCATCTAGTGATAAAAAATATCAATTTAATGGTAGATACAATACAATACAATATTCTTTACGCAACATAGTGGTAGTAGTACTCATGAAACTGAACAACTTTCCCCAAGAAACATAGGTTGAAATCTCAAAACTAAAATATAACTTGTCATACAAAGTATACGGGGTAGGCTTGAGCCCCTCGGTTGGAACATATTATTATGAGGAATTTTAACGAAATTCTGCAGTAGACTTCGACTGAGTCTTCTGTCTATCTTCTTCTTTCTCGAAGAATCGGCGTGTCTGTGTACATTAATTTGTTTTTAAATAAATTTGATTGTAGGTGATTGAATCGAAAAAGTGCGACGAATCAAGCTTCACTGGACTTAAAACAGCTTCACTGGACTTGGGGTTAAAGGATGTGTAGCTGAACACAAAAATACAAGTTTTGAAAAAAAATCTGTCTGTCTGTCTGTTTGTACACGCTAATCTCTGGAACTACTGGAAACTTTATAACAAGTGGGCTACTTTTTACTGTGAGAAAATACTTCTTTCCCACGGGAAAACCTGTTAACGCTGACGGGGCCGCGGGGCGGAAAACTAGTAACGATTATATCGTCCTCTTACCTTAGCGTGATGAAGTAGAATATTTCAACGAGGCTTAGAAAAGAGAAGCCAAGGAAAAGCCCCAGTAGGCCGCCAACTGCAGCCAAGAAGTCAGTGATTCCATACAACTCCGAACGACGCATGGAGATGAAACGAGGCTCCTTGAAGTAAACCTCTATTCGTGAATAGTTCTTGTTGGGACTAGAAAATGTAATAAAAAACGAATATATTGTTTTGTGGTTTTGAACGCTCATGGGCTTAGTAATACCTTCGTTCGCAAAAGGACAGATTCTCAAAAGGACCTATAAACTCTCACAAAAAACAAACAATTAATGACGTATATCAATTAGATAAAAATGTTTTCTCCTCAAACGAATAAAAAAAAATTGCTTGCAGTTCAAAATGACTTTGTCCTCTTTTGTATAGGTATGTATTTTTAAATAGTTTTTTCGGATTAGTTACTCAAAATTAAATAAACATGTCTTTTTAGTGTTAAAATTTGCCAAGCTGTGCACCACTTATACCCCGTATGCTAGGTGCAGTAGCCAACACGTGCGGCTGGACATGTTGACTTTGAGAACACCCGTATTCCGTAGCGGTAGGGGTGAATTTCGTAGTGCGAATATCCAACCTCACTTCCTGGCTTCTGTACATAATTAAAGACAAACCAGAAAAAAGACAATGCGATTTTGCGGAATTTCAATGCAACTAGTTTTATAACGGCAAATGTTGATAAAAACATTAAATTAAACTAGTGGCGTTTTCACCAGTTCCAACCCGTGGCAAGTTTTTCATTTATCTGGTCAGGCTTATGCAAGCTGCATCCACCGGTTACTGCAGTGCTGGAAAGATCTGGAAAGTGCAGCGCAGGATAGAGAACATTGGCAAACAAATTCTAAGAGCCCTTTGTCTCTGCGGAATAAAATACAAAAGATGCGATCTTGCGGAGTTTTTTCGGCGGGTTCTTCTCCACAGCAGCACACACATTGCGCGAACTTGCCAGTTATTTTCAAACTGATATCGCATCGCCTCTTTTAGTTTGTTTGATCTGTTTTGCTCAGACTTGTACATTGATTGAGACAAGAGCCGGCAAAGCTCATTAACTTCAACAATGATGTCATTAAGTGTTCTGAAGGAGCCTGTATGAATAAAATAATTTTGAATTTGAATTAGGGGATAACAGGACGAGAAGAAGAAAAAGAGACCAAGTGACTAAGGCCATTGACTTCCATTCAGAAGTTCACGGGTTCAAGCCTCGGCAATCGAAAACACCAATTTTCTACGAATAAAAGTATTCTTAAATACTTTTATTCGCCCCTTTTACGGTGAAGGAAAACATCGTTAGGAAACCTGCGCGCACCTGTGAAGAAATTCATAGAAAGGTTGTGAGTGAACTTGACAAACTCGCATTGTGCCAGCGTGGTCAACTAAGGCCTATCCACCCTGATTTCAGGGTAGGCTCGTGCCCCTCTGTAGGAAATATATGAGCTGTTAATAAGCATAGAATACTTAATCCTTACGATGCAATCTTTTTTGTTTTATTCAAAGCTTGCAAGCTTTTTAAGTATTCATTGATGTTGAATTGAGTTTTCAAAATCTCAGCATCGTATTGTACACTATTGCAAGAAGGTAAACATTCACACGGAGCCTTCATATTTTCTTTTTTATTCTTGACCTTTAGTTCCGCCATGGATAGGATATCTGAAAAAGAAAATTCAGTTAAAATATCAATCAATCAATCATTTATTTATTCGTCATTGTAGGTTACAGAGATGGTTACAATTAAATTCAGAACAGGCTACAACGGACCTTGCGGCATACGATTGTCAGTTAAACTAAACAAAACATACTAATTAATTACAATGATCTGTCATTTTTATAAATTACTGCAAACACGCTTTTATCAATTACCTTCTTGCAATATAAAGGAATATACACCAGTAATAACAAGAAAAACAGTCACCAGTAATAAACTACTATAATATTGCTAAAGGAGCAATTATTAGGCAACTCATAGGTTTCGTCAAGACGTCAAACGTGTGGGGTTTCCTGGTAGCAGTTGAAAAGTTCCATTATTTAACTCGATTATACATATTGTTGTATATCATTATTAATCGATTAAAATTGGATTGAAAACTGTATTAGTTACAAGTTAAGGGTGTTTTGAAAAACTATGATTTCTCCCTCAATTATGATTTCTCCCTATTATTTCTAAAGTACAATTTGGACATCGAAAATTTTATAACGCTACCAATTAAAATGTTAAATTAAAACCATTCTAAACTATTGCAATAATCAATTTCAATGATGACAAAATTTATATTGCCAGACAATTATTTCAGAGTGCGTTTGATATATTTTGCAAATCGTAAAAAAAGGAATTTTACGTGACGAAATGTAAATTAATATTTTTTTTCTAGTTGTGGTATATTGTTACCGTGACACAACACATACCTAATGCATCGAGCATACATTTGTAGCTGTCGCCACTGATGCACAATTGTCGACTGTCGTTATCTGAAAGAATAAGCTTTTATCTCTATAAACAATATAAATAAAATTTATTTATTTATTCACTTCTGTTTAATAATTTCAGCCATAAGACGTCCAAATTAGGCAGCGCCTGTACTCAAACATATTACGTATTAGATAATTGATACAATAATATGGGTTTGGATATATAATTGTATATTAGATTCTATATAAAGACACAGGCAATTATACTCGTAACTGCTACTTTGTGTTTGCGCTGAGCGGGATCCGAACCCGCAACCGAAATTTTCGATAGCAGTCGTATACCAACTAAGTTTTTAAAATAAATTTATTGATAGATTAGCTACCCGCCCGCGGCTTCGCTCGCATTTATTTTCATCTTTTCCCGTAGGAATAAGATGTTTCTTAGCCTGAAAAAGTAGCCTATGTCACTCACTGCTTCTGACCTTCAATAAGTGTAACAAACAGAAAGCATTACTTTCGCATTTAATCACTCACAGTTTTTTCCCGTGGGAATGAGATATATCACCGCGGTGTAAGGTAGCCTTTATCCATCTCAAGATCTATTCTATATCTGTACCAAGTTTCATCAAAAAGTTCCACCCGATCTACCATTTTCCCATGGAAATAAGGTATTTTCCCGCAGGAATGAAGTAATTTCCCGTGGTAAAAGGTATCCTATATACATCCCCAGGGTCTATTCTATCTTTTTACAAAGTTTCTTCAAAACTTTCCACCCGCGCTGCCATTTTTCCCGTGGGAATGAGGAGTTTTCCCGCGGTAAAAGGTAGCCTATTTTAATGTCCACGGTCTATTCTATCATACCCCAAGCTCAGTTTGGTATAGATAGATATCAAGTTTTATCAAGTTTCCGACCCACGGCTCCGCCCGCACTTACAGTCGTTCCCGTGGCAATGAGGTATTTTCCCGCAGTAATAATTAACCTATGTCCGTCCCCAAGTTATATTCTATCTTCGTACAAAGTTTCATTAAAACCTTATCTGTAGTTTCGGAGCCTATTCAATTATAAGGAATATTTAAGGTATTTTTTTTACACCTTGGGTTACATTATTTAGGTTTTAGTAGGGATACCTAATTTTTTTGAAAATAAAATTTATAGCCTTTGTTACTCAGGGTGAACGTAGCTTTCTAATGGTGAAATAATTTTTGAAATCAGATCAGTAGTTTCGGAGCCTATTCGATGCAAACAAACAAACAATCAAACCTTTCCTCTTTAAAATCTATCTATCTATTCTATAATATAAAAAAAAGCGGCCAAGTGCGAGTCGGACTCACCCATGAAGGGTTCCGTATCAGCAAGTAACATAATATAAAAGTTCTTGTAGTTCGTTGTAACTTTGATCGATGTTTTAGTAATAGTGAAAGGGAAATTGCGGTTTACGATTAATGACGTATTAAAAAAAAACTACTTACTAGATCCCGTTCAAACTAATTTTCGTTAATAGTTTGCATGGTAATGTACATCATACTTTTTTTTTTGTTTTATCGTTCCCTTATTTTAGAAGTTAGAGGGGGGGGGACACGCATTTTACCACTTTGGAAGTGTCTCTCGTGCAAACTATTCAGTTTAGAAAAAAATAGAAACCTCAATATCATTTTTGAAGACCTATCCATAGATACCCCACACGTATGGGTTTGATGAAAAATATTTTTTTTAGTTTCAGTTCTAAGTATGGGGACCCCCCAAAATTTATTGTTTTCTTTCTAATTTTTTGTGAAAATCTTAATGCGGTTCACAAAATACATCTATTTACCAAGTTTCAACAGTGGCTGTGACATACCGACGGACGGACGGACGGACAGACAGACATGACAAATCTATAAGGGTTCCGTTTTTTGCTATTTGGCTACGGAACCCTAAAAATGAATCACAAAATGTGTTGGTAAGCGCATAACTCAACAACGCCTGGAGCAATCTTACCAATTCTTTTTTTGAAATGTTCGTTGAAGTCCAAGGATGGTTCTTACGGAGAGAAATTAAAAAAAAATACCTCATTCCCACAGGAATAGGAAAGCTAATACTTATCGAAGTGTAAGGGCTGTGGTAAGGGTAACAAATAGAGAATATACCTAATATAACACACAACATTAAATAATTGTTCTACTTTTACATCATCATTGGAATACCCTAGCACATTTTTTTTTATTTACTCTAAAAAGGAATACCATTCACCAAAGTAATTCTGAAACCACTAAATAGATGGCGCTGTTAGTTTTCTAAAACTCGGTAACGATTTGCATTTCTTAGAAAACGACCACACGTCTATAATAATTGCGTGCACGTGAGTTTCTAGGAAATACACATATAAAAGTAAAATTATCACTAATTTTTTTAAATTGCTATTTAATGTAAGATAGCAGTTTAGATTAGACTACCATTACTATATTATAAATTATTAGCTTTCCGCCGCGTTAACAGTTTTTCCCGTGGGAATGAATGAGGCATTTTCTCTCGTTAAAATGAATTTTTGAAATCGGTTGAGTAGTTTTTAAGTTTATTCATTACAAACATACACACACACAAAAATACAAATCTTTCCTCTTTATAATATTATCATACTAATACATACTAATCGTAGTAAGTATGATTAATTTTTTAGTTTTAAATATATTATATCTGGTTTACTTAGGTATACTACATATTTTAAAGACAATCTTTCCCAATATATTCGAGTGCATCAATACTACGAGTGCATTAAGAGTTTTAAACGAGAAGAAACTGAGTTTGCCTTTTTTCCCGCCACAACCTAAAGCTCTAAAAAACTAAACATCTGTAGTGAAAAATAAATTAAACTCATCAATAGAAAAATAAGAGTGGGTCAATTATAATGGGAGGAAGCGAAGCAACAACATTTTACAGGTCCCGCATGCCACATCACTACATAGTATAAAACAAAGTCGCTTTCTCTGTCCCTATGTCCTTATGTCCCTATGATGTACGCTTAAATCATTAAAACTACGCAACAGATTTTGATGCGCTTATTTTTAATGGACAGAGTGATTCAAGAGGAAGGTTTTATGTATAATACATGCATAATATACTTAAGGATAACCCACAATAACCATTTTCCCGTGCGCATATAGATATACATTTTTTATTTTACAAAAATAATATAAGAATAGGGTCGAAACTTATAAAGTATTTAAATTTATTTTGAGACAACGTGGGCAATAATACTAAATATCACATAAGAGAAAGTTGAAACTGTGTACAATATCTCCTATGTGACAATTTAGGATTTGGCCTAAATTGTCACATAGAACGTTCTAGAGACCCCTGCACTAGCGTATTTCGAGCGTCGCGTCGGCGGCGGGTAAACAAAAGACGGATGTGGACGCTGGCATGAAAGACTCTATTGTGGGGGGGCTCTTAAGGTCGCAACGACAACATTTATTGCGAAGAGTATTTTACTTACGAGGCATATGGAACCAAACACAATTACAAAGCTTAAATGTAAAGTTCGATTGGCACTCCAGCCTGCAATTATTAGGCGTATACAAACGAAAGTAACGAAGTTCTTTATCCTCAGGGAAGTAGCACTGACGACTGAAAATAACATAAAAACCCTTTGATTAAAACTACCAACTAACTACTACTAATTAACTACTAACTTATAAAAACCATTATATAATCATTTTTAACCCCCCACGAAAAAGAGGGGTGTTATAAGTTTGACGGAGGGGTTTTTAGTTTTTTTACCATTAAATTACCACTTATGGACTTTGTCTGAATTAAATGTTTATTATTATTATTATTAAATTTAACAAAAATTAACATCCCCCACCGCCGCAAAACTGTTGTTTGATCCTTTCACCAACTATAAAAAAGCTGATAATTTTCAAATGGCAGAAGATATTTTCTTGGATCATAGTTAAAAACACTCTCGATTGTGACACCTTGCAAACAAAAAAAACTAGATAAAATTCGGCGCAAAATGTTGTGTGGTGTCGTACGTATCCGAAAGTCATAGAGATGGATATAAACAAATATAGAAGGGATCCACTAATAAAAGCTGGCTTTTAAGTTATTAATGAACTGAAGTATGATTCAAACTAGATTTGATTTAAGTCACGTGACTATTTTTTTTCGTATTTCTGACAGCGAACCCTTTCATTTGATACCCATATCGTGGGGGTGGATTTCAAACAGTCAGTCCGGTATCTTGGGGAGGCCGCCATATTGGATTTGTAATGACGTTTCTTAGCTAGTCATGTATTGTCATCAGAACTCAGAGCATGTGCAAAATTTCATCCTAATCGAAGAATGGTAAGTGGGTCAAATTAAGATCCAAGATTTTCTAACATACAAAGTGAAGCTAATAAAAGCGTGTTAATAAAATAAGTTAATACTTACACTTGAGGAGTATATGATCTGAGACCCTCGTCAGTAGTCAACATGTTAAACTTCAAAGCCAAAGAAGACACTTGTCCGTGCAAAGCAGCATAATAATATAAGGATGATTGCGGAAGATCTGCAGGATGTTGCACGAAGATCTGACAAAATGCAATTGTGTTAATCAGTTTAGATAAGTGTATAGACTTTTTTGGCAAATTCACTAACACAATTTCAATTATACAAGGTGTAACTTTATTAGCGCGCAATATTTTAAATGACGAACCTACCCGTAAAATTGAATAATTTTCCCCAAGGAACGTAGGCTGAAATATGAAGAATAATACATAGTTTAAAAAACTAAAAAACACGCTTTCTGTCCGCCACCTTGGACGTCCGCCATATTGGATTTAAGTCACGTGTCTTTTTTTTTTCGTATTCCTGACATCAAACCCTTTCATTTGATACCCATATCATGGGGATGGATTTTAAACAGCCAGTTCGCCATCTTGGGGAGGCCGCCATATTGGATTTGTATAGAAGTTTCTTAGCTAGTCATGCATTGTCATCAAAACTTAGAGCGTGTGCAAAATTTCATCCTAATCGAAGACCGGGAAGTTGGTCAAATTAAGATTCCAATATTTTTTTAGATACATTAATGGGGAGGCCGCCATATTGAATTTGTAATGACGTTTCTTAGCTAGTCATGTATTGTCATCAAAACTCAGAGCGTGTGCAAAATTTCATCCTAATCGAAGACCGGGAAGTTTGTCAAATTAAGATTCCAAGATTTTTTTAGATACATTAATGGGGAGGCCGCCATATTGAATTTGTAATGACGTTTCTTAGCTAGTCATGTATTGTCATCAGAACTCAGAGCGTGTGCAAAATTTCATCCTAATCGAATACCGGGAAGTGGGTCAAATTAGGTTTCCAAGATTTTCTTACATACATAGTTACTTACAAGTGAAGCTAATATAAAGCGTGTAAAAAAGCGAATCATTCGATCACATGACCGTGCCTGTCAATTCTACTTTAGTTATTATTTCTGTGTGCGCTCGGTACCCCTACTCACACATACTTATGAACAGTATCGTAACGTCATTAGTCAAGATAACAAAAAGAAATGGTAAATTTTCTAATTGATAGACATGTCATGTTTTTTCTGATAAGTTTTTTTTTCCAAATATCAGCTAATGTTCCTTAGGAAAAATTGCTCAGTTTCATGAATAGTTTCATGAATACCTTCTTAAATATTTAATGAATAGATAACTATTATAGGAGACTCTTAATAAAATGGAAACTCAATAAAGAAAAACGTAGAATTTTGTAGGTATTTAAAATAGTAATATTACTTACTTTGTAACCACTTTTTATAAAGTTGCAAATATTATCTCGATCTTTCTGAGATTCTCGTAAAACTACCACCAAATCAGGTGAAGCATTATTTTCCTGAACAAAAATTAAATAACATTAGAAATGCACTTTTTCAAGTTAACTATTGTCGTAAACAAATTGATAGGCTCAAGCCCTTTAGTACGGACATAATGCTGTTGACGACTATTTTATTATAGTTTACCCTAAAAAGAGTTTTGAGATTATTGGCACCTGGTAAAACAATTGATTTATAAAGTAGGACGATTTAGAGAACCCCCCCACTAGGTCTTACAATCGCGCATACAATCATCCGCGTCCGTGTTTTGTTTCAATCCCCTTGCTGCCTATGATTGTATGCGCGACGCACGACGCCGACGCTCGGAAGACCTTAGTGTGGGGGCGCTCTTAAAATAACCTTCTAAAATTAATTTATTGCTATAAGTGTTCTCTCTTCCTATTAAAAGCACATGTGCGAAACTTATTTTCTTTTCATTTTATATAATTTACCACAAAAAATACTTACTCTTCCCCTTTTGGGGTATGTCTTATTAATCCTGTAATCACTGTACCCTCCGGCCAAAGACCAATCTCTGCTAGGCTTTGTAGCATTTGAATATAAATATTCCTTTTGCAAACTGGAAAAAACAAAATGCATGTACGAAAATGAAATACGGGTGCTCTCAATGTGCTGGCTACTGTACATATTTAGGATGAGAATGCTCAAGTTTGTAACAGGCCACATCTTGCAAAAACCTAGTACTATTATTTATTCTGTTAAACTACTTAATTTTTTAGGATAAGCTTTATTAAGCATATGATATCAATAACGTTTTTAAAAACCTCCGCCAAAATAATAATTATAAAGATAGATAAATGAGTAGATATAATATAGTGTTTGCGATAATTTTGTCACATTAATATTTTACTTCATAGATTAGCCCCTCTAACATGCCCGTTCCACACGTGACAGACATGATTTTGTCGTGCATATTCTCTTGTCCTATTGGAGGATATTTCAATATGGCGCGTTTCTCGCGCGACAAACTTTTGTCATAGCACTGGATGTTACGGGTGCTGGTATATGTAATTAATAATTATACTATGTAAAGAGTATCCGTTTCTACATACACAAAAAAACAACACCTATAAAATCACTCAGCGTCTGTTCTTCTTTTTTCTCACAGCCAATTTTGTCATAATATGCCCTTGTATTTGATACTAGCCTTCCACCCCGCGGATCCGCCCGCGTTAACAACTTTTCCCGTAGGAGGACCTACATCACCTGGGTAACCTATCTCCTTCCCAAGGTCTATTCTATTTATGTACCAAGTTTTAGCAAAATTTGTTAAGTGGCTTTGGCAGATAAAGTTACTTTCGCATTTATAATATTAAGTAGGCATTTTGTTCAACTTTCTTTCATCTGTTTTTTAATAATAATAATAATAATAATAATAATTTTTATTTAAAAACCAATTGTACAAATTATAATCTAGACAAAGAATAAAAATTAGTGCAAAATAATTTACGTGCCCAAGCTAGGGTAGATCCCTGTGTTATGGGCAAATAGAAGGACTTAATCTAACATAACAAAATAATAATTTGTGAAAAACATCTAAATTGTAAAAATTCAAAATCAAATACTTTAAGTAATACAATTATCTAATACAAATTTTATTTCAGTAAGTAAGTATATAATATAGTAACTTCTCTGTGTCTTCATCGGATAAATATAAAAATTTTACACACAGCCATTTGACCCCAAACTAGGCAGAGCCTGTACTATGGGTATCAGGCAGCTGATATGCAAAGGTAGGTACATTTAAAGATAAGCAGCATCCAAACATAAGACAAAACCAAGACCTCGGGTTTGGAAGGCCGTCATATTAGCAACTAAGTTATGGTGAAGTAGGGCTGATATCAGATACTGCACACTCATTTGATTTTTCAATTTTGCTTTGTGAACATTTTGTACGAAGCAACAAACATCTGCGTCTGCAGAATTGTTAGTAAACATATGATGCGAATTAAGGTTTTGACGATTTAAGGTCAGTAGGGCAGCTCAGTTATTATACGCCTTAGATTCGGACACAGAGAGTTTATCTAGGTCAGATAAATATATTTCCTCACTCATAAAATTTAATAAAATTAAAATGTTTGAAATACCACTAAAAATGACGCTTTTAGGCACCTTCATAATCAATTGTATTAATAAACCTTTTCTCTGCAAGAATTTTAGCCGGACACTCAGTATCGCCAGTTTTATGATCGCACGGCTTCTTGTAGTGCTTACATGTGGCACATTTTGGCGGCTCGGCATTTTTAGTGCATTCTTTTATTGTGTGTCCTACTTCGCCGCAATGGCCGCAGGTGCTAGTATCCTGCCGGCAGAACTTTGCCGCATGACCATACTGCTGGCACTTGAAACACCGCGTCACCAAGGTGAAATCCCGGACGGGGCACGACGACCAGTTCACGAATACCCTTTCATTCGTCATTAGGGCTTTTCTTATTTGTGCTGTCACTTCAATCACATAATTGCAGGTCGCTGAATCCCTCTTCCCTGACTTGTGGCTAAGTTTGATGCAGGATAAAAAGTTTTCTAGCGTCATGTCTTCCAACCGGTCGGCTAAGTTCTGATTGAATATACAGTTAAAGACATCTGATTCTTGCATCGACGTAGGCACTCCTATAATTATAATCCTAGGCTTTCTTCTAGGGTAATCGTCCACAGTAAGGCCCGAGCTAGTCAGTTGCTCTGATTGCTTGAGTTTTTGTATGTCGTCCTTACAATAATAACACCGCCATTTTTCACCTTGCGCAACCCTCTCACGTGCAATTTCATTTCTTCAGGTCTAATTATCTTTTGGACTAGGGATTTTGTCTCCTCACTTGACTTAAGTTTATCAGTGGGATATATTACAATAGAGCTTAGTGGATTTGGTTGGACAAAATTGTTGGTGCCTTTCTTAACCATGTCAGCAAAAGAGAATGATCCCGAGACAGGTTTTGTGGTCTCTTGTATAGTCTTTTTGAGGTCATTGAGTTGCTGTGAGAGGTCTTGTTTTTCTTTGAGCGCCTGCAGGTTGTAGTGGGACTGAATAGCTTTTTGTTTGAGAGCCTGGTATTGAATCGCCATTTGTGATGTGCCATGACTTACTTTACGACAATAATTATTTATTCGTAATCTTTGGTCGGAATTCAGTTTTCCTTCACAGGCGATGACGCATACCTCATTCAGGCAGTGCTCAATAGTCTTCATCCAGGTTTGAAGCTCGGACGTGGACGCCACTTCGGGAGCATCGTCTTCCTCTTGCGGGGGCGCGGGCGGCGGGGTGGGCTTGGGCGCAGGCGTCGGAGGCGGGCTGCGGCGCGTTAGCCCACTACGGTTAAAGGGACTACTGTCCATTTTTATTAAAATTAGCTCTCAAATGGATACACTTGACATCGTTAAACACTCAACATCAGGTGACACAGATAAAACGTTTCCGCTTAATGTCGGACTAGGTCACAATTTTGCAGAAAATTATTATTTTATTTTACTAAAAACACGTCTGAACGCATCGATGAATACGATATAATTAAGTCATTATATAACTCACTTTTCCATGCGTAGAATTTCATCAGCAGCCAAAGAGTTAAAGTTGTAGCAAACACCTTCAGCAGTCAAAATTCTCTTAAAATTACTTTTACAATTCATTTTTACTCCTCGCCATTTACAGAAGAAAAACACATAATCGGCGTCAGGTGCTACCTGTTGATAAAATTGAATATAGTACCTAAGTGCATTCAAAGTTTAGTTTTTATAAAAATGTAAACATATGTGATTTTCAGTAACACCTATTATACATAATAAATGAAAAAAAATTTTTTTTTCATCACAAAGAGACAATGACATAATATATCAGGCAACTTATATTAGTAAGACTTAGTAAAGCTAAATGGAGGAAAAACACAGGAAAAATTACCAATTTGGTCTATCATTAAGATGACTAGTAGATCAAATTGGAGAGAAAGTGTCCAATTTGCTATACTATACCTATTAGTAGATATCATAGTGGATCATAGTGGATGATTTCTTTGTGGGAACTGTAGCCCAAACTAAGCCGAGGCCTGTATTTTAGGACTCCAGGTCTTCATTTTATACAATGTCGAGGCATGAAGAACAACAACACCATAAATCTTATTTTTATCCGTAAAATTGTGATCGTATTTCTAAATGTGTTCAGATGTAACAATTTATAAATACAACAGCGTCCTTGGTCGAATGGCAGAACTCTCGCCTCGCATTACGGAGAATCCGCTTTCGAATCCCGCTAGGGCACTCGTGGAACAAAATATCACTACATATAAGAAAGAATAAGAAAGAAAGAAAGAATATTATATTTATGGGACATCACAACACAACGGATAAAACAAAATTTAACAACATAGCAAACTTATTATACAGACAAAACAATTTGGTAGGTAACAATTCCAATACAGATATAATACCTAAGACTTTATCCGAATGTGCTGCGACACCACACAAAAAGGACCTCCCAAAAGGACATAATTATGTGAGACTTTCCCCAGTTTGGTTAGGACATTGCAGGATGAATTTGAATTACCTGATTGTCCGAAAAGAAAGATAATTCCGTTCCTCGGAAATCACGTAAAGTCGTTGGTTGTTACAATCTATGGATGCAGTAATTACATGAGCCATGTCAGAAGCCCTAGGCGGATCAATAATTCTGACACCAGGGTTTGTGAGGTAAGTTTATCGTGTGGGTTTAATACTTCCTCTTACTTACCTCAAGGAAATGTTGAACTAAGGAATCATTGGTCAGTGTCCGTGATGTTTGCACTTGAATTGCCGCATTGCACGCCACATCAATATCATGTAAGTAATATAAATCAGATAGCCTTCCCTGGCTAATCAGACAAAGAATTAAAAATATTATATATTATACAAAAATGTTTATCAAAAGAAACAGCAAACATTAGCATTTGACTAACAGTTAGTAAATATCAGTAAATAATAGCGGAAATAGTCATTTGTATGTTAAGTGGGTATTCTATTAGTCAAATATTTTTGTATTATTTTGGTGTCCAATAGATAACACTTTTCTTAATAGTTGTTGGCAGTACGTTTGATGGTGTTATCAAATTTATTTCATCTTTCTATCTAATAAAAATTTTGACTGGGTAATTCTAGTAATCTAGTCTGAAGTTTGTATGATATTGACCTTACAATGCTTGCACCCTAATAAGTTAAAGCATTAAGGTTATGAAGGGTACACAAATATTGGATTTATTGTCATAAAAAATATAAAGAAGAAACAATAAAAATATAATGCGGTGTATAAAATCTTACTTTTTCCACATAAACTCTTTCTCTTCAGGGTCATTACCAGAATTTTTGTAGTAAATTAAGTTATCAGTGTAGTTATAAACTGTAGCTCTGCATTTCATTTCAGGACATATCGTAATCGATGGAAAAGGAACCTGAAATTTTTTCCTTACGTCATGACTCCTAATAATAATCATCTAAATAATCAATAACATTGACGTCACAAAAGAGATATTATCCACTTTTTCAAAATGATTCAATCAATCCCTTGGAATTTACAGCGATCTTGCAATAAAACTTGTTTAAAAAAAACACAGATTTCGTGCCTCATACGATAATCGAGCATATTATTGGAAATTAATCTATATGTGAAAATTTTGGTCTGGCTTTTTGACTATTTTCACAAAGATAAAGGTAGAGAGCCAACACTTTACCAGACCGTCTTTGTTTTAGGTTCGAATTGTAGCTGACTAAATTGTCCAGAGTTGTATTTCTCTTCTTTTTTTAAATCATTCTTCGTTTCCAAATTATCGAGCGCCAAAAGCAAAACTACCTTATCCTTAAAAAATAATAACTCGGGAAATAATATTTTTTTCTAAAATCCGGACGACAGAATTGGAGTCAAGGTGCTCTAGGGTTTATTATAATTCAATAGTTGTTTTTCGCAATTCTCCTATCCTATGCAATAAAGAATATTTGTATTTGTATATATATCCTAATAGAACTTCGTATCCAATCTCATCGTCCAGATTTTTGAAAAAAGTATTATTTCCGAGTCTTGATTTTTTCGGCGCCACTTAGCATCGAGCCCCTTAATACTCACATCTCCAACTGGTTCGACTCTTTCACGCCACTAAGACTTAGCATCGAACCCCTTAATACTCACATCTCCAACTGGTACGACTCTTTCACGCCACTAAGACTTAGCATCGAGCCCCTTAATTATAGGATGTTAATTAAGTGCAGTATTACAGTGTCAAGAGTGACACAATTTAAATCCGGTAGGGTTTTAGTGTCTCACTATCCTTGTAATAATTTGTAAAACTATGAATAATAAATAAATAAATAAAAATAAATACTCACATCTCCAACTGGTACGACTCTTTCACTGAAACTGACGATAACTGGGCTGTTCTCCCATTTCATGTAGACTTTGCTGATCAGAAAAAAGCACATGCCCATGCTTATTATAAAAGTCAACAGCCAAAAAAATCTGAAAATTGCACAGAGGGATTAAAATCGATATTGGATAATTTAATAACAATAATAATATTTGTTAATAATTTGTTTTGTTTTTTTTTTAAGAAAAGAAACCGTTCACTTACTTCTCATATGCCTTCAACGCTCTGTCGACGATGTATCTCAAACCATGTAAGGTCGAGTTTTTGGCATATTCATACAACAGCTCAATTATAAGCAACTTCTGTCTCTTCCTTCTCTGCTTTCGGAGACAAACTTCACCATATATCTTAGGTTCGCTGTCCGTCGTTAGATCTGGAGATCTATTTAAAAGTAGGTATTAATAAATTTATTTCCTTTGTTCGCAAAAGGACAGATTCTCAAAAAGACAGATCTTCTAAAGACAGATTCTCAAAAGGACAGATGCTTTTTAAATTATATTTTAATAAATATTCTTGCCAAACTTATAGTTGTCCTATATCAATTTATTGTAGTCAAATGCAAATTTAAGTACATACAACATATTAAGTACTAAAATTTTCTATTTAACTTGAAAAGTTAAGTACAATAAATTATATTCACTGGTTAACTGCGACACACGTTTCACCTAGTGTGGGGGTCATCATAATTATTTTAAACAATACTGTTCAGATAAATAAATTTGTAAATATTTTGTAATTAGTGCTGGTGGTAGCAAGGACCGTTGCCTCAAGGAGGTATTGATATTGATTTATTTACTTATGTTTTATTATTATTAATTGATTACTTACGTCATATTTCTGGTGTTTTCTATCCACTGAAGCAGACTAACTAGTACTGTAGCCAACCAGCTACTGAAAATATATCTTCCATCATCGAGGCGACTTATTAATTTAATTAGGTTAATGGTTTACAAAGAAAATAATTAGTGGTATAGTCAACGAGCATTCGCTTTGACGAACACGGAAACCTCTGGGACTAATTTCGCACATTATCTATGAACAAATAATAATTATAATAGATGGGACCTTGACATTAAAAGGGGTGTAGCGGCGCGAACTCAGCGAATACCGCGCGCGCTACATAAAGCTGACACTGCAGAGAGCATACGATTGCAGTCACTTGTTGTAAACAATGCGGTGGCATCGTGGGCCGGGTCGTTGGGTACCCTCTAATATGGTTGAGCCCGGCGATGGCTGACCCATGCGTCAAACCCGTGAACGTGGTGCTGCTTGGGAGGACTGGTCTGCTCTAGTCGATTGCCAGTTGTGCTAGAGATAGATTGATTGGTTATATTATAGTTTAGCTTTTCTACTTTCACTGGTTGCCTTCCTATAATTGTATATTTCGTATAAAATTGTATAAAATAATAATTTATAATTTTGAAAAGATACAACGCCAGTGGAGTTTCTTCCGGTGAGTTTTTCTCCACAGAAGACAGCCAAATCTCTGAATTAGTTATGTAAATATCCTAAAGTTAAAAATAAATACATACTACTACTTTGAATCTTTGATACATACGTCACAAAGAGCAACTAATCAGAAGCCGAAGCCTAAAACGCGCTACCACAGTTTTCGCAAAGACATTGAATAAATACAAGTTCCAACGAAGCACAGTTGGACCGCGGTCACCGGGCTCACCACCATGCCCGGCGGAAGATCTTCCCTTTGCCTCCACAGGGGTAAAATATTCATTCATCATTAACAGCTCATACATGTCCCCACCGAGGGGCTCGAGCCTACCCTGAAACCAGGGTGAATAGGCCTTAGTCGACCACGCTGGCCCAATGCGGGTTGGTCAACTTCACACACAACCTTTGAATTACTTCGCAGGTGTGTGCAGGTTTCCTCACGATGTTTTCCTTCACCGTAAGAGCGTCGAATAAACGTACATATGAATTCGAAAATCGAAAACACATTGGTACGTGCCGAGGTTCGAACCCGCGAACTTCTGAATGGAAGTCAACGGCCCTAGCCACTAGGCCACCGACGCTCTGGTAAAATATTCGGTAAAATATTACTTTGGTCTTTTTAATTTGGTCTATTACCGCCGTTGGGGAAAAAAGGTTCTTGAATGGCGGCCACGCGCCGGAAGACGTAGCGTGTGCAGCAAGCCCCCTACAAGGTAGACCGACGATCTGGTAAGGGTCGCGGGAAGCCGCTGGATGCGGGCAGCGCAGGACCGATCATTGTGGAGATCTTTGGGGGAGGCCTTTGTCCAGCAGTGGACGTCTACAGGCTGAGATGATGATGGTGATGATGGTATTTTACGACGCTTTGTATCTGCGCCTTGTGGTTCATTTCTTGAACTTGGTACTACCATACTTAAGTCGGTGGCCAAGTGGTTAAGACAAGCGTCTTTCATTCTAGGTCCGGGTTTGACCCTCAACACATACCATTTTCAGATTCATATATGATCATTCGACGTTGTAATGGTGAAGAAAAACATCGTGATGAAACCTGCTCACACCTGATGAAATTCAAAATTGTATTGTAGGTATGTGTATGTAGTCGACCAGTAAGGCCCAGATTCACCTTGATTCGGGGTAGGCTTGAGCCCTTCAGTGGGGACCAATATGAGCTGTTTACGCTTTTTTTAATGTTCAGTAGGGATTTTACGACTTTCACTTGTTTAATAAATAATAATAATAATAGTTTATTTCAGGTCAAGCCCAGTTTAGCCAAGTTTAATAATAAACAACATATTTAACCAGCCTGGATAGTTTGAAAAGCCTCAAAAGATGAATACATTTTTTAATTGATCTCTAAAATAATGAAGAATTTTATTTTTATTCTGGCACTCCTTAATTATGTCATTTTGCGTGACCGTCTCGACGCTCTTTCCCTTCGATCTATAAATCAACAATTTCGTGGTAATGTTAATTATTTTCAAATATTTTTATCCAGACAGGTAGTCAATCATACTTAATATTATTAAGAGGAAAGACTTGTATTTTTGTGTGTATGTTTGTAATGAATAAACTCATAAACTGCTGGGCCGATTTCAAAAATTCTTTCACCATTAGAAAGCTGCATTCACCCTGAGTAACATAATATGCTACCTTGAAAATGCCTCATGCCCACGGAAAAATTAATTAACGCGGGCAGAGCCGCGGCGGAAAGCTAGTAAAAAATATAGAGAGCGTTTTATTGCATTAAAAATGAAATAATGGTTAGAGGAGTGTAGTTAAGTTGGAAAAGCGAATTAGTAATTTTTTCGACTGTATTTTTGCAGGCTATAATTTTGTTTTTCTTTTCGACACACTGATTATACTTACCTAGGTACCTGTGCAATGTGAACGACAGTGAAATATTTTAAGGCCTATTCCCATGTAAGTGACCGCAGGTCTTTTATGTGAATAAATTTATCTTTAAAAAACCTATAATACAATTTGGGTACCTACAACAAAATGTCGTGGTTCCATTTTTTTTTTTTTCAGAAATACTGGATTTTAAGCTTTATTTTATATATGAAATTTGAGCAAAAGAAAACGTATAATTATTAAGGTATGTAAGTAAATAGCTTCTTTTTTTTTCTAAATGAATAATTAAATAAAAAAATTAGTTGAAATAAAAATCGAGCAATGCATTAAGTTTAAAGATAGGTACAACACATTAAACCGCAACTAAAAATAATGTTATACGCATGGCATGTCTATATGATTAAATAAAATACGTTTAAGATGCAATTCTGCAAACATGAACTCCTACAGATATGAAGCTTGATTTATATGCAGATTACTTTAATATAAATATATTACTCACTAACGAACTTGCACGTGGCCAAACATATCAAGAGGATAATGTATGAAATATTAGTAGTAGCGAGACCACGACATTTACTATGTAGTATTCTTATCATGCTGAATCGGATGAAGAAGCGTTTCGTTGTAGCTACAAAGCTTTTTATGGTATTTTTTCATTTATATTATAGTTACAGAAGCCAGTAAATGCGGTTGGACATTCGCTCTACGAAATTCACCACTACTGCTACGGAATACGAGCATCAAGGTCAACATGTCCAGCCGCATGTGCTGCCTACTGTACAATTTTTATTATAATTTGTATTCATACTCAACTTTATGTCTGTTTCACATTTTTAAGGTCGAAAGAGGAGGTAGAGCTAATAAATATTGATTTCAAAACTTATTGATGGGTTAGTACCACTTGGTCTAAAACGCAACTGGTCTACAAGTCAACTCGCCTAAAACGCAACATATCTACTGCTATAAATCGCCACTGGTCTGAGTCTATTGCAATCAATGCCATACAGTGGAGACGAGTACTTGAAAATCCAGGTGGACCCACTAGTGGAACCTAGCGGTTGAACCAACCATCCGAAACGCATATTTTTTAGACCGCGCTATGCTATGAAAAGGAAATAATTAATTTGATCAGCCAAAACGGTACAAATATTGTCTGCTTAGAGTTTAATTTTACCTATACCTAAACAAAAACAAAACTAACAAGCGCCAAGATAAACTCGAATTACAAACGACAGTAACAAATGGAACAAACTATAAGCATTTCTTGATATTGTTTTTCAAAATTGCTATATAGACATTCAGTGTTGCTAGTTTTTTACTGACACAGAAGCAACAAACATCAGGCCAGGCACTCAAATCACTTGAGATTTACACGCATTCACAACTCATTCCGTTTCAAGAAGTTCGAACAGCAATATCTCTTAAACAACACTTAGCAAGTGCGCACGCGCTTCCTGCACTTGGGCGATCCTTTGATCTTTGATGTACGTATCTTTATCGTGAGTTGTAAACCCCAAAATAACCGTTTTGCACTTCAGTTCTTTGTACTTTTCTCGAGAGGATGTTATTTTCATTAAAACATACACAAGCTTATTAAATAGAGATGTAGGATCAGTCAAGACGAACCCTTTGTTGTGAAAGCTGGGATATTCTCAAGCTCAAGCTCAAGATTCCAGTAAGACTCAGTACCACATGATTATGGAGAGGTTTTTTCTTTTGCACATTGGCTTTCTTTGTAGAAAAATGTATATAGATTAAAAGTTGTAGAGAATTTTATAAGCTTTCATTTCACCTGAGATCATATTTTGCTACAATGCATCGTTTCTGTATTATTGGCGAATAACTGGAAAATGAGACCTTTGACCCCCTCTCCTCCCCCCGGCTCACCTCCTAGACGTCGGGACTTTTAGTATGTTTTATCCCTAAGCACCCTGAATAAGTTTCTGAAGAAATCGCTTAGGCTCCCGCTCACGCACTCTACACCCTCCTTTGAGCCATTCGTTAATCGAACTATTGGGCCCGTTGTCAGAAAGAGAGGTGACAACTTGGAAAAGCTGCCACTGACGGGAAAGGTCTGGTGAGCGGGAGAAGGCCTAGAGGCAGAAGCCCAATGCGCTGGTCTGATCAAATTCGCTGTGCCCTAAACACCACAGTTTGTGATGCGATCCACGCGGCCGAGGATAGAGTGAGCTGGCGGGAAATAGTCCAGGCGAAGTGAATATCAGGATGGCGGGTGTACGTTTAAAAACAGTGATTCTATACATATGATAGCAATGTGCTAGTAATGTAATGAATGTGCTATCACTGTTTTTAAACGTACACCCGCTATCCTCATGTTCACCAGGCGAATATCATTCAGCGAGACCACGACCCTCAGCATTGAAGACAAACGACGCAAGGGCCATTCTTATTAGAAAAAAGGAGTAACCACTTGTTTGTGTGGAGTTTCTTTTGATCGTTCTTCTCAAACGCCACTTTTAAAGTACCAACCGTGGTCAGCTCTGGTGCTTGGTATTTCTAAGCTATGACGTCGAAAAGGGGTTTAGTATAAAATCCTTTTTAATTTTGATTAAATTTAAATTAAGAGAAAAATACTGTCAGTTTTAATTGTCAGTTCTAATACGGCTTTGTATCAGTAGATGTGCTTAGATTGCTCGTCATCATTTATCTTGACTTCGGTATCTAATGCTGTCAAAAGTGATCATTTGCCGACTACTAAGTTGCTTCCATCTACTGATTTACTATCATAATGTAGCTTAAGTACATACGTAGCGTTATAAAAAAAACAGGTTTAAGAAAGAAAGAATTTAAAACAATCCTTTTTTTTATATTGACGTAGTTTTTTGTTGTGTTGTTGTTTTGTCAACTAAACGATGTCTATGTCTATGCATGGCTATTTTATATACCTATTCGTTTTTCGCTTTTTGCTTGTAAATAGTGCCAATTTTCTAACCCATAATAGATGTCCCTGATTGTTTTTACGTCGCCGCGTCGCCGAGCTATATATCTCACCCTTACCTCACCATATTGCTTGTATACTGTAGAAATTACAGAAAATTTGTGGGTTTTTTCCCACTAAAATACGTAGGTATATAATTAAACGTGCACAAAGAAAACATAAGTAAAGTTTCATAAAATTACTAAAATTAACGAAACCAAATACGAGTAAATTTCATTAAGAATAAAATACGTTGATTGTTTTGTTGACTCTACATCGATTTTAAAAAGATACGAAATCAGCTACTGGTTAAAACGAATCACACGCCACGAACATTGTTATCATTGATCAAACATTATAAATTGGAGGTTTTTATCTCTACAGATGAACTGATAAAAGGGTCTCTCTCAAAAAAGTGGCACCGCAACCTGCCGCACGGTTTTTGTTAGATTTTTTATTTGTTTTTGGCTTTTTACCCGTAATGTTAAACATATATTACGTAAAGAGACACATTGCGTGAAGGCCAGCTATTCTCAAGTAAAATAAATTTACAGATCTTGTGTGACGAAAGTTTGTAACATCAGTTTCACTTTAACCTGTCGTGTCCAAACGCCATACAGTTAGTTTTGAGCATAATTATGTCGATAAACTTGAACGTTTCTGTACAATTTTAGTTATTTATGGCATTATAGTGAAATGAACACCGACGTACAGTAATATTTATCTTAAATAATCTTCTTTTTGAAAAGTTATGGATGATTAAACTTTGTCCGGCGTTTTTTTCTCACCAACCTGCTTACTTACATTCGCACTCGTAGCACCAACACTATCAAGCCGACACCCCTCTTTCTTACCGTACCTTAACCAGTCGTTCACTGGCTAAACGTCTAAGAAGACACCTGCGTTCTGTGTTGCCAAGAATTTGAGAAATCTACGACGATTCACTCAAATCTGGGTTTTGTAACAGGTATGTTCTCTTTTTCCTGTGAATATTTTTCTTGTTCCTTTTAATATTTAAGTATGAAATTGGTATTAAATTATTGGTTAAGTAATCTATTGTAATATGTGTAATTCATTGCTCCGCGCAGCAAAGGGTTAATTTATATTAAAATTTTTTCGTCATATTCTCACTAACCAGTGCCTATTTAACCTGCCAGATTTTACCAGGTGAAAGAGGAAATATACAGGTTAAAGAAGTTTCTTATAAATAGTAGGGTTTTCAGAACGTGCGTTTCATCCTTTATCATCATTTCAGCCAAAAGACGTCCACTGCTGGACAAAGGCCTCCCCCAAAGATCTCCACGACGATTGGTCCTGCGCTGCCCGCAACCAGCGGCTTCCCGCGACCCTCAACAGATCGTCCGTCCACCTTGTGGGGAGCCTGCCCGCCCAGGGCCACGCTACGCCTTCCGGCAAACCGTTTCCGTTCCTCAACGGCCCTCAGTTCTACGTGCAATGTGCCCCGCTTACGGCCATTTAAGTTTCGCGATTCTTCGGGATATATTGGGGACTTTGGTTTGTCTGCGGGTCTTATCGTTCCTGATACGATCACGCAGGGAAACTCTAAGCATAACCATCTCTATTGCTCTCTAAGTGCCTCAAAAGCCTCTTTATGAGGCCTATCGTGCGACCACGACTCGGGTCCGTAGATCATCACTGTCAACACACATTGGTCTAAGAATTTTGACTTGAGACACTGAGGTACTTGGGAAAAAAAGATATTGCGCAATTTTTCGAATGCTGCCCAACCTAGTTGGGGTAGACGATTGACCTCCTTCTCGAAGTTGAATCTACTACCTGAACTGTTTTCTCTAGACAACTTCGAGACAACTGTTATTGGAGTGGGTACTATATTGGCATTCGACATCGCTTCTTCATGTACATCTCCTGACTCACTGGCTAAGGTCGTGAAGCGTTGTGCCGTGATCCTCGAAGGTCTTAGACATGACTTTGATATCGTGGTGTCCTTCCTAGTCCAATAGGTTAAAGACATCCTCCAATGTAGTGGTGAACGTTTCGTTTCGAAGAAACTACGTCTCCTTGTCTCACACTCCGCTGCAGCTGGATTGGTCTGGAGTTCTGGTCCTGGACTGACTGAGCTTGCGGCGTTGTTCCTTCGAGGATGACGAAATTAAATGGTTTTTGGAGGGCTTTTAGGACCGGTGTACCACTAGCCTTCATAAACTCAGCACCTAAGCCGTTGTCACCCTGCGCCTTGTAGTTTTTTAACAGTTTGAGAACCATCCTAATCTCATACAGACTGACGTCCGGGATGTCTTCTTTACAGTGCCGGATTGGCCTAGCTTCAGTTTGCAGCTTCGCTGACAGGTATTCTTTTCATTGTGTACAGTTGTCCATAGAGTTCCTCAATTTCTTGCAGTAGCTCAAGCTTAAATGTCACAGTTCTACCGGCCCCAGTCTTCAGCTTCATCAATTGGCTCTGCCTAATAGAAAAATCTCTTGCGAACACTTTGAACCCTTGTTTCGTCAATGGCCCTTTAATCCGTATTAAATATGTGAAGATTGCGAGGCAGAGATTTTGAGATCTGCAGAAAGCATAATTTGCGAATTCCAGGACCATTCTCCGTCTTTCTTCCATAAGCCTGATCGTAGAATCAGTAATCTTTTCATTTCCTTAAAGAAATGTTCGATATTTGATATTTCAATGCTGTTTTATAAATATCTCAACCCTTTAAGCTTTTTGACTTGATATAGGTCGATAAAAACATACATTTATCATCCCCTGTTATCCTTTATTATTTATTTTTCAATATTTACCTACTTTATTAATCAATATATCGAGGGGTGCCTGGTAAAACCCGATAAGTGCTCAAAATGTGATTCTGAGATAATCGAAGTTAAAGTTTTGATGCCGATTTACCATACTTAAATCTTGTAAAAAGTAAAGTAAAAGTAAGTAATAAATTGCAAAATATATTCTTAAATCAAGTTTGATTAATTACAACTTCAAATTGTATATACTTTTCCTATAAAAAATGTTTATTTTGAGTAAGGTGCATACTTAAAGGGTTTTAGAACGGAAACAAAACCAGTTTTTAGGACTTATACTTGATATTTTTCTTTGAAAAACATCTTCCATCATCATCATTAGAGCCACTAGTTACTTAAAATTATCAAAAAAAGAAATAATTGTAATCGTCATCATCAGTATCTAGCGCAGTTTCATTATTATCGTTTTTAAGCTTTAAATCCAGCGGTGAAGTTCTTCCGGAATGATCTGTTTCGCGCACATAGCTTATAAATGTAGCTTTTAGCGACACTTATTGAGAGCTGACTACAGTATAAAGGTTCCAGTCCTTGAAGCAACTTAAAATTAACAGAAGGTGGGTTTAATTATCGTTTCGGGTTTCAGGTGTGATTCTGAGACCTATAGGGCCTGCCCCCGTTACACCTTTCGGCATTCAGGAAACTTTCTGCTCCAACAGCCATGGGTTCTACGTGCAATGTGTCTCGCCTACTGTCACTTAAGTTTAGCAGCTCTTTTGGCTATGTCGGTTACTTTAGTTTATCTGCGGATCTTAATCATTCCTAACTCGATCGCGCAGGGAACCTCCAAGCACAGCCCTCTCCATTGCTCTCTGAGCAACTTTGGGCCTTCTTAAGAGGCTCATTGTTAACGACCACGTCTCGGATCTGTTTCGAAGTCATAACTGGCATGGCAACACACATTGTTCAAAGACCTTTGACTTGAGCTGTATTTGGGTTGAAAACATGATGGCAGCTTTCCGAACGCTTTCCAGCTGAATGCTGAATGCTTTTTTGGAGTGGTCATTGGTAACCACTATTAGTAGTAAGTAGTTTCTACTTAGGTACATGGGCGTTCGACATTACTTTTGTTTTCTCCATGTTCATCTTCCGGAGACTATTGAGTTCATCGAGCATTGTGTCCAAGTCTTCTAAGGCCTTAGCCATGAGAATAATATGTCGGCAAACTCAAGGTGAGATATGTATCCACTATCAATGTTGATAGTATCAACATTAATGCCTCTTCCCAATCCAGAAGCTTTAAGATAGAGAATTTAGCGGTGAAAAGTAATTGGAGAAATAACTTCTTCCTGTCTCACACCCCGCTGCAGCTACATTGGTATGAAGTTCTGATCCTGGAGTTAAACAGGTATGGAAGCATTCTCATACAAACACCTCGATATACCGGTAGTCAATTTGGTACCTCTGAAGAGATCCCAGCACTGCCCAGATTTCTATTGAACCGAAGGCCTTTTGTAGTCCACGAACGCCATGAATAATGTCTGGTTATTCTTCAGTGTTCTGTATAACCTTCTGCAGCGTGTAAAGTGGTTTATTTTAATGTAGCCCTTTGGGAAACCGGCTTCTTCTTGAGGCTGGAAGTTGTCAAACCTGCGCCTGAGACGATTCGTGAGTACACTCGGAAACAATTTGTAGACATGACTTGGAAGTGAGATGGGTCTATAATTCTTTAGAAGGGTTTATCGCCCTTTTTAATAAAGAAGACCACCACATATCTGTGTCATGCCTACGGCTTTGTACCTTCAAAGATGACAGAGTTATACAGTTTCTGAAGTACTTCCAAAACCGGTATACCACCTGCCTTCAGAAGCTCAGCAGCTTTTCTGACATCGCCCGAGGTCTTGTTGTTTTACAACTTTGAGAGCCATTCTAAACTCGTATCCGTGATGTCTTTAGTATAGTGTCGGATTAGCCCACCTCTGGCGTCAGTTGCAGTTTGAATACTGACAGGTGTTCGTGTTGTCGTGTACAGCTGTCCATAGAATACCTTTACTTCTTCCTGTAGCTCAAGCTCACATATCACAGTTCGTTACGCTCAATGACTTCCTTAATATGATCCGTCTATTAAGACCTGTCAGCATTATCTGGGACAAAAGAACCATCCTCCATCTTCCATTTAACCCTGAGGATAGAGTAAGAAATATTTTGGTTTTCATTAATTGTACGACGGGTCTTTAAAAACTTGGATCCTGTTGTACGGACAGCTTTCACGAACCAATCATTGTAATCGTGCACACCTACTCCTTTTGCTTGGCTTTCAAATCGTTTTCGCAGCTCAGGATGGGTTTTCAGGGTTCTGAGTTTGAATTAACAACGGACGGAGCGTATTTCATCATTTTTATTTGTTTTTAGTCAACATGACAGTTACGGATATTAAAAAAACTGA
The DNA here is from genome assembly GCA_948473455.1 of Teleiodes luculella. Lineage (NCBI taxonomy): Eukaryota > Metazoa > Arthropoda > Insecta > Lepidoptera > Gelechiidae > Teleiodes > Teleiodes luculella. Next base: position 13,075,932 of record OX419589.1, read on the forward strand.
ATTAATGAAACTCAAGAATAATATTTACATGGTTTTGCATCTTATAAAATTAGTGGTGTTGATAAGTAAATATATTTGCTAAAACCCAATAACAAGTCATAACTCTACTGTTTGTGAAAAAAATACAATATTTGTATTTATAACTCACTTTAATGGGTTTTGCCTCTATGAATATATGTTATTGTTTTGTAAATACTATTTTCAAAAAGCCCATAACAAGTAATAGTTGATTCTGCTAGAAAATATTTTATTAATTTTGACGTATAACACACTTTAAAGTATTCTTCTTCTCATAAGTCCATAAAAAGGGTATAAGATATTGGGTTTTTACATAACGATTAAAGCCTTACACTTTAAATATCGATTACTGGACTACACCATTAGAAAGAGCTCGAAAAGTACTCTATGGTAGTATAAATAACTCATTTTGCCAAATTGCGGTACTTATCGGGTTTTCACAGGCGACCCTCGATATATGCAAAATCTCACTAACCTGTGCTCGTTCTCCGCTAACCTGTCCTAAATCTCTTTCACCTGTGGACTTCTTTTTTCTGCAAGCTCTCATAGGCAGAATCATTTTAATATTGCGTTCCCTCTTACATAATTGTTTTTAGATGGGGGAATTCAATTTATTTTTATAAAAAAAAGAGCAACTCTCAAACTTTTTTGAAAATGTGAAAATTTTTTGAAGCGGTGCCACTTTTTTGAGAGAGACCCAAAAGCACGTATATTTAATAATGGGTCAATTGCAAGCAAAGTATTTAAACTTTACATCTTTTAGTTGGACTTCGTGTAAAAAACATCTGGAAAATGTTTCGATCGCTTTTCAATACGACTTTTTATAAACTTCCACATTTTTTTTATAAAGCTTACCTATTATATTTATACCAGCCAGTCTTTAATTTAGACCATTGTTTTTTTATAAACAAGTTTAAAACAAAAGCACATCCCTATTCTGCCGGTAGCCATCTGACCACAAAGCTGTATTATCGCGATCGACCGTCAATCAATCTACGCGTCAATGCCCTATTACCAACTTAACTTTACCACCATTCGCTATTTAATCAGGCTAAACACCACCTTATTTTTTATGGAATAAGTCTATGCCATTTTTTGTAACAATCATATGGATCGAAGCGATACATGGATCGAATCGAGACATTCGATCGACGTATTTGATTGACGGATAAAAGAAATCGATGCGTTCCCTTTGTTCGATCGCCGATTATTAGACTACGTAATTGGATATAGTTCGGTGATTCGTGTTTGGGGTTGTGTGAACGACATGAAAAAGCCAGCAATTTCTTATAGCAAAATTCCTGTTGAAAAAATAACTACATATTTGTTAACTATTAAGATTTAAAACGGGATAAAAGTATAACTATTTGCTTTTTCATATCACTAAAATAAATCTGTTTTATTAATCATTAATTACGTAATCCCATAATTTTTACTATATTTCTTCAAGATATCCTTAAATAAATGGTATGTCACATTGTGTGTAGACTTGTGCTATCCTTTATACGAGTAGATCTGAAATCTGTAAATGAACCCAGAGAAACCACAAAATAATACAATAGTTTTGATACTAACACATGCTGAGCCATCTATTCATATTCAAGCTCTTTAATAATGCAATGATTTATCTGTACGAAAAAAAAAAACGACTCAAATAAATAATTCTTATTCTTAAATTTTTAATGCCACATAAAAATACCCATTCAAGAATAAATAAATACCTAGACATTTGAAATCCTATCTCGGGTTTTTATGCAGTCTTCGATCGGCCTATTTATAGCAAATCCATCCGTTGCCAATATAAAACAGGTCGCGACATCGACAACAGACGAGACGCCATCAATATACCCTTAAACATTGACAAGATTTATTTCTTATTCAATTTAAAACTCGCCGAGACGAGCATGCGACAGGCATAAACAATCCTTTGTTGGAAGCTGATGGACTGAAGACTGGTATACTGATTTTACTTTCTAGTGAGCCCTCGACGTATAGACTTGACAAAGTAGTTGAAGACATTCAAGAGCTATAGATTCAGTTGTATTTAATAAACAGTTGAATTGTAATGAAAATCGTATGCGTAGTGAAGGAAATAATAGAAACAATTATATAAATATAATTATTTTCGTGGTTCATACGATTACTGAACAGAAAAAAAATAACACACAGAAATAGCGTTTGAATACGACGCAAATGCTGTAAAGACGCAAAAAACCTGCACCATAAAACACATTTTATTGCGGCGATCAATAATATTTTATAGGAACATTCAATAACATCTAGGATGGGAGCAAGTGAAGCGAATAAAGCAATAATTACGGTACATAAAGAAGATTTACGCGGAAACAGTGAGTCGGGCCGTTAGAGTCCCCCAGACTATAAAATTCGCTACACACGTTTATCTTGAGCCCCGTTCCGTATAAACAAACTGAAGAACGGATAACAGCTAGGGGTGTGTTGAAAATATCACACAATACAACATGCGTATCAAAAAATTGAATTGAAAAACTAATTTGAATAATTTATTTATCTTTGTCGTATAACGCGGTTCGTTAATGAACTAACTATACAGCAGGGTAGAGGGTAATACTAAAAATCGTGAATACAATTTTAAAAATTTACATATGAGCTGTTAATGACGACGACATCATCATTAAATTTTAGGTAGGTTGTTAGGTTAATTTTAGACTACTAATACAAATTTTCCTTGTTGACAAAACTCCTCTAGAGTCTAGTCTTATTTGATTTTATATACAAGACTCCCTCTAAATTTTATCTCCAAAGGCGGCAACCCTGCCTAAGAATCGCATATATCTCGCGGGGTAATAAAATAAATCCGACTCAGCTCCATAATAACATTCAGAGCTGAATTATTTTCTAATCCACCGTCGGGAAGCTAATAGTTCGCACGTGTCGGCGCTTACCCTGAAATACTGCTGAAAACATCCGAAGAAAAACACGGGTTTCCGCCCAGTAATGTTGGCTTAAGGCCGACGCCTTAATAATTGTCAAATAAATTGGAAGAAAGTGCTGGGGGCAGGATGATATCTAAGGCCTTGGGTTACTGAATGACGTGATTCATTGCATGTTTACTTAGAATAAATCATACGAATATTCTAAAGAGGAAAGATTTGTATTTTTGTGTGTGTGTGTGTGTTTGTAATGAATAAACTCAAAAACTACTGAACCGATTTCAAAAATTCTTTCACCATTAGAAAGATTCACCCTGAGTAACAAAGGCTACCTTTTACCGCGGGAAAATGCCTCATTCCCACGGGAAAAACTGTTAACGCGGGCGGAGCCGCGGCGGAAAGCTAGTTTAAGATATAATACTAAATTCATAACATGGTTGTGCCAATTATATTATGCTTAGTTTTATAACGCTACTCTAATTTAGGTAATAATATTGTATCTATCACAAATACATTATTATGTATACTTTTAAACATGTAGGTAATAAATGCTATAATGTAATAAAAATTAAGAAAATTAAACAAATCTTCGATTTAATTAATACCTATAGAATTATGTACCTACTTAAAGCTGTTAAAAATATATTAATACAAAAGTTTTAAGCTTTTAAGTATTTTAAACAGCACTTCAGCAGGTTTCAGTCCAAAATTAATTTACAACAAAATCTAAGTGATAAATTAAGAACAAAGTCTTAAATTCATGCTTGTTTTAAAAGTAGCACCTCTTAAGCGTGGTCTTGAAAGTTTTCTTACTGCAGAAAGTTTAATAACCGTCAAATAAATTTTGCTGAAAAAGCTGAAAAAGCGCTGCATTGCGTTAGAGGGCGCTGGCAGCGTATTAAGATTAAGTCTCATAAAGTTGGAAGTAAATGGTAGCTCTGTCCACAACTTATTTGATTTTGTACCCGATTGCTAGGTTAATTTTTAAATAGACTTTTTTTTCATAGTCATTTGTATTAAAGTGCCCTAAAAATTATCATTTACTTACCAAATAATGTTCATCATAAAATGTTGTCATCACTAATATTCTTTATAAACTGCTTACAATATTCAATAATAATTTAAATTTAAATTTCAGGTTTAAATGTAATAGGAGTCTAATTTACACGTCAAAAATAGTATTACCATTTAAAAATTAAATCATTTCAATTTTTTCTCGATATTAATTAAGCGCAATTTCTCAAAAAGACAAAAGCCAAAAATGCCCGTAGACCAATTTATCACGACGAAACTCAATCTACGGCACTGTTTATCAATGAGACGATACGTCACCGCAAATCGTCGAATTTATCAAGCAGATGAAGCGAGCATTATAAAACAAAGGGGCCAAAATTTCATCTCAACCCTGCTGATGTGGCCCATAAATAACGACTCATATTTTCACGCCATTTCAACTCTGCCCTCTACAAAGCATGCACGTCTGTTTGGATTAATGTACATTCATACATTTACCAGCTCTTGTGTTCAACAAGCCGGGTTTCATTTTGACGGCACCTTTCCATCTTCATGCGAATACGTAAAACAAGCCTTATTCCAGGTTTGCAAAGGTCATTTTTGAAGTTCCGCATTGGGTGAGTTGGTGTCTTGTGGGTGGATAGCAACATGAATTTTCTGGAAAGTTCTTGCAGTGTCTATCCGAGCACTTTGTAAGATAAAAACAGGCAACACTTGAGTTTGACTTGCTTGAAGCTGTGGTTCTGGATTAAGCGACTGTGACTCTTGAATTCAATGTGCATTACACTTTTGTTTTATTACCTAAGAAATAATTTAGTAGTTTATTTGACTAGAAAGTATTTACGATTTTAAAGAACACAAAGAGAACAATTAGGTACAGTAGCCAGCACATGCGGCTGGATATGTTGAACTTGACAGCGCCCGGTATTCTGTAGAGGTAGGGATGAATTTCGTAGTGGAAATGTCCGACCGCATGTGCTGACTTCTGTACATTAAAAGCATTAATAAATAATCAGAGTGCACAAAAACGTAAATATTATAAATAACGGAAAGAAGGCAGACAGGTTTCATAATTAAAAAACAAAGAAAAAGCAAACCAATCAGATTTTAACTAATTCTATTTTTCTTACTCAAACATTATCTGTTAACACCCATATTGTTAGTGCTATGTCGGCACAATTACGAATACTGTCAATAGCAAAAGTCCTCATTATTTTTAGCTAATTGCCCCATTTATATTGAGACCTCAGGTGAAAATTGTTTAAATTAATATCGCATCGCCTCTTTAAATATATTTAAGAGTTTGTTCTTCGTTAGTTTGAGACGAGAGCCATTCTTGATTTAAGCAAAACTTAGTAACCTCATTAAAAGATGTCAAAAAGTGATTTGTAAAATGTTACTTCGAAAAAAAAAATCTTTTGATTTAGATTTTTATCTTCTTCTCACCTAAAATGCGGAACTCTGAAAGTGTAGGAGCGAGCATAGATCAGTGCCGGCTGCGGCGAGGTGGCAGACAGACAAAAAGTGGCTCCCGGTGACAGGTGCTACATTAGCCGCTTCTTGAGATCTAGAGAGAGATAGCCGTGACGATATGTGCTTCTGATGATTGTCGGAAAGCTTGAAGCTGCGCTGTAAAAATAGGATAATTTCCAGTAGCAAATTAAGAAAAAAATACCTTATAAAACGAATCAATAGATGGCGCTAGTAAATAGTGAGGTAATAAATACAGAAGTATTGCATTATAAAAATCACTCAAATTATTCAACTAGTTATCCCAAAATTAATCTCAGTCAGAGCCATGAACAATACGATAAAAAAAAGTCAAAAGGTCTACAATAAATCTCACTGTACTATCGCCATTTATGGAAATCTTAAAGAACGCTTGTTTTATTTTAAATTTCAAACTGTGAGAAAACTTAAATATGTACGGAATCTTACGGAATAGACACCAACTGACACAGTATAAAACTAAGAGAAATAGAAAATACAAAAATAAATAAATAGAGGAAATGGGAAGAAGAGTATCAAGGTACTTAACTATTATATTTTCTTAGGTCTCCGGGGTGTTACTCTGTAATTCGATACACGAAGCAACGTCAATCGAATTGGCTTCGTTTCGGATTTTGCTTACTCTGAACCACTTTCGATCGATCTTCGAATTTTCAAAACGAAGTTCGCTGTCCGTGATTCGCAAAACGCTACCGCGAAACCTCAAACGACAGTATAAGCTGCGGAGTTTGACATCATTTTGATCGGAATATAACCTCAAATTATACGATACCAACTGAGCTATCGTTTGTGTTTCGTTTTCAGTTCGCAAATGGTTCGGAGCTTAAATTATAATAAAATGAGTAGATATCTATTTATTAAAAAAGATCTATTATATACATAAAGGCTGAATTAGAGCCTAGAGAGCTGTCCGAAAGGGGATAATTCAATTAAAAGCATAATTAAAATAGGAAAAGAAACAATGAAAATGGAGTACTTATCGCTTTGAGCGATTTCATCCGCGCAACATTTAGGCGAGATTATGGGAAAGAAAAGGCGGCTGTGTAATAAAATACTAGTGGATAGAAGCTATTAAATTATAATGAATACTAATAACGCATAAATATGAAAATAGGTACCTATACATTAATAAAACAATTTGAAGAATAGGTATACATTTATTATCAAATTATTGTACTTACAAATTACAAAGTAATAAAAAGTTCAAGGATTTACTTTTATCCTCTGGATATATACACAACCCAAATGAAATCTACATTATCAGTTCAAAAATTTTGCTGTGTTCTGTGGAGAAGAACTTAAATAAATTCAAGTACTGCACTTTAAATGTAACTCCAAAACAGCTGCAGTACACTACAGCACAGCAACTGCGTCTGTCTTTATTTTTCCATCGCTCTTCTAAGTCTCACAATCTCTGCTTTTTTCCCCTTTCCTTTTGATAGGTTTTTCTTATGTCCTCTTGAATCCTTCTCTTGTAATCTATGGATATATAAGTATTATATTATATTCATTATGTTTCAATTTTCATTTTCAACCTACGGATAAATAAATACTTAAGTATATTCATTAATTATGTTTTAAACATTTAAATAAATCTAAAAATAAAAATGTTACCTTTTGTCACTGCTTATTTTGTATTCACCCATCCTGTTTAATAAGGTGATCTCAGGTGGTCAGACTACAATTGCTTGCCCGGGCCTTCCCTTCCATATTCCGTAGAAGGCGACCACAGGCAAAGTCTTCATGCTCCTGCATGAAGTCCATATACTTAACAAGATTTCTTATTCGGTAGTAGCTAGCAGAGACATTCTACGACAAATTAATAAACCTCTTTTACTGTTTACATATTATGAAATAGATAGTGACTAAATTATTATTAAAGATTTATACATACTTACTTTCAAATAACATAGCTAATCGTTAAATTTAACTATAATTTTATAATAAATAATTCAATTCAATTTCGTAAATAAAAACAAAGTGCTCTGACAGAACAGCTGCTTTTTTTTTTCATTTTGACAAAGTATATTTCAACATACTGCCACTAAGAAATAATTATTCAAAAAATAACTATAAAAAGAGGTTTTGGCTTCATCAAAATAAGGAAAAGGTTAGGTAATTACATAAATTCAAGTTATTTGTTATTTATTTCACATATTTCTTATTAAATTGCAAATTTAACGAAAAACCGATATTTGTAAAACATAAATTGTAGAAGGGCATCACTAATTTCTTTAATTCGTTCATTCAGTTCATTCACGATATCAATCCGTCGGTGTCTAAGGATTCGAAGAACGGCCGTCGCTTTTCCGAAACGTTTCGCGGTAGGTCATGCCATCGATGATCGGACGAATTGCGTGAACGGATCGAACATCGGTGACGTTTTTCCCGGTAGATCTCTAAATAGTATAACCTCTTTAACGTTCTAACTAAAATAAACAATTTATTTTAGCATCAATCACGTAAGTATATTGTAATAGTATTGTATTGTAAATATCATCATTCACAAATGACCTTCCTCTTCTACCCTTAAGTGATTGACACGTCATTTAACCTGCCTTAAACCTCGCTACGGGTAATTAAAAAGCGGTGCACAAACAAGCGCCTCAAGCGATTTACTGCAGCGATAAGAGTGCTAAGTGCCGTCAGTGCAAATATCTCGACGTCTTCCTTGCGTTACTTAGCCCTTACTTACAAGCTGTAGGTTGCGTGACAGCGAACTTTGCTTGGTATAAGAGACAAGCTATCGTTTAAATTGCTGGTCAAGATGTAATTAAAAGCGATATGAAAACGCTTTTAACTTATTTTGGCCATGAAATGATTTTGCCTGCCAATTTCCAGGGAGTGATCTTTTTTGGATTGCTATTTTTATTATGTTTTTAATCCTGTTTGTGCTGCGACATTATCAGGAAAATATTGACCAGTATGATTGGTTTGTTTATAACATAAATTAATTTATTTTTAAAAACAAAATAGTTTTGTAAAACAAAATCTTTATAACACCCGTCAGTGTCACGTTCAAATAGGTTTATCTAACGCTCAGGTACCTACCTAATTAAGTAAAATAAAAACCTAATTGAATAAAGCACTAAATGTTTTTTTCAATGATTTTAAAATTTCTTTAAGATGTATTTCGACGCTTTAATTAATTTTAGATTTTATTTTTAATTTCTTTGTTTCAATGTCGCAGCACCTTTTGCTTTATACCGACCGTGGATGCTACTGTCAGTCTTAACTAGGTTGTTTTAGATTTACGTTCCGCGTTATTTGACTATCGTGTACAACATCTAACGTATTGCCGGTACGGACGCACTGTTGTCTGTAACTTACTGTACCTACCTGAGTTATTCCCACGGAGATACCCTAGATGTACAATTGTCGAGAAAATGTTTCAGTTCAAACATGCTTATTCTTCTAGGATTATCTTTGTTTTATTTATGTTCAAGTTTGTTTTCCTTACTCAATCATACTCAATTACAAACTAAAAGTAAGTTCCATCCAACAGATCTTATTTTTTCATTTAGCTAGTTATATTTATAGTTCCTAGTAAAATATGTCAGGATAATACAATATTATTATCAAAATGGGATCATCTTGCGATAGATTTAAATGATACAAAACTGTATCTACGTTTTTTATAAACTTTATTAGTTGTTAATCAAGTAAACTTTTATCTTATCTTTAACCTTTGAAAGGTTATAGATAAGCCAAGTTTATCGTCGACCTACACGGAACGACTTAATAGAGCCTTATTCGCTCTAATGCCACCTTAGAACCTTATCTTCATCTATAATGGGATACTGTGCCAACACTATCCTCCACGTTTAGACCTCAATAAACTTATATAACTCTTTTGAAAAACGTGACTAAGGTTCAAACCTTGTGGTACTTACATTTGAGTCCATTTTAAAAGGGGAGGTAAAAGAAACAGACCACAGCTTGTTTGACAACGTTGTAAGAGACTAGGAAAATATTGCAAAGTAGAACCTTAGCGCTATGAACGTTGTGTCTGCTTCATATTCAGACAGTGTAGCTATCAGCATAACCATTTAGAATCAGATATCGGATAGGCTGCATGGAGATAAAATTGAAAACCGTTTAAATTGCTATCGACTGCCGCAGTGATAACCGTACTAGGCATTTTAAATGAAGTACAGACGATCAGGTTATTTTTTACCATTGATCTAGATGCATAGATTGAGATAGAGTATTCAAAGAAACCTAAACAAGACACTACAATGATCAAAGTATATGCAATGTTAAAAATTTATATACAGATAATTTTAATGCAGTAGTCCAATCATGCATTTGTAAAGATGCTTTGAGAGGTATACATACCTCCTACAAACCAACTAATTCTATTCACCCATACCACATTACCAACTTAACTGCCACTAAACCAACTATCTCATGCTATTACCATACAAATGGTGGGTTTTTCGAGCTGGGAGATGACTTTATGGCCAGTTTTATACAGGATCATGGGATTAGCCCGTTTGTTTGGGAGGAGAGTGAAAAATAGGTTGTTTAGACCGTTAAAGGCTCTAAAGTCGATGGTAATGATGTTATACGGTTATGACTGCATATAAAGTTTTGTTTACTTGTATGTGGAAAGGAGAAGATTATGGTTATAAAGGACGATAAACATAAAATTTAAGAAACATCTTTCTCAATTCTTGAAGGGATTTAATGATGTTCTAAGAATTTGATCACGAATACTTACATTTGGTAATAATGTTTTTATTGACGTTATAACTACTTTTTTAAAACAATTGTCATAATCATATTTTTCAAGGAATTGGAACCGGCTACCTTAGCAAGTAATTTAAGTAATAATAATAATATGTGGGACATTTCACACACGGCCATCTGACCCAAACTAGATAGAGCCTGTACTATGGGTGCCAGACAGCTGATATACATATATACTTATATATAAATATACAACATCCAGATACAGGGCAAACACAAGAACTCATCACACGAATGTTTGCCCTGGGCGGGACTCGAACCCGCGACCCTGTGCTCAGTAGGCAGACGTACTACCAACTAGGCTACGAGGCCGTCAAGTACTCGTACACTATATATAGGTATACTTCTGTAATATTTTAAATGTTTTGTATTACATACACATCATGAGCAAGAATTGAAGTGGATAGGTTTATATTAAGTAAGTAAGTAACACTTTATTGCAAACACATAAAGAAACACCATCAATCATCTTAAAACTAGAATATGCGCAAAGGCGGTCTTATCGCTGTAAGCGATCTCTTTAAAGTACTCTTATAAAAGTCTAATTACGAAGCCTATAAAAGTTTTATGCAGAAGCAACCAAGTAGTTTAGTAGTAAAAAATACACTGTTGGAAACAGGGTCAGTAAAAATGTGTCTGCGCAGCGCCATTCCTATGTAAATGTTATTGAGGCATCCGTTTAATCCAGCGCTTTTCCCGCTCCCAACGACCGTGTATCCGGTTTAAAGCGGATTAGGGCTGCTTCACCTGGAATCGGTGTCGCTAGGTTAAGGTAAGGTACGGGATATGTATTTACCGAGAAAGTAATTGAATTGTTCACGCTAAGCTATCTTATGGGATCACAAAGATATTAATATTCAAACTTATAGTATGTCTTGAACACAATATGTAATTTACGTCCTTAAAATTATTTAGTCAAGCCTTAGACACAATAATAATCATCTTTATTTGTGCAATAGGTAAATAGGGTACAATTCAATTACAATGCAGTCAAGGTACTGTACTTAAACACTCGGGTTATGTAATTGTTGAGATAATTTTATTTATAGAAGCCAACATATTTTTTATCGTCGTTTCTTACGAAATTGGCCATTTTTATTCCGGCTTAGAGAAAATTCCTTCCCTAACCAGATCAGTTTTCACTTAAAATAACCCATAATAAATAATATTTTGTGAGATAAGTAAAAACATCGAAATCCTTACGTTAAACAAGCAAGCAATAACTTTAAGTCCTTCAGAACATTTACTAGTAATCTGTCATTAGCAACCCTAGAGAGTGAATCCTTATCTGATAGTTTGGCAAGAACGTTCTTTGTTTCAGTGATGTTAGTTTGTTCTAGTTAAATTGTAGATACAGCCTTAGTTACAAATCGTGAACAAGTCTTTAAGTACTTCTTGGCATCTTAATATTATGAGTCGAAAATTACTACACATGTCTTTATTTCAATTTAAAAACTTCTAGACTGAATACAAACTATGTGTTAAAATTGAAACATAGTACTTAGACTTGTATGGCGGGGCACATCGCGCGTAGAACTGAACGTTGAACGTTGGGGTGGAAGGCTTTTGTCCAGCATTGGACGTCTTTCTTCTCCTCGTTTGAGTAGGTCATCACCAGAATCCCACTTCAATGTTAGGTACCAAATATTCAAAAATATATAATATTCTCAAACTAATGAGCTGATAAGAAAGAGAAAGAAAATTAATAGATGAAAGAAAGAGATAAATAAACTTCATCAAATAAGAAAAGATACACGATGTAGAGTCTCTTTTGGCCGTTCTTCTCTACAGACGAACGCCAATTTTGAACGGCCAATCATGGACAGTCTAGTCCTAGTCCGGTCCTTGGAATTTTTAGCTATGACGTCGAAAAAAACATTGATGATTTTATTTTATTTATTTTTTATTTGATTTAATTTAAAGAACGAGTCGAGAATTTTTTAGCTATGACGTCGAAAAAAACATTGATGATTTTATTTTATTTGATTTAATTTAAAGAACGAGTCGAAGAAAAAACTTTTCATCACCTCATATTCATAAACAATATCATCACAATATATTCAATTCTAGAAGCTTCTATCACACTCAACGTTGTGCAAAATGACGAGGACGAATTCAAAGATATTGAATCGTGTGAATACGAGGGTATTATTGCGGTCTACAATAATTTAAGGTCGGGATGTCCTGACCGGAATCCCGGGACGGAATTACAAGCCAGCGGTATTAACCGGAGATTTTCCCGGATTGTCGCTAAGTTACTCACGGACGCAAGAAGGGACTTCTACAGACGCAAATTAAAGGATGTGGTGAATACTGGTGAATAAGTTTTCGATGAAACGTTTGGTTTTGAAGTTTCAAAGAAAGTTTTGTGGTTTAATATTTTATGAACGGCTTCAATAAAAGTATTAAAACTCGACAGCTGAACAAGTTCGTATTTTGATAAATTGTTAGTATGTGGCGACACAAAATTACACTGTTCAAAAAAGTCAAAAATAACGTATCCTGACATATTATTATCTAGTACGAGTGGAATAAACTTGAACACTAAAATCTTCTCGATTAACCACATTACTCGTATTACGTGTTTAAAACGATTTATACAGGCGATAATTTAAACAGAAGTCTTTTTTTAGATTATTTGTTAAGTAAGCACAAAAGCTTCAAACACATATCTTATAAATAAAGCAACCATTATAAATCATTAACTTATTTTTAGTGTAATGAAATTCTTTCTAGAATCTACATTCCTATTCAAAATAAACTTGACTCCAAATAGGAACATAGACTACCTAATTCCACAAACATCTCTCTTCCCGACCTGACCCAAGCCACTAATGCTGGTCGAATATAAAAGCAGTTAAAGGGTGTGCAGTCCTTTAATTTAGTCCTCTGCCCTGATAAATGGCGTCCCGCCGACCATACCGGTGGTATTGCCGCGATAAATCTACCACCGGACTCTATTGGCTTTCGCGCAAAATTAGAGGGTTTTGGATGACACATTGCTGAGCTCGGCTGAGTCATCCCCTGAAAAATGGCCTCTGATGCGTCATTCGAAATTTTGCTTCTAACGGTGAATTTGTTTAACGATTTTTTATAACGAGCAGTTCTTTATTATGTTTGATAAATGAAATTATGATTTTTAGTGATAATTTTTGTTTGTTACAAGTAGATTTTCATAATTGGATAATATATAATTGATAACATAGATTATTTTATTTATAAGAGAATGGACAAGATTATAGAGCAACAAAATCTGCTATTTTTGGTCATGGACCAAAAATAAGTACCTACATCTTACATCAAGTATTAACACTTTAGACCGAACTTCCTTTCAGTTAGTTTTAAATAAAGCATGGATACATTCTTTAACAAATATGTACCAAAATCCGATTAACAAGGAGTTGAAGTGGATCGATTGATTATGACGTATTTTAAATTACAAATATTGATAAAATCATACTTACAAAATCATGCGGTTTGGCTAAATATAAGAACTTTAATAAATCTATCAAATTAAAAAACAATCAGCAAGCATAACAATTTCAGATGTCTATATAGATTCTTTCCTAAATGTCAAAGCCAATTAATAGAAAATACAAATATATACCCTCAAATGTACGAAATGCCACCCAAGTCGCCGCCATTAATTCCCTGGTTCACCCTTACAACAAAATGTACTAATCTGACAAAGTTTCCTCCGTAACCCCGAAACAATGGCAACCGTGTTAACTGCTCGGGTCACCACAAGATCATGCACAGAAGCATTACAACTGAGTGAGCAGAAATGCCATTGGCAATTTTTGAATAAAATGCGCAAAATGGTTGATTTTAGAATGAAATTTAATCTGAAATTAATTCTCTGAGATGTATTTCAATATATTGTATTTGTATATGTTTAAATAAATTTGAACATTTCTTAATTAAAGCTTACCATAAATTCATAAAACTGCACAGCATTTTTGCGATAAAAAAGTTTCATTACAAATTTATATACATGTTTTATGGAATGATCTCTTTGCATCATTTATAACGAGGCTGTATTTGTAGTAATTCTCTCCCAATAATATTTTACAAAAATTTCCCCTCCTATTCAATAGTTTACATAAAATAAGGCAACTTTGACTAGGTCACACTAGATTGTGGGTTTTTAATCTCAATTCAATTTCAATTTGGTGACGTAGTCACCGTTAGAGAGTCATAACAATATCTAATCTTGAATGGTAATTTTAAATTTGCAAATTTATAGTTTTCATCATGCCTGGTTAGATTTCTCAAAATGAAAATTTAGCTAGTAAAATCACATGTAAAATACTAACAATTTTATGTCACTTCTACACAAGCTGTCTCTTTCGACTTCTAACGCGTTACCACAAAACCGCCAGATTACAGCAAGACAGGGATGGCAAATTTAGCACCTAAACAGGAAAGACAGGGACAGCAATACGGGCTGTTAATTGAATTAAACGGTGTAGCGATGGGTTAATGGTTAGAGTAATCACACAAGGCTTGTTTTAGGTATATTGTTTTGCTTATTGTTGCTAAGTTTTGATGTTCAGTACAGAATTTACTACAGTACTCTAATAGTACTTATTCCTTAGGATACAGCTCTGCACTACTACAGTAGATTTTAAGTGTCCTATACCTTATTTTGCCTGGTAAAGATCACTACAAACAATAAGGCCGCCGTTGTGCACTCTGATTACTTTTACTGTCCCTTGTAAAAATTATTTATTTTCTGTGAAAATAAATTAATTTTTTACTTACTCTCCTAGTTTATGGAATAAGGACTAGAATCACTATTTGCATACCCTTCGACAATAATTGATCGATCTCAAAGTTTTCGACGGATAAAGTTATCAATCAACTTATCACCATGAAGAATAAATAACCAAAAGTTCAAATTATTTATTACTTTAATAACAATTTTTTTATATAGACATGAATATATTGCTTTCATTATGTGAACGAATTGTTGATTGAATATTGTTTCTTAACATCTTCTGTGAGTAATTTATGAAAAAACGCGTAAAGAGAAATTAAGTAGACTTTATAAAGCAATTTGTAAAGCAATTTTAAAAATACCAACCTATATATTCATAATTCAAAACATGCCTTACAAAGGTGAAATTTAAAATAAAATAAAAAGTAAAATTGCCCAATCAGCAGTACTTCATCGTCAAGCATCACAATAATTACCTTCATACATAATGTATGAAACGACTACAATTTTAAGCCAATAAATAAACTGGGGTGATATCACCGAAATATGGTAACACATTTATTAAGCCGCATCCAGGGGTAATGGGTGTGGTAGGAACAAACCATATAGAGCTGATAATACTTTATATATTATTAAAGAGTTATTTCGAAATGACAACATTATTGTACGTAAAATTTTTTACTTCTTTTACTACGCGTTACGACTTAGAAAAAACATTAGTAAAGTGTAATTAGGATTAATAGTTTTCGTTTATAGAAAATATATTATGTTCCCATCTCATCTTTTTAATTTCTTTATCCTCTATATAGAACACCTTCCTTAAACTTAAGGTAACAAAATAATCATTAATCTTGATTTTTATCACTCCTGTGTTACAAATTTCTATCACAATAAAATTATTTCATTTTCATAAAACGTGTAATTACTGCATTACATTTTGCGTGCTTGCTATAAAGTCTTAAGGTTATAATTAAAAACCGTCAAAAACTTTTAATTGTCCTGTAAATTAAATCGTATTAAGTGTGCAACATTATGTTCCATAAAGCTGGCTAAGAGTTGGCCTATAAAACTGGAGTTTTATGATGCAAATATCAACTTTGCAAGATAATTTATTTTACAATAAGATTGTAATGATTGTAGTCATTATTTGACATAACGTAATAATTGAATAGTTGCATGTGCTGGTCACTGTACATTTGCAAATAATATACTTTTCTCTTCATAGAATCACAAATATAAATCGCCGAATTAAAACAGTTTGCTTTTAATAAATTTTTATAATAAATATTTTGAAGGACACACACCAAATGAACCTCTAAATAAGACGTATAAGTTACCGCAACTCTAGATAATTTCCACAAAATTCAACGCGCCCATTTTCTAAAATATTATCGCCCCGGGGTTGTTTGCGAAATAATGGATTCATTCCATATTCATTTACATCCCTAATAAGATTGGCGTGACGCTGGCATCGGAATTACCCTGTCAAATGTGGTAATCACGTCTCCCTTCACTGTTCAAACTTCTAGAGCGTTCATTGTATTCGGCAGGATATAACAGTAACTAGTTGTAGAAATAATATTAATATAATATTTGGTATAGACGAGGTAACAGGACTGGAATTTAGTACACAGATCATCATTATTAATTAGCTGTCGGCCTGCGACTACGCCCTCGTTTAATTTTGACTTCTCAGTACAGTTTCCCGTAGGAATGACATATTTCCCGCGGTAAAAACTAACATAGATGTTGACTAGTGATATAAAGAACAACCATGCAAAATTTAATTCAAATCGATCTAACAGTTTCGAAGATTAGCCCGTACAAACAGAGAATCAAAAAATAAAATAAAAATCTGGATATTTTCTAACTTCATAAATACCCCTGATTAGATTTTTAGCATTTCATTTTTCTATGTACAGATTTTCGACCTCTAGAGTTTTATTAGATATTTTCAATGTAAGTTATTATAAATACAGAAAAAATATAATTTCTCACATCATTAGTTTGATTTAAAATCAGAATAATGATTCATAATTGTACTTAGGAATTGATTCTATTTCGTATTCTGTTTGGTCTAATTCGATGGTCAAATTCGCTTTTGTGCATATCTATAAAAACCTCATCAACGTACATAAAATTATTACTTTGATTCATAATATTAAATAAATACTGTTGGTTGACCAAAGAAATATATTAATTTACTTCTATTTCCCATCACTAGAGGTAATTCAGTTACACGTGCTGAGCTGACGAAAGACAGCCCGATATTAGCTATTGCCTCTTCAACTAAGTGACACGATCCCATTTGAATTTTCTGCTTTCAGATTTCGTTATGTCAAATAATGCAAAATTGGCTCCTGTCAGTGACAGTTATAACAAGACTAAGCTTAAAATCTAAATTTTAATTCCATGTAAAGACCACCATGTAAACCCACACGATATGCAAGCACGCATGTTAAGACTTAAATACGCCAAAAAAAAGTGATAATTGCAGTATATAAATCGGTCTTTTCCGCTTTAGAAATAAGTACCTATAGAAATATATCAGAGAGAAAATGTCTGTTCTCAACCTTTTTTATTTTACTGACTTTTAAAACTGATGAGGTACTATAGTTTTAATAACAAAACCTACAATTCTTTGCACATTTTTTTAAAGATTTTCTTTCTTTTATTCAGAATATTATTTTTTATTAAAATATACCTACTTCTTTCAGGTCAAGCAAAATGTTTCAAAAAAAAGTAAGTTTAATTTTTCTTCCAAGGATGCTATAAGTTGTACGGCAGTAAGAGTACATATAACATTCTTGATATTAAGTACTTAAAATTTACTAGGTTACCTCCGTCACTGACAACACAAGCGACTAAAGGTATTAGTATTTTCAGCGAATTTCTGTGTGGTTACACGGTCTGTGGCTACTGATGACGTGTTTGATGTGTGGGGTGTTTTAAGGATTAGTTCTTTACAGATGATTCTAATAGGATTCTTCTGAGCTCTCTGTTTTTATTAGGTTTTGTTTTCTTCATATCTAAATACGTCGTTTATTTTGATTTTCTTTGTTTTCTTTTCTTTTAGTATAACAGATCAAGATGTATTTAGTTTTTAGGCATTTGCTTTTAGTATTAACCAAGTCTGTCAAAATTAGTAATATATTTACTTCCATTTTTTTTAAAAAAAACATACGTATTTTCAAAAAGCTTTTTATAAACTAAACGACGGAGCTGACAGTAACATTATTTTTAAACACAGATAACTTTATAGTATTATTCGTTAAGTAACAATGTAACTGTTATTTTGCAGACCAATTACAAACAAAGTAATAATTGACACTAGAAAAACTCACCACTCTTTAGCTTTAGAATAAAATCGGTTTAAATAAACCTAATTTTGTAAAGTATTTTGAAAAGATGCAACGCCTATGGAGTTTCTACCGGCGAGTCCTTCTCCACAGAAGACAGCCAAATTGTGAACTCGCCTCGACGTCGAAAAGTGATTTGTAAAATCTTACTTCAAATCAAAACTTTTTGAATTTTAAATTTTTGGACCTAACTTTATAGATTAATAATGCGTTTAATATTGGCAGACAGACAGAAATTATTTTCGCATTAGTAACATTATAATTTAACGTAATATTCAGAGCTACGTCAGCCTAAATCCGCCATCAATCACGCACCGGACGTGGTGTCAACAAGTCGTTTACCCTGACTGTCACACCATGACACCGCGGATGACGTCAGATGACAGATTCTGCGTCATCGTTCATTATTTTGACACCGCCGTTGATTAATTTCGTTTCAGTGTAAAATCGAAATTTATGAAGTAATTCTATTTGTGCGTCCAGTCCATACTTCAGTTTAGTTAGAATATTTTACGAGCCGCTCATTTCCATGCTTCGGAAGGCATTTAAAGCCCGTCTATTATGTAAATAGTTATTACAGAAACCATTTTGGAAATCAGGTGATTCAATAACTCTGATACTAGGATTAGAGGTAGGTTAACCTTGAAACCCACATGATACTCGTAAGCAAGCAAGCACGCCGATGGAAACGGGTTGCTTTAGGTTTGGTCGTTGTAAAAATCTTTGGAGTATTTATCCAAGCATCAGGTTTTTTTAAAGGAGAGGCAAGAACAATAAAGCTCCAGCTGTGGTTTTTAATAAGTAATTTAATGTAGTACTAATACAAAGCCTGCGTCTATTCTTGATTATAAGGAGACTAAGAAGAAATTCTGCAACGTTAAAAACTATTTTACAGACCACAGACACTGACGTCTTTCGTGCCTATTAATAAGTAAGTAACTATGTACTGAAATGTATTGAAAATAATAGTTTGACTTTCCTTGTGTGTCAAAAACAAATGACGAACTTATAGCTTCTTTCAAGCCATAGATACCTAGCGGGGAAGCACTTGATACTTCAACTTCTATCGTATGCGATCGACATACGGCTGAAATTAATTTTTACTATCAGTATTCAACGATAAACGATATTTTACATATAAAACCGTTTCTCACCAATGCAAAAGCAATACGACAGATGGGCTGTTACGTTTTATAGTCGATTAAAATATATCGATAAATTTAATCGAGCGTACTCGATTGAATGCGTCGATAGTCGTAAATAAATTAGTGCCCCTAGAGGGGCGGTGTAGTTGAACATTTCAACACAATAAATGAGTTATTGTAAGTATAACCTATACTACCATTGAAGAGATGTAAGAGAGAAGCAATTTGAACAATATATTATTGCAATTTTGATGAGGAACTATTAAATTTAATGCGTGATATTAATTTGTAGAGTTGTTATTGCTTAGATTTTATAGTTGTAATAAAACTATGAAGGTTTATGGAAAATTATTGAAACAGCCTGTTCATTACAGTATAAATTTTGTGTATAGGAAAGTTACGTTAATATTTTTAGGTTTCAACACAGAAAATACTACTAAATATTATGTATCTCTGACTTCTAGTCTACCTTATCTAGTCTACCAGTGGATGTGTTTCGGCTAAAATTGATGGTGATAAGACTATTACTTACATCGTTTATTGCTTCTTTAAAATATGAATTACTCGAGTAATTCACAGAGAACATCTTAAATGAAGAATTTTGTATTATTACATTTTCAATTTTTTTTTTAAATTGAGAGGTCTTTGCCAGACGTCATATTTTAAAGAAGTAGAATTTTTCTTTCCTTTGATTAGCACATTAATCATGATTTCTTCTTCTTATTTAAAAGCCGCGCTCTTGTCGGTGGAGTCTACGCCATTCTGTTCTGTCTTCCGTTCTCTGTTTGATCTCCTGGTACGCCACGACATCTATTCCTTCCATAATTTGATCTATATCTATAGTATTGGCTTTCCTATCATTTTACTAGATTTCGTTTCGTGAAACGACATATCACTAGATTATTATAGTAAGAAGACGTAATAAACAAGAGAATTCGGCATCTTCCACGATTTCGTGATATCCGTAGGGATTTCGTGAAATCCCTGATATCCTCAATTCCCTGCGACATATATAATCATGACTTAAAAAATAAATATTATGCACACTTTCATAAACTTTACTAAGACGTGCCAAAACTATAGGCTGATGTATGAATCAGCATAATACAGAGTGTATCGATATAGTGACATGCGCAGATGCTCCCATACACATATCGCATGGATTTATCGCATCCGCTACGAGTAATAAATAACGATAATAGCCGAAATAAAAACAGCCTGTATTCAGATTCTGGATTCTGTATCATAACACAACTGAATTTTGGAACAAAATTAGAATCTTTAGTACTCCACCTAGGGAAGCACATTATTAGTAGGCTTAAAAACTGTAAATACTCGTACAATTTAAGTAGTAATATTAGTTCAAATTCAAATTATTTATTCAAATTTTGTATGACATTGGTTATTTAAATTAAATTAAAAGCCATTTCTTATATTGCCATAATAAGAAACAAACTGCACACATACCTTTGAATAGCTGATTAGCTGAATAGGTGAGCTGAAATACAATCCTATAATCTGAAAGAATAAATATAAGTTGTCCCCGAAACACGCATCTTGTTGTCATTAGACACCCCATTATCGCTAACATGAAGTAGTGTGACCATGCGTGTTGAGTGAACACAATAATTTTCCATTACTCTTGCTTCATTAAAGCGGGGGTGATCAATTATTGTGATATACTTGCTTCATTCATCATGTTGCCCCTCGCTCGAGTCATAGAAGGTCAGTCGATAAAATGAAACTAATATAGATATACTTTATTAAAATAATTTCAGGAGACTGGTAAATACTCAACGTCAAAAATTAAAAGATAAATATATTTATACTGAATACTAAAAATAATGTTTATTTTTAACGACTTTAAAAAAGTAGATTCTTGTAATTACTTACTCACTAATTCATTTAACACAAAAATAGTGTGATAGACTGTGTATAAAAATTGTTTTTGTTTCACCTTGCTGTTAATAAAGAAAGTCTTTGTACATAATTTTATTGTTTAATATAAATAAAAAAGATAGTGTATATGTCTAAGAGATAATTTAAAATTAATATACTCTTAATAATATGTTCTGAGTAGTTCTTAAAGTGATCATGTGGCCTGAGATCTTGGTCCGGTGTATGTTTTCGTCAAATTTTTATACAATCATCAAATATCATAATATTGTTTTCAACGAAACAGGCGAATTATCAAACATGAAGTAATTTGGGTTCAGGGTTCCTAACTTTATATACCTACTTTTAACTAACTGAATTTTTTTTAATGTACAATGTGATGTTTACAAATATTTTAAATCGTCTAATCAAGGTAAAATACGCAATTCTTTTTTCTTCTAAATAAATAAAGCATAATTTAAGTATTGAACAAGTAGAGTGTTCACTTCCATTCGGAAGTTTGCGGGTTCGAGCCTCGGCACTAAAAATGTTATTTCGATTTTCGAATTTGTTATGTTCGTTTAGTCGACGCTCTTACTGCGGTGAAAGAGAACATCGACTTGAGAAGTACCTGATTTTAGGGTAGGCTCGAGCTCCTCGGTGGAGACATATATTATAAGCTGTTAAACAGGTTTGCACGTAGAATTTAAAACGAATTTGATATTTTTGCAACGTAACCCTATAAGATTTGGCTTGTGGAACCTTGACATAAACTTCTTATAAAGATCTCACGATTCAACTCATAAACGAAAGATACAATAATCATAACAAGTCATTACCTGAGTTACTGTAATTAAGATTCAGGTACAACGCGCGTAAACAGAAATCACAATAAGTTACTGCATTAAAAATTTGTTTGAAAGAAAAAAATGTGGCAATATCTCTAAAGATGTAAAATTGGTTTAAGGAAATAGTAAATTTAAACAATGCACTATTAAACTGACCATTTATTTCTAAGCATGAGTTAAGAAAATCATAAAGAAAATAGTACACAATTTTACATTTTGATATGATTTAAAAACATCAGCATAATTTATAATATTACTGTTGCCTAATAAATCTAAAAAAAGTTAAAATGTGGTGGAGAATATTCTATAAAAATTGGAATCGTAGTGATACTGTAATCTTTGCTAAGTATATGATTCTTTTTTGGACACCTCACATGCATCAATGGGAGCGAGCACCTTTTGAAAAAGGCCAGGACGCGCTTTACAAAGCAAACTGTGAGTTCAAGAATTGCTTCTTCACAAGCAACAAATAGCAAGAAGAAAAATAACATTAAAAAACAACAAACAAACAACATAACAACAAATAGCAACAACAATAGCAACATAACATTAAATAGCATTTATTTAGCAAGAAGAGATTAAAATTAAAAGGATTCGATGCTATCATATTTAATGGAGTGTCGCGCAATGACGAATTGTCATATATTAGAAATCTACCAAAAGAGCGGTATTTACACCAAAAGTATGTTTATCTCAGCTCAGAATCAGCTGATCACTATCCCCTTTGTTCTCATGAATTTGACAACTTTTTTAATTGGACGTATACTTACAAACTGAACTCTGATAATGTGATTCATTACATTAGAATTCAAACTAAAGATGGTGAAGTACTTTATCCAGAAAATAATATACAATGGGTTGATGTTAAAGAAGACGTGAGTAGAAAATTCAAAAGAAGACTTAGAAGAAAAACAAAAGCAGTTGCGTGGTTTGTTTCTCATTGCAAAACATACAGCAATAGACATGAGGTATACAACGTCCTTAGAGACGAGTTACTCAGACATAATCTGACAATAGACGTGTATGGAAAATGCGGAAATTTGCAATGTTCAACTCTTTCTAACTATAGAGATTGCTACGAAATGCTAGAAAGAGATTATTACTTCTATCTTGCTTTTGAAAATTCAGTATGCGATGACTACATAACTGAGAAGGTACTACATGCTTTGCTGAATAAAGTGGTTCCTGTGGTTTATGGAGGTGCTAACTATACAAAGTAAGTTCTACAAAGTTTTGCAAATCTATCTAATATTCGCTTGGAAAATAAATAACTAAGCTTTGTAAACATGGTCTGTTGTAAAATTCTGCATAAAAGAGCAACCAATTTCCACAATCAGATTTTATTAAAAAGAAGATTGTTCAAATTATCTAGAACATGAAACAGACCATGACATAACACAAAGGTTTTCGTCTATAAATTAATATATTTTAAGCTCGCCTTTGCAATTAAGTTTGTAACAATTTTTTGTAATGTTTACGCGCAATAAAGTATATTATATATATTTTAGCGGGTTATTGTGACCTGTGCATTTTTTTCAGTCATTCTTCTCGGTAGATATACTACTAAACGCATTTGACCAGAATCAGTCCTTAGTTATCGAATTCTTCCTGTTAAATTAGTTTTAAAACACTAAACCTTTTTTATTAATATTCCATTGCTTTCAGGTTCCTCCCCCCTGGCTCATACTTAGACATTGGCACACTGAATAAAAAGGAAATAGCGCAAAAAATTAAAAATGCTATCATGAATCCTAAAATCTACGCTTCCTACTTCAGGTGGACTAACTATTACAAGTACCTCAACAACGGCAGTAGGGTGGCCTATAGCGATGTGGACTATAACATCTGTAGCTTCTGCAAATTGATGAACGATCCAGAAAGATTTGGAAGGTATTCTACTTACACACACATGAGGAGCTGGTGGCACCCTAGTTATAAAAAGAGATGTTTACAACATTATTAAAATATAAACATCGAACACATTGTAATATTCTAAAGAATTGTATAATTAAAATAATTTGTGACTGGAATTCACTTATAATAGGTTAAGCATGAGAATGTTGTCATCACTCACTTGCAAACAAATTATATAAATTCCTGAAACGAATAATTGAAACAGTTGAATAAATAAAGCGAATAAATGGACAGAAATCCGGATCCAATATTTAAAAGTCGTCAAAATTCATAACGTCTATAACTCTGTCAACGCAGCCGCGATTGAACAAGCCAATAAAAAAGCTCCGACGTTTCGATAGGGTGTTGTAATTGAAAGAATTTTTCACGTCAACACTACAGACGTCAAAACACAACGATTTATCAAATAACCGAAGTGGAACAAGAAATAAATGTAATTTACTACTTCTCTCACTCGCGCCGACACTGACTAAGTGATTTCTGTAAACTATAAATAATGGTATGAAAATTCAAGAGCTTCCTGCCAAAAGTTCTGGCCAAAATACTTCCACAAAATTTAGTATGTTTCTCTTTGTCGTTTTGTCACATAACTTTGACCCAAAATAGCTACCTAACCCGCTGACTGTCCTACTAGGGCAAACAAGAAGACCAAGGGCTTTGAAATGAACATTTTAACTAGTTAATATAAAATTTAGTATATTTGCTAACTTTTCTCATGAAAACAATTCCGGTTATTTAGATGAAATATCAAACATAAAATTAGACTTCCAGTAATAATCAGCTCTTTATTGTTATTGTAATCAAACGATATTTAGCAAATAGAACTGCAAAATACTTCTCTAGCTATTGACACAAGGTACGAAAATGTACTACGTAATATAGACTAGTAGTACAATGTTTCTTCAGCTTAAAAACAATATTTCATCTTGCATCTTGTATTTGCTGAGAGGCGGTAAAGCTAGGACGAGTCGGCACGGTATGTCAGAGAAATAGTCGTCGTACGTCTTGAAGACTGCAGGATTTCTCACCAAGACATCTAAGTAATGCTCCAGATTCATATTCCGTGACTTTTGTGTTGTTAGATGTTGGGATTTTAACCTTCAAGTTTTGTGGTGCAAAAATGTTATAAAAAGATGGATATTGTTGAACATTGTCACTCATCATAATCATTTCCTTCCTCAAAAATCTCCACAGTAGTGGTTGGTCCTGTGCTTAATTGTCATTTAAATGCCTGGGCATTTTGTCATTCCTCTTTCTTTGTACCACTTTTTATACAAAACCGGTGTCTTTATGCAGGATATTACGAGTATGTGCTATCTCAAGGGTAATTACTATTAACGATAATAATGACCCTACCAAGGAGTTAGAATCTTTACGTACAATTAATTTTCGACGCGTTTTCTAGAGTCAGTAATAATAATTGCTCTAGTTTTTAAGTCGATAAAATTTACAAATTGTAGACAAAGGTTAACGATTGGCCTACGAAAGTATGAAATACTTCCCCTCGCACCCTCTATAAACATCGCACAAACAAAATAACTTTTTAAAAACCATAAGACAAATAAATAAATCACAATAATCCATATATTTTCGCGTATTATTCCTTTCAAAGGGGACATTTTTATTATTCGCAACGGTTATAAATTATAATTATTCATACATGGTGCCGCTTTATCGTCGAATTAAATAGTTATCCTTGAAAACAGGAGGGTGTAAAGCAATAAAAATAGACAGAGAAAAGTAAAAACATATGCGACAGTGATCTTTGTAGATCCAGGACTATTGAATGTAAAAATCTGTTTGTGGCAAAAGATCATTCTGACCATTTTAAGATGTAATTTATTTTATTCGTCTTTAAAATATCAACTAACTACTTTGTACTTCTATAAGTTTGTATTATGAATTCGACATCAGTCTTTAGTATTTTAACATAATTAATATTGTATAAAATTACCAAACCTTAACTTCTGACGTCATCAAGTATTTAAAAAACCTCTTTAAATTGATAAATGAGTTGGTTTTTTTTACTTTTGAAAACATACTGCTTATAACATCCATTTAGAAAATCCCCATAGAAATCCCTTCATAGCACAACAAAACTTTAAAAAAATATAACTGTTCCGTAGAGTAACACGCGAATTGAGATCGGGTACATTAGTTATTATAACACGACAAAATATGTGTAATAAAACGTAATTTATCGCGCAAATAAAATATAACCGTGGTTAGGGGCGGCAGATGGGGCGAGAGATGGGTTGCGTGGGACAAGCTGTAAAGATATAGCGACACTTACTGGAATAAAAAAAGCTTTATTTAAAATTATACGTTTAAAAATGCCTATTGTTTAGTAATTAATTAATTGACCGAAATTGTAATAAAGTTATTCTGCTATAAAGTTTTCTCCTTAAGCCCTAATAAAGTCCTTCTACAAAACCGTTACTTAGATCTTTTCAACAACTAGAAAAGAGTTGATAATCTTCAAATGGCCGAAGTTATTTTCTTGGATCATAGCTAAGAACACTTTATGACTGATAAAAAAAACTAATCAAAATCGGCGCATCCGATGTCCACAGACAGACCGACAGATACACAGACAGACATATAGACACACTCGTCAATCTTATAACACCTTTTTCGTCAGGCGTAAAAAATAAATTTATTTACAGGTTTGACGTTATTCAATATAGAATTTAATTGTAGTTTCAGATTTATTACGATACACTTTATAAGTAAAACTTTAAAGTTTAGTACTACTATATCATGAAAATTCTGCATACAACAACCACGAACGCTTTTCTTGACTTCCTGCTTTTTTTGCTTATGAAATTCGAGAAGTACCCGCTTCCACTCTTGCTTTAAATCGCTCCATTCACGGATATATTGACAGAGTCCTCCGCTACGGATGCCGGAGAAAAATGGCGGTCATTTGTTGGTGTCGCCGTTTTGTTCTGTTGCCTTCGAGAGCGAGATAATGGCTGATTTATTTGTGCCGATTATGTGTGACGCGCGTCTGTGGCCCGCCTTATTTGACGCTGCCGAGGGGCTGCTTAGTGCACGGGGTAATTAACGACCTCTTTGTATGGGATGCGTATGGAATTTTAAAATTTGTAGTGACGAAGTGTTGGTGTGGTAATTTTACTATTAGAATAGGGTCTCACACGGCTATATATTAGGTACCTACCTATTAAAACTTTGACGAAAATCTATTATTCAATTCTACTTTTATTTCAATTAGTAACAAATGCAATGAATAAATAAATAATGTCAATTCAAAGTATACGGTATCTTAATTTATGTATAATTTAGAAGAACTTTAATTTTATTCTGTATAGGTATATAAGTGTGTCTCTTGGCGATTTTTTCTCCACAGAAGACCGCATTATTCTTTCCGCAAGATCTCTATAATGATTTTAGACTCCAGTTACTAGACTAAAGTTCAAATACGAGCGTTCATTTGTTTCCGATCTTACAAAACGTCCAAAAATGTAAGTTAATTATTTTAACAAGGGAACAAATAAATAACACAACAGGATCGAGACTTTGACATTATTTATTGCTTGACATAAACTATATCTATTCAATAACAAATCTCTCTGTAGCTAGTCTCCTTATACATATTGTGTCGTCAAAAGGGCATGTTCCATGTATTGTGACGTCACAAAAGCATGCATCACTCACCTCCACAGCACTTTATGCAACAAAAGCGACTTCTAGTCCATTTACTGACATCTTCACACTACCCTACGACACAGACTGAATAAAGCAAGAAAACAAGCAATCAAGTCCGATAAAGCATGTTACGTGAATTTTCCGACACAAACATAGATAAAAAAAAAAACACTGATTTCATGCCTCACACGAATATTGAGCACATTGGTAATTAATCTGTATGTGAAAATTTCGTACTGACTTTTTTCAAGAAGGTTAGGGTACGGGTAATCCCTTAACCCGATCATCTTTATTTTAGGCTTATGTTGTATCTAACTAAATTGTCTAGAGGATTTTTTCCAAATTTTTGACATCATTCTTCTTTTTCGAAATATCGAACGATAAAAAAAATACAAAAGAAATCCAGAAGCATGTGAGCCATCACATGCTTCTCGATTTTTTTTTATTTTTATTATCAGGTAGCCATACTCCCTCTGTACATGTTTATTAAACTTAATAAATTCTACATATAATTATATTTGGAATTATAAACCAAAACATATGAAATTGACACTGAAAGTCATAAAATTATGTTCACTGTCGGTGGTACGTAACATTTTTGGTTGACTGTCTTTATTGGTTTCTTTTTTTTTGTAGCACTAGCTTTCTTTCACGTGAAATTATCTTTCAAAACGGAGACTCGTCTTGTTTACTCTGTGGCAGGGTGCGCGACCCAGTTATGGTCCGCAGCTGTTATAATGAGTATTAATGTACATGCCACATAAATATTGCTACAAAACTGCAGGGTTGCCATATAAATTGAGCAACAAAATAGTAAAATAATAAAAATTACTAGCTTTTTGGGAAATTTTTGAAATTGTAATGTATGTAGCATTTAGTATTTACTGATTATAAGTCGAAAACAGTAAATCAAAATGACTTATTTATTTTGTTTTAAAATTCTCTCGGGTGCGTTAATAATCCAGTTAGAAATATAAGCGGTTTTTAAGGTACCCAATACAGACAAAACCCTAAAAATTACAATAAAAATACTTATCATTGGCATTCATACATCCTGTTGTTTAGTAGGTAAAATACTGTATAATATTATAGTACGGATGGCAGCCCTAGGATTACAGTAGGGAATGAGTTAAGTTTTAGCTTTTGATGCGAATATAAACCTAAAGACGAAGACTGAGAGTGCTTTAAGTAAGCATCTAGTTGTGCTGGACTGTTCGGTTCTTCAGAACCATTACCAAGCTTAATAGCCAAGCGTGAAATATAATGAGAATTTTATAGCTGTGTTTAAAGTTCTGTAGAAAATAGTTCTTTTGACGTAAACCATAATATACTGCTAAAATATTTCTCAATGTTCCCACTTTGACAAAAATGTAATTAATTATGTGGGGACATAATACACAGAAACTAATATACTTCGTACTTACAACCAAATTATTATCACCTTAATTCTGACTTAGCTATTTAGATTGCACCAAAATCTTTACCAATATTATAAAAATAAAAGATTTTTTTGTTTGTTTGCATTGAATAGACAGCAAAACTACTGAATCATTTGAATGAAACTTGGTATAAAGATAGTAGTAAGATAAGATAGGAGTAAGATAGTACTAAGTAGCATAGGCTACCTTTTACCGCAGAAAACTTCCTCATTTCCATGGGAAAAACTGTACCTAAATGTGGGTGGGACCGCGGGGCGAAAAACTATTAATACTTACAACACCCATTACCGATAGTAGAAAATGAAGAAGAAAACTAACATTTTTCACTTCTGATATTAAAAAATAGCAAAAAGTATTAAACAACTTTCATTGGGTCAGTAATGAAAGTTTGAAAAATCGTAAATACATTTCATCAAATCCATAAAGCCCAGAAATATATTAATTTGCAGTTTAAAAAATTAATCTTATCAAAATTTTAATTGAATGAGCTATGAGTACAAAGCGTTTTTTGACAGAGAATCCAAAACATGACCTTAAAATTATATTGTTACTGCGGCTCTGTCTTTATAAGGCCTTGTGTTAATATAGTGTCAAATAAATCAATATTAGCTTCCGTCAGCCTCTATTAAGGTGTCGGCTTAAGGTTAAACGTCACTGCAGATTTCCATACAAAAGTTTTTAAGCATACTCTAATAAACAACGTATTAATTTCTAAATTTTATAGTGTGATTATTGAAATTATGCAAGATATTTGTCGTTAATGTAATCAAAATCTTATGTTTATGTCATTTGTTATTTTATTTCAGCCTGAGAAATTTCGCGAAATTTCGATCTATACTCGTATGTAGTAGTGCGCGGTACAGTGTTAAAATTTGTTATTGTGTTAGTGATTTTCTATGTGTGTATCTCATCTTCGTCGAAGTCGAGGCGATGTTGCCGGGCGGCGCGGCGGCGGCGGCGGGGTGCACGGAATGGCAACGCTTGCGTTGTTTGTGTGTCAGTCAGTCAGTTATTTATTTTGTTAATTTCTTTTGTTTGGTAGGTTAACTTCGTCGCTGTTTGGATTTTTCTTTGTGTAAGCGTGCCAGTTATAATCAGCGTAATTGATGCTCAAAAGATGAACATAACAGTGCGTTTGTGTGTCAGTCAGTCAGTTATTTTGTTATTTCTTTTGTTTGGTAGGTTAACTTCGTCGCCGTTTGGATTTTTCTTTGCCTAAGCGTGCCAGTTATAATCAGCGTGATTGATGCTCAAAAGTTGAACATACTGAAATGTCTTCTAAGGCACAATATCAAAAAAGGAAATATTCCGGAAAAGTGAACAGAAAAAGAGTAGCTGCACAACTAAATCGGTACTATGGCAGTGAAAATCACAGGTATGTTTACGATGTTATTCTGCTTATGATGCATCTTTTTTGATAAATTACGCTTTAGTCTACACTAATCAAATGAAATACCTAGTTCCATAACCTAGTTCGGAGAATAAAACAAAAATAACCTAAATGAAACCTACTTTATATTATTTCAGTCGTTTGTCGTTGTGGGGTCAACCTGTTAACAGATCAGAAGAGTCTGAAAATATGGATCCTTGTACAAGGTAGCATATTGTATGCATATAATTATCTAACTTCTACTTCTATAGCAATGGAAGGTTTACAAAAAAAACATAGTGTGGCTTATCATTCACTCATTTAATTGTATTATGACTTGTTTTGTAACAGATATGTAATCAATAAAAAACTTTTTCAGTGGATCGAGTATTCCTAAAAGACGTAAAGAAAATAATTTCACTGAGTTCGAAAGGTGGGGTTATGTCTTTGTAAGTATATTATATTATAATAAAATGTTTTAGCCTTTTACCTTGCTTTTTGATCTATTACAGTCTCTCGAGTAATCCAAAGACGTATCAAAAGCAAGTTACAGTTCTACAGAAGAGTCCTGTGGAGGCCACTTGTACCTCAAGTAGCCAAACTCCAGTGACTGCTGAATATCCCCAAACATGTAAAGTTAACTGGCCACTGCCTGATCCATCTGTAGAGAATCATGCGTTACAAATAGAAATTGTACCACCAATCGACAACTTCTCCGGGCTTGATGGGTATAGAATTATAGACATAAAACATGTACTGCAGTGGGCATTTGCTATTGGTCTATTGATGATATGATCTGTACAACCTGCATAGAAAAGACCGGCTAACTGCCAGTCTGTTCGGAATGGTAAGTATCACCTATGTCATACATATGATATTATTTGATTTTTATCTAGGCTCAATTATATTTATTATAATATATTATATATACAATTTCAGATATGTAAACGAAAGAGAAGCACTCCTTGCCACAACCATGTCAAGCAGACTTTGTATAAAAGTAACTTCTCTACCAGTGATACAGCATATGGCCAACAAAATGAATCAGTTGCGAGAACTATATTTGCTGAAAAATATAGCAAAACAGTAAGGGAAGCTGGCCTTTTCATAGATGAAGAATATGGATTCTTAGGAGCAAGTCCTGATGGTAAACATTCTTTGACAGTTATGTTATTAAAATTTTATTCTTACTTATAAATCTTTAACAATTCATAAATTAACTTATTTTAGGTGTAATCGAAAGCGAAAATGCGATTGTGGAAATAAAAACATTTCCATCTCTAACACGGAGTGCTCAAGATATACAGACAGCAGCAAAAGAGAGAAAAAACTTTCCTCTTTGTTTTAAAGATGACAGGCTGCAAATGAACGATAAACACAATTATTACTACCAGGTATGATGTGATAAGCTATAATTTTGTCAGATATTATAAGACGACTATCAAAATTATTGTTATTATTATTTTGTATTGTAAATGTATAGGTATGCATTTTTGTGTTATGCATCTTTATAAAACACTAGCTTTCCGCCGCAGCTCCGCCCGCGTTAACAGTTTTTCCCGTGGAAATGAGACATTTTTCCGCGGTAAAAGGTAGCCTATGTTACTCAGGGTGAATGTAACTTTCCAATGGTAAAATAATTTTTGAAATCGGTTCAGTAGTTTTTGAGTTTATTCATTACAAACATACACACACACACACACACACACACACACACACACACACACACAAAATACTAATCTTTCCTCTTTGTAATAATAGTATGATTTCTGTTGCAGGTGCAGGGACAATTACGAGTAACAAAAATGACAAAATGTTACTTAGTTTGTTTCATTTCGGCAGTGCACCCTATTACAGTCATAGAGGTCTTCAAAGATGATGTCTTTATCTCAGGAATGGTTGAAAAACTAAAAATATTTTTTGAAAAGTTTGTTTTACCCGAAATTATACTGAGGCGCATCCCTCAAAATGCTAAGTGTTTGGAACCTGCAGAAGAATAATAAAAATATAATTTATATAAGTATTAGAAGTATTTCCGCACCTCACTGTGAGGCCTAACTGATATGATATGTTTTGTTTCAGATGGAAACTGACAATAATCAAGTCGCCGAATATTGAAAAATTATAAGTAAAAAAAACTGTAAAAAAATATCGTATGCATTGATTAATGATTGATCTTGATTGATTAATAATATAATTTATTATAATAATAAAATATCCTATGCACATTTTTCAAAAATGCTTAGTGTTTGGAACCTGCCGAAGTAAGTAATAAAAATAACATTTAGGTATTTGTTTATTATATGTATTTCTGTACAGAAGAGGACATTAGACGTTGAGGCCTAACTGATATGAAATTTTTTGTTTCAGATGGAAACAATGACAATAATCAAGTCGCTGATATAAGAAAATATAAGAGAAGTAAAAGAAAAAAGTGTAAAATGAAAACTTTTATTGATGAAAAAAAGCAAAGGAAAACAAAAAAAGACAAAGGAAGCAGCATCTGCACAAAAATTTGAATTGATATTGAAAATATTATTACAATATTACTAACCAAAATGAAATAAAAACATATTATGCTCCTATGATTATTTTTTTCATTTACCTATACTATTTATAACCAAAATTGCAAGCTATGTTAGACAATGCTACTCTATAAATTTTAACATCTTTTTTTTTTTCATTTTAAAGAAAATAGAAATAGCAGTAAAATATACTAATCAGATAACAAAAAGAAAACACAAGTTACAGACAAATAACTAAAAGTATTAAAAAGTAAAAAAAAAATTTCCAGAATACCGAAGAGATTGGACCCTCCGACCTTCCGTACCATGCACAGCGTTTAACCAATTGCGCTATACCATAGTGTTCTAAGCTTAGCGAAAACAGCGTTCACTATTTGCCATCTGCTTCGTATATGTGTGCGTAATAGAAGACGTGTATAACGATGAAAACCGCACAACGTAAATTTGTGTAGACATATACTCGAAAATCCTTTTTTAAAAGGAGACATTTTTATGCTGATATTATTATCTGCAGTAAATATTTGTTGTTGTTTGTCGCAATATTCAAAATTGTATACTTTTATTGTAATTAGTGTAAAAACCGCGTTAAGTGCAGTAGTAACGCCATCTTTTGACGTAGTATGGCGGTCTGGCAATGACGTTTAACCTTAAGTAGCTATTTGTCGCGCCATCTGTGTCAACATCGCCTAAACTAACACATTAATTCAGCTTTTTATTTACACAACGCTATTGTCGATTTTAAATTGTAGTGGATATCTATTTATATTATTCCTGACGCAAGTATTCAAAATGAATTTGTAGAGTTGATCTATTTATAAAGCAATCAGTCTTATGATAAGATCTTGCATTGATTTTAATATTTTAAAGTTAAGTAGTAATAAAACTATACAATTAATATTAAAACAGAATCGGTTTTATTACTTTACTATTATTCAATAAATTCTTGTCATTTTTACAATACAGAGAAATATTATTAAGAAATAAAAAATAGACATTTAAAAAGTAGTTTGTCGGTCAAACTTTAAGAACTTGAACTTTCCTGTATAGAAAAATTGATACTTTTTAACTCCATTACCATGACTTGTAATTTTTTACCCTTTCGTCTCATTGAAAGAGACCTGAGACCATGGTCTAAAAACAAGATATCATAAAGCATATCTTTGACGCATGGGAAGATTCTTACGATTGCATAGGTGTCTTCTGTGACCTTTCAAAAGCATTTGATTGTGTTCAACATGAAACCCTATTGCTCAAATTAAAACATTATGGGGTCAGAAATAGTGCACTTAAACTAGTTCAGTCCTACTTAGAGGGCAGGATTCAAAAGGTACAAATAAATGAAATGAAATCCAAGGGATCTTTAGTAAAAATGGGTGTGCCGCAAGGTTCCATATTAGGACCTTTTTTATTCTTAGTATATATTAATGATTTGCCATGCGTAGTTCAAAATTTGTCGAACATTGTATTATTTGCGGATGACACTTCTCTTATTTTTAAACTAAACCGAAGATCACCTCAATATAATGAAATAAATAGCACTCTTCAACAGGTTCATAACTGGTTTACTGCTAACAACCTGGTATTAAACGCAAAGAAGACTAAGTGCATCAAATTTACTTTACCAAATGTGAACAGCTGTAGGGGTGACATTGTGTTAAATAATGAACGGCTTGATCTGGTAGACAGTACAGTCTTCTTAGGTATAACTATTGACGCTAAACTACAATGGAGTCCTCATATATCTTCTCTGTCGGGGAGGCTTAGCTCGGCTGCGTATGCAGTGAGGAAAATCAGACAGTTATCAGACATAGCAACAGCTAGGTTGGTTTATTTCAGTTACTTTCATAGTATAATGTCTTATGGTATCTTAATGTGGGGCAGGGCATCCGATATTAACACAGTTTTTATTTTGCAGAAAAGAGCCATTAGGGCAATATACCAACTTCGCTGTCGGGAATCACTTAGAGAACTGTTTAAAGAAATAGACATCTTGACAGTTCCGTGCCAATATATTTATGCAAATATTATGTACGTTAGGAAAAATATCCACGAATTTAAAAAGAATTCTGATATTCACAAACGTAATACTAGAAATGGAAATAAACTAGCTCGTGATAACTATAGATTGGCTAAAGTCAGTACTTCTTTCGTGGGGCTCTGTGTACGCTACTATAATAAAATACCTGATGATATTGTAAATCTTCCAGAAAAAAGGTTTAAATGCCACGTGAAACGGCATCTATGTAAGAATGCGTACTATGGATTGGATGAATATTTGAATGATAAGAAAGCTTGGTGTGTAGAGACTTCAGCTCGACACGAGAAACGCTGTGCTTAATCTAAGGTAATATTATTACTAAAATTTGTTTGTAAAAACCTACGTAATTGTGCAACATTGTAGTGCGGTCGACTATGCAATTGGGAAGCCATTAATTAGATTGTCGTGATAACATCTGGCTGACTGAGTATTCATGCTCACTAAAGTGTCCTGACTTGCGGTGGCGTGTGGGCCGGGTCGTTGGGTTCCCTCTAATATGGTTGAGCCCGGCGATGGCTGTCCCATACGTCAAACCCGTGAACGTGGTGCTGCTTGGGGGGACTGGTCTGCTCTAGTCGATTGCCGATTGTTTTATTGTTTGTATAGTTTAGTTTTTCTACTTTGACTGGTTGCCTTCCTTTAATTTCATATTTCGGCTGCACTCTTTGTTATATTAATCAAATTGTATAAAATAATAATTACCTATGTAAAAATATTTTGAAAAGATGCAACGCCTGTGGAGTTTCTTCCGGCGGGTTCTTCTCCACAGAAGACAGCCAAATTGTGAACCCGCCCTGACGTCAAAAAATGATTTGTGAAATCTTACTTTGAATAAACACTATTTGACTTTGACTTTGACTTTGAAGATCTTGCATTCGGACCACGTGACTTTATGTTCATACTTGTCTATTAAATTAACACGCATTTGACAAGGATGAACAGCATGATGACGTAGGCTTGTGTCAAGTTACATGGTCCAAATGCAAGACCTTGTTTTCTTAGACCATTCCTGAGACAGTGTTATTACTACGCAGCAGCAGAATAAATATTATAATACTTTTACCAACTCTTTGTCTTTCGCTAATTCAACGTACCCTGCAATCAACCGCTATAATCTTTCAGATGTGCCGAAAGTTGCAAATCACCTATTTTTATGCCAGCACAGTTAACACGATCAGATGAATGTGTATCACAAAAACTTAGACAAAAGCTATTGTATTTGAAGCTGATAAATTGTGGCTGCACCAGATTTATTCCCGCGTCAATCTGCCGCCAAACTAAGTTATTTATGCTTTCAATGTAATATAGGGTGAATTCAATCAATATTTTTTTAAAGTCGAATATTGTGTAATTTGAAAAACTCTAAATGTAATGAGGAATCTGGTAATTTACAGTTTGATGAGCCTTTTTGACCATTTAAAAAATTTTAAACTATCCTTGGAAAATGTTAGTATTATTATTATTCTAATTGTTTTATTCAGTTGTTTGAAATAAACGTGATAATTATTCGATTCCATTTCAAAGATTATTGTTTTGTGCACCAAAATAATCACAACGCGTGTCAATATTAATACATGATAAGAATTAGACCCCTCTTTTGCAGTATTTTCAACATATACCTATTTTAGGCTATTCTGATAATATTGCTGCAACTATATAGTCTGGGAAAACCAAATAAATTGATCTTGATTATAAATCAACATGCATAATATGGGTAAAACCAATGATAATGCATAAAAATAAAATGTTGTGCGTCGTTCACGGAAAAACCGCAGAATATAAATAAATAATTGGTAGGTTAAGTTAAGACCTATTTGCATAATTAAACACTAACCAACGTCATCCTGGTTTTTATTACCTAAAATATTAAAAAAAATCTGACGTCACGTTAGGCTCGAGCCCCTCGGTGGGGAAATATATGAACGTTTAACGAATGAATCGTTCATTTCTTAAAACTAAACAATCAACAGTTTCACGAGATATCGCGTTTCATACCAATTCTTACACAGATTCGACCGTCTATGAAAATTAGTCTCATATTTATTTCACTAGGTACCTGTTATCCTTAAAAGTACTAGATGCTTACTTTAATTTTATTGGAAATATCCTAAAAAATATTAACAATATCCTAAAAAAATATGTGAAATGCCTGGTGAAAATACGACGACTGAATTAAAAAAAAAAACGAAAAAAAAAAGAAATCGAAAAATCCTCATCCTCATACTACAAAAGTTATAAATGTGTGGAAACTTTACTGGCTACATATTTTACTGTTGGTAATATGTACTATTTTAAGCTTTTTGTTTTCCTTAATAAATAATAAAAAAATATTTCTTCATTTGGGTCTACTGGAAGACATTTCTTTAGAAATAAGTAGGACCTGCTGTGTTCTTAATGTAGTTTCTTGTCTGCAATCAACTTACAATAAAAAAAAATAAAAAAAATCTGTGCCATTCAAAAGTTTGAAAATACCAAGCTATTGACGCATTTTCACAGCTGTTGGGATCCGGAAGCTGGGAATCCCAAAATCCCAACTAACTTGCTCGTATATTGCCGCGATCATTACAGTCACCGTAATACCCGCGACGTATATCTGGATTAAGTCTAACCTTGGTTGAACTACAATTTATCGAGAGCCAAACGACAGTTCGGAGTTAGGGTTCCGCAGCAAGTTAATGAATACCAAATTAATAACTAATCTAGAGTAAGTCAGACTGAAGTTTATGCCTTTGGTAGAATATCAACATTTACTAAATTATGTGATCCAATTTAGTATACTTTTTAGATTACAGAAAAGTCTGATTTCTAGAAAATGATTCCACCATCGATCTATTCTTCACCTCTGAACCAAAGTTTTTAGCCTCGGCTAGTACGTACCTAGAAAAACTAACACCCTCAACAACTGTAAGCTATGTATAATGTACTACTATTAATTATCTAACTACATTATTAAATATCATCATGTTTAGCTTAGTCTGTAAGTGATGTTATATTACAAATAAATAAATAAATAAATAAATAAAGATAAATTAATATAAATTTACATTAATAAATGTAAATAAAACAATAATTAAAACATCTCTTCTTAACCATAAAATCATGTATCCTCCTCCTGATATTGTTTTCTCTTAGTCATATGACTGACTGAAGATTAACCAATAAATAAAACTATAGATGTTAGGTATCTAGACAGACTGGTCATAATAAATAGGAAAAATATAGAAGATAAATTCAATATTTGTTTTCTTATAGGCAACAAGTAGAGCATGGAGCATGTAAATTAATAGGCCTCAATTAGATTTTTTTCTTTTGAGTATCTAAAAGAATTATACGGAATCCTCAAAATATGCTCTAGACATGCACTTGTCGCATTTTTTCTTGTTTTATTCGTCGTATGTTTGCGACGGTTTAAATAACGATAAATTATCATTACGAAACCCATTTAGGTGGGAGTCGAATGTTTTTCACAACTTTATTCCCAGCATTTTAATTTGAATAATGAATAGATTTGTTGTTGGCATAATTTTGATAACGAACGACCAATTTGAAATGTTTGAAATTCATTTTTTTTGGCCGTAAC
Source organism: Teleiodes luculella (assembly GCA_948473455.1). NCBI lineage: Eukaryota > Metazoa > Arthropoda > Insecta > Lepidoptera > Gelechiidae > Teleiodes > Teleiodes luculella. The sequence continues at coordinate 13,114,618 of OX419589.1, forward strand.
ACACTTTCAAAATAAATGTAAAGTAATGTAATGGCGTAGGAGTGTAATGTTTAATCTAATTGGGTACAAAATACTGTTTGGTCGAAGTGTGACTTTGAGTTGTTATCCTTATTATGTTTTAGATCAAATGTAATATTTTAAAGTACAAACTGATTTGAAAAAAGTCTTATAGGCATTTTTTTCTTGTTTTTTTTGTTTTATTTTTTTCTCAAATAAAAAACAAGTGTATTTATCTTATGAAAATCTTAATTATTTGATTAATGATTAATTTATCAATAACCATGAAAATAGGATAGTTTAAAAAATACCTCCGTCGTCGAACAGTCGGAAATAAATCTGAGTAATTTGACTGAAAATAATGAACGGTTGAAGCAAATAAACCACCGCGAACGAGAATGCTTTAAACAAAAACCACGTAACTTCCTCCAGTCACTTTGAAAGTAAAATAGCGTAGCCACTTAGCGACCTCGATTCTAAAACACACATTAAAATAAAGTTGTTTTTTTTCATCGCAATGAAAGAACAAAATCGAAGTAATCGAGACGAACAAATTATGTTACGCGTAAACAACCACGTTACGATATGATTTGAATTTACTTGTAGATGTTTTAAGTCAATGTTAAGTCCGGTGAAGCTTGATTGGTCGTACTTTTTTTTAAACAAGCATAGGTCAATTAAAAAATATAGTCAATGTTTTATTTCATGCATGCTAAATCACCAACATGTAGAGATAAATGCGCCTCTAATTATTTAGTTTCCCTATGTCGTCGAAAATCAAATATCTAAATACTTATTCATAAAAAATAAAAGCATCAATTTTTTGGATACACTTTCCTTTAAATTCAATACAATACCAAGTTTTTCTTTTTGCTCTAGTAGGTACCCCAAACAAGACATCATTTTGTCGTACGTAAGCTTTTATCATATTGGAGAATATTTCAATATGGGGGGTTTCTCGCAGATTTTTGACGTTTAAACGTGAGATAATTTCTTGTCATAGCACTTTATTATACGGGGGCTGCTGAAACGCTACGTGGTTCCGATTTTCTCTATTGCCTTTCTATTTAAGATTTAACAATTCGGATATTTCCGGCATATTTCTGACACCAGCCCCCGTAACATGCAATGCTATGAACGACAAAAATTTGTCGCACTTTTAACTGTCAAAAAACCCGCCATATTGAAATATCCTCCAATAGGATAAGAGAATACGCACGACAAAATTATGTCTGTCACACGTGGACCGGGCATGTTAGAGGGGCAGGCTTTGTGAGGTAGTTTAACCTCGAAACCCACACGACGAGCAATTTGAGATTCAAAAAAAGCATGAAGAAAAATGTGTCGCTAGAATCGGGAACAGTGAGAGCATAAAAAGCTGGAGGCTTAACGAGGACGAGTAATTATGACGCGCCGGCAACGCGGTAATTGCAGGAGTTGGACTTGACTTTAAGGAGAGCCTTGACGGGAGTTCAGAGATATTTGAAATTAGAACCCTGAGGTAAGAAATGAGACAGGCAAAGGATAAGTAAAGCAGTCGTCATATATTACGTCCAGTTTAGACCGATGCGTAGGCATGTAGAATATAGAACGTACGTAATACAAAATATACCTATGTTCCAATTAAAAAAAAATACAACACATATATATCAGAATATTAATATTTTACTCTGTTGTTTTGAATCGTATATCACCAAAAGGGGAAAGTTGAAGGCACTAGACCACGTGGCAGATCGCCAATAAGGTGAACAGACCAGATAAAGGCCGCAACTGAGTGCTCAGTTCATGAATGCACCCGGAAAGCTTCAGTGCGCGAGGAATGGCGCCGTTTCACCAAGATCATCAGTATCACGATAAATTGTTAACTTTGAAAAATTTTGGTATTAACGATTTGAAGAGCAAAATTAAACTTTCAAAACTTACCAATTATGTTTGGTGATAAAAGATGTAAAACGATAAATAAAAATATTAGATATCCAACTTCTTTTGCTGCGGGAACCAAATTACAAAATTATTGTTCTACGTTAGTGCAACATACCATAGATTTTTGTATTACAGTCCACAAACAGAAGGTAATAAAGCATGTTTTTAAATCAGCAACGCAGCGTTTTCCTTGCCACTTGAAGGTGAGTTAAGTGAGCTTTTTACCTCGGTCATTATTCCACTAATTAGCCGCCGCGCGACATGTTGGCGTTCCGAATCGCTCTTTCATTTACTGCAAGGTCGCTTACAGATCGACTGCAAGAAAACTGCAAACCGCTGCATTTCCACTGCCGTTTTATGTGTAAAATATTTAAGCAGGAAGTTGGGCAACCTAGCTAGCGTCGCAGAGATGAATAGATTAGAAACACAAAAGAAATGAGATAGATACTTATAGGACCCAAAAAGATTGAAAATAAGTTTAATTTTTGGTTAAGAATTTGTGATACTTTTGAGCAAAAAGGCGTCGAAAGTAGTACTAGATACTAAAAATATTAATTTAAGTTATAATAATCTTATTGCAGATATTTTTTTGTTTCGGTGGTCATACAATATGTCATCGTACGCACGCAAGGTGACTTGATGCAGCCTGGTAAGTGTAAAAATACCAAGTTTAGTGTCAAGAAGAAGAAGTATAAGTTTATGATTTCCTTAACTTAGTTTCGTATTTTTCTTAAACTCGTTTCCAATACTGAATATTAACAATTTCAAGGCAGGCGAATAATAATTTCAAAAAATTTTTTTATAATTCAAAATGTTTTATTCGAAATAAGATTATACAAATCACTTTTCGACGTCAAATTTTAATGAAGTTACTAAGTTTTGCTCAAACCAAGGCTGGCTCTCGTCATACGCTAATAAAGAATTGCAGCCGGTTTGTACAAACACTCAAAGTGCTTTAAAGACTTTGTGGAATTCTATAATTAGGCCCAAAGTATAAAACGAAACTCAGAAGACCTAATGAGTGACGGACGTCAAATACCCGTAAGTGTCGTCGGAAAAACATGTTCGGTATTTAAATTATTTCTCAGCGTTTAATGTATAGTCAGCTTCATAGCTAAGTAGCTTTAAACGTGATCATAATGAGCACATTTTGTTTAATGTCGTTAAAGTGAGCAAAAACTATGATAACAATTTCTAGCAAAAGGTGTGAACGAAACTGCTAATGGTTGGTGAGAAAAAACGAGCGAGCTTGTCATTTTGAAAATTATGACCTTCATGAAAAATTTACCAAAAAAGTCTTTCTAGATGAAACATTCGGTGTTTAGTCATAATCAAACTTTTGTGGTGTTTCTTAACAAGAATATTTTATATACAAAAAAAACTTGCTTTGAATTCAATTGGATATTATTACATTTTGATTCGTAGTAGTTTATTGACATAGAGTTTATTTGTTGTATCTTCAACATACGTCGTATTGCATCACATTAAAGTTTTCCAGTACTTGTTCGATAGTGTTTAAAATAACTCTAATATTACTAAAATAAACTAATATTCTGGATACAGATATTAACGCAGGACTTCTGCCAAAAAGACCTTAACAGCTCGAAGACATAGATTGTCCTCTGATCCAAGTGATTCATATTTTAAAAGTCTGTGCTTGACAGCTGCCAAATAATATTCAAAACGGCTGCGTCGAATAGTAAAGCGAAACACAAAGTCGTATCTGCAAAATGCGTCATTCCGATTCTCATATCTCACAGTGAAATACTGGCACACAAATCGTGAAATGATTCACAGTGTTCGCGCAGTAATTTGTTGACGGCCAAATCTCCCCGATTTATTGCACTATAAAATTAATATATTCGACGTATTTTCGTGAGTTACACCAACACGGATTAGCGTGATTAACGCCGCGTGACTGCGACATTGGAGCGTTCCCGTCATCGTGACGACAGTTGACACTGGTTATGACAGGTGACATTTCTGTCGCCGTTACTTGTCAGTAATTATGATTGATCGGCGATTCTTATTATTGGAAATAGCTATTAATATTTTTCTTATTGTTTCCAGAACTAATAAATTTAACCGGTCATTCATGACATTATCTTGACATTGAAATTATAAAAAGAAAATGTTCGTTATGCTTATTTATTTTTATTTTTTATTTTATTTTATTATGGCAACATTTTATTATTGTATAATACAAATTGTTATTTTTATAATCTAAACACAAATTTCTCGTAAGTAATTGTAAAAAATTGGAATATGTGTGGGTAGATATCTGTAGAATTGTGCTATTCTGTAATATTGAGCAATGTAAAAAGATAATTTCCATCCATTATAGTATCATTACGCTCGGTCCAAAAACTCAGCACAATACAAATCGGTAGCTTGGTCATCAAAAGACTTAAAAGGGGTCGGTACTCAAACACGTCGCCGCTCGCATTATGGAACACGTTGCTCGCACGGCTAACTGTCAAAACAGTGAAAAATGCGCGCAGAAACTGACCATTAACGCGACATCTGTATGAGCGATGAGCAGAATATAAAAGTGGAATACAAAAGTGTTGAAAATCGGGGCCCTTTCGCTTAATGTTATTGAGAGTAACGCCTTTCGAAGCTTGGAGCGACAGCGGTAATGACGCGTAAGAGATTGATCGCACTAACCTTGAAGCAGCGGCCAAAATTATTCCCTCATAAAGTATTTTAACTAGACGTTTTGTTGGAGGATTTATTGCGCTGTTATGCCTGATGTTATTCAAGATAATCTGCATTACAATGTTGCTCTGGGCATAAAACGTGTGTGGAGTTAGTTGTCTTGGCCGGTTTGTTATAAAGGAAATTGGACCTGTTGTAATTTCGTATTTAAAAGTTTAGCAAGGGATGAAAAAGAGTTGTAAATTTATTTATGAGTTTCTAAGAATTATTCAGATGCCAAATTATGTAATAAGGCTGAGTTTTACATAATTTGGGAGTTTATTGTTAAAAATATTATTTTTCTTTGACATAAAAAAAACTTGTAGAAAAAACTAAAAATTACAAGCCGATCTTACTACTTCTTAAAAACCTAAGGCTATAGAAAAAAAGTGAAGTGAAGTGGGTTGCCATTTGTTACGAAACAAAATAAATGTACCTACTCAATATGTAGGTACTTACTTCTTAAACTCAGAATATATACATGAATATAACTCTATGTACAGTGGTAGATATACTTTACCAACGGAAATAAATTTCAAACGGTCGAGTGGTAGTAAATTATATTGGAAAATCGAACTCGAGCCCTGACCTACTACAATATTCCCTCTAGCTCAGTTTTAAACCTCACAATGCCATATTTCGTTCGCATTTACAACACAACGCTACGCGGACCATATTTCAACAAAGATGCTCGAAAAATGCACCGCAGTGGGTGATAAATTAAAAACATTTTTAGCAGCAACCAGTTTAAGCTGACCTCTCGCTCCCTCCAATCCTTTAGCATAACACCCGGACTGGGTAAAACCAGTAGTGACTTATTTCCACATCCAATGATGCATGACATACTAACCGCAACAGTGGAGCTGAAATATAACGTTCAATATACATCAAACTAAGCGGTTTGAACGTTTATACAAATCTATGTAAGGAGGAAATTATTACCAAAACAGAGCTCACAGAGTAAACAAGGAAAGTCGTTACCGGGTCGTGAAAAAGTTGAAAAGAGCCACTTTGTATTTTGGTGGTGTTTTTAATTTACCTTTCAGCTCTACGGATTGCCTTTCACAAAGTGCTAGTTTTTTACTTTATGGAGTATTTATTTTTTCCCTTAGGGTTTGCTCATGTACCTAAGTCTGTGAGAGTAAGATATTTTTCCATAGTACAAAAAAGGCTATTTTATCGCAATTCTTTCAGTGGTTTCGGCATGAAAGTTTTCCTGACTGAGAGACAGACAAACCAGACAATCTGACAGTTCCTTGTTTTGTATTTGTATCAATTCATTTAAAACGTGAAGAATCAAAATGAAAACCAAAGTCGGAGAGACATCTTTAGAGATAATTCTCCACGTTGTCGTAACCGTCAGCTCTCCAAATCCACACTGCTTAACTTACTCCCCTGTCAATTCTAAAAACCAATGCATAAATCAAGTAGGTATATTACAAAGTAGGTAGTCGGGGAGAACCCGAAAAACGTATCAGTGTGCCATCCAAGTGCACTCTACCGTCTAGCTAGCTGCTCGTAACGTTACAATTTTACGAGCAGTTTTATTACTAGACGCTTTCGTGCGCGATTACCCTCCAGAGTGAGTTTTGCTGTTAGATGCCCAACATTGCCGACATTTACCCTACTCTCTTCACTACAACATCGCCCTATTTTCGTACCATCACCGCTTTGCCTCTCGTGCTTACGTCTCTAATATTTGACAGACCAGAAATGCATTAGGAACATCTCGATATTTCGATAAGGGTTGCACGCTTGTCAGCAATTACAATTTAATGTGTGTTTTATTATCACGGCCCGTCTAATGTACTAGTGCATTAATTTATCACCTCCCCATGTTTACGAGTTAGGGCTTGACAATTGAAATGATGGTGTATACTGAATTCAAAGGAGACGAGAGGTGGCCCAGCTTAAATTGAGCTCGGCAGTCCTTAAGTTAGGATGGGGTTGTTTGTAGTGGTAATGGTAGGGGGGTTCTAGGGTGACTGGTTGTGTCGTACAATCGTTTGGACAGACACGAGATGGACGTATCAAAGGCCTGGCAACTGGAAATGCAGTTGCAGTTTAGATTGAATCGAGAGACGTCTGCGGCGAGCTCTGTGAAGGGACGGTTGATTGGAGCGCGTCAACGGAATTGACGGCCCCTGTTTGATTTCGCTACACGGCACTCTGTTTGGTTTCCTTTCGTAGCTCCGAGGGCAGTTCGATTCCTGTAGACGATGTTTGGAATGATTTTGAAATTGTAGTTCCAGCAGGCTGTTTGTTATTGCTTCGTGCTGTTGCTTTGCCGGAGGAATAATTGATATGTAGACGTACGTAGATGATATTCTCTGAACTCTTGGTACGTTCTAGTCTGTTTGATTGTGCCGGATTCGCACTCAAAGGAAATTTTAATTTACTACAAGTTGATAAGAAACATACGCTGCAAGATTATTTTAAGTATTCTTATTTAATGTGTAAAGGCTGTAACTGGAATAAAGGAAAAGAGGTAAATTAAAATTATTTTAGGACGTTCAAAATTTATTTGAACAAAACTTTTTTTTTTTTTTGTTAAGGATGGAAGGATCACCAGCTACCGCTTTCATTTTGGTCACTATGATTCGGATTTCAAACATATCTCTGTTCTAAGTAGATAATTTAAACATACATGTAATAATCTATCTTTTCAATTGTTTGCGAGTTCTCTTTTCAATCATAATTTCAAAATGCGTGTTCACAAAATTATTCCCCCTAAACAGTTAACCAATCGTTCGTTTACCAAACAATAGTGATCAATACAAACAAAACATACCAAAAACATCGACAAAGGGTAATGATTGAATAATTCATATTATTTGACGACGGCCATGTCAGCCGGTGTTCCCACATGTCATTACGGTCCACTGTGAACACGACACCACATAGGGTTGCCACACATCCAGAAATTTTTAGGTTCTGTTTTCTAAATAATGTTGTCAGAATATTGAGAAATATTCTTTGGGAAATGGTTGAATTGGTAAACCTTAGCCAACAAAAGAAGATAAGATGATGAAAGGCAAGTAAAGCCGTTGGTTTCGGCTACTATACGGCTGTAGTCGTTATAGGAGCCACATCAGAAGGCTTAGTTAGGCGGTTCACAAACCAGAGTTCGAGAGGTAGATTAATCATAAAACCAAAGAAAAATCTACAGATTATTTGTATTGTATTAAAACCAACACGTTAGACAAGCAACCATAGCCAAGATAGTAGGTACATTGCAATTTTACTAAAGTTCCATTCGTAATTTCCTGCGACCCACCAGGACCTTGGTGAGCCGTCAGGAGCGGCTGAAGATTGAAGGTTTCCTTAGACACTAGTAGTAAAATACAAGGGGACCTGTCTGGCACTGGTTTATTTACGTTTATCTTGGAAACGAAACAGGTAAAACTCGGCAGGATAAAGCAGCTCATACTTTACAAAATTACATACATTTTAAGAAATGCTGGAAATCAAGGGGAAAACTTAAGGAAATGGACGAGGATGACGTGTGAATGACGAAGGAATTCCAAAATTGAATGTTTGAATTTAGACGAGAAAGAAATGGAAAATGAGGTGGAAATGAGGATGCAACTCACCTCGTTACAAAGTAAGATGATTATTTGCTTTGGAAGGTGCGCTAAACCATAGGTTCCAACAACAAGTAGGTATGGTAGGTAACCCTACAGCAGGACGTGACGGTAATGGTCGACCACGGGAATGATATGCCAGCACGCGAGGTGAGACGTTTAAATTGATATATTTCAAAATTAACTACATTGTTCCACACAAACTACGTACATGTTATTTTTTAACAAATTACTTGGTGTAAAAATTGTGGTAAAAGTTTTAACATCAGCTAAGTAGCGTGGAATTTTGGCTCTCCTTTGTTCCAACTTCAATTTTTTGGGGATTTTGTCCCAATTATTTTGTAAGTCTTTTATTGGAGTAGGTACACGATATCTGTTGATAAAATAAAAAACTTACTATCTTGTCTCGGTTCCGAAATCCAAACATACTGTTTGTTAATTTATAATAACAGTCCACTAACTGCACTAAGGCCTTTTCTTTGTTCGGAAAGTATCGCCATGATATCACCTTGCTTAGCATTAAAATTTGTGTTAGTTATACATGTGAATGCTGATACCCATTCCCTGAGATTATACATCCAGTAGCCTTGTCGAGAACGACATCATAAGTTTTACCAAGTGCTCGAATCAAATCAAATCAAATCAAAAGGCTTTTATTCGATTCGAAGTACTTAGTTCACTTTTAGACGTCAAATCTTAATGAAGTTACTAAGTTTTGCTCAATCCAAGGTTGGCTCTCGTCTAGCACTAATCACTACATAGTATAAAATAAAGTCGCTTTCTCCGTCCCTATGTCCCTATGTCCCTTTGTACGCTTAAATCTTTAAAACTACGCAACGGATTTTGATGCGGTTTTTTTTAATAGATAGAATGATTCAAGAGGAAGGTTTATATGTATAATACATGCATAATATACTGAAGGATAACCCACAATAACCATTTTCCCGTGCGGAGCCGGGGCGGGTCGCTAGTGAAGAATAAAAAAAGAATAAGAATTTAAAAAATTTAAAAGGCGATGCAATATTAGTTTGAACAGAACTGGCAGGTACGCGCAATGTGCCCGCTGCTGTAGAGAAAAATCCGTCGAAGAAACCTTTGTTCTTTCCTTTTTTTTAACGTACTGATATAATTACTTGCTTAGAAAATACTGAAAGAACATGCTAAGTATTGCTAAGTTACGAGCAAATTTACCAATTTTTTTATTTCGGTTACTGTCCAACTGAAATGACTATTTTGTTTGAGTGTCGAAAATGTATTACATTTCCGAGAAGACTTTATTTGAAAAACTTGCACCCAATCGTTGTCTAAGCACGTCCATTCAATTTTTGCTAAGTTTAGTCTAATTCTAAGCCGAGAGGGCACCGTAGTTCGTGATAACACTCAATAAATCATTTCAGCGTAATGGATGACTCGATGTAAATCTATTTATGCAAAGTTTTCAATGCACAAGTCGCATGTCTGAAAGCCGTTTGCGTTATCAGCTCAAATTAAAGGCATATTTGTGACCATAGCTGGTTATGGTACATGACCGTGGCTTTGATATGTTAGGTGATAAACTGTGGTTTGCCAACCATTAAATATTCGTATAACACAAATTCCAAGCGAATTGGTTTGGTTTGGTTTCAATTCGTATCCCAAGCGGAGAGAACAGTTACATCCAACGATTCTAACGAAAAAAAAAACCATCACAAATTAAATTTGCGGCAATACAACACTACTTTCTATTTGAATGTGAAAATTGAATTACTTTGCAGATCGGTGCAGATTTCCTCGCAATGTTGTCCTTCACCACACGAGCGTTGAATAAACAGACATATGAATTCGAACCTAAAAATTACATTAATACGTGCCGAGGCAAGGCTTGAACCTGCGAACTTCCAAATGAAAGTCAACTCAGCAGCCATAGCAACTTGGCCACCAAACCGACACAGAGTAAATAATAATAATAAAAAGATCCAACATCTGCAGCTACACCTGAAAACACTTCACGTCACTTTTAACAACCTGCAGCTAATTTAAAATTATTACATTCGCGTCTTTGATTTATTTAAAGCGCACTTTGGTAATTAGAGCTGAAAATAGGAGGCTTAATGAGAACGTATGGCGATCGGGGAGAGAATTACTGTTATTGCAGGTACAGTAGCTAGCAGCTGCGACTGGACACTCGCACTGCGAAATCCGCTTCTATTGCTACGGAATAACGACGCTCTCAAGACCAAATTGACCACACTACTGGTAGGTTATTATAACAGTAGTCCTTTGTTGGAGTAAGTAAATAAGTATTTGCATACCGATTCATGAAGATGAAAAAAGTCAACTAAGTCATTATTTTCTAGAATTGTTGCTCTGATTACCACACTTTACTATCATTGGGGTTCGCAGTTGTTGGTTACTCAAGTGTATGCTTCTGCTTATTTCTACGGTTGTTCTTCAGCCACCTCGCTTGAATATTTAAGCCATCGAACTCAACACTCTAAAGGATTTTAGAAAACCATCAAGTCGAAATATATAATTAACGTTTTGTTATTATGTAACAGTTGTACGCTTTTTCATTACAACATTAAAAAAGTTGAATCATCAACGAATAACTCACTCTTTTTATGTTTAATATTTAGTAATTTTAAGCTATTTCAATAACCCAAAAACTACACGACAACAACCACGTTTCCAAAATAATTTTTGCTCGCTCATTCGTAATTATTAGAAAGACGTGTCTGTTTTCGGTTCAGTGGCCACTTCCGACTGGCTGGGCTGCTCAACGAATTATTACCTGTAATAATTTAGCTGTAATTAATTAGAACTCATGCGCAAGCTGTAATTAGTGCAGTGATCAAAGCTTTGTGTTGTCGGAGCAATCACACGATATTAATTATGAAGATTCTGAGAATCAAGTACTTGTTCACAAGGTAGGTGGTATAAAATTTTAATTGTATTCTGAGCCAACTATAAATTAATCTGATTAATTGCATGAACATAAAGATATAGGTATTTAAAAATATTGTTTTATGAGCTTATCAAATCATTGTAAAAAATACTAAACAATATTTCGATGACTCCATTGGCTTTAAAACCCTAGCTAGATTATAAAATGCCTGTCTCCAAGGTATTGGTTCGTGGGTTCGAATCTCATCCAAGGCAAACATTAACAACTTGTACTTCTATATTCACACCATACACTGAAAAAGTTTAATTATCAGTAACACATACTTTAGGGACTTGCAAACTATTTCTTAAGGAGTTATGAACAGGTTTTGCTATTTATAAACTAAGTTCGATAACACATAATCAAAATCGTTTTGTAAATTGTAAAACGATAACAAAAGTCCCTAAAGTATGTGTTAATGGTAACCAAACATTGTTTTCAGTGTACATAGTACCTCTTATACAATTATATACACATACACATATAATTGCCATTGATTTATCAATTAATTAAATATTTTATATGTAGATGACTAGCTGTGAACATCTAATCTCGTCTGACCATTATAATCCACATTAAAAATAAAATTTTATTTTATCTCCGTCACAAATAGTCGAAATAGATTAAACTAGTTTCTGTGTCAGGTGCTCACATAAATATGATATTTAATAACTGTTCTAAGACCGTACAGACGAGCAGCAGCGATTCATATTATTTGCAGTTAACATAGAGTCGGAAAAACTGCAAAAAGATGAATAACCTCTCTTGTGTGTTTGAGAAGAGGTATTTGTATATTCTGTCTATTTGTCTTGGCTAAATCTAAATGCTTGCTTATTGTGTGGATTTTCAGGTTAAACTATCTCTATAACCCTGGTGTTGGCTAATTTAAAAAAGTTATAATAACCAAATTTTAAAATATGTATACCTACTTAATTATACTTAATGGTCTAACAAAGCCGATTAGACGATGGATGGATGTTTTACACTTTTAGGCAAATAATACCGAATGGATTTTAAAGAAATATGATAGTCTTAACAAACAAAATAATACTATAATAGTTTTTACATAGTAACGTATAAAACAAAGTCGCTTTCTCTGTCCCTATGTCCCTATGTCCCTATGTATGCTTAAATCTTTAAAACTACACAACTGATTTTGATGCGGTTTTTTTAATAGATAGAGTGATTCAAGTGGAAGGTTTATATGTATAATACATGCATTATATACTTAAGGATAACCCACAATAACCATTTTCCCGTGCGGAGCCGGGGCGGGTCGCTAGTAGTTTATAATGTAAAGTTAATTTAGTACAGTGAAAAGAATATTTCGCGTTTTCTGTCTGTCTGTCTGTGGCATCGTAGTTCCTTAACGCCTGCGCCGATTTTTAATCTAGTTTTTTTTGTTTGCAAGGTGTCACAGTCGAGAGTGTTCTTAGCTAAGATCCAAAAAAATATCTTCAGCCTATCAGCTCTTTACTAGTTGTTGAAAGGATCAAGTACTGGATTTTTGTCGGGGGTAATTAATTTTTTTTTATTTAATGTTATAATTACTGTCGTCCGTCTGCGTGTTTACCCGCGTGTCTACTAAACAATCCCTTGATTCTCAAATAAATTGACCGTACGAACCCATTCAATAGGAATTAACACTAAACTATCGTTTTTAAAATCTTGTGTCGTTGATTCGGACAGGCCTGACAGACCACCTTGTCTGTGACGCGTATATTAACATCAAAACGTCACACAAAGAGTATAACCCTTCACCGCCGCGACGTAATAAAGAGCTGCGACTGCGCCGATGGGCTATTCCCAGTTGAACTAAAACTTTTATATTATTTTGTTTAAAACTAGCTTTCCGCCCCGGCTACGCTAGTTATCCCCGTGGAAGTGAGGGATTTTCTCTCAGCAAATGTGTTGTTCTGATGTATAAGCTATATTTTCTTAAAGTTTAATTAAAATCCATTAGATCGATATTGTGTGAAAGTGTAACAAACATACATACATCCATAATCCATACTTACAAACTTTCGCGTTTATAATATTAGTAGGATTACATAGAAATAAGTATTGATTCTTTAGGCAATATTTTGACTTTGATTTCTTTTTTAAAACAATTTATTTATGTGACTAAGTCAATCATTTAACAGCTTCCATTTCCGTTAAAAATGTACCTAGTAATGTATAGCAATTTTGATAACGTAAAAATAGAAAACGAGTGCTACAACATCATCATCATCATTTTAGCCGAAAGACATCCACTGCTGGACAAAGGCCTCCCCCAAAGATCTCCAGAAACATCGGTTCTACGGCGCTGCAGCTACAACAATATAGTCAATAATTTTACTTTCAAGATTTATAATAGTAACCTTATTAAATAAACAACCTTACATTATAAATTATGCTGGAGCCTGTAATAGCTAAAACTGTGAGCCTGTAAAAGCTTATATCATGATCCGTCTACTAGTCTTTGCGTGAATGAGTAACAAAAATCAATTTATTTATCCACCCTTTACGTTTCGCTCTCATAAGAATTCTTAAGATGTAAGGAACTGTTGTTGTCATTGGGAATATCCCTGTAGCGGCTGTAACGACTTATCTCCCGCGGCGCTCACAAGCCCGCCTATTCAACCGCCGGACATTATCGTAAATATTGTCGTATTTATTCACATTTCGGGCACAAACAATTCAATTCACGCAACAGCCGCTAATTGGGTATAAATCGACGTAAATATATTCAACAAGCCTCTCAAATCGATTAATATTTTAAAGAATGCCTTCATTTGAATGCGGGTTAAGTCGCGCGTAGGTAATTTCCTATTCCGACGTCGATTTGTCAATGATCGTATTATTCGACGGGTTTCCTTCTTTGTTTCGTCGTATTTTTATTTCCATTCCAATCGCACCACCTGAGTCGAACACTGGGCCAAATTAATTTGTTTTCAAACGTCATAATGACTTCAGAATACAAATGCGTCGCATTTGTTCAAGTTAACTAGACCATTCGTGTTCACATTACGTTTCGATTTTCATGCAAAGCAGCAGTCATTATTCACCAGATAAGAAAACTGGACCTAAACGGGCGACTTAACCGTTAACACATAACCGAAAAGCGTTTCTTTGACACGCTAGACGCAGACATGAAAAACGTCGACTGGAACACTTAATAATGGAAATAATGACGCAACAAGCGGGTTGAATTATTGCCCACATTTCATGTTAAATTGTATGTAAATGCGGGGTCGCGACACAGCTCCCACAATAACATAATAATGGTGGATTTGTGAGTCACGTCAGGTTGTTAGTGTGTACTTAACCCTTTATCGAGGCACGCACGCGGGACGTGGGGCATTAGGAGGGTCGCGGTGGCCGTGTGTGAGAGAGCCGCCTTTTCAAAGATAACGTGTTTTTAAATTCGTGAGATGTTAAGGGTTTTACGGGTTTACGCGCAGATCGGGTAGAGATTAACCGGTGCTTGTGATAGAGATGTCTCAAGCTCCGGTTACGTCAAGGATCTGGTTGAAAATATGATTATCCCTTTTTAAGGTTCCGTAGCCAAATGGCAAAGAACGGAACCCTTATGGATTTGTCCCCCCTGTGACTTCTAAAATAAAATAATAATAAAGCTTTAAAAAATATATGAAGTACATTACCATGCAAACTTCCACAGAAAATTGATTTGAACGAGATCTAGTAAGTAGTTTTTTTGAATACGTCATAAATCGTAAACCGCAATTTACCTTTCATTCAATCAACTTAAATATAAAAATAAAATAAAAGAAACATTTAATTTCATAAACAGAAACTTTAATTTTAAAAAATACACTATTATTAAGACATCGATCAAAGTTACAACGTTTTATATTATGTTACTTGCTGCTACGGAACCTTTTAAGGGCGAGTCCAACTCACACTTGGCCGTTTTTTTTAGTTTACCCACGTTTACCTAAGTACTCTATGTTTTTGATACCGATGAAAATGCAAAGCGGTAAATTTTGAACTCATTGGGCAAAACGACTTTGTATTTCTTTCTAGTCTGGTTCTTTCGTAGATAAAAACTCCTTGTATTGGAATGATGTTCGTGATACGGACCAAAATCTAGTTTTATAAAAAGTTAAAGAAATATCATGGTTAAGAATAAAGTATTATAGTTTGTTACACAGAAAAATCAAGGTAATATATTTTTAAAATCCCATTTTAAATCTTATCCCATCTGTGAGATGTCCCTCATATTTATTATTATTATTATTAATATTAATAGTTATAAAATCAAATGAGATTAGAACTAAACTATGTATTTTAGTGAATTTTATTCCGAAATGGCTCGTATAAACTTCTCAACTCTTATTCTTGAAACTTATTATCATACAAAACAGTTCCATAACAAAGCTGTAAGCTACGACTGCGTGAGTGAACAGTTAACTATAATGTGTGACGTGTTTAGACATATTGTTACTTGTTTATTTTAACAACCACTCCGTTTTACTTAAAACCGGTTTCCATACAAAAATTCTCATAATACTGTACTTTCAATAAATCGAATATTCAAAAGTTATATTTAAAACTACTGAAGCACGTAAATTATGGTTTTATTCAAATTAATTTTATGTAAAGATTTATAAACGGCTTGAAAGGGTGGAAAGTTTGTTTTGTTAAAGAAACTGGTCGGTTTAGATTACATGTGTTTGTTATTTTAAGTTAAATTGGGTGTGGAAAGACATTATTGAAATAAATTACGGTTTTATGTAAATTTACTTTTGGGTTTGATAAAATTGTCCTTAAACTGGTCCTCAGACTTAAATATCGGCTACATTTAAAAGATATCGTGTATTGTAATTATGGTTAAAGCAATTCCCATGGTAAAATGCCACCACTTTTACCACTGTATGTACATTATGTTACGGTAGGGCTTTTTTTTCTGATGTATATTTCTTGTAACTCACGAAAGTCATTTTGTTATGTCATATGTCAGTAAATAAGTACTTAGGTATATTATATTATGAAAATGAACTTACAAATTTATATAAGTAAGCGTTTTTTTAGAATTTTCATATAAAAGATATAACTCGCTGACATTCAGGAACTCGTTGGATTTTCTTGTAACCATCTATCTCTACCCGATCAATTATTAACTGATTAACAAGTCGAAGCGTAATAGGTAAGAAAGATTGTAGTAAAATACTCAGTAGGCAGGAAACATATACGCATTGCCAAATAACGCTACTGAATTAAACGACATCTGTTTAAAAAACTCCTACCTTTTAAAAAAAAAATTCTTTTTTTACCGAAACTGCAACCCTCAAAAATGTTTATACAAAGACCAAACACCGGCTTTGATCAAACACGCATCCTGGGCCTAAAATTTCAAATTCTGTGTGTATTTTGCACCAACGTGCACTCTGCTATTTCAATATAAAATGAAGTTACGCCCGTCAAAGTAAAGGGAGGGACTTAATAAACAAAGCGCCAAAGGTGATTTTGCATTGCCCGAGGCTCGGAAATTAAGCCGAAATCTCCTGCAGGACAAATAAAACAAGGAAGGATTAGCAATCTTTTTGCTATAGAATTTTGATTCATTTTGGGTCCGCAGTCCTTTGCAAAATAAGTGTAGCCTCTCAAATAAAAGCCAAATTGGAATTAAAATTTTAAATTAAAAATCTTAATTATTCAATTTTGATTTTAACTTGAAGTTCGACTTATATTTTATTTCCTTATAGGGATAATAAGGCAATCACTTTTTGATTGAAATTCGCGTTGTTTAAAATTCATTACGTCAAAAAATAAGTAGTGAAGTGACATACTATACAAAATAAAAAATGATTACGTGTAAAAATCGCAGTGAATATTCTATCATTGCTACGGCGTAGCAAGCGTAGCAATAGTCTACGATATTTCGCATAGCATTGACCTAACACAAGGTTTAGTTTCATTCATAAAAACATAGCTGCTATAGAAATAGGTATCTATATATTTACTACATCTTGAAAATACGAACACGACACACATATAGTGTGCTAAAACTAGATTTAACCAAAACTTCACCAGCTGACAACCGAATCTAGAATATTTTTGAAAAAAGTCTGTTAAACTACCAGTTAAGTTCATTCAGAATATTATACCTGTAGAAGCCACGAAAACCCCTGAAGGGTTTCCTGTCCTGACACGCAACGCATTTTTCATCCGACGCCGTGGGCGAAAATAAATAATTCAATTCCAAAGTGTTATAAATTGTAAAATAGTCATTTATCAAACGTCGTCGGGTGAACTTGGTCTATGTTTGTTTAGTGCAGGTTAAGAGAGAGGATAACAAAAACATTATATTTAAATGTTTTTCTTTGCTCGTACTTTAACGAAGTGAACATTTTAGAGCTAACTGTAAAGTAGTAATGCTGTGGCATTATAAATATTTATAAATAAATAGTTACATATTTTTAAGTACTACGTAATTAAAAAGCAAAATTATATTTCTATTCATATTCTTAGATTATTACGGTCTCAGAAACAATTATTTAATTGGGGTTTGTAATAAAAAGTTGTTTTTAAAGGGTCACTATTTTTATAACATTTTCAGAACAACACCAAAAACATGTTGCACAATTAATTGTTAACAAAACAATTTGCTGAGGTTTCACGAAGGCCGATCCCTATTGTGGCCCGAGGGGCCCCGTGGCTAGGGGCGGCGGGGAGGGTTGATGTATTGCATAGCTACTAGTACTAGAGGGGTACACTTTAAATATTGCTTTAAAAGGGAGAAAGAAACAACATAAAACGTAAATAAAGATGTGACTGTAATATCTGCTTCTTCTTTAAGCTTCAACGCAAGAATTATTGACAAACATGAAAATAAAAATTATATTAAAAAAATATTGGAAGTCAATTAAAACGACAGATTATGATTTTTCATTCAGAAGTTTGTTTGATAAAAGGAATGAAATAAAAATTATAAAGTACCTTTTTAGGAAAAAAAATACAAAGGTTGGTCAAAACAATGCAGAAATAACAAAAGAAATAGTATAGATAAATGTTGCATAAAATGTTTTTTAGTATAAATAATAACTTGAACATGAAGTATAACTTGAGAATAATTTGATGACTTGATTGATTGGGTATGAAGAATAACTTTAGAATAACATGAAAACTTGATTGATCAAATGAAAAAAAGCCTATAATGACAGGCATTGTACGTACAGTAATTACATACAAAAGTATGCATTTCACTTAATTAGCACAATATAATATTTTTTAATTACCACCAAGCCAAATAATAATAGCTTAAAGAGCAGAGATCGTTTTCTTTCCTTTAACTTGGTTACTGATACTCATACTTAGGATGGTATTATTTATCTTATTACGCAGCTAACATAACTTTATGTCTTAATTAAAAGCCACACTAGAAAATCTGCATGTGACCATGAAAACTCTGGACTTCAACTTCACAAAGGCAAATTCAGGTGGCTTCCAGAAATCGCTTTCCAAAGAGAGGTTTTTCGTTTAAATCCAAATCGTTCCTAAAGGACCGCCCGAGTGATCGGTCCACGGCAATCAAACCCGTACGTGGCGAACAAACGTGCCCGTCCGTGGTACAGTCGCCATTACACCAAGCTATGCCGAGCTACCATTCACAAATTACTAGACAATACCGTATACATTGCGTATTCAATATGATTGAAAGAGTACACATTCAAGACGGTGGTGGTGGAGCGTCGGTGGTCAAGTGGCTAGGGCCGCTGACTTCCATTTGGAAGTTCGCAGGTTCAAGTCTCAGCACGTACCAATGTGTTTTCGATTTTTGAATACGTTTATTTGACGCTCTTACGGTGAAGGAAAACATCGTGAGGAAACCTGCACACACTTGCGAAGTAATTCAAATGTTGTGTGTGAAGTGGACCAACCCGCACTGGGCCAGCTTGGTCGGCTTAGGCCTGCGTTCACCCTAATTTCAGTGTAGGCTCGAGCCCTTCGGTACACATATATGAGCTACTAGCGACCCGCCCCGGCTCCGCACGGGAAAATGGTTATTGTGGGTTATCCTTAAGCATATTATGCATGTATTATACATATAAACCTTCCTCTTGAATCACTCTATCTATTAAAAAAACGCATCAAAATCCGTTGCGTAGTTTTAAAGATTTAAGCGTACAAAGGGAGGGACATAGGGACAGAAAAAGCGACTTTGTTTTATACTATGTAGTGATTTACGAACGATTCAAGACTAATTGCCTAAGTAATGAACAGCAAATATTGTACTTGTGAGTTGAATGTCGTAATTTTGTGAAAATGGATCCTAGATGTTGCCAACATTGGTGAGAAATTAATGAGGGGACTTAAATGAGATTACATCATTGGTACGTTTTTGGTTATTCTAATATTAGATCTGTTTAGGCTAATTCCTTGCAAGCTTGCAATATTATTTATATTATATATTGAAATGTAGCAAGCGCGATACTGATTGACATTTATACATTTGACCTTCAGTGATTTTGGTATTTGAATTTTGAGACCATGTATCGCGAAGTTTACTACCTGCGATAAGAAATTATACATAAACTCTATAATTACATAATGAAATGTCAACAGTTCAGACATCTTACTATTTTGTATCTCTCTCTGTCTCTCTGGTTTCTTACTATTAACACTGTCACAAAGGAACTTTATGTTCTTCTCTTGAAAGACCTCCACCTGCCCCTTATAGTCTTTCCCTAACCAGCCAAGTTATCATTTCTCTCTCTATATATTTATCATCATCCTGCCTCACCTTCAGTGAGTCTAGCAATCTATACCTATTCTAATGTGACAGTATCAATGTTCTGTGCTCTCTTTACACACACTACTGAGGAACCCTCCTCAGGTTTCAATGGTAACTCTCTGTAACCATTTCTCTCTTGTAGATCTGATTCTCTAAAGTTCTTATTGTAGCTGAAATCTAGATAATACATATTTTCCGTATACCACAACGTGGCTATAAGAAATATATCCGAAATTACTTACATAGTTTAGGAAGGAAATTAACTCACCGGCTTTCCTTACGTTATCTCTAACGTTACCTCATTGCATCATCTTTACTTTATATCCAAGATCTAAGTGCGGTTATTTTTCACCTCCTTGACGACCTCTCGCTACGACCGCTCGAGACCCAAGAAGCGCGCGCCGGCTGGGCGACGTTATTTAAGCGTACGTCAAACGTCACCGCGCCAACCTCACTCCGGTCGATTATAACAATTCTACCCTCAACTATTTGAGAACGTTAAAATAACTGGAAAAATCTAATCACCAGTTAACCTCTAAAAGCATGTGCTATTCTGACACATCCAAACTCAAACTTACCAACCTAACGGCAAAGAGCCTCGTCTACATCTCTATGGTAGGTACGTTCGCAATCTTCGCGACACCATGGATGTTATAAGTACTATTTGTACGAATAGTACTTATAACATCCTTGTTTGAGACACAGTATTGCAATCCTGTCAAACTCGACATAGTGACATAAGAGCCATAGAAAGTAGTAACAATACAATACAAAATATTCTTTTTTGACAACAGTAATAAAATATGACAGATACAAATTTCAGAAGTGAAACTAAGAGTCAGCGACAAGTAGTTTTGACACCTTTACTTCACCTCCCCTTCAAGTAACAGTTACCCTTCAAACAATGCCTGTACACGCCGCCGGCGGCGGGGGCGCGGCCAAAATCAAAATCAAAACTAATAATCAGGCGTTGTTTCCTTCACTAAAGTCAATTAAAAAAAAAACTTCATCTCTCAGTGAGAGGTGAGGTTCTCACTCGGGACTTAGTGAGTATTATCTCAAAACAAAAATAAAGTAGAAAAGTATGTTAAAAAAAATCAAATTGTAGATAGAAGGTACAATTAGGTTCATTGCTAGGGCTGCGACAAATGATAAAAGTTACTACAGAAAATCCGATATAATTCTAGACGAACAAAAACAAAGACTTAGCAGCACAAAACTAGCGAAGACATCAACAGACTTAAAAGGGAAAGCAACTAACATTCCTTTAGCCCTGAGCTCTAAAACACATAAAACTCGTTAAGCAATAAAACACACCACAGCACTCATGGCAGGGGGTGATAACAGTAATCCAGACGACTGGTATGAAAGCACGTACTACTGGGCTTTTTTCGTATTATAGAGGGTTCAAGATTCTAATACAGCATCGAATGGGAGGAATTTGTAGATACTAGTATTATCTGATCAAGATAAAACCAGAATACCAGATACAAATGCGTTGTCAGTTGCGTAGCTATTGGGGCCGGAATTTTGGTCTTGTTTCGAAGAGCAATCAATATTTTTATGTTTTCAAACAAAACCATTTCATTTATTTATACAAAAAACATGCAAATTATCAAATTCAAAGTTTAATGATAATACTGCGCCAGGTATTTTACTAAGCCAGAGCGACCAGTGTTGCTGGAACATTTACGTCATCAAAATTTTCTGACTATCAAAAACGGGGTTAATGTCTCCGTCACTTAACTCCGTGACTTCGTCATCTGATTGGTTAATACCCATAATGCTGTAACTATGATGGGATGTCTATTTCTCCACATTCTTAAAGCAAGTAATACCGTTTTAAGTAAACTCATATCACTAGTAAAAACAGTTTAAAATGCTAGTTGCTTTACAAAAAAAACCGTTAACATACCTACTTACACACACCCGATTGGAAATTAATACCTTTCATCAATAATAACTTACAAACCCCCTACGGACTCGGAGTAAGAAGCGTAATGCGTATAATCCATCAAGACCTGAATGCAAGTAATTTGTTTGTGAAAACATATAATTTTATGCTCTGTTGGGTGCGTACTTTGAATAGCATAATGTCTTGTTTGCAGGGACTAGAGATCGCGGCGTATTGTGAATAGTATGAATACGACTTTGTATGAGAAAGTGACGTGTTTCCAAAGAGATTAAATAGGTGAAATCATTTATTTAATTATTTATTTAACAGTTTATTGTACACATAAACATACGAAGAACAAATATATACATATAGAGAGACGACACAACAGGTCTGCTTATTTCTGAAGAAATATCTTCAGGGAAGTGAAAGAACATATAGGTAAGCAAGTCGCGGATTAACGTGCGCAAAGCAGAAATACAGTATAAATAAATACTACACCTCGCTATGTTTACACAAACAATAAGGAAAGTAATATCATACATAAATTGATACAATACAATACCTACCTACTCAAATAAAAATACATACACATACACATACCTACCATAATCAAAATACATACCTATACTACTTAATATACTTCTTAATAATTGAAATATTATGCATAAACCAAATATAAAAGGAATAATTCTAAGTAAATTATTTTATACAAAATTAGTGTTATGTATGATGATGCAGATAAGTCACAAAATATTATTAACTTATTAAATACTTACATGAGATTCTTAAGTAAAATATAGGTGATAGAAAATAATAATAAAAATTTCGTAAAAGTTCGTAACAATTTCAACAAAAAATATAGTTGATCTATTAAGTGTTTGCCGACTTTTGCTACCTATTTGCCGAATTTCCATTAATTTCATTCATTGTATAGTTTTAGTATTAGCAACCTTTACAAACTTATTTTGTACTACAATACTCGTACCCTCAACTAGAACATGACTCGACGTCAAGTAAACTAGTTCTTTATTCAAATTGAATTCTAAATATAAACGACATAGATTGATGGCACCCTTCATCACATCAATTTACCTGACACTGGCTGTATAGGTTTGCATCAGCTATTAAAAAATATATATTTCACAAAGGGCATCATTGAGTTTCTTTTCGATCCCCTGAATAATTCAACATTGTAATTAGAGCAATGTTATCATACTAGTCACTCATATTCATACTATTCATACTAATATTATAAAGAGGAAAGATTTGTATTTGTGTGTGTGTGTGTGTGTGTGTGTGTGTGTATGTTTGTAATCAATAAACTCAAAAACTATAGAACTGATTTTAAAAATTCTTTCACCATTAGAAAGCTACATTCACCTTGAGTAACATAGGCTACCTTTTACCGCAGGAAAATGCCTCATTCCTACGGGAAAAACTGTTAACGCGAGCGGAGCCGCGGCAGAAAGCTAGTTTTAACTATAAAAAAATTACCCATTCAATGTTCATGATAAAACTGTATGACATCAGCCGTGAAATGATATAGTACCTTGTTAAGTGAGTTTGTATGATTGATTAGATAGTTTATTACAAAAGGATATAATTTTGTATAAATTTACGTCACACACATACAATACTTTTTTAACACTTGACTACATTTTTTTAGTGCCAAGTCTGCCCATCATAATTTTTGTTACCCAAGTTGTTTGTTTAAGTTCATTTGTTTTAACATGTAATTAAAGCAATGGATGAGCTTTCTTATTAAGAGCTTTTACGAATATTGTTGTGCGCTTTTGTACTTCCTTTTTTCTAAACAAATCGTTATTTATGTACAGGTAGATACATACATCTCAGTCACCTTCATATTTTCAAATCTATTACTGATAGATAAGATAAGATAAGATATTTATTGCAAACAATATGATAATAAAAAATGTTACAAAAAAATTAAACCTCACACATGAACCCGGGCGGGCACAGAAATTTACAATTAGTTTTATTAAACTTATACAAATATCACAAATTCTTTATACATAAATTATTCAATACATCACTATCATCACTACATAGTATAAAATAAAGTCGCTTTCTCCGTCCCTATGTCCCTATGTCCCTATGTCCCTATGTCCCTTTGTACGCTTAAATCTTTAAAACTACGCAACGGATTTTGATGCGGTTTTTTTTAATAGATAGAGTGATTCAAGAGGAAGGTTTATATGTATAATACATGCATAATATACTGAAGGATAACCCACAATAACCATTTTCCCGTGCGGAGCCGGGGCGGGTCGCTAGTATAATATAAACAAAAGCACTGTATGTTCAGGAGCCAATAAAAGCAATATTTTTATTTATGATCACTACTGACAGATACATTCAAACCGTATACAAAGGCAATAATAATGAAATACATGGAGGCTAGGCTTTTATCATTAGTTTTTATATGAACACTACAAGCAAGTAGGACAATGGCGTGAGTTTTAATTTCATCTCATATCTCGCGGCCATCGCGTTGAAGCAAACATTTCGGCCACTTGCTCACTTCTGTCGGTTCTATTACGTATCATAGCGATTAACAAAATTTATATATCTACTTACCAAATTTAATCCAAGGTTCAGCAGTTTCAGCTTAAAAAACAAAAACTGTCTTTAGCAAGTAAGGCTGATTTGTTGACTTTGCGATTCGATTAACAAAAAGAAAATAACGAAATTACAAAATTCAAGAAATGTAATAGAATTTCTACTATGAGATTTTTTTTCTACTATATATTCTAAGACCTTTCTCCCAAGCGATGGCTTTTTATTGTCTGTAGGTAATTTAAATTTATAATCCAAAATATCGTTCGGATAATTCTAAAATACCGAATAATATTTTCGAGAGGCTGAATTTTCTTCGTGTAATTTTTACTTTTTTTGATTTAGTTCATAATTCAAAGATTTTTTTAAATTCATTGTAGGCTCCTTCAGAACACATACTTAATGACGTCATATAATATAACAAAGCTTTTCTCAAACGAAGACCGGGTCTCGTCTCAAACGAATGTACAAGTCTAAGCACTAAAAAAGAGATCAAACAATCTAAAAGAGGCAATGCGATATCATCATAGATAGAACATAACTGGCAGATTCGCGCAATGTGTGGTAGTTATTAAATTGTATATTTTTGTATTGTATGTACAAAGCTTCTTTAATTAATTACTATTAATTTTATTTCCTAAGTAACTTTCCCTTTAATACTGTTACAAAGTTGACATAAACAAATCGCTATCGCGACACATCATAGTACAAAACCCCCGGCAATTCAGCACACGCGTTATCCAGTGAAGATTCACAATTTCCGCGCTAAGGCGAGACATACACTCACATACATAACGTCCGTTCTTTCATTACACCCGTCGCCGGTTAATATCGCGTCGTGTGTGGACCACCTAATTGCATATTAGGGCGCAATATCTTTGTTTAGGGTGCACATGATAGGGCGTTTTGTTCTAATCAAATTGTGGTCTGTGAAGATTCTTGTTGTATGGGGTCGTTCCGTGTTTAAGTGTCCCGTATACTGCCCATGGGAATTCTTGCCCGTACGATAAAGATGTCACGGTATTAGCAGGGTAATTTGTATTGTAAGTCATTCATTATACACAAGTGAAATTTAACTGGTTGTTTATCAACAACATAGTGGTAGTACCACTACCACTAGCATACCATACCATACCACCACCATACCATACCATATTTGTTTGTTTGTTTGTTTGTAGTACCCATGAAACTGAACTGAACAACTTTGCCTAAAGAACATAGGCTGAAAACTTAAAAAAAGTTTCCAAAATTTTCATATATAGGTAGGTACTTCAGTCACGTTACCGGCCACTTTGTACAAGTTGAATTTTAATTTTGAGATTTGAACCATGTCCCTTACGGAAAGTTATTTAGTTTCATAAGTAACTACTATGTTGCGGATAAAATATCAAGTTACATAATTTTTCACGGTGTATGTAGGTGAGTTATATGTATATGAAATGTAATGTCCTAATGTATTTTAAATTTTAGTATTATTTACAACGTTTGCTTTGTACTCTAGTCCCTAGTACCTTATATAAAGTTAACTGTGAAATATTATTCCTGTTGAATAACTTGAAGTTACAATCAATTGCCAGCAAATTGGTGTTGAAACACGTTTGCCTGAAATTTTGATTTAAAGAAATAAGTTTTGAGTTGCAATGTAGGTACTAATGTGAATTTCTTCAATGAACAATAAAATTGAAAACGCAATATTTTCGAAGGTTAAGTTATTAACTAGTCTTTTCTTTAGGTCATAAATCAGTGTGTTCAAACCCAACTGTTCGTATAGAGCATTGTCAGTCAGGGCGCAACCTTTCGCCGTTAATTCTTGGTGATTGATTATCTTTTGGGCTAATGAGCTTCGAACCCGTCTTACAGAGAGGGCTCAAGAGGGAAACTTCTTGCGATAAATAAACCAATTTGATGTCTTTTTTACAATACAGTAGGTAAAATACAATACAAACATTCTTCATTGACACCAAAATAGAAAACACATAAATATTACCTCTACCAGGCAAACTAAGTTTAGGAAAATCGTTTGAATGGAATAGTGCATTGCGGGTAGGGGGCATAACTTTAATTACATAACCTAATTACACAACCTATGAAATCCATGAGTATAGGTTGAATTTTCCTTACTTTCAGAAGAAAAAAGACTTCTGTCTTTGGAGACCGCGCTGCTCAAAACTCAAATCAGTCAATATCCACATTGATTAAATATCTAATAATTCTCATACAACCTTATAACTCAGCTAGATTTAAATGACTTTTTTTAACCTTCTTTTGAAATACAGTTCCGAAATATTTATTAAAATAGATTTCTAGGGACGTTCAAGCACAAAATTATGAAAGCATTTCCCTCCCACTTCTGACTTGGGCCGCCAACGTTATGAATTATGATCGCTTCCCCCACAATAAGTGCATAAATAGGGCGGGTGATGGCGGGAATAAATCACCGCCGGTCGTCCATCATCGCGGGAAACCAGCGCCAATATAAACATATTACTGGCTCCAGCCGAATATTATAGTTGGCACTAGAAATAATAAAACAATTTGGAAACAAATTATTATGACGCTTCTTTCTTTTTATTTAAGTCCAGTATTCGACAGCCACTACTGCGACAGACTAAACTGCGACAAATAACATAACTAACCTAACCTAACCGGCTGTTGCAGTTCAGTCTGTCGCAGTAGTGGCTGTCGCAGATCAGTCTGAGGATCGTTAAGCATGACCTACAAGGTGGACCGACGATCTGGTGAGGGTCGCGGGAAGCCGCTGGATGCGGGCAGCGCGGGACCGATCGTTATGGAGATCTTTAGGGGAGGCCTTTATCCAGCAGTGGACGTCTACTGGCTGAAATGATGATGATGAAGCATGACCTTGGTCGATAAAGGAAAATATACCGTGAGGACCTGCAATCTGCATACATCTGCGAAGAAATGCAAATGTTGCATGTGGTTGCGTGTTAAGCAGACCAACCCTTACTGGGCCGGCGTAGTCGATTAAGGTCTATAAGACAAGTTAATTTGTTTCTGTAAAAAAATGCAATAATGAAGTTTAAATTGTTGTTCGTTCACTATTTTATTCATCTGAATTTCGATTTAATAGTAATACCTAAATATACGTAGACAAACGACGACGAATATTTTATAAAGTTTATTCATAGTAACAATACAAATCACCCATGCAACATGGTACGTTTTGGAAGTATCAGTAGAAAAAAAAGAAAGGGTAGTGAAAATTATGTATTACTTCGAACAAATAAAATGTCAATGGAACATCTACTAATTTTATTCAAGGTAATCAACAAAGGAAACAATTAGCACTAAATACTGAAACGTACGTCTATTATTTTGTTAATATTAGCATAATTTCGATTCACCAACAAATATCCACACGGAAATTATCGTGTCGATAAAATAAACGAAATTAGTGTTGAAACAGCTAAAATGTGTCGATGCAATTTATCAGCGGCGATGTCGGTCGGAGCGCTAACTAATTTTATCGACTGGTCGGACGTTTCCCACTAATTTATTCCCAGTCTGTAACGTTGTTGATTTGATTTAGGTTCGTTTGTAGCCAGCCTTACTTCGTTTGTGTTAATGTAAAGTGCTACTTTGGGTTTACTTTGGTTGTTACGTTTGAAATTTGTTTTTTTTTTATGTGAGACGTTTGATGAATTGATTTATTTCTGAGTATTAATATAACAATAAAATTCAAATCACCAATCAAAATAAAATTTTCTGATAAAAATTGTGTTGAGAATTTTCTCCGCCATTGATTGCAAATATTCTTTTATTTTTGTCACAAATACTAAAAGTTAAATTTTGACACTATTAGTATCACACTTAGAGTATAATATAAAAATAAATCTGGGTATCACACTAACCGATGCGACGTATGACATTCGTAGATTTATTAAGTACTACCTTAATAAGATCCTTGATTGTAACTAAATCAAACTATGAAATTATTCTGTTCTTTCCATTGTCAAGTAAACAAAAGCAGAATTTATAAGACCAACAACATCGTCTTGTTGACGTCAAATCCAAATCCTGAGAATATTCTCGAATGTGGGAGCTGGGAATTCAACAAATTGCAGGCCGCAGTAAACAAGACAGCGACGCGAGCGCAACACGCTATCTCGACGGTTCACTAAGCAAATACCGCTCCACACCGTCGCGTAGACAACCACTTAGTGGCTGCATTGTGCGCTGAGAAGTGCTACTGCAGAGCTCTGTATAATCAGACTTCTGATCCTAACATATACCTAGTTAGGGAATGCCGTAGAAGCAGTTTATTGTAATATTCGTGATCAGCATTTTAAATTCAATAATCTTTATTGACACTACTAAACAGTTTAGAAAAATAAAACAAAAGACGGCCTCCTAATCCTTTAATTAAACTATGGAATCATTTAAACCTAAAAAGCTCAATAATTCAATGTTTACTAAATTATATTCTCTTTTTTCTGAAGCAAATACATACCTACCTATAAAACGTCGAATCAATAATTTTTCCGCTGATATGTAACTTGTAACTATAAAATTTGGGACAGATGCTAATTTAGAATTGGCAATTGCCTCTACTTGGGAAAGAAAACAATACCTAAACTGATAATAATTAACACTTTAACGGATTTACCGCGATTATTTAGTATTCTTGAAAGTTTCGATATTTCGGCGTTGTTCCATACACCGTGTTCACGGGTACACAATAAATTGGCAATGAAAATAATTGGACCAAAAATAACTAAATTTTAAAGTCCATTCTGTAGTGTTCCTAAGTCTGAGTCAGTAAGAGATCTCTGAAAGCAAGCTCGCGCGACTTCCGCAGACAAGTGTAGGAATGCTTCTCTGACAGAAACAGTCATCTACTCTGTAAGACCTACATTAGTATCACATCTAGATAGAAACTAGGTCAATACAACTAAACAAGGGTCTTTACAGTCTTGTGAACTGTAATGATCTCGCAAAAATTATAAGTTACGTATTTTTCTCGTGATTATAATATTTGTCAAATCATCAAGTGACTGCGATGATTTCGTTCCGTACCTATCTAAATAGACATTACGTCACAGCCTGTGATGTTTTTTTTAACTATATTTGAAGACTAAAATGTTCATTCTGCACTTAAAATGCATTTTGGTGAGGTAGGCCATTTCCTTATTAAAGTATCTTCTTTTACTATAGAATATAAAAACAAATACTGGTAGTTACCGTTTTATATCTAGAAACTTTTTATCACATCTCGAAATATCCAAACCAGAACATTCATGCAAATGTTATGCAAGTGACGTCCTTATCCGAATCTGAATGGTATCAGTGTCTGCTAAAGACTGTGCCACTACTGCTAGGGGATTACCAAAGCTCGCTTTGGCCGCTTTCTTCATGATACGTGCCAAAATTAATCGCTAGATTACGACCGGATTTTGTGCTAGGATTTAGACGAAACTTCTTTATACTGGTGATTGTCGTACGTGCTAGAAAGTTTCGAGAACTGGGTGAATGTTGTTTTTAATAATGCCAGTGATAGCAAATATTTGAATACGTGTTTTTTGTAATATAGGTTCTTAAAAAATATACTGTAATATGAATTGAATTTTAAATCTCATTCTATTAGAAAATTTAAAAAGTTTAAGAGTAAGAGATCCCAAAAGTATTTTACGATGTCAAAGCTAATAAATACTCGTACCAAGGCTCAGAGCTGTTCATAGTTGGTCATTTAAAAGAGGAGTTTGTCTGAAGAAAAACGACTTAAAGAAACTTTACATAGTGTCGCAACCTTTCAAAATATTCCTACTTTTAGACCATCCTTATCCAAAATGAAATTCATTCTACATTTTGTAGTTTTTGAGGGATAGTTTACAGGAAACAGTTGATGCGAAAACAAAAATTGTCACACTTGAATGTATGAATCTGCACCACACACTCAAATCGGCTGGTCTTTCCAAATGAACTACATACCAACAGAACTACAGATTCCAATTTAAGAACGTCAATTTTCCAAATAAGGGGTTTCTCTTTTTGGTGGTCACACGACGGCATGACTGGTCAAATGGTGGTCGCTCAGCCGTCACTCGCCGTCAATTCAGCTCGAAGGGAGGCACTCGGGTCGCCAGTCGTCACAGTAGCTGTGCCGGCGTGACAGCGCAACTCGGCGGCGCTTTTGATGTTTAGGGTTGCCAGCTACCGTAGTGACTTCAAAATTTGAGGTGCTGAAACAAACTCGATTTAACGGCCTGTGTGTGCCTAGTTTTAAAGCTTTTTTTTAATCACACACAATTGAGGCCTTTCTGTACATAGAGTATTAGTTCGATCAATTTTATTAGTACTCGTAATTATGACAGTATCGAAATATGAAAGCTGTGCAACAATTTTCAAAAATGCGCCAAACCTCTATAATATATTTCCAGCACAGCCTTTTCTACATAATAGAATAGTCTACCCTAAATCAACATAAACGTCAATATTACTCGTAAGAACAAAATAGAAAAATAACACGTGTTTCTGGGGTTAAAATTTTATCACCCGAACTCTTACTGTGAATTTATAAAGAGCCTAAGGTTAAGGGTTAGTAGCGTTCACTTGTGAACAAAGAACAACTTCGATCCTCAATCCGCTCGCCAAGAGCTAAACGTGGGTGGAGATTATGAAAATGCCTTAATACCAGCAGCCTTAGTCCAGCAGTGGACTCTGGTGACTGCTGTAGCAATTGCCGATAATGACTAAGACTTAACAAAGGCAGCATTTCTATAGAAGGAAGATTAGACTCTTCTAAGCTGCCTCTGCAGCTGATTTTGATTAGAAAAGGAACAACGCTGAAAGTAGAATGTAATATAAACGACAACATAGCACTTTTCTATTTTATTTTGATTTCTTTGGGATTTAAACATGCATCTTCTTGGCTATACGGATACGGGTAGCCCGGGCCAACACAGGCACAAATCAATTTTATACATTGTGTGTGCCAACGAGTCACAGTACGAATTCAACTAAATTCGTCATTACTTCATAATATTCTATCGCTTCTTGCAGATATTTATGGTAGCAATCACACTAATATTATTATAAAGGAGAAAGTTTGCGAGTGTGTATGTTTGTGACTTCTTCACGCCTAAACGGCTAGAGCGATTTTAATAAAATTTGGTATAGACTTAGCTGACACCCTGGATTAACATATAGGCCACTTTTTACCGCGGGAAAATACCTCATACCTACGGGAAATCTGCTAACGCGGGGAGAAAGCTAGTTGTTTATATTTGAAAGTCTAATGAAGCTTGATTCGTCGACTTTCCGACCTAATTTTTTTATTATAGTCTAAGTAAAGTCTAGTAATTGGACAGCCCTATGAACAATCTGGACAGCTCGGTTGACGGGTTGGAACGAGCCCCCGTCGGTAGGCATCCGACCGGCTTTTGATGACTCCACACGTCACGGCGACACGCTGCGGCTTATTAGGCGGCCTCCAAATAGTTTACTTACACCAACTAACTTTACTTGGACTCGCTCACGTGATATGCAACTGTTTACGCTCTACTAGCTTCCGCCCAGCGGCTCCGCCCTCGTTAACAGTTTTTCGCGTGGGAATGAGGTATTTTCCCGTGGTAAAAAGTAGCCTATGTGTTAATCAAGGGTGTCAGCTAATTTCATACCAAATTTTATAAAAATCAC
This sequence comes from Teleiodes luculella, assembly GCA_948473455.1. Taxonomy (NCBI): domain Eukaryota; kingdom Metazoa; phylum Arthropoda; class Insecta; order Lepidoptera; family Gelechiidae; genus Teleiodes; species Teleiodes luculella. The sequence continues at coordinate 13,146,612 of OX419589.1, forward strand.
TCCAGCCGTTTAGATGTGAATAAGTTCCAAACATACACACTCACATATTCACACATAAACTTTCGCCTTTATAATATTAGTGTGATTTTTTTTATATATACTTAAGTACCTTTTTAAATTAAAGCATCTACAGGCTCTGCCTAGTTTGGGCACAGATGGTCGTGTGTGAGATGTCACCACATATTTATTATTATTTTATTCATATTATCTTTTGGTAACTACGTATATTTTATAGAAGGCACGTTTTCTTTGAAGATGCTGTCATTAAGAAATATAATGATGTATCCGTCCAATATAATAGTCACATGTAAACTATCTCACGATTTTGTTCATTGTTTCTCCCTTGCATAACACAAATAGCCCCAGAGCTATTAATTTTAAATATTTGAGATGTGATAACAACAAATATTATTTAAAATTGGTAATAAGGTTTTTGTCTCCATCTACGAAATAATCATCATAAAAGACTTGAAAAAAATCAAGTTTGTGGCTGACTTAACGCACTTTTTATAATGTACAGTCTCCTGCAAAGAAAACGGACCCTCCTGTCGTAAGCGGTGACTACCCGCCGCTTACGATAGGGGGGTCCGTTTTCTATGCAGGAGACCGTACCTAAGTATTTTTACTAACGTAAACCACAGTACGTAAGTATAACAACAGATTTACACAGACATTTTAAGCAACGAAATTTTTGTCAGACAGTTGCTTGCTTATCGTGTGTGTTTCGATGTAAGCACAAACACAGTCAGACAAGGATTTTACTTTAAATGCATCTTCTTCTCGTAGAGTTTCAATTTTCAGTTCTAATTTATATCTTCGCCAGTGCGTTTGACGTTTAATTCATTTTTGCCCAAACATCTATCAACATCTTGGAGCGTAAACTCACTTCGCAGAGCGCAAGTCATTGTGGATTGGGGGCCCACCCATCCCATTATATTTTGCCCTCTGGCCCTTGATCTACGAGTGTTATTAGAATAATACCACGTCATCACTATTCGTTATCCTTGTGGGTAAGATTGAACAAACTGAATCAAACTGTGATGTTATAGATCCGGTACAATAGCAACTCTGTGGGAAACGGAATTGATTTTTAACTGATGGTGGTTTCGTTTTAAATTAAGAAATATTTGTTATGAATTTTGTCTACAAGTCCGGTGAAGCTCGGGTCCGGTGAAGCTTGATTCGACGTACTTTTTCGACACAAGCATAGCTTGATTAAAAAAAAGGAAAAAAAAATCTATACAATAATAAATTGTGGACAAAGTTCGAAAGCCTAAAACAAATATATTTTTTACTAAATACTTACGTCTTTTTATTTTGAACAAATGGGTAAGAGTTCTAAAGCCAAATGATTTACCAACATTCTAAGAAAAGCGCTTGATATTTTAATCGCATTATCTTATCTCAAATCTAGAGGATACAAAAAATCATACTTAAACCTGTGCTTAAACTAAGTTTATCCATGTCTAACCTGATGGCAGGTACTGAATAAAATTATAAAATAACTAAATCCCTTTTGAGCTAACAAAAAAGCAGATAACCATTAGAATTCAACAATGGCTCAAAAAATATGCTTTCAAAACATTTTTTAAAACCTGATTCGTTTGAGAATATAATGAAAAGTGATGAAGATAAGGATAAAATGAGATACAAAAAATTCAGCATCTAATACTCCATTGTCGAAAAAACACAAAGAAGTAAAAGTTAAAAATCATCCAAACAGCATTAAAAATTGCTTAAAGCCACAAAAGCTTTTGAAGGATTATGAAAATTGCGATGACAAGTCCATTTGTTTAAGACAAGCAAATAATAAAATGCGTTTCTAACAGCCATAAACTTAGTTGGTGGTCCAACAACAAAGCTAGTAAAAGGGCTCACGAAAGTGACAAGTAAACGCTCTACCTGAAGTTACGCAACTCAAAGAAACGTTGCAAGAAAAATACACAAACGCAAATGATTCATTAAACTGTCAGCATACGAAACAAATTACAACGACAATACAACAAATTGCGATGAAAAATGACGCGGCCCACATTGAACCACGAATAAAAAGTCAATTTAGAACGGAGCGCCCACGCGGCGAAACGCAGTTGACGGCGAAACTAAATTATTACTAAGCCGCCCGTTTACCAGCTCGCAGCTATTCAATTTCCCGGGCTATGCATCTCTGTCGCCGCATCGCCGACTCCTTTGACTGCGCGATGCATATTTTATATAATCCTTTCATCAAAACGCCGCGCTTGAGGAAAGCGCTTTATAATTTTTCTCGGGCGAGAGCGAGACGGAACCGGCGACAAACGGGGTGTCAAACAGCGGTGGGGATAAGACGGCAAAGCTCCCGCAAAGTACACAGAATGCAAAAATGGCGCGGCGACGAGTGACAAGGTGTCAGGAGGGGGGGAGGCGAGCTTGTCGCCTTCAGTCAGACGCCGTCCGCCGAGAGAGTCGCACGTGTAGTCCGTTGAACCGCGCCCCGCGTAGTGACTTGTGGTGATTATGTGCTGACATAAAGCCTTGGATTTGTGAAGTGTATTGTGTTGTTTGTAAGCTGGCAAAGGATACGGGATTGTGGAGCGCCATGCTCACTTCAAGTAATCAGTACTTGCGACCGGATTACCTGTCACCGCTTCCGACCACGGTAAGTTGACAGATGGCAAACTTCCGTGAAAAATTATCGTTTTCAGAGAAAAGCGTGAAATAATATTCCAATATTATCTTAAATCATGGCTCATGAAATAACTCATACCTACACAGAACAAAGAAATAACTACAGAAATAAATAAAACTACGTATTTTAGAATGAAATAATGACGGACATTAATTTAATTGATATAAATAATCCGTATATTTATTGTATGGTAACAATAGAAGAGCAATAGAAAGAACACAGTAAGCTATTTGTTGCAAAACTAAAATTATTTTCCTATTTTAAGATAACAACACTGCGAATTCTATCAGTATAAACTATGTTCTTAAATATAATGGAAATAGTATAAAATTGTAGTCAATATAGGAAAACAATAAATAAATATATAACAAAACTTCTCCCAACAATTACTACTCACGAAATAAAAGATATATTGCGCCATTAAAACTTGATAAATGACAATAATAAAACAAAGTTAACTATCTCATATTTCTTATTTTATTACTTCTTCGTAAAGTAAAAATATCATTATAAGAATACATTCATCAAGTTTATTAAACAAATGGCCAAAGTTGAAGTTGACCAAATAATTTTATGTGCATAAAATATTGAACAGCGTTATGCAGAAACTAATAGGATTTAATACTAAATTTAAATTAAAGGCGGTTATAATTTAATTATATGATATTAAATTAATTTCTTGAATAAATAATATGCTAGGCAACTATAAATATCACATATGAAAAATGTTAACAAAATAGTGTCGAATGATTAACAACAAAATTAATGAGACAAGCTAGACAGATTAATGAACGAAAATATATTATTTGAGGCTATTCTTATAGACGACGGAATACCTATTTATCAAGCAGATAAATTATGCCAAACTTGTTGCGCTTTGATTCATATTAGCTAGATACTCAAACTTTACCATGTAGAGATAATGAATAATTATATGTAGAGTTAATAAATTCAGCACTAGACTTGTATTGAAAATCAAAATCATTCTGTATAAATAGATAAGTAATTTACGTACATTTTTTTAAATATAGAGATATAAATTATTTTAATTTTAAAAAAGTAACCAGGTCTACAGGGCATTTGTAGATTCCCTTGCCTGTTTTAAAAAATACGTAAGTACTTATTCTTGGAATTTACTTCATCAATAATTGTACTATAGAAATCCTTTAATTTTACTGTATCCTGTATTTTTCTCTTTATTGTTATAAACAACTATATTTATTTGAATGATAATTGTGTTTTTTTTTTACAATTCGTGATTCTTAGATGAGAGCAATGTAATGTGTTTAATTGGTTACACTTGTAAAGCAGTCGATTTATAGATTTATTTTTATGGGTTGTTCTATGTAGTAGACTATAGCAGCATAAAACTTTAAGATTTCCCATTTATACTCCTATAAATTTCCAGACGGAATGTGTTATTGCCATAAAACCAATTTGAATGTTGATAAAACACGCAATTGTGAAAACGCTCCCCCAACACTTGCAGCGACAAATAGTCGTGACGATGAGAGTTCAGGCGCGCCGCAAATTCAGCGGCACAAATTGCCCTTTTCACTGCGAGATTACATCATGCGGGAGCGGAGTGAAATGTCAAGCCGAGCCGACGGCTGCCAGCGCGCGGATAATGGCGCGTCGGCCGCGTGATTGGACTCCCCCGCCTTCCTCCCGCTCCGCCCCCGCGGTCCCTTTGTACGCCCGTCACTGCCAACCTCGACCCGACGTTTCATTTCATAAACCTCTCTTTGTTGCAGCTCGATGCGAAAAAGAGCCCGCTGGCACTCCTGGCGCAGACGTGCAGTGCAATCGGCGCCGATTCTCCGAACCCAAAACTCATCTCCGCCGCCGAGAAAGCTAGCAAAAAATACGAAGATAAACCTGCACACATGGATAATAAACCGAGTTTCAAGCCTTACGAATCGTGCCTAACAGCGAGAGAAAAGACTAGAACGCCTGAAGATAGAAATTCTGTTCATACTAAAACTCCATCTTCAAAAGGCAGTGCTTCTACGACCCCGGTTCAAGCACGTTGTGGAAGTAATCAGAGCTCTTCATCACAGAGGTCACCACCACCAGCTCACCGGAAAACCCCATCAGAAAAATCCGATGAACGATTGAGTCCGCTGCATGATTCACCCACTCCAGCCAAATCTAATTCCGATCCTACTAGTAGTTCATCGGCTTCTAAGTTACCGTATACATCGTCTAGTTTGACCTCCACTGCAGACACCAAAGAGCCTTCAAGTTTCAAACCAAGTGTACCTGTATCTTCATCTGCCTTCTTAGGCGGTTTACCTCCAAGTGGATTTTCTCTACCGATGGATATAATGACTAGCAGTTTGATGGCAGCACAGCACCATGCACTAAAAAATGGCCTAAATCCTTATTTAGCATATGCCAGAATGAAAGGACCTAGTGGCGATTTAGGTATCTGCAGAGATCCTTACTGCACGGGTTGCTCTCTAAGTTCACATTTGCTCAAGTCTGCGGTATGTCCCGCTGGATGTTCACAATGCGATCACGCTAAAACCCCCTTTGCTCTACCACCTGGTCACCCTGCTGCGGCAGCGTATGCTCACGCGCAGCTGGCAGCCTTAGCTGCAGCTTCTCAATTGCCATTCGTCTGCAGTTGGATGGCTGGAGATTCAGCATATTGCGGAAAAAGATTCTCAACATCCGAAGAGCTACTACAGCATTTGAGATCGCACACAGCAACCGGAGAATCTACTCCGAGTTTGTCAATGCTAAGTGCGACTCATCCACTTCTTCAGCGGACATATCCAACTCCACCTCTGTCTCCATTGACGCCTCGATTCCATCCATACAGCAAGCCGTCACATCTGATGTCCTCGCCGCCGCTACCATTCCCGATGCCTCCTCATCCGTCGTTGGCGGCGTACTTCCCGTCATACCCGTTATTCGGGCCACGGCCGCTGCACCCTTGAGGACCGTCGGCGCTCCACATAAACAAGAAAGGGGGCGCCGATCGCTAACGCCCATGCCAAATGGACAATCGGAACTGAAGACTGTAAATATAGTGTTAGTGCTCTTCGAGTTTCTAGTCGGCTCATATCATCGACGGACGTGAGAGCGCCCGTGAGGGCTGCGAAGCTGTGATCTCTAACTTGTAATGTTTGTAATAGTGCACTAGGGAGTCGTATCCCGGCTTGGACTGGACTGTCTGCGATAGTGGATTTAATTTTCTTGTAAGTCTAATGAAATTTTTATGTACCAAATGTGTAGATCTTAAATTAATTTGAATTTCATTCTATGTTGTTGCAAATAATTAGTGAGGATTGTTAATATCGTGTTTGTGTTTTTAATTATTTGAGTATTCTTGGTGACATTGATGGATCACATATCTGTATTTTAGTGTTAAGGGTAATGACTGAATGTATATGTAGACACATAATTAAGTGAGTTGCGAGCATGTTACCGCAGCTTCATGTCACACATGACTTACATTAGTGCTGCAAATCTTCATGTTTCAACTGTTTCAAGGATTATATCCTAATCAGAATCTCAAGCACATACATTCAAATTAAAACTTAGTCGCTTGCAAAATTGGCACTATATTTTTTGTGACATAGATTTACGATTAATGTTATACAAACAGCAAAACATCCGTAATAATTAATGTACGTAATAAACATAAAATGTTAGCGGACTGTGTGTACTACATTCATAATTAAACACTGTAATTTCTGCAAGATCTGTTGAAGTAAAAGATTTGTTGTTATAAAGAACATAAATGAAAATTATACGTAAATATTTAATTTCTTCCCGTTTTTGATTTTATAAATCCCCTTTTATTTAATGTCTCACTATCTTTAATTATCGTCAAAGATATTTAGACAATTTTCAGAATTTTAAATATGATCGATCATCAGAAACCGCATAATTTGAAACCAACTGATATGATCCGCTAAAATTTCTTTATAAAACAAAAAATCTGATAATAAAAATTTAAATAAAAAAACATGGCACACTGATTTGTAAAAGAAAAATCTGTAAGTATGAAATGAATTTTCCGTTTATACAAATCTGTATGTTTTCTTATCTTTTATTTTTTCTCATAAAGCTTGAAGCCGAGAAGGCAATGTAATCGTGTAAACTTCTAACTTGAAGTACCTAATAAGATTTAAGGATTAAAGATGCAAGTAAAATTATAACTAAAAATATCAAAGGATACTTCAAGGAACTTCTCTTTAAAACTATTACCAGTTTTCCACATGCGCTCATTTAGGTACTCGACCGAACTACAGCTTAGAATTCTGAAGCACTGAAAAATTGCAAGAAAAAGGTAAGTAGGTGTATTCTTGCAATTTTTATACTTGATATACATACGTATATCTTCATGTGTGTGTAAGAGACAGCTACAAGCACCCAAGAAGAAGATCTAGAAGCAGAGGCTTTGCTCACAAACCAGACAACCGCCAAAGCACAAAAGGCCGGAAGACTTAACACAAGGAAACGACTTGTTAAATATTGCAATAATTTGGTAAGTTTAAAACCCGTACCCACAGAGGCAAGAGACGCGCGATCGGATATCCTGGTTTATTTATATATGCAGCTTGTCCTATAGAAAGCAGACACAATCTTTCTTACAACACACGCACTTTGCGCGAACCTGCCTGTTCTGTTCCAACTGATATCGCATCGCCTCTTTTTCTGGATTGTTTGATCAGTTCTATTGTTTAGATTTTGTACATTCGTTTTGAGACGAGAGCCGGTCTTGGTTTGAGCAAAGCTTCTTTAACTGATGTCATCACCTGTTTCAAACCTGCTCCCTCGCCAGTCTGGTGAAGCTTGATTGGTAGTACCTTTTAGACACAAGCGTAAGTCAATTAAAAAAAAATGTGTTTTATAAAACCTATAAGTAATGAATAAAAAAGTTTGAGTTTGAAGCTGCATATGAAGTCGAATATTTGTGGGTTCGTACCGTTACTGTATCTATAGATTTTTGGTAAAGGCTTTTGGAAGATTGCTTTTCATTCGCGGTCCTGAGTTTCCAAATAATGTTTTGTCACATTAACGTTGATCGCACTTCTGCCTCTAACATGCCCGGTCCACGCGTGACAGACATAATTTTGACGTGCGTGTTCTCCTATACTATTGGAGGATATTTCAATATGGCAGGTTTTTTGACAGTTAAATGTGCGACAAACTTTTGTCACAGCACTGCATGTTACAGGGGCTGTCAGTCGAAGTCATGTAGTGAACTCTGTTTCCATAGTTTATTATTCTTCCTGAAATGATAATGCCGATGAAAGGACACAAGGAGGATGCAGAAGGCATCGCGTCGTGTATTCGCCCGTAATTAGGAACGTCGCAGATCGCGCTTCCACTACAATAAATTATGAGCAATTTATCTGTCTGCGTGTCGCCATACATCACGCCGCGTGCAGTTACCGCCAGTGAAATATGACCAGGGCTGCCACTAATACCGACAGATTTTGTGCTGAATTTCGGCTTGATTTTCAGCCGTGTTTACAAAGTCGGTTTTGCTTTTAGGTTGTAGAGCAATTTTTTTTAAAGAATATCTAATGTAATTTATTTTTATTTACAGAATTATCACCTGTATTAAACTTTGGTATACCTACGCCTGTGTTTATATCTTGAATTTATCATCAACCAGCTCAAAATGAAAAATGGATTCCACTTACTTATTATTGGTAGTTATTATTTATTTATTTATTTAATATAATTGTAATAATAACCTAAAATGTAACAAAAGTCGCCCTAAACTTATTATTTAAATGTGATCTCTTCAAAAACAAGTTCATATAATTTTTTTAACTGATCATGTTCAAAATATCTTGACTAAATTCTCGCCTCTCTTTTCTTCTTACCTTACTCAGCTTTTTTCTCTAGAAGTGGCAGCCCTGTGATATGAGCGATGTTTAGGGTAGCCGCGCCATTTGTCGCCGCCTCTTCATATCGCCCGCCATCTTTTAACTCGGCGTTACTAACTATTATAGCCCACAATAACGCGGCTTTACTGTTGCTAACCTCAGACATTTACTGAGAAATGTGCACGATTTATAAATTATTTACTTGATATTCTGCCAAGTTATTATTTTGTCTGTCAACTTAGCGTTTCAATTTAATCTGAATGAGATCTTATTAGAACCGACTTTGTGCCAAAGTTGTTTATCTCATCTTGATGTGAATAATATTGTTGTCGCAAAATCGTACACGACAATCAGTTGGCTACTTTACTAAGTAACATAAAACGTAATTTTTCATTATAATCGATGGCAAGTAAATCCCACTTCCTAATCACTAAAAAAACGGATTTTGATGCGGTTTTTTTTTATGGATAAAGTGATTCAAGAGGAAAGTTTATATGTATAATACATGCAAAATGTACTTAAGGATAACCAAAAATAACCATTTTCCCGTGCGGAGCTGGGGCGGGTCGCTAGTTAATATTAAATACGAGAAAGTTTGTGAAAGAGAATAGATGGAAAGATGTACGGATTTTAATAAAACTTTACAATAATATAGTTTGATGATGATGATGATTATATAGCTATACATCAGTAATCCAAAACCGAACTCCGACAAGACACTACTCCGACTTAACATAAAACCTAACATACCGAACTTGTCGGAGTAGTGTCTTGTCGGAGTAGAGTCTTGTCGGAGTTCGGTCCTTAAACCCAGAATAACACATAAGCTACCTTTTACCGCGGGAATATCCCTTATTCCTACGGAAAAATCTGCTAGCGCAGGCAAAGCCGCGGGGTGGAAAGCTACCATTACATAAAATCTTGAGTCACTTTTGAAAGCTTTCAACTAAGTAATTAAATTATCTAGTAAACCTGTTGCAGAGTCAATAAATTTAATTTCTCATTTTATCACATTGATTTATACCTGTCCAATCATAGTGCAACTCACCTCATTAACATTTGAATGTAAAACAACTCTCTTGACACGGTTTCGTGATTAATATCCTTATATTATTGAATTAATGATCATTTTGCAATCTTAAGTTGCAAATTATGCGAATGTTAATTACTTAATCTTAATTTATTGAGCACAGCTCGATAAATATTAATCAAATGGATAAAATTATTACCTAGTTTATTTAGTAAAGTGTGCCTAAGCTTTTCACGAAAATAGATAAATAATAGAAATATGTCTCTTATTTTGCATGCGGCTGGATATTTTCACCTTGAGAGCGCCGTTATTCCGTAGCAGTAGAAGCGAGTTTCGTAGTGCGAGTGTCCAGCCACATATGTGCGGCTTACTGTACCTATTGTGGAAACACAATTCCAAATACCTTTCCGTACACACAATTTTAATATCTACAAAAATAAATCCATTCATACAATGCATGCAGTGGCAGACCTAATGCTGTTTGTAGGTACAACTTTAAGAACAAAAGAATCAAAAATAATAATCAATGCTATTAAAATGTAAATTAAATTCATTTTGCAAAAAAAAACTTGAACTAACTAATCAATAATGGAGAGGAGACGTAGGTAATGAACATAACAAAAAAAACGCTAAAAATATCTAAACAAAAACAAGAGAAGAACCAATTAAATTATGCGTACAATCGTTTTCAATTTCAATTCATCCTTCCATTTCCCGACTTTTCAATGAAGAAAACCGTCACACCACAATGAGACGTAAACGTCACAAGCTTACAATTATACGGACGCCATTTCAATACCGTAATGGGTATTAATTTGACATCCGATATAACTTAACTACCGCAAGCACCGAATGTTCAGATAACTCATGCGAAGTGGCTACGTGTCGTTTACGCGGTATTTCAGCCGATATAAGACATCAAACGAGCCGCTCCTTTGATCTCGCCGCCGGACGCCATGACACTTGTACAGTTGAGAGGAAAAACGTGGTGTTTTTGTGAAGGGTGAGAAGTTGAGAAATGTTTGGTGTAATGGAGACGGATCAGCTGTTTTGGTTTGTACGTTAATTACAGCATCTGTTGAACGTGGAAATATTTAAGTAATTTTTTAAAAAGCCTTAACTAAATTATTTAAAATCACTACATGCTATTTTTTGTTTGGTATCTATTTGGATATACAAAACGTACGATGGAACGCACCGTCTCAACGTATAGGTATAAATGGTCTGATTATTTAAAAAAAATCTATAAGTATTAGGTACTAAGACAATGAGCTTTTTCTTGCAGTAAGATTAACTTTTAGTCACTAAATTAGTTCAGATTTAGGTAAGTATATAAGATTTTAAAAAAAGAAGAGAAATTCAAAAGCATATCTTCGCATGAAAATGCCACTAAAATATAATAGCGATAATTACATTTAAATTTTTAACAATGCTATTATACCTATAGAGCCCGTAAGTTCAGTTATGAGCGATGACCTTTACAATTAGGTACTTAAAAAATCAGTTTTCCACCAATTTGAATGTGTAAAAAGGAATTATTACAAAAAATGGCCATACCGTCAATCAAAGGCTCAGCACCCACGAAATTGAAACTCGACACGCGTTTGCGGTAACGCTAGATGGGTACAGTCACCGCCGATGAAACGTGGAGGGAGATCCGTACAAGCAGATAAGCATCGCACAGTCGAGTGGAAGACTGATTAGCGTCGCTTCCTTGCGACGAACAAACGGCTTAGTCCCTACTCACCCTTGTGGGTAGTTTTATCAACACTATTCCATGAGCCGTGCCTGAGCTGGGCAATTCAGTATAATTCTGATGCTGATGCTGTTTAATTAGTAGACATCAATTCGTTCCATTTTTTTGTACATTTCTTTAAATGACTCTAGGTGACAGAAAACATCGTTAGGAAACTGTTTTTTTTTTAACAGACCTATGCCTTTGTCGCAAAAGTAAGACGAATCAAGCTTCACCGGACTTGCGGGGAAGCGGACCTAGCGCGTTGATACGGACATACGGAAAGACATCGTGAAGGAGACGACGACGCCTGAGGGGCTCCGTCTCTGATTATTAGTTTTGATTTTGATTTTAGCCGGGCATTGTTACCTGAAGGGTAATTGTTAGCTGGAGAGTATTCGCTACCAGAAGGGCATTCTGTTAGGTATAATCTAAATTCTTTAAATGCATCAGTGATTTCGTCGTCAGGTTCGGAAAAGATATGTTTGGGACAGCGTGAGGAAATTTGTGAATTGTAATGTAAGAACTAAGCAACTTGCACTGAGGGCATTTTGTGGGTAAGCCTTAGGATATTATAGCCTTTCAGTGGCTATTTCATATTCTAGAAACTGCATCATTTATGCAAGACTGCAGCTAATAGGATCATTAAGAATGCTTATAAAGAAAGATCGAAAATAACCTTAAGTTAAATAAAACCTACTTTTTGCAGACACATAAGCTGCAATTAAAGCGTTTCATTTATTTTTATGGTAGAAAAGAAGTAGAACTAGGAAGAATCCTTCACCCGTTTCTTTGAAGCCACGCTACACGCGTCGTCAACTCGAATTAGTGCTACCGGGGCGGCCGCGGCTTAAAACGTTTTTATTTGGATGATGTTACTTTTTTAAAAGGGTGGTATAGGGATTAAATGTTATATTATGGTTGGTATCTATAATATTGCAAGGTAAAAAATATTACTTACCTATTTTTATTAAAAAGCTTAAAATAACAGTCTACAGTCAGCAAGCAGTTGCAGGCCTACGGAATCTAAGTAGGTATATCAGTTAACAAGGTGTTGTTATGGAATAAAAAACATTGTAAAGTAAATTATTATACAATTTTATATTAATTTAATTTAACTTTTCACATTGGTATTTATTGGTTAGGTACATAATTTATACTAATATTATAAAAAGAAAAGATTTGTATTTTTGTGTTTGTGTTCAAAAGTTCTTTCACCATTAGAAAGCTACATTCACCCTGAGTAACATAGGCTAAATTTATTATTTTTTTAAAAGGGGTCCTTACTAAAACTTTAATAATGTAACCCAAGGTTTAAAAAATACCTAAAATATTCCTAATAATTGAATGGGCTCCGAAACTACTGAACCGATTTTGGTAAAACTTGGCACAAAGATAGAATAGACCTTGGGAAAGAATACAGGCTACAATTTACCGCGGGAAAATTTCTCATTCCCATGGGAAAAAATGTTAAAGCAAGCGGAGTTGGCACCAAGAAAGAATAGACCTTGCGGAAGAATATAGGCTAACTTTTACCGCGAGAAAATACCTCATTCCCACGGGAAAAACCCGAGAAGCCGCGGCGGGAAGGTAGTACTTATTAATTTTGTTTTTTTGTAAAATCTTATTCGCCTTCTACGACAACTACAGTCAGCATTAGGTTAAACAATATTTTGTATTTGGATTATAAAAAAATTTAAAGCCATCAGAATATTTTCTCTTATATTTTACAAATAATATGAAAATAAATGTAATAATAAATAGGTAAGTGTATAATTGTTTGATACGTAAGCTAGTTGGTGTTAAATAAGCCTCAAAACACTTAGGCCATCATACTAAATAAACAGCTTGAGTTTATTACGAACAGAAAGTCAAACACTATGAATTAATTTAACATGAAAACGGTGACACCCGTTTCCCGTTGCTGGAACTATGTAGGCTAGCGGCGACGGAAACAGGCCAATTTTAAAATACATTTCTTGTCTGATTCCGCAAAAACGCAGGAATGCTTTTATCAACTTCGAACTTGCACCAGAATAGGATATTCAGTAAATGTATACGCACTTTCCTGTAAATTTGGACGTTTTTCGGCTGAAATGATGTTGCTAATAATAAATTGTTACTTTTAACCCAGGCAGTAAAAAAGTATTTTGCTTGTGTTCCTTATGAATTAACTTAAAAGGCCCAATAGATAAAGTTCTGTGAATACACAATATCTCGGGACTCTTATATTGAACTGCTTTAAGAAACCCACGATTTTTTCCTCTATTATTTGGACTAAAGTATACGGACGACAAGCTAGACAAGCTTTGAACCTTTGGTTTGAAATCTCACCTACACGGAAAATATAAATTTTTTCAACTAGATTGTGGTTTTATAAACTGACAGGCTATTTTTGTTGTGATACGTACTTTTGGGTTAAAGGTGACTGGAGTCGCAGATACCTACAAACCCTTCAATAGTCATAGAAGCATTTCGACTCTGGACACTACTATACACCGTGCTTTTTTAACCGTCTTACAAACGAAGCCCAATGTATATGCCCGTGATATAGAATATATTGGCAATGTTATTTTTTTTTTATCAATAAAATAATAAAACCGTGAAGTAAAATAAAATAATGCAAAATATTTTTGAATCAACCTGTACATAATATTTACAATTTAGTAACAATTTGCGCATGCGTGAGAATCGTAAATAATGGGAAAACAAAAGAAAAATATGAGATAAACACATTTTTCGATTTCTCGATCGATTATTTTATTGAAAAAATTCTAGATTTTTTTTCTTAAAAAAAAAAAAAAACATTGCCAAGTTATTCTATATCACGGGCATATACATTGGGCTTCGTTTGTAAGACGGTTAAAAAAGCACGGTGTATAGTATTCTGTGTCTGGACTTTTGAATTAAACCTAAGTAGGGACTACTTTTTGGTATTCTGTGACCTAAGGCAACCATCACCTGTGATCGCTGAAGGATGACAGGCATAAGCAAGAAATGGATACTAAACTTCCGTCTTCCGTTTGATTTTCGTCGTGTTTTTTAAGTTCGGTCTCTTTGTAAACATTTTACGCTAAAATCCATTAGATGAAGACGTGGGCTTTAATGTGGACAGACGGACTGACAAACAAGTCTGTTGAGGTGATGGAACTTTCGCTACGTGCAAATATTCTTTTTGTTTATCTTGAGCTGTTTTGTTTAATGTTTGTTTTGTATTTGAGAAGTTTTATATGGAAGTGACTATTCATATTTTCTTGCATTTTATATTTTAACAAAATGCTTTTTTCGTATGTATGTCGGCTTCAACACGAAATTTTGTAATTTAAACAGCGTCTTGTTTAAGCTGTGTTCTTTCTCTGACTGAATAAATATTTAAAAAATTCCATGAAAAAAAAAACATAGAGCTAAAGCCGTGGAATAAAAAACATTTTTTGTAAAGGTGTGTAAGTACTTCTTTATTTTTTTACAGTAGCCAGCACATTTCTGAACACTTTGACCTTGAAAGCGCCCTTATCCCGTATCAATAAGGGTAAAACTCGTAAAGTCAGCTAGCAGAGCTATTCCATGTCATGTCCACTGTCCAGCCGCTTGTGCTGGCCACTGTACTATAAAGTCTCTAATATTTTTATACAACTTTTTAGATAAGTTAAAAATACTTACATATTTATTGCAATCCACATGGTAATAAAATTATGTTACAAAAAAATTAAGCCACACACTTGGACCCGGTCGGGCACAGCAATTTACAATCAGTTTTAAAACAGCTTTTCCAAGCTCCTACAAAATGTATCTCCGACATCGTAAAAAACCTTTTGCATAAAAAAATAGCAACGTCAAAAATTCCTCGCTAATAATTGCAGCACCCTTCAACTTCAGCTATCAGATGCCACTGTAAAGGGTGTCCTATCGCGTCGGTCGTAAACAGTGATGTTTATGGAACTTCCGACTTCCGACATCAGCCTGTATAAAAAGCTGACTGTGGTTCTTTTGTTCTGCTTTTTTTGTTGTGGTTGACGTGGCCACTTTTTGTGATTGTGATCAGCGGGTAATAGCGAAACTTCAAGTTGTCTTTTATAGATAGACGCATACTTTACAAGATAAACAAAAAATAAATTAACATGAAATAGGTACACTAACAAGATTATTTTTGCTAAAAGCAGCATTCTTGTATAGTAAAGCAATTGTTATGTATGTCGTATATATGTAGTATTGAATGTTTATGTCAAAAGGTGATACAGTGAATCGCAAGTAAGCAGAACATATTGAACTTTGAATTGTTCATAGTATGTGCAGTACTTCTATAATAATCTTTAATCTACAATAATCTTTATTTTTTTCAAAAAGGGATTAAAATTTGTTGTCACGGCCTCCTGTTAAGTTAAGCTTGAGTTAGTAGGCCCTGGCTCTTCAATGACAAGTCGCATTATCAATCCTAATTATAAAGAAAAGTATTAAAATAAATCTTATAAACATGTTATTACAGCCTGTGTGTGTGTGTATTTGTACTTCTTATCTAGCTAATTATAATTTTAATTATTTTTGAAGAATTATAATGTTGCTAAATAAACCACAGTTACTGAAAAATAAGAAACCTTTATGCTTTGAAGGTCCTCTATTTTTTTTACACACAACTACGAGTAGATGAAACGAACAAGCAAGTAATCATTTTGAATCATAAATTCATCCAACAGTTAATAAACTAGCCTCGTAATTGGCGCCATAAATAAGGTATGTAAAACAAACAGTGTGTTCGTATGAACATGTGGCGTGAATGTGGTGCGAGGAATACAATGTGTAATTTACAACAGAAACATTTACGACAACTTTACTTGGACTCTAGTCCTCTAAAAGTAAGTAAGTGAGAGCTAGCCTTGATTGAGCAAAAAAGCATAGAGGAAGAAATATTTTTTTTGTCGGAGTTTTAAACTTGTGATGTTTTAAAATTCTATAAATGATTAAATTTGTTGGTTGAGTTTGATACAAACTCTAATTTTAAAATTACATACATTTCGGGTATTCATTTTTGTATTAGTCTAAATTGTGATGAGATATAAACATTTATGTTACTTATATATACATGAGGGATATGGTTAAACGCATCTCTTCAAGTACGTTACAAAATTATACATAACCACAAAAAAATGCTCAGAAATATTTAAATATTATATAGATTTAGCCGACATATTTCCACTATCATAATGTGGATGAATTTCTCATTAAGCAGCTCTAGATTAGACACTTTTGAGAAGTACTTATATTATAGATCTTAAACTTAATCCGATAGATATGACGGACGGACGGACGGACAAACCCTACCTATCCTATCGTGATATAAAAGTAAATAAAAAAAAAATCAAATTTTACATCAGCGAAATATCATCCACCGTGAAAACCATAAAAATTAACAGGATGATGTTTCATTGTTACATCTTCTAAGAAACAACCCTTTGTATGCTTTAAGTGTACTGAACTCAAGTGGAAATGTGTCGATTTCCGTCCAACGACGACTGTCGTAATTGTAAAGTAAGGCGTTGACGAGTAAATAAAACGTAGACCATTTGTGGACGATCTACGTACAACATAAATACTCATTCATTACATAGTTGCTTTTGTGGAAGCGTACAAAGTTAAAAATAATCTAGACTATGTTATATTCTGCAACTATAGAATCTAAATAGGTAGATTTTTGGTTCTATACTTAATTTAAATACCACAAGTTTTTTATAACCAAAGAAAAATGTCAGAAAAGATGTACGAGATTTTTTTAAAGTAATATTCATTTGTTGAGAACAATTCAGCTTACTCGAAGGATCTCTACAACAACCAGTTGAAACTCTACCGGGTTATACTATTATTTTCTTCTATGACTCTACTAACGTCTAGTGACTTTGAATCCTCACCATGGCGACTACTTAGTTTGGGTCTTATTGCGACTCAGTGGATGGATTGTTTTCAATTTGTCTCTTTTTTTTAACAAGATATTATCATCTCTCTGTCTCTCTTAAAGTCGAATGCAAGTAATTGCAACTATAGCCTGTTGTATCTGGTATACTCTCATTTCGACGATCTTCAACGAACTATGGCTGACTTTTCAAATATTCTTCCCCAATGTGACTTTACAACAGCAAAGCAAACAATCATGAGAAGTTCGTCAATCAAAAGTCCATTACATAAAAACGTTGTTTGAACCGGCGGGCGTCTGTTTGTCCGTCTGTCTGTCATTGTGTCACGGCATGTGAGACTGGCGCCATCTGTCAATCAAGACACTAATGTGTTTGGTGGAAGAATTTGGAATGATATTTGTAGAGGCGCGTGGACGCAGTAAAAATATTGGTTGGGAAGGTCGGGGTTTCAGGGATCGTGAGTTAGAAGAGTTGAATGAAACTATGCCCATAGTATGTAAACCAAAAGTGTGCAATAAATGTCATCATAATGTAATTTTTGGCATGGACGTAGTAATACATATAGTTAAATTTTTGGTACCTTATAGTCCGGGAGCCGAGGGCCTAAACACCTACCTCATCGAGTACCCCAATAGGCTATCTCTAGGTCGTTAACCGTCACTTAAACACTGAAAAAAAAAATAGTCTGCCAGAGCCGATCCTGCCGGGTCATCGAAATTTTTGACGTATTTTTTTCGTGGAACTTACCTCATAAAGTACCCGAATGAAAGTGGTGGCATCAGTTAACCATTGATTAATAATGTATAAAAAAATTGGTCTGCCACTGCGCAACCTGCCGGAAGTACTTGGCAGACGCCCTGAAATGTGCCCATCTGACACCCTTCACTTACCTCATCGAGTACCCCAATAGGCTATCTCTAGATCGTTAACCGTCACTTAAACACTGAAAAAAAAAATAGTCTGCCAGAGCCGATCCTGCCGGGTCATCGAAATTTTTGACGTATTTTTTTCGTGGAACTTACCTCATAAAGTACCCGAATGAAAGTGGTGGCATCAGTTAACCATTGATTAATAATGTATAAAAAAATTGGTCTGCCACTGCGCAACCTGCCGGAAGTACTTGGCAGACGCCCTGAAATATGCCCATTATTGCCCATCCGACACCCTTCACCTACCTCATCGAGTACCTCGATGGGACCAACGCCAAAAAATAACCAAAATGCCTGTGATAATGGATCACAAGGTCTGCCAGGTCAAAACTTGCCGAAACTTAGTGTTTAAATCATTTGAAGTAATTTTTTTCATTTTTTTTTTATTTCTTTTCGGCGAGAATTTAACATTTGTTAAAATGTATTTACCCTTTTGGATAAACGAATAAAAAAGAAATTAAAAAAAATGAAAAAAATTACTTCAAATGATTTAAACACTAAGTTTCGGCAAGTTTTGACCTGGCAGACCTTGTGATCCATTATCACAGGCATTTTGGTTATTTTTCGGCGTTGGTCCCATCGAGGTACTTGATGAGGTAGGTGAAGGGTGTCGGATGGGCAATAATGGGCATATTTCAGGGCGTCTGCCAAGTACTTCCGGCAGGTTGCGCAGTGGCAGACCAATTTTTTTATACATTATTAATCAATGGTTAACTGATGCCACCACTTTCATTGGGGTACTTTATGAGGTAAGTTCCACGAAAAAAATACGTCAAAAATTTCGATGACCCGCAGGATCGGCTCTGGCAGACTATTTTTTTTTTCAGTGTTTAAGTGACGGTTAACGATCTAGAGATAGCCTATTGGGGTACTCGATGAGGTAAGTGAAGGGTGTCAGATGGGCACATTTCAGGGCGTCTGCCAAGTACTTCCGGCAGGTTGCGCAGTGGCAGACCAATTTTTTTATACATTATTAATCAATGGTTAACTGATGCCACCACTTTCATTCGGGTACTTTATGAGGTAAGTTCCACGAAAAAAATACGTCAAAAATTTCGATGACCCGGCAGGATCGGCTCTGGCAGACTATTTTTTTTTTCAGTGTTTAAGTGACGGTTAACGACCTAGAGATAGCCTATTGGGGTACTCGATGAGGTAGGTGTTTAGGCCCTCGGCTCCCGGACTATTATGTCCCTATTGTGAAATATAAAATCATTTGAAAAAGCAACCCTACGAAAGGTGGATGAATGCATGCATTATGATGGTGTTAGTGAAGGTTGCTGAAAGGTACAAACATTCTAAGGAAATTTTCTCCACAAATTATGCTCGATTGCAGGTATAATAAAATTTCGTGTAATACAATACAAAATACTTAATAATAAAACAATAACACAAAAAAACTACCACAGACTATTTTTAATTACTTACATATTTTATTTTATTAGACAGAAGGTATTTGTATTGGTGAGGTATTGGCAAGGAATCGATTGATTCAAAAAGATAAACGGATAGGAGGAATGTTTGAAATATAGCTTTCAAGTAAAAAAAGTGATTGATAATTATTAGTTACAAATATTAAATTATGTATACTATCTTAAATAAAAACAATAATATACCTTTATGGAAAACCTTTCATTTTAGTTCTTCAAAATCCCGTACATATATTTACCTGTCATGTACCTAATCATTGTGGTTAAGTTAAACTGTCTGAAATTAATTAATTTATTACAATGACTTCAAATTTTTGGCAGCCGCCACATCCATAACAACAAAACAAACATACCTACACGGTTAACACGAACCATAATTTTTGTGAAACAAAACATTTTGCCTAACATCACGATAATGCGGTCGTAAACCTTACATTTTTACGATACCATTGCTCGCCGGGTTTATAAGTTTTAACACTGTTTTCATTCAGTGTAACCAGTGGTTGTACATAAATCACGGATAAATGTTAAAACCGAGTTTACGGACATCAGGCGCCGTATATCACGGGTCTATTTCCACTCCGCGGCTCAACAGACAAATTTTTCGAGTGAATGTGTACCAATGAGCAGGCAATGCTAAGAAGTGGTAGATGGGACACGCCAGACACATGCATTAAAGCTTTCTTGAGTGTACTACTGAATAATTTTATTGGTTTGCAGTGTCCCCAGATGTCTCAAATCTTTCATAGATAAGAAGTAGGTACTCGTTCATCAATTGAATACATGCTGGCTTGAAATAAACTGTCTTGATACAAAATATAATCATACTCATACTAATATTATAAAGAGGAAAGATTTTTACTTTTGTGTGTGTGTGTTTATGTTTGTAATAAATAAACTCAAGATCTTTTGAATCGATTTCAAAATTTCTTTCACCATTAGAAAGCTACTTTCACCCAGGGTAACATACCTAGGTCCTTTTACCGCGGAAAAATCCTTCATTCCCACGGGAATATTGTTAACGCGGGCGGTTAGTATTATTATAATTTTATTATCTATGGGATACCTAATTAGGGCTTATTTAAAAAAAAAAACACCTTCAATGTAAAAGACCTAGACAAAAAAATCTACATATTTTGTGGTCTTTCAGCCCGCGAAAAAATTCTAAATTGTATGATTGTTCTTAAAACAACATATTCATAAAAAATTATCCATTATATGTGAAAAGAACCAGCAAAGCTCTATCGATATTTTAGTCTGCCTCCATCATACTTTGTCCCGTCTGCCATTAGCACTTAATCACTGTAAAACATCTCAAGTAGCCTTATAATCCCAACTAGCGGGCATGAGCGATAAATCGTCATATTATCGCGATCTCGAACATAAAACACGTATAAACGGGTAGCGGTAGCTATCGTCGTCGCGCTATCGTCGATCGGGTGATATTTACGCGCTGCGCGTCGATTACTATCGCCTTCGACACTCGTTTGTCGGTTGTCAACCTAGCTAGCAGTGTTGGGGATATAACGAAGAAACATTAGCTAAAATCGTGTGACAAAGGACTCCTCCCAAATTATTAAAGACAACTCCTGCATCCACATTGCGCGAAGCTGCCAGTTCTGTTCAAACTAATATCGCATCGCCTCTTTAAATATTTAAGAAAATTTATATTTCATTAGTGCGAGACAAGAGCTAGCAAAACATAATAACTTCATAAAAAAACGTCAAAAAGTGATTTGTAAAATCTTACTTCGAATAAAAAACTTTTTGACTCTGACTTTTGCAAATCAAATCCCATCCAGGGCAAACATTCGTGTGATGAGCACTTGTGTTTGCCTTGTGTCAGCATGTTGTGTATTTATATATGTATGTATATCAGCTGACTGTAGTACAGGCTCTGCCTAGTTTAGGGTCAGATGGCTGTGTGTGAGATGTCCCCACATATTTATTAATATTATTTATTTATTTATATCTGCAGCTAAATGTACGCTGCTACAACAAAAACTGCGATCAACAAACCGCAAAGGAGAGAGTGGGCAATATATCCCTACCTCTTTTTCAAGGTCTTCCAGAGGCTTAGGCCACCACCAGTGGAGTGAGGTCTTAGTGCATTTGTTCCGAACATGACAACGAGGTGTCGAATTACATGGCAGTATTTCTATTGGCTTAGAGTATTTTATTGCGACAAAAATTAACATGAATCTGACTGCGTAGGTGAGATAAATAGATCTGTGGCGATAAACTTAAAGGCAGGGGTACTCAACCCGTATATATTACAAATAAATATATTACCTATTCATTAATTTATTATATCAGTATCACCGATAATAATTCAAAATATCATCCTAATTCAGCTAACTATCAAACAATTTTGGTTGTCATTGGTAAAGTCACATGTTTACATTTTGATTGATAACTTATTTAATTGATAATATATCGTCATCAAATAGTTTTTCAATGGGCTGAAAGCAATCACTTACATATCCTCATTCCTTCATTTCTTGTTTATTTCATTTAAAATGTTTAACATCTCTGTATAATAAAATGAAATAGATCCAAGAATATCAGTGATCGGTAGCAGTTAAATTAGAAATCAATAAATCGAAGGCCACATAAAAATTCACATCAATAGAATTTTTATTCACGTTTAAGTCAATGGATGGAGAGAACGATATTTTAAAGAGAATAAAATATAATTTTACGAGTTTGTTTTCCCGAAGATTTTTATCAGATTTCAAGATAAAGTCTCTCTAATGAGTTTATTATAAACCAATTTGTATTCAAATCGTAAATTAATGAACTTTCGACTTCTTTCATCTTTTCAACTTTCACGAACAGAAATCAAAATAAATTAGGAAATTAAGTGCTAATTGTCATTCTGTACTGAGTGTTTCAGCTTTATTTTGTTTTTTTTTGCTTTATTCCTCTTGTAATTCAGGTTAAAATTAAACTTAACTTACAAAAAATATTTCACATTGTATTAACAATTTGTCGTATCTAAGATATATTTCACAATACATGCATAACTAGCGTAAATATATGTTGGAAACAAGTCTTTCAACTCAATTATATACTAACAATAACTTTGTATTTCACAGAACATGGTGCAATAAAAACCTGACATCTAACCAGTTTCACGCATCATAAGCAAACATCTAGATCCAATAGAAAAAAATGTCACGACACTACACAATTCATAATAATAAAAACGTCAACGCCGAAGGAACCAGTAGGAAATTACCGACCAATCAACTGGAAACTAAATAGAACACCATCTATAAACGCAATTATCGGTTCTGTTTTACGAGCAAAACATTGACTGCGTCTGTACTAAAATACAAATTGTTAATTTCCACCAAATACAACGGAAACCTTTGAAAATCACCTTTATTTCTTGAGTTATAACATTCACCAATGATTTGTAGATGAACAATTTCATCTTGGTTTTTTACGGTCTTCGCCTACGGTATATTTTCAGACGATTCAAATATGTTTCAAATCGATCGACTCTATCATTAAAGCAATAGAGGTTCATTTTATTTAGCAGAAATTTTTATTTCATTAAACTGACGATAAAATTAAATTGGTAGTACAGTTAAAGGGGAGCTGCTAGCTGGCACATATAAAACAGTGGATATGAGCGCATAAAAATTCTTGATACGCTGTCACCGGCCTCTATCGCCATTACATTTGTCAAGTGTCAACCGGTAACGCGGTGGGCTCAATTTAAATGATAATTATATCGTGCCCAAATACTCTGTCACGTCGTTTGTCGGATAATCTATGTCGATTTCAAATAAAATACGTGCAAGCATCTAATAATGGTATTTTAAAATTCTATTCACCCTAAAACATTATTGATTTTTATGGTTATTTAGTCAGATTGCTCACTGAAGAACTTATAATGTTTTTATTTTTATTGCCACTTAAATTACATATTTGTCATTCATTAGAATCATTCAACATAGAAAAAAAGGTTTCTGCAAACCATTTACAAATAACACTTAAATATAGGTAAGGAAGAAACTATCGCTGAAATTTTTAAAGAGTAATAATGATGAAGGTTGTTGTCATTCATATAGATATGAGCGCCGATAGGGTTTGTGTCGGCGGCGGCGCGCCGAGTTTTTAGGGTCGGCGGCGGCGGCGTCGGCGGCGTGACCTTGTTCTTTCTTGACAAAAGAAAATTTTTGAAAATAAAGTAAAAAGTAATGTCTATTTTGTTCTTTTCTCACAGTCTGTTGTCAATCCTACATTATCAACATTAACAATAAAATATTTTGAGAATTTTCGCATTGCAGCCTCGGGACATTACCTAACTAGTAGATGTCGGCTGCTTTGAAAGCAAAGGAAGCGAACGAAATCTTAATTTGCAGCAACAATAGACAAATTAATTGATAGATTTGTTATAAAATAATGTAAAAAATGCATAAAATCAATTATTTATAATGAAAATTGTGATAAAATTTGGAAATCGGCGCGCCGACGTTTTTTCACGGCGGCGGCGGCGCGAGGTTTTGGTCGGCGGCGGCGGCGCGCCGGCGCGGCGCTCATATCTACATTCATAACAAATACAAGCAAAGGAAACTCAATGTAACTTCAATTGATATATAAAATTGTAGACAACTGAATAAGAATAAATAAAGTATCTTAATAAAATCCTAGTGATTATTAATAAAATATGTAATAAATTACTTACTTATAAAGAGTGTCGATATAGCAAACCATAAAAGTTTTATGATTTGATTTTCAACATCTATAACAGTTTCACTCCGCGACTGCACCTACGATTCCAGGAATGTATTATTTCCAATGCCATCATACTCGTAGCATGTACGAGGGTATCATAAAATTTGACATAAATGTCTAATGCGAAATGCATTAACGTGGATGGGGCCGTAAACATCTCCCTTGCATACAAATGTCATGTTTTTGTTATTAAATGTTCGTGCAATTGAATACAGCTTTTGATACAATATCAATAATTTCGTATTTTGATTCGACTGTTGTTGGTAGAAATCTGAAATGGGAAGTACAAAAGAGGGATGGGTAAGATGGAAACTATTTTGATAAAACTCAAAACACGTGACAAGTTCCTGGCGTAGTATATAATCAGAAGCCTTCAAAATAAAAAAAATATATTTTTTTACTGAATGTAAATACAAAAAGTACTTATCAGGTAAAATTGAGTATTTTAGGAGAGAACTAGCGTATCTACAAATATCTTCAGAGACTAGTGCGCTAAAATTAAACGAATATGAGACATACTAAAAAGTAAAAACATATAGAACAAGGCATATTACTAAATTTACAGTGTTATGAAAAAATAAATGTTTATAAATTTCTTCTTTTAACCTAGTGTGAATAAAATGCTTTGATAGAATACTCTACATTTTTATATACATAATATACTATCCAGTACATTGCATCTAAAACATGTAGCCCAGTGCACATAATTCCAAGCTTCCTTTCACACGACATAATGCAGAACAGTTACAAAGCATACTAAATTGCATAGTAATGTGCGACACAGTTGTCGACACACAAATCGTCTGTTGAATCAGTTATCGGTCTATAAAACGTGGTCGTTTTGTGCGCCAGCGCTGCTGCCAACGGAAATTTTATTGTTTTATCTTTGGAATGCCTCGAGCATTACTCGTGGAAGTCGTTATGATACTTTTACTTTTAAATATGTACAAGATGATATCGTTCCGTCTGCATGTCGTAGGTATTTGTGACAACATAGTAGCAATCATTCTGTGAAATAGGATTATGTCTTGACTAGTTAAAAGAGCTATTTTTGTGAAACAAAGTAAGGATGCATGATTAGCATAAATTTTAAAATAGCAGCAAGGTGTTAATATTCTTAAAGAAAATAGCGGGATATTCTCGCAATAATCTTTTTGATTTACCGTTTTTTATTGGCTACATGATTTATTATGAAAATTTTCAACAAACACGTTACATACGCGTAATTCAAGTTGAATTGTTTCCAGCATGAATTTATTCTTAATACAGGCCTGTAGAAAATGTTGACACCATTTAGCACCAAAACACAGAAGAAAATACGGCTTCTGTAAATGGTAAAATGGTAATTTGGTAAGCTAATAGTTTTTTAATTATTGATAAAAACAGTTGACGTTACACCAGCCAGATCTTTTGCTTTCTAATGGGTATGTTATCTAAATTAAATAATCAAGATTAGACTAGATCGAATTATCTATTGCACTTGGACGACGTTTTCGTCAATTTCTGGCTGGGGTAAAGCATACGATTCAGGGAAACTCCAAGCAAAGCCCTCTCCATTGCTCTATCTATTCCATTAAACAGATAAAACACAGAAGCTCGGTAGTCAATAGGGAATCGTGATTCATGCCATATTAAGTACGCTATTACCAGATCCGTCGTGTTGTGTATCTCTTGGGTAGAACACGTTTTAGGGGTTTTAACATAGGTCGCACTAATCTCACACGATTCCCTGTATCGTTTGTCAACAATAACGATTTTAATCGACTAGTACAATTATTAATTTAATATAAAATGTTTGTTCAATTTAGATATAATTGCAAGCTTTGAACTTACCAACTTTCATTTTAAAGCTTCTTAAACTTCACCTCGTACAAGAAAAAAATCTTTTCTAGAATTTTATTTTATTTATTTATTGCAAAAATATTTTTTTCTTTTAATTTAGATAGATATAATTATGTACAAGCTTTGAGCTTTTCAATTTTCATCTTAAGCATTGTGAGTTTTTACTGATATATAAAACAAAAGAAAGGATTTCTAACATTTTATTATTCAAATAAATCTAAGTATATATCTATCTATTTTAATCATAATAAAAAAACTAAAATTAAAATTAAAAGTATAGAAACCATGAATATATTTAAAGGCAAACTGGCTGAGCATATTCTAGAAAAGTAAAAATAATAATAATAATAATATTTAACTTCTCAAATGCAATAAAATTATTTTAAGTTGCTGGAAAGGTGGTTAGAGGAGTGTAGTTAAGTTGCTGAATTAGTAATTTTTTCGACTGTATTTTTGCAGGCTATAATTTTGTTTTTGTTTTCGACACACTGATTATACTTACCTAGGTACCTGTGCAATGTGAACGACAGTGAAATATTTTAAGGCCTATTCCCATGTAAGTGACCGCAGGTCTTTTATGTGAATAAATTATCTTTAAACCTAAATGCACAACTAAAGTAACATCTAAGTTCATCAACAAAATTGCACCCTAGCTTTCATTCACAAGAATATATTTGCAGATGTATCAAATCTAACATGAACTTTACCTACTTACAACCAACAGTTCCATAAATGTCTGTAAATAGCAAATGCACATCACCAGTTATAAATTCACCGTCGGTAAACACAGTTTTATTTGACAATTAACCCGGGCTTTCTCTCTACCCATAAATACGTATAAATACGTGCATAAACAGTCGTAAATACATATTATCGTTAAAACGTCAGTCGAGTTGTAAATCTTGTCGAATGCCACTACGGCTGTCTCGTTCGAGGCAAAGATTGGTAGGTAAGACTGGACAAGATTTGGTTTATGGAATAGTTTGTAGTCGATTTTGTTCTGTCGGATCTGTCATTGATAGGTACGATCAGTAACAGAGTAAACTGACCATATTCTCTTAGATGCTGCTGCTATTAAGGGGTATTTTATCAGCAGCTGACCGTATGCCCAAAATATACTTAAGATTTTTTTTGATAAGCAAATTTCTATAACAGGGTGAGCATAGCCTTAACTAGCAACACAGAAAGTCAAACTAAAATCACGAATACATGGTATGACATAATTTTTTTTTAATAGTGCATTACATTACATGGCTCTACATTTACTGTTATATGTTGTTTTCATTTAACTTTTAATAATTTTATTCGGCAAAGTGTTAGTCTGCTGTCTGGTTGAAGTTGTTGGTCACATAATAATTTATTTTAACTAAAATATCAAAATATTATTATATTCCGTCGCAGTGGACTGCAGTTAACTAAGTGCAGTTCGTCTGTTAGCACCCTTATATATTTTAATAGGTACCTACAAATAACGCAAGCGCTCTATACCCTATTCAAAAAGTAATAATACTCGTAAAATAACTTTCCGAAATTTTATTTATATTTTCCATACATATCTGTACGCTTGCAAATGTTATTTATTATCACACTTCTGGAAAGTTGCAATGTTAACATACGAATTGCTTATAAACTTGCATGTATTAAAATGAATGTAGTAAAGTTACATTGTAAGAAGTGAAGTGAGTAGAAAGTAATTTTAAATTTACAACTGTAATTAATTTTGTTGTAAACTAAACAACTTAGTTACTGATAGAAGTTAATAGATAAACTACTATTACAATATTGAAAATTGATTTGATAGTCAATTAGAATTCAAAACCCCATGCCATTAGCTATCCAGGCCAACAACGGTAATGAAAAGAATCAACTACATAAGTGATGTAATATCCAGAACCTAAAATTTGAAATCTCTAACCTCTGTCTGTATGTCCAAATCCTTCATCGCTAGCTAGAGCTACATCTATTTCATACAAATTTTAAATTTCAATATACTTTGTAAATAAGGTGTCACGACTTCTGTCCAAAACGATTTTAATGATTAATCATATTAATAATTAGTCAGTTTTACAGTGTCCTCACTCCTCACCAGGAGTTAAAAAAGGTGGGAGGTTTCACCTCATGTATTCATATCATATTATGTTTATATATATTCGTATTATCATATGTTCGTTCATATGTTATGTATTTCATATGTTCATATTTACAACCAATACTCAACATTTACTTGACAACCAGTTCGCACTCGTATACTCCTACAATACTATATGAGTAACTCTTCAAGTAATAAAACAACTTTTATATTAAGTTAAATACAAGTTGCATATAAAACTTTTCTCAAGGTAAAATACTTGTATACAGTCATGCAGTAGCTATTATTATTGTTCATTCAATTTATGAGCACAATCAACATAATAATAAACATCAATTTACCTATTGAACGCACGTCGAATGAATGTTTAATTTATAACTTCACGTGTTGCCATTTTATAACGACATTAAACTAAATGAAGATATTTAATGTATGTAGCAATGTTTTACGATTATTAAATGTAGTTAACAACGTTTATTATATATTCTTCCAGATAAATATAAGTGCCATATTCGAACATAAAATACTACTAAATAGAATTGCGTTTTTGGTTTTATGTATTACTAGCTTTCCACCGCGGCTCCGCCCGCGTTAACAGTTTTCCCGTGGGAATGAGGCGTTATCCCGCGATAAAAAGTAGCCTATGTTACTCAGGGTGAATGTAACTTTCTAATGGTGAAATATTTTTTGAAATCGGTTCAGTAATTTTTGTGTTTATTCATTACAAACATACACACACACACACAAATACAAATATGTCCTCTTTATAATAATAGTATGATTTTATTTGACAATCACTTAAATATTTACACATGTAGTACCTATTATTTTGCTTTTTGTTTTTACCAAGATTGTCGAACCCACATAATGTCATACGTACAGCATGGTCTAACAAAGTCGCAAAAGCATAGGAAATTTATTTCTCTTTTAAGTGCAAGTTAGTGTTTTTGAAATTTCATAAAAAAGTACGTAAAACGAAAAAAGAAGAGGAATAAGCAGAAAGAAGAAGCAACTTTAATCAGTTTACAGTCCGACGCTGGGTCGTGATAAGACTGCGAACAAGCTTTGCAAACATTGTTAGTCATTGTTAGTTTTGCATCGGATTGGCTTGTGTCCCTTCTATCAATCTTGCACCAGTTTCTGTCAAAGTCGCATTTGTCGAAGCAAAAGGCGAAATTTTGGTTTGTCTCGAAGAGTTTGAATCATCGCTCACATCAGGGCTGTAGCTAGGGGGGGGGGAATTTTGGGACAATGCCCTACCTTAAAATACCAAAAAATAAGATATTTTATTATAATTAAATTGTTTGTTCATAGTTTGAGATAAAAAATTCTAGAGGTCAATGACATACACAGTGATAGATTTAGGAGCCCGTGCTCCGAGGGTATTTGATATTTTTTTTACTTCTGCCCTACCTGTAACCAATGCTGCCCTGCCTCAAATTCGATTATAGCTACAGCCCTGGCTCACATACCCAAATAAACCGCTTATCTTGGACTGGTAACTGAAAATAGTAAGAGTAGATTACATGTTTAAATGTATAATTCTAAATAAATAAATCAGTATGTCATATAAAATCCTAAAAGAACTGAAACAGCTTTCTTAAAGACAGTTCTTCAATAGAGGGAAGGTTTGATGTTGTTTCTATCTGTACAATAGTTTATCCGGAGCATCAGGCACTTTCATTAATATCGTCAGCATTGTGTTAATATATTTTTTTTATTTCTGATAAGTAATTCATCCATTTTTCTCACTTGAATATAATTTTTACATCGTAGGGTTGTAATCACCATACAAAATTTCAAATTATTTTTTTATAAAGGTTAGTAAACTTTCACAGCCGACATTTATGAAAATTTTAAAATTATGAAAACGTGTCTTTATTTATGAAAAAAGTCGTCTTAAATACCATAATGGAATTAAACGTAAATAATAATAATAATAATAATAAATTCATTTATTTCAGGCAATATTTACATATAGATGTTAAATATGTAAACAGAGGCCCATATCATAAATACCTTACAGACTATCATACATATTAAAACCCCCAAAAAATAAATATTGTGTAAAACATTGTAAAAAACAATGAAGTTAGTCGTAAATTTCGTAATCCATTACTATGGATATTACCAATGATGGATATTTCAGTTTCGCGGAAAAGACAGTGAGAAAAAAACATAAGCTGTTTGTCTTTTATCAATAAAGCTAGTTGGTCTAGTCCGATAATACCTACGAAGATTTATCTCGCTTTCAGACGTTGTCGTACAAATCTCCCCGTGTCTGGATGCTGGCACTCAGGGTGGGATGTGGGGATGTGTACTGTTGATCCGTAGACAGGATCACCCCCTGTCTACGGATCAAACACAATGTAACAAGCTCTTAGAGAGGATATTGTGTTTAGAAAATATACATACAAATGAAAAAATCTTCTTTTTTTGAAGCCGGTAGAAGAGAGCACTGAAAAAGATAGTTTGGTAAATGCAAATCATACTCATAGACTAACACATTTTTACTAAAATTTTGCCACGTTCAACAAAAATTTGTTATTAAAGAAACGTTTTGTACCTTTGTTGTATTAACTACATAAGTGTAGTTAAGTGAATGCTGTCTGTACTTAATTTATTAAATAATTGGTTCAGTACAAAACAGCAAGTCAATCACAGTCATAAACTATAGATTGGTAGCTTTTAGTTAGTGTAGAGCAAAACTATTTTGTTAGTTGTATTTATCATTATTTTGTTTTACAGTCAAAAAAACTGCAGTGATGTTTCATAAAGGTCTTTATTTATTTATGTTTTAGAACATTTTATTCGAGGAATGCAGAATGACTTCACAGATTGGTGCAATGAGTATCATATCCTATCTCTTTCACGCTAGAAGAGTTAATGGAAGCATCGGAAAAGGCAGGCATTCTCAGGCAGGCAGACGAGTCTCATTCTGTACCCGAAAGGAATTGTTTTTTTTTTTTGACATTATTTGTGTTTTATCATTCATTGGGTGGGGTATTGATGAAAGTTACGCACAACGGTATTTCTGTAACTAGTTTTTGGGTTAAGACTATCTGATTTTACTACCGGGGTCGTCCAAAGAAATAATCTAATCACCTTTTTACTATCTCTCTGTTTCTGAAATAAAGCCTCTTCCTCACCGCGGGAGCCAGGGCCCTGCTTGTTAGCTGCTGTAACAAGTGACGCGTGTCGGCGGCACGGCGCGGTTGATAGATTGACAACCCTGAAGCCACCTGCCCGCGGCTGGATCGATCGGGATTGCATACGGGTAGGAAATAGGAACTCGATTTAGTAAGGCAAGAAAATAGCGAGTTCTAGAAGTAAGTATGATTTTAATAATAATAATAACAATATTTTATTTACTTAAAACAGACAACTGAGTCCATAAAGTTGTTAGTTACACACTTAAAAACTATATGATAGTGATGATGATGATCCTTCTGACCGTTTTCGGTCATGGCGACCACTTCGACTCCTAGATGTTAGTACTTAAAAAAGTAAAACAAATTTGGTGCGCTTGACAATTATTTCCACAAAGGGACTATTGTTCTGATCAGCAATCGCCAGCAGAACATGGTCCTAAACCCTGTTCTGCTGCCACGTATTCTGCTCAGAAGAGAAGCGGTTTTCTTTCGCCACATAGCATCAAAACTATTAATCGGTTATTTCTCTTCCTTTCAGACATCGCATCATCGAAGCAACAATAAAAAAATTACCATACCATCATCCGCTTAGTCGTATATTTACTGTGAATATATTGTTCTAGCGTAGTACTTAGTAATTCCTCAACAACAGTAATTTTTGTTAAGGGAAGCAACTCTTTCGGAAAGATTTTACTGTTGTAAAGTCGACTGTGCTTGGTGGCGTAGTGGCTAAGGCCTGCTTTCCACTCATGGGACGCAGATTCAATTCCCGGCACGTAGTAGTTTGTTAGTTATTAAAAATACAGAGACAAAATCGAGCCCGCATCTTCCAAACAGAAGCCTGCGCCAACACACCACTGACGCTATACCAATAACATCTCAATACCTATCCCTTTCTCTCTACAAGGCAATAAACTACACAGAACAGTGTGTCAATAATTCAGTCAATGGCGTCGTCGCCAGCGATATTTTTGTCGTCGAGTCGTAAACTTGTCACGATCTCGACTCACGACACGGCGTTAACCAATGTGAGAAATGTGACAGGTTACAAAATCGTGTCGATGAGTCGGTTGTGTGTCCATCCCGCTATTTTAGGATGTGAAGTATCGCATACTATACATAGCTACCTATGCGTTAATACCTAATGAATTAGAAAACTTGAATATACTTACAAAGATATAGTCCAGCCGGGCTAACATAAGGTTGTTCCATGCGTGACAAGACATAGTTTAGTCACGTCTCTCCTCTCATCCTTTGGAAGAAATTTCAACATGGCGGCTTTCTGACAGTGAAAAGTGCAACAAATTTCTCATGGTACAGGGTCAAATCAGTTTTAAATCTGACAAAAGACCGAATTTCAGGTTAGGCCAAGTTATTTTTCCTTGCCCCACTTCACGTTGTTTTCTATGAAAATATGTTTTCTTCTTAGTGAAAAACATCTAAGCCATATTCTAAAGGCTTATTGTTTTCTTACTAAAATAAGCGTCATATAAGTCCGTCTTAACTTATATTATCCCGAATTTCTACCAAAAATTGTTATCCGCTCACGTGACCCAGTTAACCAGGGATTAACAAATGAAATCATCCGTTAATCGACAATGTAAACTAACGATTAACAATATAAAACACTCGTTGATTGACCTTGCAAACTCCTGGTTAACAAGGCCATTTTTGCTCACAGCTGTTGAAAAATGATCCTTTTCTTCTAAATAACTAAGTCTAATATTGTTATCGTACTTGCTTCGTATTCTCTATTAAATTTGACGTCTAAAAAACCGGCAACACAAGCCCACCACTAGCAAAATTAAAAAAAAAAACAATGTCAAAGTGCAGTCTGTCAGTTGACCGCACGGAGTACGTCACGTCGCGTGTTATTGAAAAGTTTTGTGGGTTTTTTAATAATAATCTGGAGGAAATACACTTGTTTTTCGGTAAGTACACACTTAAATCTATTTTATTACAAGTTGTCACAGGTTTTGAGGTTTGTTTTTGAGTTTTGAACAATTTTGTAAAAGTCGCGCTAAAAATTCATAATCTCCATTTTCACGACTCTATATATCAAAAACTGGATCGCTTTTCAAATAAAATAAGCCATAGTAGCATGACTCATTCATTCAGCAACCCATAAATCAACACTTGATAGTGTTTTTGTAAGAAACCAAGGCACAATGAGCGTTTTTGTGCCACTTGACGCGGCGCGTGCTCGGGTTAAAATAAACAAATGGATCGCGGGCGAGTTACGGTAGGTTGAGGCGGCGGGCGCGGCCGTTCAACTGGGTATTGGGATGGCGGCCTTGGGCACGTGAGCGGTTATCAGAACATTCATATCAAAATTTTTACGCTCGTTTACGGAGATCGTAAGTTCAACTTTATCGTAAAACGAAGGTATTTATTATCAAACATTTTCAGTACTAAACATCGTTTCACATACAATAAATTACCCTTTTGTTTATTATTACAGATCACCTACCCCACGTTGCCTTTGAAACGTTTTATTTTTTAATCAAAGCAAATTATTTTTTATGCTCAACAAAGTCTGTTCTGGACAACATCTTTTATAATATAATGTTAATCCTTTAGTTGCCTTTTTGAGTTTTTTACATGAATTAGTCAAAGGAAAATTTACAGTAGCGGCACATGGGGCTGGACATGTTGATTTGTTTACCTTGAGAGCGCCCGTATTCCGTTGTTTTACGGATTAATTTCGTAGTGCGAATGTCCAACCTCATGGTTACTGTACATACAGGGTATAAGGGAAAGCTCGAAAGGGCATGCTTATTGCTTATACCTACAACGGTATTGAACAACTTTTCCAAAGAAATATACTTACAAGAAAACAAAATACTCACACAAACTAGTATTATAGACTGACCGCAAGACGATGTCTGAATCTATTATTATCTATAATAAGAAATTGTATGAGGTTTCCGACATTGGAAATATATTTTCGTTGGCTCCAGTAGGTATAGGCCCCGATTTCACTTCAAGAATTATTCGAGAAACTCAAAAACGAAAAAAGTTATGGCCGATAAGTGACAAAAAACAACGAATATTTTGGCTTTTGGATACAATTTGAGTCTAAAACAATGACGGTTCGGGTTTTAAGAGTTTTACTTGTAGCCATAATTAACTTTTATGAAAATAGTCAAAAAATTAGAACGAATTTTTCACATTATAGATTCATTTCTAGTGTGCTCGATAGTGGTGTGACGAACTCTGTGATATATATTTTTTTCTTTTTATGTTTGTATTTCAACTGTCTGATATCCAAACAGACTCAGTTTATTAAAACTCGTCCGAGAATCAAAGTGTTAACAACGCGAGGTGCATTTGTTTGTAATAATTTTCGAACGATCTAGAACTACATTAAACTGTTTTGTATAGTCTGTTTAGAGCAGCGTGAATTATATGACATGAAAGCCGATGAGGTTTATGTCGGCGGTTAATGATCTAGCAATAAAAACCATTTGTTTGATTGTCTGTAACCCGATATCTTGGGAACAGAAGGCGATAAAGTTTTATTGAGGGTACAGCGGGCGTATGCTTCAATCGATACCATTTTTTGTGTTGTTCAACTGTCGATGTCTTTGGTTTTAACTTTTCTATTTCTCGGTAATAGTTACTGCTTATCTTCCGCCTTCGTTACCGAGTGGTAAAACACACCTCGCATTTCGAATGTTCCAGGTTCAAATCCCGATGGGGCAGCGTCGAAGCGTGTTTACTAAATGTACCTTGTGGAGACGCCAGTGACGTCACGAGCTTGTCTATCTTCGGGTACAGTTAGGAGGAACAACTTACAAAGTGTCTACTACTAAATATACCTCTGCAAGACACGCCGACTCGACCTACATCGGGTATAGATAGTAGCACCATTTAAAAATAAATCGTTACTAAACATAACCTCCTTAGATTACAAGAGCCTGCTTGGCTTTGATCGGGTATAGTTAGGACTGCACTTTTTTTATTGGTAGCTACTATCTATACCCGAACATAATTCGTAGCTTTCGTTACTCTTATCGTCTCTGTCGCGCACCGGCTTCGCGTGCTCTTTTTTCCTTCTTTATTTGTTTGTTTCCTTTGAATGATAAAATAATAATAAATATGTGGAGACATCTCACACTATGGGTGTCAGACATAATTATATAACATACAGACACAAGGCAAACACAAGTGCTCATCACACGAATGTTTGCCCTGGCAGGGATTCGAACCCGCGACCCTGTGCCTCGAAGGCAAACGTACTACCAACTAGGCTACGGGGCCGTCCATCATATCATATCACTAACCATATAATACAGTGTTTAAGTAACAATTTTTAACAATAAATTACTAAACATACCCCTATAAGGCATTCTAAGTCGGGTGGACTTAGTAGTTCAAATATTTTATCATGCTATTTATTCTCGATCAAAACAAAATCCTATAGGGAGGTACATTTTGTAGACATACGATGCTGGCATTCTAAATAAGATACGAGGGTACGGCGAATCAGCTCATTAAGAGCATATAAAAGTTTCTTATTTAGATTATGAAATCACAACTTGGGTATACTTATATACCCGCGCTGTACTAAGTATACCCGACCAAAACTCTACAGGGAATCTCCACAAGGTACATTTGTAAACACTTGGAGCGCATCATTCACTCCTAAATATACCCGATCATGACACCCCAACTCGGGTATATTTAGTAGTGCGAATGTTTTAAAGCGCCATGCTAAATATACCTGACCAAAACCCCATGGGGAGTCTCCACAAGGTACATTTAGTAAACACGCAGCGTCGAACAAAACATCACTTTGTGAGACTTACTACTACATATATGTATCTAACTATTAAAAAAATATTTTAATAATGCCGTGTTTCGGCAGGCTCGTAAAGTCATTTATCTCCCAATTTAGGTATAAAGCCCCTTCTTTATATGGGAGGTGTATACCAGGGGAGTCCATACATAATCATACATTTGTATCTAGTACCTAGTTGGTAAGGGTCTACCAACGAGACTCAGGAGCACGGTTACAAACCCCACCCAGGAAAAACCGTGTGATAAGTAATTATTAAGATACGGACAGATTTGTCTCCATTTATAAAATCAATTTCGCACAATAAATTTACTTGGGAGGAAATAAGCTGAACTGTATACCGTCTCTAGACTGTTGCTGTACCTACTTTTATTGGATTTCTTTTTTGGTACAAAAAATAGCACATTTCATTTTTATTTCTTATTGACTAGGTAGCTTACACACATACAGTGCCACCAACTTATCTGTGAAGTGGTCAGAATTGGTACTAACTCCGCTATATGCACGTCAAGTATGAATACCTACCTACCTAAAAGCGATTGGACAATTTCACATCGCTACTAGCGCCGCCCTTCAGTTCACAGATAAGTTGGTTGATCTGTACCTGTTTCTTATAGGACCAAACCAAACCTAAGTATCAAAAGATATCTTCCTGCAATCTATCACAACTTCGCACACACCTGATATTCTAAACACCCTATAATCACTAAGCTCATTTCCCCCCCCCCATTCTCCTCCTGTAGCCATTCATCACTGTCGCGACATTATGAATGTCCTGTCAAATTGTAATGAAAAAGTTAATAGAAAAACTTTGACAATGTCACTGGCTGGTGACATTTGAAAATTTAATATTCGCAAGATGGCTGGCGGCTGATTAATGAGCCATTCTTAAAAGGTTTTAGAAGGCTGAAAAATGCTTAAATCTGGTTATGCTTTGTTAATCAATAGGTACATCACATCACCCAATTTATCCCGGTAATATTTAAAATTATACAAAGGTAAATCAAAAACTAGGTATGAACTTAAAAGCACCTATGTGGGACTATAATCCAGCTCTTTATAAAGTCAGAGTGAACAAGTATATTCTGTGGTGACTCGCTCCACCTTCGGCATCATTTTGCTTGTTATAGGTATGGACCAAATTATGACGAACACTACATAAATAAAATAAAAGCAGTATACTTATTAACATTGTGTAAGTAAAATTTTAGCTCAACCATGGAAGTTGTACCGTAGCATACTACTTCCGTAAACATAATAGCAATGAGATATAATTTAGTTGCTTAATAAACCAAACAAGTTTGTAAGCCATCCATTCCTATTTACATAATTATTTTTATTTTATTTAGGTTTGTATGAGATGTATTTTTTTCTGAATATAAATTCATTTAACATTTATTTTATCATAATTGTGTGTTATTTTTTTCTAGATTTTATTCATATGGCTACATACATTATGCCAGAAATTTCTACATTATGTATTTATTTTTTTAACAATAAATCTCAAATCAGTTTTTATCGTATCAATCAGAGTTCAGTCCATTCTTTCTGTTATTTACGTAATAAAATAACTATAAATTATGGGCAATAGCAATAAATTTATATTGTAAGTGCAGACTATTTCTTCGACTCAACTCGCAATAAATTGACTTGATGAATCAATAAATATAAGATCTATTTGGTTACGGTTAAACTAGTTCTTTAAGTTTTATAATACTTTTAAACGATATCAATTTGATAGATGAAAGTATAGTTAGTAAAAAAATTACACCAATGAATATAGACATAACGACGCACTGTGATCTTGAAAAGTGTTACCAGACACTTATAAGGCACCAGTGAATCTAAAATAAATTTGGGCAAATGTTCAAAACACACAAATAGACAAACTTAGTTTTTGCTTAAAAATGTAGCTACGAGTACAAAGAGATATAAGTACAGCTACAGACACACAATATTATGCATAAAGGCACACATGATAATTTATGCCGCTAATTCTGACCTACATGTTTTTACTCATATTCTCAATTAAATCATAGAATTTTTAATTTTTATTTTACCTTTTTTTTACACCCACTTTCGCCTAATAAAATACAAGTATTTAGCAAACATGCTTCGTTGTACTTAGGTATAATAATTATTATCTTTTTCAACAATTGTTAAATAATAAATAAATTAAAATGTGTATATAATTGACGTACATAGTCATAAAGTTAATAATATATGCGACAAGTAGTAATAAAATTGTGTGATAAAAGAAATAAATTACATGTTCCTACAACTCCAGTAATTACTCAGGGTATGAAAAAGATTAATGCATTCAATGATAAAAACAGTAATTCAAGTCACTCTTAACAAGCACAATCAAAGGGTCTTCTTCAGTCTGTGCGAAAATAATTTATTTTAAAGGTCAAAAAGACGGAAAATATAACACGAGAGAAAAACAACAAGCATGTTTTGATTTTGTGATACAACAACAACAACACAATTAACTATTATGGAGGTCACGTTACCTCCTTCCTTTTTTTACATTACTAGTATTATAATTCACATAAAAAATATTCTAGATTAATGTGTTTATTTATAAAACAAAATTATACCGACTACATGTATTACTAAACCGGTCGTCCACAAATGTGCACAAAGGGATTTTACAGTTAATTTTATGTAAAATATAGAAAGAAAAATGGATTTCTTAAGAATATACTTTAAATACAGTAAACTTTATGTACGAATTTTAATTAACACAGCTTGCAGCACGTCTTCACCCCTACTACACATGGTTTTGTATGATGTACATAATAATATGCATGTTAAAAAAAGTCGATACTAAATTAATAAGGGCAACATGACATTTTCCTACAGTAGCATCAATATAATTTCAAATCAATAACGGTTTTACAACTTCTATGAAATGATTTCGAAACATCATCGTCAACCGAATGACACAAATCAATGAAAACCCATAAACAATCCTTCAACAATTGACTATTATAGGACGTGGCGGATTGCTTATAAAAAAGCTATTGAGTCTATTAGGCAATGCCCGATATTGTGTCAGGAAATCAAAATAGGAGTACAACGTAACAAAATGGAATGTATCCAGACCGGACCCTATATTATAATAATAATAATAAATGTGGGACATCTCACACACGGCCATCTGACCCCAAACTAGGCATAGCCTGTACTATGGGTGTCAGACAGCTAATATACATACATATATAAATATACAACATCCAGACACAAGGCAAACACAAGTGCTCATCACACGAATGTTTGCCCTGGGCGGGATTCGAACCCGCGACCCTGTGCTCAGTAGGCAGACGTACTACCAACTAGGCTACGGGGCCGTCATATTATGGCACCTGCATATCCACCGAATTTTTAAACAAACAATAATTATTTTATTTTTCATTTTTGCTTAAATTTATAAATTTTAAAAGGTAAGTTAAGTAATAGATGGTATGTGTTGAAAAGAGTGAAAAATAACTAACTATTTTTTATAAATCTTAGTCTTCAGTAAATTATTTCGGAGAAGTTCTTTTAGCTTGCATATTTGCGATAGGCTTTTTAAAGAGTAAATAAAAAAAACTATCCCCCCGCTCAGGACCTAATTATTTTTATCAGAGTAAACTCAGCGAAGAAAAATGGGCGTCATATTCTATTTTGCAATATCCAAAATTACTCCGCAAAATTATAGTAGGTATTAATTTTTATGAAAAAAAAAAAATTGCAGATAATTGACAATTTTTTTTTTTAATGTTACAATCATTTTCCATTTTCATCTCGGCTCTAAGCGCACCAAAAATCCGCCTACATCTTTAATGGTAAGATCAAATTTTACCCGCAACGGTTCAATTTTGCTGCTGGCAGGCAAAATTTTATACTTCTGTAAAACTGAAGAAATCATAGTCTTCATCAACGTCATCGCAAATTGAGGACCTGAAAGTAATATAATTTGTATTTATATTTTTTAATGCCTTGAAAAACTGAACTAGAACATAAAACGACAGCAGAAGACAAAATATATCAATTAAAAGAAAGGTCTTTTCCTTTTGTAACTTAGAAATCAAAACTTTATTCACAAATTATTCTTACCAAGACAATTTCTTGGTCCATAACTGAACGGCATGTACTGCGCTGGGTGTTTCAAAGAAAGGTCCAAAA
The DNA here is from genome assembly GCA_948473455.1 of Teleiodes luculella. Classification (NCBI taxonomy): domain Eukaryota; kingdom Metazoa; phylum Arthropoda; class Insecta; order Lepidoptera; family Gelechiidae; genus Teleiodes; species Teleiodes luculella. The sequence goes on from OX419589.1 coordinate 13,186,965, forward strand.
ATCGTTCAGGTCTGAAGACTTCTGCATCATCACCCCAGTATTGGGGATTGCGATGTATGGCCCAGATGTGTACCATGCTTCCAGTGCCTTTTAGTAATGTTTCGCCAGAAGCTGTAGAGTAGAATGTATTAATAAGTCATAAGTGTCATCAAATTCTTAGCAAAATATGATCGTCTTGTATAGTTTCATTAAAAATAATGATCAATTTTAACTTTCTTCAAAATGTTTTTCATGATACTTACGAATTTTTATATCATCCAGTACTTCCCTCACGATTACTGGTATGGGTGGATACAGTCGCAAAGATTCTTTGATGACTACTTCTAGATATTTTAACTGCAATAGGTCTTCTGGAGTTATAGGTCTTGTGGCATCATCACCGAACACTTGCTGTAACCTGATTCACCGTTTAAATACATTTGAATACTGCAGTGTAAACATTTCAAGGGTTCATTAGATAAATAGTTTTGTAACGTGGTGCATTACCATGCCACCTCGTTGCCTCATCCTCATCTCATTTACCATTCTCGCCTAAATTCGAATATATTCAATTTTGGAATTCAGTCAACAATCATCCGTCATTTCATTCATTTTTTTACTCACTTTTCGTTCACCCATCGGCCATGTCGGCCGAACAAAATTACTAGTAAATCGTGTAATCACTAATAAATTTAAAATCATATATCAGTGTTCAGTGTTTCTATCTCCTTATCTATCTTCTTGTGCGCGCTCGCTGGCTTGCCCCATACCTGGCGAGCCGCGGGTGTCACAGTTTTAATTATTGGCATTAAAATTCGAGTTCTTAACTTCATGTTTTTACGAGTATAACAAAACATTTCATGGTATAAAATACATACTTACTCCATAAAAACTTTCTCCTGTACTTCTGGATGTCTAGCCAGCATTAGGCATGTGAAAGAAGTTCCCACAGTCGAGGAATCGGAGGATGCAAATGTGAGAACGAACGTTTCTTCTAGCAGTTCAGTTTTTTTATAACCTCCTATTCTTTTTGAAGTTCTAATCAAATCTTCTAAAAATATTTTAAAATCTGCAAAGTGGATAGTTTTTTTTTATAATCTTGTGAGAGTCATACAGAATATCACATTAAATGTTAATGGATTTAAGGAAACCAACCATTATGGTCATTTTTGTGATTATCGTCCTTTGATTCTTTCATTTTCTGGTTGATGGGCTGCAAAAAAATATTTATTTCTGATTATAGTTACAAGCGTGGAACGCGGATATTTTAACTAAGTACTTTTATCGCTTCTCTGTTTGGGTCCTAAACTGATTTTTATCATATTGTGTCTCTCTCTCGCTCTCATTTTCATCTCACTGTCTTTTTCAGTGCTGACTGTGACCTAAACAAAGTCGCGTTAAAAGTTCATTGTAGACATCCAGATTCCAGGTATTCTTTCTAGCTACCTACTTCATTTCTTACCACTTCAGATAGTCCTTCAAGAAAACTTCGATGTTTATCAATGTTAGATGACATTGAAAGTAAATTGTAAACCCAATCTGGATGGAGCCATGGCTGACAAGCTCTTGCCGTCACACTATCTCTTAAGTCATCCCAAGCTTTGATCACTTGGCTGTTTGAGCTGTTTTGAGTGCCAATTTTGATACCAAGTATGCATTCTGAAAGGAGTTAAGAATAATATTCATAAAACTAAATTTAGACAGTAATATTAGTTTTTGGTATTACCCACCTTGTTTAAAGGGGAATCAAATCGCCAGAAAGAACTTCTGAATCTAACAACGTTTTACATTAATATCTTTCTCCTTTTACTTTATCATTTGTTCTATTTTTTTCATTCTTAAATAAACTTTTTTAAATGATAATAATAATTGTAACTATTCGAACCGAAACAAAGTATTAAGATAATACTAAATTTACAGAAGTGGTCGTCTTTCGGCTGAAATTATGATGATTATGAGACACTAATAAATAGAACTTACCATATGCAGCATCCATAGCACAAGATCCTAAATATCTCAAAATATTGAATGGTTGTGACTCCACAGCTTTTAATGAATCTACCATAATTTTGGATTGGTTTGAAAATATATCCACAAATCCATTTAGAGTTTTTACACTAAAACTTGCAAGAAGAATTTTGCGACGTACGCGCCATATAGGAACTGTATGAAAAATAAACATAATAATATTATGATAAGTATAACTAAACATTATATTCTAAAATAAATCGCGGATCAAAAAATTTACTGAAATTAAAGGTAAATAATATGAAAGGACATCATTCACGTTTCATACAAAGTTGGACCAAAAAAGTAAAAATGCCGACCAAGGAAAAAAAGTATATTTTTCGGATAGAACACGTCGTAGTTTCTATATTTCTTTACTTTTTTTTTACATTTTCTTTATATTTTTTTTATTTTTTTTACTTTTTTTGTTAATAATAACCAAAAAAAAGTTGATGAATGATCATTATTATGCATCATACATAATAATACTTTCATAATATATTTGTTAAATATATTAAACAAATACATACTTAATCTAAGTGGGCCCCTATTATAATAATAATAAAAAAAGTTAAACTACATAAAATAAATAAATATAACATATTCAATACAATATGACTACATGCACTGTGACATGCGTCAAAATAATACTTTTATAATAACATTTTTATTATTTAATTAATAGCTTCTAACAATACAACTATGGGGTGCACAGGATTAGTGTCATAGTAAAATAATACAGGAATTGTGTGTTCTACCCGAAAGCTATACTTTTTTCTGCTGGCCGGCATTTTTACTTTTTTGGTCCAAAATAAATGATACCCTTTAAATTATATGTTTGATAATCTGAAAAAACAAAAACCTTTCGTTTTTAGTCTTGCAGCTGAGAGCTTGTTCATTTGTCCTTTTTTATATATGAGTCATTAAAGTCCAGAGTAATCATTTTTATATTATACGTATACATCCAGTGCACCTGACTTATTAAAAAATAATTAGTTACCTGGTGCAATAATAGTTCCATTGCCGAGCATTCGATCTAAAAATTTCATGGTGAAATCCTTTTCAGAACAATTCTTGAGAACAACTTCTGCCACTTTAGGGTCAGCAACAACTGTGGGAAAAATAAATTAAATATTAACCATAAATGAACCACAAGAATTAAACTTCAATTCCATTCACTCGTCAGAAATGACAAGTAAAACAAAAGAGGATAATAATACCTGTATAAAGTTTGTTAGCAAACCATGCGGTTCCCACTCCACGATTTTCCGTTACTTTCAGACCTACTTTTTGGATCCCGTTCATTCTATCTGTAAATAATGGCTACATTTTAATATAATATCTGATACTTTGATGTTGCTATACGATCAGAAAATATGTTCTATAAACCCCCTTTTTAATTATACAGAGACTGTAATGCCACACAAAAATCGCAACGTGGTCTTAAAAATCATAGATTCTATATTGATGGAAATAATGATTAGTAACTATGTTTGTTTATATCAACAAAAACTTAATACTTAAAAAAATCTTAACATTAACCAAAGTTCAATTTCAAAAACAAGTGTGTGTAATTTTATAAATTTTATCATCCCCATTAAGGAGAGCTGTAGTGATTATTTTTCAGACAAGTGAATTAAAAATACAACATAAAAGATAATAAAATTCAGTATTAAAAAAATACCTTCATCGCTCCCCATCAACAAATAAGAATGCCCAATAATAGGATAACATTTCAAATCCATCTTCAACTCTTCATACAATTTCATGTATTTCACATTATTCCGTCGATACAGAAATATTAGCACTGCAATTATGGCAAACAAAATGAACGAAAACATAACTGACTATTTCGAAAGATCTAAAATTCCTTTTGTGGAACAAATCAACTCGCTTCTCACTCAAAACTAAATAAAGGCAAAGGTCGACTATATTTATACGTATATTTTTTTCTCAGAGGCTGACATTGTTTTTATTCCTACAACCATTCATTTGGTAGGTAGGTCTTTTTCCCACACAGTTTTTGCAAAGAAAACTGGATTTTAATGTGGTTTTTCTTTTTTACCCTCGTTGTCAATTTGTAATTGTTTTTTTCCTAATTACTTACTATACTTACACTATATAGATGTGCTAATTAGTAAATAAGTGGTAATAATTATACTCGTATTAACTTCAATTCCATGTACCTACTTTGACTTTGAAAGAAAGTCTGTGGCATAATAATTAGATGCTGTCAAGACACAATTAATACTTTAACACAATAATGGTGCTATAAATGGTGACAATTTTAGTCTCATCTTATAAAAATATACATTATTTTTTATCTTACTGTAAGCGTTAAAACACGTACAGACTGTTTAACAATGCTAAAATTTAGAAATTATAATTCCTATAATTGTTACTCTTTCACGCAAAAACTACTGAATGGATTTTAATGAAACTTTACAATAATATGGCTTATACATCAGAATAACACATAAGATGCTGTTTACCGCGGGAAAATACTTCTTTCCCACGGGAAAACCTGTTAACGCGGGCCGAGCCACGGGGCCGAAAGCTAAGTATAACATAACGTTCCATAAATTGGTTTCATAAATTAGGCACTGAGTGCCAAGTGCGAGTTTTTTACTCACGAAACGCGCTCGATAACTACAACGTAAACGAGCATTTAGTATGGAGAAATTTTAGTTCAGCGAACTGTCTACAGATGGCGTAGTTTCAATTCCAGACAAAATCGCGTTTACGCTCTCGCTATCGAGCGCGTTTACTTTGCAAAACTCGCACTCGGCACTCTGAATAGACAAAGAACTTGTCACTTTTACATACATACTTAAACCTACGCTCTTTTCCCTAACGAGGTGAACAGAGATAAAATTATTTAATCATGAAAAATGTACGCTTAATTCGCATCGAATCATAACATATTTATTACAGTGTCATCTATATAATAAAACTGTAGAGGTCAAATGTCTGTACATAGAAAAAAAAAGATGAAATCCGAGTCAGGAGGATGTAAGAAGTGAAATAGAACATATCCAGACAATTTTCTTTTTTTTGTTTCTCTGTCTGTTTATCTGTTTGTACGGGCTAATCTCCGAAACTATTAGACCGATTTAAATGAAATTTTGCATGGTGGTTCTTTACACCCCTGGTCAACATCTTGGATACTTTTAAACCCGGAAAATTAAAGAGTTCTCGTGGGATAGTTAAAAATTATTACGGAATAGTCGGAAAACAATGCGAGCGTAGCCGCGGGCGGACCGCTAGTAAATAATAATTCATCAACCAATTGACACGTGGTGCGGTTTCATTATCGACTCTACTAGAAACATTACTAAATATTTATCCGCAGTTCCGCACTAGTTGATTACTACGTGACAAATCAATTTGGACTCTATTAAAATACGAGTAAGTAGTGATCACGGTGAACTACTAACGTGTTGGTTGGTTCATTTTCCTTCTAGTTGTATAGTATAATGTGGCTCAAAAAACCATTTAAAAAATACTAATTATTGCCTTACGTCCTAAGCTTAGAGTCCATGGACTCTGAAAAATCAGACTTGATATTTAATATCCAAAATTAGAAACTACATTAGTTTGTATGTAATAGGTACGTTTCTCATTTTATTAGGTACCTTTTCATTTTAAACAGATATTTATGCTCACCATTTTTCATTTCTACTCATTTATAAATAGACTAGCTTTCTACACCGCAGCTTCGATCACGGTGAAAAAAATTCTTACTGGATTCTTTCTTCTAGTCCACAGACATAACCACGTCAAAACAATAATAAACATTGTAAAGTGAATGCAGTATCGTGATATATTTTGGACAATTTACACAATATATTTATAATTTATAGCCTATGTGTCGTTCTGATGTATAAGCTATATCATTGTAAAGTTTTATTAAAATCTATTTAGTAGTTTTTAACGTGAAACAGTACAAACATCCATACATCCATCTTCACAAACTATCGCGTTTATTAGTAGGTTTTCATGTCTATTAACATTAAAAGTTATTAATATTCAACCTACTTCACAGATTAATTTATAATTCTCCGTGTTAACACTATTCCCATAATAGTAGGAAGAAACCGCCAAGAAAATAAAAAAGCGATCGATCAGTGTATGACACGTTTTTCCCGACTGTTGCCTTTGTCATTACCTCGTTCGTTTTCCATTGAATGCACCATAAATCATCATCAACAATTCATCGATTGACAGTTATGATGATTCGCGACCATTATTTATTAAACTATTGTAAACTGTGCGTTGTTTAGTATTGTGCAGTGTTTCCGCAAAATTGTTTTTTATAGTTTATAGATTCTATCTTCTGGCTAAAACACAGTCTAGAGGGCGCTAAGCTGAACACTTTAAATTTTGCACCATTCTTATTTTATGGTGCAAAATTCTTTGAATAAGAAACAAAATCAGCTTAGCTTGCACCGTACCTACAGCAACACAATACAAATACACCAAAGATGATGATACAAAGGAATTACTACTCATTATTGACAGGTTTATTGCTTAAAAGTAGTAATCTCTTCCAGACAACCTATTAGGAAATTATGAAAAACACATTGAATAACGCATGTTGATTGTACTAATTGTTTTTGTCTCTTGAGAATTTTTCACGTCATAGGTAACCTACACGTTAGTTCTAATAAAATAAGTACGGTCAAGTGCACGGTAAGCTAAACACGCGCATGTCGATTCTCTACTTTATTCAACTGACATAAAAATGGTCTAACTAACGGCCAAAATGTTTACCTTAACATACTAAAACGTAAGTTAATATTATGCCCTTTAAAGCACATAGAACAGTCATCATTTCAGAAACACCCTACAATATCATTCGCCCGTGCGCATTGAAATTTCCATCCTAAAATACAGCAAGAAAAACTGGCGTTGTAAAAGTCAATACATAAGAGCTGAGTGGCCATAAGATTTTATGCGGACCATTACCCGGGGCTAAGTGACGCGTAAATTCTTATAACTCGGGTAAGTATTCAAAATATGAAAGACGCGGTCGTTTGGCCAAACGGGTGACGGGACGGGAGCGATACGGGTACGACGCAAACACACGAAAAGTTGAGAAACTTATGAGTGCGCGCGCTCTATTTTATGAGTAATATAATAACGCTAAATAGAGTGAACGGTCTCGTTCCGAAGCTTATCGTTTATTGCGTTGCAAATTAGGGGTTTTGTGCCAATGTGCTAAGACACTCTTAAAAAGACAAAGTATTCAGCGCATGGTTCTGAAACATATTTCGTGAATGCAACTTCTGTAGTATTGATTAATCAGTTTTAAACATCAGTCGGTTTTTTTAGAACTATTTAATTATGGTATTTAGCTACATAGAACGGAATGACGTAGATTCTACCAATTTGACGACGATGATGATGATGGTGATTTGTGTACAGTAGCCAGCACATGCGGCTGAACATGGTTGACCTTGAGAGCGCCCGTATTCCGTAGCGGTAGGGGTGAATTTCGTGATGTGAATGTCCAACCGCATGTACTGGCTTCTGTAGATACAGCAAGTAAGGCATATGATTTACATTTTACACTAGAAAATCACGGAAAATAGGTGGTCGTGGCTTCTGCCCTCGCCACTTTTGTCCATGACACTTGACAAACAAGCCTGCCTGTCTCCCTCGACCTGAGACTTACTACGTAAGAAGCTGTCAAAAGCGACATATTGACAGAACTACTATGGCTCTAATGTCACTATGTCACGTTTGACAGCTTCTCAAGCTAGTTGCTTCTTACGTAGTAAGCCTACTGACAATTTTTTCCTGCTATTGGCATTTATTTAATTAAAAAGTAAATAACCTTCAAATATCGAACGCCCGGTAGTCACGTTCAAAAGTGACGCGGTCAAAAAAAAAGTTAAATATTATTTTCGCCGATGCAAGCGCTCGCAAATTGCCCGGCGAGCTCGACCTGTCGCTTGTCAGCGTGTCAGCTGTCAGAGCTGTCAGTTGAGCTGACACCCACCGGGCGACGCCGATTTACATAAAAGTGGTAAGTGACAATTAAAAGTGGCCGTTGTGTAACTGCGTTATTGGCTTCTGTTTGGGTGTGAATCATTTATTATTTGAACGTAGTGTTTTAAAATGCAGCTTTATATTACGAAATGGGTTGACAGTTTAATATGCGTCATAATATCCTGCAATCCGTTAGGGCTATTACATACTACGTCCGATAGCGTTCCGAATCCGAGAAACGTCCATACAAACTATGTGGGATGGAACCAAATTTGGAACACAATGGGAAGTTTTCCAGTAGCAATTAAGAAAAAAAACTTACAAAACGGCTCGACGACAGATAGCACTTGTAAATAGTGAGGTAATAAATACAGAAGTATTGGATTATAAAAAAACTTTAAATTAATCAATTAATTATCTTAAAATTAATTTAACTCAGAACCATGTACAATCAGACAAAAAAAAAGACAAAAACTCTACAATAAATCTTACTGTTTTCACTATTTTTTTAGCGCCATCTATGGAAATTTTAAAGAACGCTCGTTTTTCTTTTTAATTTCAAGCTGTCACAGAATCTCCCATTCTCGGATTCAGAACGAAATCGGATGAAGTGCGTAACCGCTCTTATATTTATTTAGAAGAATATTGAATTTAAAATACAATGGTAATTATATATTTTGAGAACCCATCAACTGCACAAAATTAAATCAGAAAAAAATTCCAGTCTTCTATACTGAACAAAGTTTAACTGCCTACATTTTTATTAGAAGCACAAAATATCGTTCAATCATCGCTCCAATAAAAAAAACTAAAAACCCAGACACGTTTAATACTTTTATCTAAATTAATCTACCAATGGCCGTCGGATCTAAAAACGCTGAAGATTGCATTATAAAATTTATCACTCGCTCGGTCGCGTATAAACGGAACGGGCTCGGCGCGGCGGCACGTTCAGCTATCTCGATGATATGCTATTAATACCGCTGATAGGGGCCCGTTAATGCAACCGTGTATTAACCCTACCCTTCACCCGGTTAAGGGAAAGCCTACGTCATGTTGCATACTGTTCATTTAAAAAATAGGATATTGGATATTTCAGAATATAAATAGAATAGAAATTGTTTATTTGATACTACAGACAAAAAGCTGTAAATCCAAATACATCCGGGCGCGCCAGGTATTTATGTGTGCTGTCTTTAGCAGTGCAAAAAGGTCGTAGCTCAGCGTCGATACTTGCTCCCTTGATAAGAGCAGATTTTACAGATTTATTCGAACACCAGCCTCCGTGCTCGAGTGGTGAAAAGCTCGCCTGACGTTACGGAGGTTCCGGGTTCGTATCCCGGGGGGGATTCGTCGAACAAATATCACTTTGTGAGACTTTCCCCAGTTTGATTAGGACATTGCAGGCTGAATCACCTGATAGTCCGAAAAGTAAGATGATTCCGTGCTTCGGACGGAAGGCATGTAAAGCCGTTGGTCCCGGTTACTGATGTAGTCATTATTATGAGCCATGCCATGTCAGAAGACATAGGCGGCTCAATGATTCTGATACCAGGGTTTGTGTAGATTAACCTCGAAACCCACACGCTAAAGAAAAAAAGAAAGTAAAGAACGAGTCAAAAGTTTCTATGAAAATTGTATTACAGATGTACCTAAGTTTCGTTGATGTGATAAAGAACTACTAAGTAGTAGTTCTTTATCACATCAACGAATTTCAATGAATAAATTAAATGAATTTTCTATAATTTTGGCACATAAATACTCGTACATAATATAATAAAAATAAATTATATGTAAATATTTTTTACAGCTACAGCACGTACTAGATATGAGCGCCGCGCCGGCGCGCCGCCGCCGCCGACCAAAAGCTCGCGCCGCCGCCGCCGTGAAAAAACGTCGGCGCGCCGATTTCCAAATTTTACCACAATTTTTATTATAAATGATTGATTTAATGCATTTTTTACATTATTTTATAACAAATCTATCAATTGATTTGTCTACTCTTGCTACAAAACAAGATTTTCTTCGCTTATTTTGCTTTTAAGCAACCGACATCTACTTGTCCCGCGGTTGAATGCGAAAATTCTCAGAATATTTTATTGTTATTGTTGATAATGTAGGATCGACAACAGACTGTGAGAAAAGAACAAAATTGATATTATTTTTTACTTTATTTTCCTAAATTTTCTTTGGTCAAGATTTCAAGAAAGAACAAGGTCACGCCGCCGACGCCGCCGCCGCCGACCCAAACCCTATCGGCGCTCATATCTAGCACGTACTCATACGTCGTATGATATACATATAGGTAAGATTGTAAACTATTAAAAATATATAGTAGAATAGAAATATGCTTCTTCAAATGGAAAATATGTTCATTGCGAATATGTTCAATAGGCTGCCTCTTAACTCTCGCCTCAGCCCGTGTATTAATATACCACTTACCGCTTTATGTTACGGCCAAAGTCGGCTACAGTAATTGTTTAGGGTTGTTTTACGTTATGACTGTAATAACTCGGCCCGATTTAATAACTCCCCGATTATGGAGTGGCTTTTGAATTATGGCTAGGCTTATTATGTCAAAATGTAATGGCATAGTTCGATATAAATCAAATGCTGAACGGTACTTTTTTAGGTTAAATGTTTGTTTATGGTCTCTTAATTTCGATAGTTCTTCAGACAGAAATAGTTAAAGTATAAAAAGAACGTAAAAGTGATGAAAAAAGTTTGATAAAAAAGAAAACAAAAACAACTCAAAAAGACAAAAGAAATGGTCGCCAATGCCTCTATCCTAATGCAGTAAATATTCACAAAGGAACGCAACCCCCACTTAGGGACCATCAACAAAATAAAACCGACAAACGTTTCACTCTGCCCTTTATCCATCATACGATAAATTCTCATCACAAACGATCGAGTAACAAAATAAACCGGGCAAAAACACGCTCCCGAAAGAGCATGGCCCAATAAGTCACCCGCACAGCCCACTGTGCGGTGCTAAATTTTTATATTCGCGAAAGGGAAACGGTTATGTCCAGAGTGAATTTGCCGGAAACGAGACACTTTAGGGCCAAAAGCACCCGGCCCGTCGTAAATTTAGCATAAATTTAAAGGTTTTTTTTTTTATATTTAGTATTTTTCGCATTTTGGTTAATAATTGACTTAAAAGTAGTGGCAAGTAAGAAATTGTTATTTTCTAAAAATATAATTTCGTTAATTTTTATCAGTATAAAAGGCTAAGAAGACAATTTATGTCACAATTTTCGTACAAGTTAATTAATCATTATGCCTATTATTTTAGCGACACGTTGTAAGATTTTAATTTAAAATGGCTCTTTCTGAATGGTGAGCAATAAATGCTCTAGTACGCTAGTACTATTATATATTCTGTGGCTCTAGCTACTGCACGAATCGTAATTAAAGTAACATTGTTACTTAAATTCATATCAAAAAAATTCACAACCCCATTAAAAATCTCTTAGACCGGACACGACGTTTAAAAACAGCACGTTTTCGCATTCACCGACGCAAGCACATTAATCAGCGTTGCGGTCGCCAGCTGTCACTCTGACAGTGACGCGCGCGATGGATAGTGCGTGTGCGATTGTGACAGCACTGAGCACTGACAGAGCGTTTTTGTCCAGTAGCGCGTCCGGCCGAACCACTGTGTTACAGTTTTTGCTATATCATTTTAAAATTTATCTGTTTTGGTTTGGTTTTTGTGGGAATAAATGAATATCGATTTCAATGATTCCGTAGGTTTTCTTCTGTCTCTGTTTAATGTTTAAGTAATAAAACAGCATTTTTATCAAAGCAGGGATTATTACAGTTGTATTGTGTTGTTTGTTGCATTTGAACATTAGATCTCAATAATAACTTAAATATAATAATCTTTCAACACTCTTAAATTTAATTGGAATCTAGATAAAACATTCCGAAGAAACGTGGAACAAACTTATATAAACACTATTACAAAGCCCATAGTTCCTTATTCACCCTTTCGTTTAGCCCACAGCAATTGTTGAAGACATAACCCTTCAAAGGTTTCAATAGAGCCATTCCTATCTCGACACGGCGGCGTTACCTCCGAGAACGCTTCCCGTGCAGCTATCTAGAGTGCCGGTCGTCAAAGTTTAGTGTCGCGAGTGTCGTGACATCAGGGATAGTGTCGCAATTTGCCCAGCCCTTCGCCCTCCACGAGGTGTCGTTTTCATTTCACGCAAAGCATTTTTCTTTATGGTACTGTGGTGTTTTCGAATAGGCAACAAGAGTTATTATTTCTTACAAAACAGCTTATTGCAAGTTACAATTCAAATTGTAAAATTTAATGCCATTTTAGCGGTCTATTTATTTTTAATTAATCTTTGCTCTATTAACAGAGTAATAATAACATAAGTCGGACTTTAGAAGCTCTCATCAAAACGAAAGGATCAAGTCACGATTTCAAGAGAAGGTTTATAATAACGAGATTAGTAAGAGGCACCCTCAGGTAGGCTAAGTGAGAATTTATCGAACTAGAATATTACGTTTAAGTATATTATATGACTGAAAGGACAAAGTCTTGTTATCTTTATATTTTGATATTTTTACTGTGTAAAACGTAAAACTAGCTATAAATTACAATACTATTCTAAGTTCAACGAACTGTAAATGACTAGGTGCTTGCGTGAATACTTCGTGTGAATTTTAACGACATCACGTATACCATTCCGGCTATTAAAATTAAAAATAATCTTCACTTCATCACCAAGCAACAAAGCTAATAAACTAAATAACGTCGTTCATAGCAGGCTCGATACGACAAGCCTTTTGAGTTAACCTTGCCACTGGGTCATTTTTCATCTAACCACTCCCGCTGTGCTAGCTAAGTTCAGCATCCAATACCACTTCGCTTCCTTATCTTTTGTAAAGACTCAATACTGTTCAAGTAAGCGATGTTGAGCAAATAAGAAAAATGGCCGGTCGCCATCCTTACCGACATGAAAGCCCTGGATCATTTTTCATTCTTTGTATCCAGGGGCTGAGTCACGCCCCTTTACAAGTTTCGAAGCGCGACTATAAATTATTTATTATGTGCGTTCCGATTTGCATAGAAGACAGCGGCTTTTAACGTTATTAATGACTGTTTTTTTTAAACTGTAGAACAAAGTTGGAAGCAGGCGCGGTCGCAGCCTGAAATTTTGGAGGGGGTCACTCACTACACTAATAAAAAAATAGGTATCTGTTTATAAACTAGATGTCATTATCAAGTTATTTTGGCCGTCGTACGTAGTTCATAAAAATCTAGTGGTATTTTTCACCTATTTTTTATTAGTGTAATGTCAGCAAACTATAAATTTATCGCTGTTAGGGGGGGGATGCGTTTTTCCATTCTATACAAGGCCAGAACGCAGCCATAGGAAACTGCTTGCGTATACAGGGCATCCCACGTCTATGCCACATGGAGGGAAAGTACCTTAAATATTGTAGATAGAACATTTTACTGAAAGAAGCATTCATATATTTTTTAATAATTACATGGTTGAACCGGGAATCGAACCCGCTACACGAGAAAAAAAATACCCTGTAGTTTTATTAAACCGATCGAGAGGTTTCATTATAAGAATATTTTTTTTCTAAGTGACATAATGTCAGAAATAAAAGGATGACTATGTATTTTAACATTTTAAATACAAAATTAATCAATTCATCAAATGCTCAAGATGACTCCCATGCTGTTGAATACAAAGACGCACTCTTTTGATTAATTTACTCCCTATTGATTTTTTGATCTTGTTGTGTCTGTCTTTGTAATTCGTGGTTGTATACTTTCATACCGGTTCTTGTAAACAATTTTTTTACATAAAAAATCTAACGGGGTTATGTCTTTGCGGCAATCTTTGCGGTCAACCTTTAATTTTTCACATCAAATGTTACAATTCATAATCTTCCTTTTGTTTCTTATGTTATTAAGCAAAAAATTATCCTTATGATGTCTATCGATCGATCGGTATGATATAAAACTACAGGGTATTTTTTTTCTCGTGTAGCGGGTTCGATTCCCAGTTCAACCATGTAATTAATTAAAAATGTATGAATGCAGTTTTATTAGTTTTAAATTTAAAATAAAGTCTTCTTTTAGACAAATGTCCTATCTACAATATTTAAGGTACTTTCCTTCCATGTGGCATAGCTGTGGGACGCCCTGTATATTGTAATGCTGTTTTTAACTCTGTTTTTCTAATGCATACACGAATTATGTGTGCAGTTTGTATCGTGGATGCTCGCGTCTTCGTTCCTAACTATTCTACACACCTACACACTTACTTACACTTGACAAGAGTGTAAAGTCTAGTTTTTTCGATTCAGTAAAATATGGAATTTTATTTTTACTTTATTTATTTTGTGTTTGTATTAAATACATAACAACGACTTATAATCATAATTATTTTTAGTCGGCCTGCTTGTAATCTATTTTTTCCCTTGTTCTTCGTGGTTCGTCTTGATACAGATGTCGGCTGTACATGTATTTCACGGGAATGTCCTTTTTTAAAGTTATTGAAAATAAAATTCTGGGCCTGTTGGTCTGTGAGCGACATGTTTTAGAGCATTAGGTATTGAAAATATGAATGGCTTTTAAATAAGATGACGATGGATGTGCTTCTAAAATAGATGTGAATGTTTGAGAAAGTAGAAAAATTTTCAATGAAAATCTTACAAAGTCAAGAGTAGTCTTCATTACTTTCTCCCAACTTGCACTTGATGATCACCTTAAACTTTTCCGAAGACTCAAATTCAAACAGTTCCTGTTTGTGTTCACCACATGCACTAAGTAAAAACTCTTCTAGACTGTCCCTGATAACCATTTTTCATATTTGAATGAAGTATTCAATTGTGTTTACCACTTTTTATTGATTAATTGTGCAGAAACAACAAAAAACCGTCAATCAAAACAATAGCACGTGCCGAAAGATGACGCAATATTTGGAATAGACACGCAGATATGAATTACCATGAAATAGAAAGAGAGTTCAATAAATCATAATGGCGCATGCAATTGCTCGCGTACAAATCGTAGTAGAGTTTAGCGCGTTTATTCCGATACATACACGATTAGTCCGTATGCATACTGGCGGCGCTGTATATTATGGAACAAGAAACAGTTCTACGTTACTACGAAGTATACGTAACGTGACCATTTATTTTTTTTGTCAGAGCGGGACATCTGCGGAAATATGTAATAAAAATTTTTTTTTTAGTGTGTAGATTTTCAAAGGCTCAAACATTTTTATAACTCTTAAGCGCGGGCATTAACGCAAGCCACCTTTGCCCAGCAGTTTGTGATATTCTGTCTCGGTAGAATTACAAAACTCGTTCAAAGGTTCTACTCGAACGCTGTAGATGTAGAAAAATTTCACTATGATACACTCGAAGTCAGCAGGAAGACAATCAGCGGCAGCTTTCATCGCGTTGTAGATTATGTGGGTTCCACATCCAATAGTAAGCTGTCTGCCAAGTGATTTGTTCAACTTTCGAGTAAACAATCAATATTACTTCCTTTATTCCTATTTTTTCCCGCGTCTCGTCTGGTTGCAAAATCGGGACAATTTCGGTCTCGCGAGGGACACCGGGACAGACTGCCTGAAAGCGGGACTGTCCCGCCGAAAGCGGGACGTATGGTCACGTTAAGTATACGCGAGTATTTGCGTACTGCATCGGAAGAACTGGATTGGAAGAACTTAGTAAAGTTATTTCCAATCTATACGCGATTAGTTTCGTACCCTTGCGTTCTGGCCTTGTATAGAACGGAAAGACGCTTAGCTTAATAAGTAGCTAGAAATTTTCTTTTATTATTTGGCAAATTCTTGAGATTTTTCAATTTGATCTTAGATTTTGGGGGGGGTCATGTCCCCTGTGACCCCCCCCCTCGGACCGCGCCTGGTTGGAAGTCTTTTGTATAATAGCGGCAAAGAGCTGTTAAAGGCTTTGACAGAATTTTGTAAAAAGAATATGTCGTATTATTTTGTAAAAATAAAGGAAAACTAGTGGCCAATATTAATATGATTGGTTGTAATAAATTAAGGTCAAATATTCTAATTTTTATTTTGTATGCGCTCTCAAGCAACTTCTCACCAGAAACAGGTAACAAATAATTTACATATTTCAAAGTCTTGAGTAACACTCGTATCACTTGATAATATTGCATATTTTCCATTTACGCACATAATCATTTAAAAATCAGAAACATTTATTAGTAGGAAATGACAACTTTTTTAAAGAGATAATAAATCATATAATTACCCACAGAATAATTTAATGTCCACAACTTTTATTTATTGCCATGACTTTTGAATTGTTTAAACATAAGTTGGTACTTTAAAATCAAAGTCCCTGTTATCTGACGAGCAAAAGCTTTTAACACTTCCTTGATTCTTAGAATTATCGGTAGTAAACATCTCAATGACCCTTGCGTGACATCTGGACGTTTTTGCCTACGAAATTTTATAGCAACCCACTGTGCACTCATCACTCAAAAGGGCGCCACTGTCAGGTCAGGAGTCGAATTACGAATTTATTTTTATTTATCAACTAGCTTCTCGCCTCGCGGCTCTGTTCGCGTTACCAGGTTTTCCCGTGGGAAAGAAGTATTTTCTCACGGTACGAGTAAAAAGTAGCCTATGCGTTATTCTATATTCAGGGTATGACTAAAAAATAATACCTATATTGATGCCTGAGTCCATTTTCTTTAATCTATGCCTACCTAAAATATGTGCACTGATAAAAAAGTAACCCTGTATAAGTAGTATCATAAAATATATCAAACCCCAGCTGCTTACGTACAACATTTATTTACCACCGGTCGCTTAATTCCCATAACTGGAATGAAAATTTTTTGCACATGCCTAAGTAAGCGGCGCCATAAAATTAGTCACGACACTAAAAATCCATTCCTTAGCTATTAGCTACTGCAGATTGTTATTTATAGTTTCCTGGTACATAAGTGAGGAAGTCTCCACTTAAATGTCTTGTTGATGCAGAAATAAGGATGTCAAACCGCTTCAGTAGTTTCCATTTAAATGCCCAAGTAGACAGACAAATTGCGCCATGTGTGCTATATAAATTAATGTTTTATTAGTCTATAGAGTGACAAGTTGAACAACTTAATTTGTTTGGGATTTGTGTAATTTAGTGTTACAATGTTTGCACTATGGGAGTAATGCTACTTTCGCTTTTCATGAGAAAGCGAGGTTAATTCCTGTCCCAGTAGCGTAAAACACTGGCTTATCATGTGGGTTTCGAGGTTAACCAACCTCACAAACCCTGGTGAATTATTGAGCCACTTATGGCTTCTGACATGGCTCTCCAGTAAAGACTACATCCGTACCTTAACTTAACCCCCTGGCCACAGCTTCGCGCGGCGGCGGTGGCGGCGGTGGCGATCTGCGGCGCGAAACTTGCCAGAACGTTAGTACTGTAACATTTTACTTTATTTTTGAGCACTTTGCATTACACGACTCAAAACGTTACTTTTGCGTATTTTAAATCTTATTTGTACTACATTACAGTGTTGAAGTCGTTTTCTAAGTAAAATAAGATAAACGTTACTTTATGGATGAAAATTGAACTTTTTTGGCAAAAGTTCAGTAATTCCACGCCTTTAAATATTTTATTTAATATCGGTGCAACTTTTTTCTAGCAGGTTTTTAGAAATGAGAAAAAAAATTAGTTCTCTCATGTTAATTTTGCGCTGGTCGCAGGTCGCGCCGCGCGTCGTGCGAAGCTTTGGCTAGGCAAGAGGAGTGCTTCCGTAGATAGCAGTCGGAACCAACGTATTGTTGCAATGATTTGATGATGAAACAACGTGGCAAAAAATGTAACTGTCAAAATGATGAGAAAGCCTGAAAGTGTCTCCAGTGAGATGAGAGAGACACGAAAAAACTATAATTAGGTACGCGTACAACTTCTTGCTAGTCTAACTGTTTGTTAGGTATGTCGGGACTCTACCATTTACTCTACATTTAGCAATTTCATATCAAGGATGCAATAATATGAAAATTATATGTTTATAAACATAAAGAGACCGTTCCAGATTTAGGTATTCGATTTTTTATCGTAGCCCAGGGCAGGATTAAACTGGCAGAAAAATATTATGGAATAATGGATCGTGGGCATTCGTGGGCGTAACTACGGGCGGACACCTAGTATTTCATATTCATTTAAATTTGCATTAAAAACGTTGAGTTTTACACGCATAATCATGCCTTTCCCTATGCCTTTAAGTACCTATAGCCACAGAATGTATAATAGTTTATAACAAACAGAACAAACACATTTCTCCCCTCCGTAACCATGACAACTTGTCCCCCTAGGTGAAACAAAAAAAAAGAAATAGATGCGTGTGATTCGTAGAGTGGATTTAATTGACAGACAAGTGACGAAACACACCAAAAAGGGATGTGCACAGGTGATTTGAATTAATATAATTATGTTATTTAATAAATGTAATTATAATTAAAATTATTTAATAATATGCAGGCAGTGGACGTTTTTCAACTGAATCATGATGATGAACTGAATAATTTATTAAACCTATTAGTTGTAATTAAATACAAATATTTTTTATTGACACCAAGAAATTGAAAACAAATAAGAAAACAATAAAGGCAGCGGAGCAATGCGCGTGCTCTAGGTATATTTATTCTCTAAGCTTTCGTGTTATAATATTAGTAAGATTCTTGACAAGATTGACATATTGTAATGTTGAGGTTTTAAAGATGTGAAAATATAAAGACATTTTAATATTTTCGACGTAAAAAAATTACAAAGACATGAAAGGAGATCTTTCAAAGTGACAGAGGTTTGAAACCTTTGGATAAATCCTGAATCCCTCTAACAAATCGTAAACAACGCAACCTGAACAAACAACTTCGCCGCTAACTGTCAAATTAGGGTTCCCTGCACAAAACTAACATGTCATAGTTAATACATGTTGTCTTACTGATCAGCTGACTCGTGGTATTATAGTGATGGAGATATTGCAGGCAACAAAACTTGATTTTATATTTTAATAGCTTTAATATTTTTTCCCGTGGGAATGAGGAATTTTCCCGCGGTAAAAGTTACCCTATGTTCTTCCGCAAAGTCTATTCTATCTTGGCGCCAACTGCGCCCGCTTTAACCATTATTCCCGTAAGAATGAGAATTTTTCCCGCGGTTTTCTAATAGAATTTTATCTTTGTGCCAAGTTTCACCAAAATGTTCAGTAGTTTCGGGGCCTATTCAATTATTAGGATTATTTTAGGTATATTTTTTACACCTTGGGTTACATTATTGAAGTTTTAGTAAGAATCCCTAATTTTTTTGAAAATAAAATAAAGCCTATGTTACATAGACATTGCTAAATAGAGAAACAGTACAGCAGGTCGTTTGGTCCGTTATTACAATTAAGACCTTTTGTAACTATTTAACGCAAATAAATAATTCGTTCATTTTTAATCATTAGTTCTAAAATCACCCTATAATTATAATAACTTAGTTTTATTGTCAAACAAAATTTTGTATTTGTTGTCAATAATGTAGCCAGTAGGTACTAATGATTCCACGTGGTACAGTCAGCAGCGAATCGCTGTTAATTCGGCGCCGCTAAACAAGGCTGGCGGAAACGGCCCAAATAAATCAGGGCTAACTCTACCCCGGGGACGGGTAGCGTCGGCAGAAAACTCTGCGAATATTTTATTTGGGAGTTATTGCTGTTGTCGAGCAGTACGGTCAGCTGTGCAAGACTGAAGAAGCAGATATTATTAAAAAAATTGAATTTGATCACTATTTTTAACAAAAAAAAACTCGGTCACCGTTCTCGGTCTCGGTGGGCTTCGGTTTTCCTCTTTATTCTTCACGAAATCCTTTTATTGACAACATCTCAAAATAGCAATTTTAATCAGCACATCAGCACTAAAATTACTTTTGCTGGCTTCTTCGGACGTTGACTTGATTCATACATCATCATCATCATTAACAGCTCATACATGTCCCCACCGAGGGGCTCGAGCCTACCCTGAAACCAGGGTGAATAGGCCTTAGTCGACCACGCTGGCCCAATGCGGGTTGGTCAACTTCACACACAACCCTTGAATTACTTTTGTGTGTGAGATGTCCAACATATTATTATATTATTATATTATTATTATATTACTTCGCAGGTGCGTGCAGGTTTCCTCACGATGTTTTCCTTCACCGTAAGAGCGTCGAATAAACATACATATGAATTCGAAAATCGAAAACACATTGGTACGTGCCGAGGTTCGAACCCGCGAACTTCTGAATGGAAGTCAACGGCCCTAGCCACTAGGCCACCGACGCTCGATTCTTGATTCATACAATAGTACATAAATCGAAAATATCATGTTATATAACTTTTTATACGAGATTGATTTATTTTGTTTCAAGTTCAATTCCATTCAGAAGAAATATTTTATGTTTCCTAGTCTGATACACCAACTGACAGACCATAAATACGCATATTACGAGTTATAAATTATAGGCAGGTAAAAAATTAATCTTCAAAACATGAATTAGCCAACATCTATCTATCTTCTACCTATACTATAATAAAACTGAAGAATTGGCGCGTCCGTACATTGATTTGTTTTTCAAAAAACTGGTGCTATAGTTGCTGAACACTGAACACAAAAATACAAGTTTTGAAAAAAATATCCGTCTGTATGTCTGTTTGTACACGGTAATCTCTGGAACTACTAGACGGATTTTAATGAAACTTTACAATAATATAGCTTATACATCAGAATAACACATAAGATACTTTTTACCGCGGGAAAATACTTCTTTCCCACGGGAAAATCCAGCGGAAAGCTAGTTTTAAATACTTGAACATGGGATTTTTCGAATGCTCTGTCAGTTGTTCGCAACAGTTTTTAATTTCGTCTGCCGTCTCTACATCGCCAGTAAACAGGCAGCGTATTCATTAGTCGCTCCATTAATTATTTTTTGTTGATCCCTGTGCGACAGACGGCCGCCGCCTCCGCAACATTTTACACTTCCATTTAAATTGGCAGTCGCGGAAATTCGAATCTACCACAGTTTTTCAGTGGAGAAAACGAAATCAGTAGATGAAGTAGTATAGAGGAATATGAATGAATTGATTTTGATTTGGATAATCATGTACACGTTAGCATACTCGCTCGTATAATGTTATTCTGATTCTGATTCTGATTCTGATTCTGATTCTGATTCTGATTCTGATTCTGATTCTGAATTCTGAAATATACTTTATAGTCAGAAGTTAAAAAATATGTTCTTGCAAAGAAAATGTTTCATAATTATTTTGTTTTTCATAAAATTGTAATATAATCTCAAAATTGTAATGTAATGTCTTAATGGAAATAAAATAAGATTTTAAAACTAAATAACTTTCCAGAAAAAGAAAATCTGGTTAACGCAATCTTTATTTTTTTTATCCTTCCCCAACTTTAGCTTTAGTAGAATCGCGGACTAGCAACATGACATACGACTTGACACTATCTTTATTACACTATCCTACAATGTCAAGGCGGACTAGCGCCCGTAACTCAAAGAGATTAGGGCTAATATGCTACGCCAGAAAGAAATATATACGTAAATGTATCTTTGTGAATTGATGTTGACAACTATTTTCAGTCAAAGGTCACGAGTTTTCTTTTTTGTG
Organism: Teleiodes luculella; assembly: GCA_948473455.1. Taxonomy (NCBI): domain Eukaryota; kingdom Metazoa; phylum Arthropoda; class Insecta; order Lepidoptera; family Gelechiidae; genus Teleiodes; species Teleiodes luculella. Next base: position 13,208,623 of record OX419589.1, read on the forward strand.
TGGTAAAGTGTAAGTAAAGGAAGAAAATATTTTAGGAAGAAAAGTTAAGGATGTAAAAAGCATCCAATATGGGAACAATTCATACCGATCCCACAAGAAAATACTACAATGAAAACCAGTAGGGTGCGTTGCAGAAAATATAATGCAGTGCTAGGCATAAAATATAATTCAAACACCTAATAAAAAACAACGTTTCATTTTAAACTGTTTTAAACAATGTTTAAAACAACTTGTTTTAAACATGCCATCCCTGAGCATACCTACCTAAACCTAAACTACGGAGTAAGACACGCCTGCCAATAGTATTTTCTAAGCCTTGCTGACATGACATCATTTGTAGTAATACGTGGTAGTAATACCTTCTATTGAAGTATCCTAAATAGAGTTGAAAGTGAGGGCACATGACCTCGTTACAAGTTCTTTTTACCAACTAATTTAAAATTATTTTTCGAAACAAAATAAATAAACATTTCACCCCCTCAAATAAACAAATTATAATACCTGGTTTCCTGTAGATTTACTTTCGCTTGACGAGAGCAAAGCCACAGCTTTCACAGCTGTCGACAGCTCGGTTCAATTCCACTAATTCCCTCAAACGCAATTCCGAGAGAATTAAATAAACATTTTGAATCTAAAATTCCACATCAAAGGATACCCACTCTTCAATCACAGGTAGTGATGGCTGTAAGTATTTTTGGGTTACTTTTTCAAAGTGTCAAGTATGGTACAGGAGTTTTTCGAAAATGAATAGTAAACTGCAATGTAGCATTAATTTTATTATATGATGATAATAACAGTTTAAATTATATGTAAAAGTAAGTTTTTAAGTTTATTTATTTTTAAGTTTATTTGATTCTGTTATTTGCAGTGCCCTTGCAGGGTCATGTGTGGACCATATTCTACTTGTACGACCTTTGTAACAAACACCACATGAAGCAATAAATTATATGATTATATGATTATGATTATGATTACGTATCTATTTCAAAAATATGGGCAGTTTTTAATTGAACCAAAAAATAGAATGGTAAAGAGATCAAACCACAAAGTGATAAACGGCAGCAATATTAATAATAATAATAATAAATTCATTTATTTCAGGCAATATTTACATATAGATGTTGATATGATGTTGGTATGTGCATATTTGGTGATCAAATTGACTTACTTCTCTAGCATGGAGCCATTTCATTAATATTATGATTAACTAGCCTTCCGCCACGCGGGTCCGCCCGCGCTAACAGTTTTTACCGTGGGAATGAGTGATTTCTCCGCAGTAAAAGGTAGCCTATGTGTTATTCTGATGAATATATTTCAAATACTGGTCGGAGTATTTTTCTGAGTGTTCATCAAAATCCATTGAGTAGTTTTTGCGTGAAAGAGTAAAAAACATCCATCTATACATCCATCCATCCATCTTTACAAACTTACGCGTTTAAAATATTAGTAAGAAGGATAAAAGTATATTTTACATATTGATGTTTTGATGCATCTTGTATTCGCTTCACAGTTCAACGATGAACTAATTTTAAATATATAATCATAAAAAAATACTACATAATATAATAATAATTTTCAAAAGGCTACGCAAACAAATCTGTATGCAAATAGTCAAAAATTTTTTTAATTCGTAACAGTTCTTAACAGCCAACACTAGCAATCGATAGGGTGACCATCCTTCAAGTCCCGAAATTTGGGGCACGGCGGGACATGTCCCGAGCTGTCCCGGTATAATTGTCGCCTTGCACTCGACGAGTCGTTTGTCTTGTCCCGGGCACATTGCTAATGGTCCCGTGATTTGTAAGTTCTAATTATGGAAACCTCAGTGTGTGGGTGTTTGCTGTGCCTGGGGGTAATTCATTTGGTTTCTCTAGGGGTTCAATAATAAGAGCCGTTTGGTATTCATTATGTAAGTCCGTGTAAGATGTTCGAAACTTAGGCTTATCGCAATTATAGAAGTGTAAGTAAGTACATTTGAAAGTAGGAGAATTAGTGAGAAAGTATTTTCAGATTTTTAAAACTGATTTTTGACTACCGATTAGTTCTTCCAAAACTTCATGATATAGCTTCAGAGAAACCATACAGCTGAAATTATATAATGTTCGTTTAATTATTTTTATAGTCTCACTATACTTGGTCTAGGCAGAACTTTAGCCTTTATATTTGTATTTTGGAAGCTTGTATACTACAATTTAAATCACGCAACAATCTTCTTTAAAAAAAATCTGGCACCATCAAGTAGATCTAAAAGCTTAAACAATATTACAGTTGGTATCCAGTATTTCAATAAAGTTTTCGTTGAATTTCATAAAAAAATATGATCAAAGATTTTAAACTACCACGAGGTAATAAGAAGAAAACTTTATTTGCTGTAATAAAAATTTTAAAAGTCATAAAACGCGATGTGTAGGAAACTAATTTTCTCTCATTGAACAAAATTCCTCCTCCACTTTGTAGTCTATTTTGAACCTAACTATGTTGTAAATCCTATCAACAAGCAGCAGTCGTAAAATGTGTACAAATCAACAGTCACATTACGTTTTCGAAAATCTACGACAAAATTAATACGTTCAAAAGAATAATGGATCCAGAAATATCTCTCATCCGCCATGAAATCCGTAACAAAGTGTTCAAATTAAATTAATCCTCTATTTCTTAAATTATTTGACAATAACATATAGTCGACGCGCGTTGTGCACGATTAACCTACGCCAAGAATCTTTATTTATGACTACCCACAACATAAACTTACGTTTTTATAGTTTCGGCCGGGCTATTTTTCAGGCTCACTCGGGCTATTATTTTAATAGCTCCGTCGACTCTTTCAACATGTTTTGGGAATACGGGACAAACCGCGGGACAAGATGTATGGGGGTAATTAAGCGGTTGAAAAAATTGTAACGTGACGTCTGTTAGGCGAGGCGGGGCAAAAGTCGCGAACTCCCGTCTCGGGGAGGCTGTGGGATCGAAATAGCGCGCCCCTTGGGATAGGATAACATGATTAAAATAGTAAGTTGGAAATATCGATATTTACAGTAAGTGGTCTTTTTTGTTTTGTTCAATTTTTCCTAAGGAACGTCCTTTTAAGTGCTTGATACATTAATAGATCTATATTTTAATACTATGTATATTTAAATGTTAATGTACAATTAAACAAATTTTATAAGTGCGAGTCTGTTATGTTATGAATCGCACTTGAATATAAGAGAGATATGAATATATAATTAGTTGTAACACCCCACCTCTCAAACAACTTATAACCGTTCTACTAAACATTTAACCTACCTAAACCTAATGTTTGAACGAAGATTGAAATCTTACTTTAATATGGCCAGTGAACGTCTAGTGGAAAGACTCTACATTATGAACCGCATACGTGTAACCCTGAATCTTTTAGTGAGAATTTTGTTAGACCTAGCTATGTAGAAAACCCAGTACTAACCGCAATGACTTATAAGCTCCCCGGAGATGAATAAAATGTATGTAAATTGGTATGTATAAAGGTAAAGATTATAAAGTAAATATGTAGGAAAGTAAATACTGATTAGAAAGAGATATTAAGCATCTAATTTAAAACTGTATTGAATAGAGAAAGGATATATGATGAATTTACTTGATTATGATTACTTTCTAGGATTATGAAATTAAATATCTAATTATAGAAATATCTAGTTGATTTATTTATGGGACAAGCAAGAAAATAGGAACTCTGTATTTGATAGTTAAATGGAAATTATTAATCATACCCGGAGTCCGGAGTTTAAGGAAGAAGAGTCTGGAAGGCTGCTCTCTCCGCTTTACTGCTAAACCAACATCAGTCATCATCTCCAATATACTTGTTCAATTTTGATTCCTGTAAATTTATTTTGAAGATGATCTAGGAGTCTCTACAGATATGTCTATGCAGAAGAAATATACATAAAGTAATATTAGTACAATTTTAGGTTAATTTAGGTATACATTCAAGACATAAGGGAGCTCCCAAGTCCAGTTATATCTGAAAAATAACAAAAGCACTTTATATAAAGAACTTAGATATTAGAAGGAATTATATATGGGTAAAAATACTAATAAATTGAATAAATACTAGTATAAAACATAGAAATAGCTGGAGATTCTCCTAAATCCAAGCTTTCACATATTTTGAAATATGCAAAAATACTTAGCTTTGTTGTAGAAACACGATGACTCCTCTCGCCCGGCCCGCCAAAGAATGCTCCAGCGATCCAATAAAAGAAAAGTCCACTAAATCTATTTAAAATAATTTTCCAATATTTTTCATGATCGCGTCGTTTTTACGGATTTCAAAATGGTTGATTTCGAATTCCTTTGTATTTTATTGCTTGCCCACTAATTATAATGATCATAATACATAATAAATTATATATTAATAATAAAATTACATAAAATAAATTGAATAATTTTAGAACGATTTTATAATATTTTTGTCTAATTAAATATTTATTTTCTATTAAATATATCTATAATTGACGAAAATTACTTCCTATTCGAAACTAGAATACGGAAGTGAATATTTGTATGACAATAACGCCAACTATCGTCAAATTGTAGAAGCTCTGCCCTAACTAGTGGAAGATAACTACTCCCTGCTAATATCCGACTTTTATTTAGTTAGGCTCTCAATAAATAATAAAATCTATTTCCTTTAAATGCTTAGATTTATACAATGCCCAGAATGATTCCTATTTACTATCCTGCCAAACTCCATGTACTTAATCTGGTAAAAAGATTAGTTTGTCTTAGCTTTTAGCACAAACTGAATGATTATTTAATCTGAAAGTAGGTAGAAGTTCCAATCCGCATGGTATGGATGCTTACTACAGGAGTGCTATTGCTTTTCCTCAGTCAGACTATAATATCATAAAGTATATATACTTTTGAAGATAAATTATTATGAACTATTATTTACTTTTGTAAATTAAGCACATAGAAGCCTGTCCAGTCAGGTTGATCAACAATCATTTGGTCTTATTATTCTCAAAGTTCCATATTTTAAAAATGATTATTTTCTTTTGCATCTATAAGTCTCAAAATAAATCTAGTCAGAAACAGTTTATTTAAAATATATAAATATCTTCATAAAGACTTCCAACTAATAAACATGTAATTAATTTATAACGTAATTTTTTATAAAACATTTGTGAAATCTGTACGGGACCCAGGTTGGTACCGTTACATAGTCCAGCAGTAGACTGTAAAATACTGTACATGTTGTAGTATTAGTGTGAACTTGAACTAAACAATCAATGACGACTTTAAATCTCTGTAAAATCGAAAAATAAATGTATACAACTCTATATAGTTTGAGCAGGGCTGCCACGTGACATTATCGACAAACAGGCGTCGCATCCGCGGCGTCACAACACGCTAATTTATGTTGTTCTTAACGCCGCCCGCCTATTAGCTGCGCGCTGTATATTACACGCGGACGGGTAAGGTGACCATGATTGCTAGAATTATTTTACAGAAATCTTATTTGCATGAAACATTTCCTTTTAAAAAATAAATAAAATAGAATTCACATAAAGATTTCATTCTTACATAGTATAGTAATTATAAATACGATAAATAGAAAGATTATGTAGTTACGACAATTACTTTTCTTTGTATGAGTAAAAAATGCGTTTCCTTATTGTAAATTCGATTTGATTAGCCGCTAATGATTGATCAAGCAACAATGTAGACAGTTATTTTTTTTTATTACTGTAGGTATTCTGCTACTTAAGGGCATTTCTTTAAAAATGTTTATTTAAAAACAAAACCTTAAATTCAATAATAAACTTTCCTTTAAATCATGAGTGAATTATGTTTTGAACTAATCTTATTTTAGTAAATTATGAAGAACCTACAATGAATAAGATTTGTGCAGCGCTGTCAATATTTTTTATTTTAACCGCCAATAAGTATATTTCAACCAGAAACCTCATTCAATAATAGCCAGTTAATAATTATGCGGTCGTAATAATACAATGTAATTAAAAATGAACTACTCATTGGCCACACAACACATAATGTCAAAAAACACACTAATCCCCAAACGTATGGCCAACCTCACATCCCCAGCTGAGTTATCGTTTGAGCTTTTTATTTCTGGAACGCATCGCGACAGCTCAGCGGCTTTCGTCTTGTAAACGTTATTAATCGACAAAGCTCCCGGCGACACGTGTGTCCCACCACTATAATCCATCCACACTAGAATCAACAGAACTGCTACAATCGCTTAGTTGCACTTTCATTGCTGGCTAAGTGGTATTGTTAGATGAATTGTCGTAAGTGAAAAGAGTAATGGATATGGAAACTTGTGTTAGGGTTGAAAACATGGTGTGTGAAAAGACAAATTATTGTGCAGAATGTTTGTGTTCACTGCTCTTTGTTGGCGTCAAAGAGCAATCAGTCATGTTCATACGGAAAGACTGAAAAGGTATTGTCGCTTTGTAGTCTATAACGACCCAAATAATATGTTGCTCGAGGAGATTATTCACGGTTATAAGTCTGTGTCAAGTGTAATAACGCGTATAGCGTAATAGGACATGGTCTTGAAATACTTAATGAGATTAAAGTCTAATGGATATGTCACGGTTAAATTATGAAATTCGATTAATCTTGAGAAAATTAAATATGGTTCTAAAGCATCAATGTCTAGACCGATGAAATATAGCTTTTCGACGTTTTATTAAACGTAAGTAACAGTGCCAAACTGCCAATAATAATGTGTTTTAGGTTTCAATAAACATTGTAAAGATATAGCGAGGGTCGCCTGTGAAAACCCGATAAGTACCGCAATTTGGCAAAATGAGTTATTTATACTACCATAGAGTACTTTTCGAGCTCTTTCTGATGGTGTAGTCCAGTAATCGATATTTGAAGTGTAAGGCTTTAATCGTTATGTTAAAACCCAATATCTTATACCCTTTTTATGGACTTATGAGAAGAAGAATACTTTAAAGTGTGTTATACGTCAAAATTAATGAAATATTTTCTAGCAGAATCAACTATTACTTGTTATGGGCTTTTTGAAAATAGTATTTACAAAACAATAACATCCATTAATAGAGGCAAAACCCATTAAAGTGAGTTATAAATACAAATATTGTATTTTTTTCACAAACAGTAGAGTTATGACTTGTTATTGGGTTTTAGCAAATATATTTACTTATCAACACCACTAATTTTATAAGATGCAAAACCAGGTAAATATTATTCTTGAGTTTCATTAATTCAGTTTTTTTAATATCCGTAACTGTCATGTTGACTAAAAACAAATAAAAATGATGAAATACGCTCCGTCCGTTGTTTATTCAAACTCAGAACCCTGAAAACCCATCCTGAGCTGCGAAAACGATTTGAAAGCCAAGCAAAAGGAGTAGGTGTGCACGATTACAATGATTGGTTCGTGAAAGCTGTCCGTACAACAGGATCCAAGTTTTTAAAGACCCGTCGTACAATTAATGAAAACAAAAATATTTCTTACTTTATCCTCAGGGTTATGGAAGATGGAGGATGGTTCTTTTGTCCCAGATAATGCTGACAGGTCTTAATAGACGGATCGTATAGGAAGGAGCCTAACGAACTGTGATATGTGAGCTTGAGCTACAGGAAGAAATAAAGGTATTCTATGGACAGCTGTACACGACAACACGAACACCTGTCAGTATTCAAACTGCAACTGACGCCAGAGGTGGGCTAATCCGACACTATACTGAAGACATCACGGATACGAGTTTAGAATGGCTCTCAAAGTTTTAAAACAACAAGACCTCGGGCGATGTCAGAAAAACTGCTGAGCTTCTGAAGGCAGGTGGTATACCGGTTTTGGAAGTACTTCAGAAACTATATAACTCTGTTATCTTTGAAGGTACAAAGCCGTAGGCATGACACAGATATGTGGTAGTCTTCTTTATTAAAAAGGGCGATAAACCCTTCTAAAGAATTTTAGACCCATCTCACTTCCAAGTCATGTCTACAAATTGTTTCCGAGTGTAGTCACGAATCGTCTCAGGCGCAGGTTTGACAACTTCCAGTTTCAAAAACAAGCCGGTTTCCCAAAGGGCTACATTAAAATAAACTACTTTACACGCTGCAGAAGGTTATACAGAACACTGAAGAATAACCAGACATTATTCATGGCGTTCGTGGACTACAGAAGGCTTTCGGTTCAATAGAAATCTGGGCAGTGCTGGGATCTCTCCAGAGGTACCAAATTGACTACCGGTATATCGAGGTGTTTGTATGAGAATGCTTCCATACCTGTTTAACTCCAGGATCAGAACTTCAGACCAATGTAGCTGCAGCGGGGTGTGAGACAGGAAGAAGTTATTTCTCCAATTACTTTTCACCGCTAAATTCTCTATCTTAAAGCTTCTGGATTGGGAAGAGGCATTAATGTTGATACTATCAACATTGATGGTGGATACATATCTCACCTTGAGTTTGCCGACATATTATTATCATGGCTAAGACCTTACAAGACTTGAACACAATGCTCGATGAACTCAATAGTCTCCTGAAGATGAACATGGAGAAAACAAAAGTAATGTCGAACGCCCATGTACCTAAGTAGAAACTACTTACTACTAATAGTGGTTACCAATGACCACTCCAAAAAAGCATTCAGCATTCAGCTGGAAAGCGTTCGGAAAGCTGTCATCATGTTTTCAACCCAAATACTGCAGCTCAAGTCAAAGGTCTTTGAACAATGTGTGTTGCCATGCCAGTTATGACTTCGAAACAGATCCGAGACGTGGTCGTTAACAATGAGCCTCTTAAGAAGGCCCAAAGTTGCTCAGAGAGCAATGGAGAGGGCTGTGCTTGGAGGTTCCCTGCGCGATCGAGTTAGGAATGATTAAGATCCGCAGATAAACTAAAGTACCTAACCGACATAGCCAAAAGAGCTGCTAAACTTAAGTGACAGTAGGCGAGACACATTGCACGTAGAACCAATGGCTGTTGGAGCAGAAAGTTTCCTGAATGCGGAAAGGTGTAACGGGGGCAGGCCCTATAGGTCTCAGAATCACACCTGAAACCCGAAACGATAATTAAACCCACCTTCTGTTAATTTTAAGTTGCTTCAAGGACTGGAACCTTTATACTGTAGTCAGCTCTCAATAAGTGTCGCTAAAAGCTACATTTAATAAGCTATGTGCGCGAATAAGATCATTCCGGAAGAACTTCACCGCTGGATTTAAAGCTTAAAAACGATAATAATGAAACTGCGCTAGATACTGATGATGACGATTACAATTACTTCTTTTTTTGATAATTTTAAGTAAGTAGTGGCTCTAATGATGATGATGGAAGATGTTTTTCAAAGAAAAATATCAAGTATAAGTCCTAAAAACTGGTTTTGTTTCCGTTCTAAAACCCTTTAAGTATGCACCTTACTCAAAATAAACATTTTTTATAGGAAAAGTAAATACAATTTGAAGTTATAATTAAACAAACTTGATTGAAGAATATATTTTGCAATTTATTACTTACTTTTACTTTACTTTTTACAAGATTTAAGTATGGTAAATCGGCATCAAAACTTTAACTTCGATTATCTCAGAATCACATTTTGAGCACTTATCGGGTTTTACCAGGCACCCCTCGATAGGTACCTACTCTCTGTATGGGTTTGGGCCGTCATCGGGTTCTGATAAACCATTAACCATAACCATAAACCATTCATTATTCGGATGGCGACAACAGAAACTGCTTACAAAATACCAAACTTGAAATTTGCGATAGCAATGTATCGTGTAGCCTTTCAAAGTAGCCCTACAGGTTCTGGTTTCCGGGCATAGTTTAATTCCCACAAAGTGCTTCAATGGGAGGGAAGATCGTGAGTTTTCAAAAACTGTTATAAACAGGTAATAAAATAATCACAATTTGATTTCGTCTAACATTCTCTTGGTTAAAAGAACTCACATTCGCTTTTACTCTACTAATTTAAATAATTTCGAATAGAAGCATTAATAATTACGTCACCATAATTGAAACTGATAAGCCTGAAACTGACATTAGAAGAAATTAATAACGAAACTAGAACTACTTTTACAACATGGCCGCGACAGATATAATGAATTGGAACGGACTATTCCTGAGCTAAACTCATTAAATGAGACAAGTTGACAAGCCACTGGAGCTTCTTAATGGAATAGAGGATGGTAATTTAATAGTCTATTTATGTCTGACTCTTTGGAGTCTACAGTAGCTTAAGAGACATAAAAGGTATTTGTCGCCTTGTAACTTTATCGTACAATAGCATATAATTAGGGATATCAGTATTTTGCGTGCCTTGAGTCCGGTGAAACTTATAATACATTGCATTTGTCAATAAAAAAAAGGTTTATTTTACATCCATTTAGGAGTCTCGTACGATACTTACAGAAAGATATATGAGCAGATTCGTCATCCTAATATTTGTTTGTTTCTAAAAATTTAAGGAAATGTAAAAAAAATGCACACTATTCAATGTGACAAAAACAAAACATTTACCAAATGTATGTGTCTGAACAACTCGCACTTGTACAATATTTTAGGTTTAAAGGCTTAAAATAATACCTGTCAGGAATGTGCCAGTGCCCATGTTATTTTTATTATGCTACGGTATGATTTTTTTTATATTTGACATCGTTTTAAAACTCTATTTACCAGCCAGTACTGAAATTTAAAAACAGAACACAATTCCGCAGTGCTCCCCTACCCGCACTCGATTCGCAAACACCGCCTGATATCGAGTTAGCATCTGGCGCGGAGTGACTGGCAGTTCTAATTGACAGTAATCAATTCCCTCTTTCAATATTCTTCAACTAGGATTTTTCTCCGTTCGTTTTTACATTGCCGCTCCCCGGTGCCGTCCCGTGAATTTATCGCTCAATTAGTCTTGTTTAATAGCCGCCTGCCGCGCTGATGTCTGCTTCTCGCGCCTCCAAGGGCTGCCTCGCGATGTATTTAACGTTATATCTTGATGTTCTTATCTTGATGTTTACTGGAGTTTATAAATGGCCTGTACGGAGAGTTAGAAAGCTGATGTGATTCGAGTTTTGATAGACGGAAAGAAGTTTTGATAAATCGGTGTAAACGCAAAGATAAGCCAATTTTATTTTTATCTACTTACTTTGTTGTATGTTCACACTGCATAAACAAAATCAAAAAATTGTTACAAATTTTATCGCAAGCTAGGTAATATCTATGAAGAGAACTCTTCCAGCTAACCTATTAGCGCATTAGGCGCATGTCAAACCTTAACCTAACCGTACCAATAATGCCTTGGCACTTGCTTTTTGCTTAAACAGAGAGCTGTTTATGCAAATTTAGGCTATATTTGGAAGAAGAGCATGTAAATATTATAAATTATAAGACATTTTTCAATTTTGGCCGATTACGACATATACTTTTTTAACTCTTATTTGTTTTTGGTAAAAAACATATTTTTCCCATTAGAGCGATGCTCGCTTTTGATATACTTTACTTTTACAAACATTACGCTAGAGTTCAGAAGAAATCAAGATCATACCTTGTTTGTCCAACATTCCTTTTAAGACTAGTAAGGATTGCTACTGGATTAGCAGATACCTGTTAATAGCACAAGACCATAGATAAGGAGAAAGTGAGTGGTATCTCGCTACAGCCCTGACAGTTGGGAAGACGCAGAGAAATGGGATTAAATTAATTGTCGCATCAGTCAGGAGGCGGCGGGGTGTTTTTTATTAGTCGAGTGCCTCTCGCCCCCTCCCCTCCCTCGCGCCGCGGGCGAGTAAATCACTGGCTGGATGTAGAAAACTTGGATGCGGCAGCGTTTGACGGCTTCTCGAGCCTGTCGCTTCTTACGTAGTAAGCCTACTGGTTACAAATGTTTTTGTTTATTACGCGCTACCCCTACGGCGGTGCTCCGGTAGCTGTGGCATACTTCATAATATTTCCTACGTGTTGGTTTTCACCGCTCGTCGCCCTGCAATTCGCGTCACAAATCGTATCGTATCACTGTATGCTGTGGCTAGGGGGTATGCCGAACGGAGCGGAAGTACAAAATTTTGCTAAGGAAGACCAAATAAAGAATAAAAACCTTTTGAACGTCTGAATCGGAAATCGAACCCACCAACTATAAAAAAATTAAGAATCAAAAGGAACCATAGGTGAAGATTTATTTTTTAGTTACAAAAATTTAAATAATAACATAAAATTCAAAATTTTTAAAACCCCTGCTTTAAAACCGTTACTTGATCCTTTCAACAACTAGAAAAGAGCTGATAAATCTACAAATGGCTGAAGATATTTTTTTGGATCATAGTAAGAACAATCTCGATTGTGACACCTTGCAAACAAAAAAAAACTAGATCAAAATCGGTGCATCCGTTTAGGAGCTACGGCTACGATGCCAAAGACAGACAGACGCTCTCGTCACGTCAAAATTATAACACCCCTTTTTCGTCGGGGGTTAAAAAGAATGCTGAAAACTATAACAAAAAATAGTCCACGTATAGTTTTGTGAAGTTTTTTTTTTTAATAATGCTAAAACCATTTTTAGAATCATGGCCTACTTACTTTTTTTCACTTTGATACAATATTTTATAATATGCCACATCCAATAACAACTGGTTCCCGCCTCGTCACGGACTCGCCCCGGCGATTTGTCCGCGCTTTGATCTCGGCGGGATTTATCGACATTATTTTTAACGCGGCCCATCACTAGTGACTGACTGACTCGCACCACTCGCCCGCTCGATATACTGGGTGTTAATTTATTAAGTATTTATAGACAACAATGTTTGTGTATGTTTCAACACTTGATGTGTAGACTTGGCGACTTAAGACCTTATTCATTTAGTCATAGGTAAATAATTATATTTTATTTAGATTACTTGAATAAATATTTTGATTCATAAATTGTAAGAAAAGGAACGATGAAAGCAAATCTAGGCGCTTTTCTTAGCTTTTCATAAGTGTTTAAAAAATTTACCTGTGTGTCGTGTGTTTCCCTTCAGGTAAAAATGCCCGTACCCGCCGGCGGGGGCGCGGGCAAAATCAAAACTGATAATCAGAGACGGAGCCCCTCAGGCGTAGTCTCAAGTCACTTTAGAATTTACTGTAGTACTAGCCGCAGCATATTTTCATAAACCTCATAATATAAAATATCTTATGTTTACCAACTCTATCACTATGGTACCTACTTAAAATATGATTTCAAAACCTCGGTTCCGTCAATGTTCGTGAAGGATCTAATATATTATAAAGATTTATCGCCAATACCTGTCCCTACTAGACACAGCTATTTGTTGTGATTAGAATACGAAGGTACTGTTTAACTCATAGCTTTACCAGCTTTACACTGTTTATTGACAAAAATATTGTATGTTTGTCTTTTTATCAAATATTTCTTTGATAAGTAAGATTCCGCTATCTTTAATTGTTTTAGAATTACCTAATAATAATAAAGTATTTATTTCCCCAACAATAATACATTTGAGTAAGCAAAAGCATAGAAAATGGAACATGTACATTAGATAATTGTTTAGGCTGGCCCCTAAACTAGGAGAAATCCTGTTCTATAGGAAACCAGGCCTCCACCTCGGAAAGTTATACAGGAAAGTATTTTAAAACATTACTCCGTTGTATTTGTTAAGAGGGTGCCGTGCAGAGGATTTAAAACTTTTTTTTAATGCTAAGAATGCTATTCTTCTAATATTCTATTCTATACTATTCTTCTCATCGTATGGGTTCCGAGGTTATAAACACTGGTTCCGTAATTTTTATTGATCCACCATATCGGCCTCTTACATGATTCAGAATACCTACTTGAAAAGCACCAGTAGGCTTACTACGTAAAAAGCGACAGGCTCGAGAATCTGTCAAACGCGACATTTTAACAGAACTACTATGGCTGTAATGTCACTATGTCGCTTTTGACAGCTTCTCGAGCCTGTCGCTTCTTACGTAGTAACTCTACAGATTATTGTAAAGATATTTTTCTAAAGGATATCCAATTAATCAAAGTAAACGAAACCGCGGAGCAGAGCTTAAAACAAAGCCTTGGTGCTCACAAATTTGTTAAACTATTTTCCGTTCCCATTGCGATGGTCGTGTGGTCGTATATAACCTCGTCACGCACTGATTCGCTGTCCGATTCCACTACACACGGTCATGAAGGTTAGCAAACACATTTGTATAAAAAACATTAGACTTCGTGTACCAAACTTTAACGCCATCAATTATTTTCCATATTTTTACGGCGTCTGTCAGTGGTGACAAATTCTGTCAGTGTCAGGTTTGGAGTATACACGTCAAAGTTTTTAAAAATAATAGTTTCGTTTTGCCAAATGGTCGGTAGCGGTAAATAAACCAGCTTTGACATGACAGACGGATGGATGGACAGACACAAGTGATCCTATAAGAGTTGCGTTTTTATTTAAGTTATAGAACTCTAAATAGGAGAAAATAGAGAACTGCACGTACATGTAAATAAAATTCAGTAAGTGTTTGAAATAAACTAAATCGTACTAAGCTACTTTAATTTAGGATTGGTACTTTAGAGCTACTCAGAAGAGACAAACTTACGATTATCGTCATACATACATATAGGTATTATTAAACGTACTTTAGATACATAGAATACCTTTTCAGATCATACTAGGTCTCTGAGCTCAACAACAATAGTCCCAAATTGATTTTAATATGTCCCCACAGAGGGGCTCGAGCCTACCCTGAAATAGGCCTACGCTAGCCCAGTGCAGGTTAGGAAAAGTAGTATGCATGGTATGAATTTAATCCAGATGTAGTCGACAACATGTAGTGTAGTCCAGGTGTAGTCTGGTCTGGTGTAGATGTGGTGTAGACTTAACACTGATTGTACAAAATAACATTTTTAATTTTACAGCCAGCACTTACTGTACAATGTACGTAAATGTTTGAGTTCGACAAAGTAAAAAATACAGTTCACCAACCAAAAGGACCGTGAACCCCCTAGCATTTCCATCAACAGGCAGTAAAACAAAACACGAGCAAGCCACGCATATAAACCTCATATAAACAGTCTAAACTACAACACACGACCGCTAATGAACTATTTGAATGTTAGGCCTCATTGACCGCGAATAAATAAAGAAATAATGCGTACACGCCGCGTGTGTGTACAAGTTAATACGCTGATTATAATGTACGGTGGTCACGATGGCGTACGGTTTTGGCGTGCACGCTATCGAAACCAGGAAACAATATAATGGACTTACCAAAATATTTATAGGTATTTCATTGACTCTGCGTACGCTACTACGTCAACTTTGTTATTTATTCAGGTGTTTCTGTGGGATGAAACTATTTAACGATAAAAAGACATGACACACTTTTCAGGAATCTTGAACCTGAACATTCATGAAAAATACAAATACTAAACAGTATTACAAAATTTTTTACTATTAAGATAAAGATAAAACTAACAGAGGAGATAAGGCGCCTTATAAGTAAATATAATTAGACCTTTTAAAATATAATGTTACAATAAAAAATTAATATACACGCTACCAGGCACTATATACGCTACTACTCCCATAACCTTTTGGCCTAATTCCTTCTAAATACTCCTACAAGTCAGGTCCTTTTATGGGTTAAACTTGATCATTATGTAATGTTATTCGTTTTCCATGACTCCACTTTTCCGTTTCAAAATCCAATCAATCGCTTTCTAACTCAGGCACATCATCATCAATTTGAATAAACAGCACATCACACGTCCTATTGGATGTGGAATTTATTCAAGGCGTCGCGCTTCTTGAAAACACATATCTCTTTGAATTAGTTGATGTGGGAAAGTGGCCTTGTAATGCAAAGAACATTTTTCAATGTGTTTAAAAATATTATTTCTTTTTTTTTTAAGAAGAAGTGTGTTTGGATCGTAGCAAGTGGAAGGAAGTGGTCTCTGCCTACCCCTCCGGAAAGAGGCGTGACTTTAAATGTTTGTATGTGTACGTATTTCTTTTTTTTTATTGACTTACGCTTCTGTCGAGAAGGTAAGACCAATCAAGCATAGGACTTGCGGAGGAGCAAAGGGCTCTACCCCAAAATAGTCATATACCAACGCGTCTAGGGGCTGCTGGAAGGATCTAGAACCTAGGCCTCGCGTGTAAAAAAACAAGGAGAGAAGACGCCTGAGAGGCTTCGATGATGTAAAAACCATAGAGAGAGTAATAAATTTTGCACAGTTCACGGGTAAAAACCCCGAAATATTCGTAGTCAATTACCACGAAAATCTTACATATTAAGAAAGAGAAAATAAACAACTCGTTAAGGCGACAATAGATAGACTTGTTGAAGATGACGATTAAAGACGAGATAGAAAACGATTCAGTTCGTTACAAATGCATGCTGATCGTGTGGATTTAGAGGTTACCTTAACTCAAAAACCTTAGGCGACTTAATCATTTTAATCCAAAATTATTGAGTCGCGATATGAGCTCATAGTAAATCTAGTCAGTAGACAGTAAAAATAAATTCAGTATTTAAGATTATAATCAAGTTAATATCCTCGTTAACTTGCACATAATTCCTCTCGAAAGCTACTGGTATAATTTCCCAATAAAATAACTTCGGCGCGTCGTATTTAATTTGCCTGATAAACATCAGAATGTCCAGATGGTGTCAGCATCAGGAATGGACGAAACGCGTTGAAACTCAACACTTTCATTCGGTGATTCTTTGATAACAACCTGTAGTGCTGTAACATAGGTATTTGTAGGAATACATTTCTTTATACATATTTTTATTTTATCATAGCATTGTTTTTATTTTACTTCATCTATGTTTGTACAGTGTAAGTTAGAAATAAGATCGATTATCAATTTCATGATCTAAAGTAGTCGGGTCTATGACTTCACGTGCCTTCCGAAGCCCGGGATGAATGAATTAAATCTTTATGCGTGTGAAACATGATAACATAAAAAGTTGGTAAAATAATTACCTATTATTGCAGATAATTGATTTTTACTTTTGTAATATTAATTGCTCTATCAATTTGGACCCTGTTTGTATAATATTGGATAATTCTGTGTTCATTATTGTTAGGGTAAGGTTTTTTTTTTTGCTCTAGGCAAACACCTCACTCGCGGTCGGCCGACGGCGGCGGTGGCCAGTAAAATATATTTTCTTTGTAAAATACCTGAATTTTATCAAAATTATTTAAACCGCCTTGAAGCCCAGCAGTTCACCCCAACTTTATTCGATCAGAATAACGACTGACGTTACAAGTTTACATCGGGTGTAAAATCTCTGGTTTATTACACTTTTATGAACTACCGACTTGATTTGGAGTCAGGTTACATTGTGACCACACGGTAGTGTTGTGGCTTTAAACACGAACTGAAGATAAAGAAAGTTTTTATTTCAAATAGGATATATAATAAAATTTATTAAATTCACATGTACGTACCTACATAATTACTAAACAAAACAAAAGGAAATAATTTTACAAAAGCCTGAACTAGGTTGAATGAACCTGTATCTCAGACGAAAACAGTGCTTAGTAATCTTAACGTAATAATCAATAAAAACAGGAGAATCATTTGACTTAAAAACTATAATACAAAGAAGCACCTATTGCTAAATGTATGTTATATCATATTGCTCGATAGACATTTTGTTGGAATGCTTCCGCGTCAGCAAGCAACCAAGCTTCGAAACAAGACCTAGGAACGGAAGAATCATTGCCAATAGATCTCATATTACTATATTTTCAATATGTAGCTGGTAAATACATTATCATCATTATTACAACACGCAGCGCAGCGTGTCATTATGTCCACAACACGTTTTTTGTCGCCTGCCAGAGTTTTATCCTCACTTGTACACTTGTACGTTGCAGTTACATTTCATGCTACAAAGTACAAAATACATTCAGCCGACGTAGCTCGCTTGCAACCTAGTATTTATCAACACACCTACATTTCGAAACACCCATCGTCTACACGTATAACAGTTTTATCTCGGCCATAAACGCGTCAATCGCCTGCGTTAATTTATTTTACGACCGTTTAAACTCATAATTTACAACTGTTTACATCTAGTTCCAGTCGGTTCAACTGAATTAATAGTTGTGCCATTTCCTGCCAAGTCCTTGCAGTAAAAGTTGGAGGAAATAGACATTGAATTACGTTTCTTATTGTTGTTTCACTCATTCACTGTTCCGATGTGAGTAAATCAATTCAACTTAAACACTCTATTCACTCTACAATGCTCCACAACGACAACACTCTTACAATGACTTACCTAGAACATGACCTACTCAGAAAATGTCTTTTAAAGAAAATGACTTACTAGTATGTAGTATAACGAATGACATCCATAGAGAATGACCAACCTCACCTAAAGGGAAAACATTATGACACCAAACCTGCACATAACATCTGCTCTTGCAATCAATATCAATCCCGATTTCAACCCAATGCAGACAATTTGAGACCGCTACTCTTGAAAATCTGCCCGCTAAGAGTTGACAAATGTCCGATTTCATTTAGATCACTCAATATCCGCCCAATATAAAACAAAGGTGGCATGGCGCTATGGCATTCGAAAGTACGAAACGCCCCCGATCTCAATGTCGACGGATCGGAATCGCCGTCAATCGCCTCAGAACTGGGAAGAAATTTAAGAGTTGTGTATGAAATAGACCACTTATTGGGTCAGCGTAGTGAAGATCAGTAACTAGTATAAAGTTAGCTGTAGGATTATGAAATGTCTACAATTCTACATACCGAAAAGGATTTATATTTATCGAAGGCCAGTACATAATTAATAATCCAATGTAGGTATAGTTAAAACATTATGTGTGCGACCTTATTTGGAGAAAATTTGACTGAAGAAACACCACAGGCGTCGTCGCGTCGTATCGTTTCGAGTAGGTACTATACCAACCCAAGTCACGCCGCCGCCAGTAAATATTCAAACAACGTCAAATAAATGAGTCTGGCGATTTGCACAGCCGATTTATCGGGGCCATTCGATTACCAACAGAATGAAAACGGGCAAATTATCTAAACTAACGTTGCGAAAATTTTTCATTGACCACATCACCAAATGAAATACTTTAGTCATTTGTATTGGTGTCATGCGTTCAGGTTCTATTATTATAGGTTAGCATTATAGCATTAGCAATCTGATAAGGATGCGTAAAATTCTAAAAATGTACCTTTTAATATCTTTTGTCTATTATTAGGATCTATTTACTAGTGAGAAGTCTCAGAACGTCAGTAGCTTAATAGTTTGGAACGTTGTTGCTCTGATTTTATACCACTACTAGTTGTCCGCCCATTTTTTTTCTTGGTTGAAAATATCTAAAGATAACACAAGGTACACAAGGACACATAAGACACAAGGACGACACAAGGATGACAAGGATGACATAAGGTACGTATTGGGGATATAAGGCACCACGATGCAAAATTTCATTTAAATCGGTCCAACGGTTCTAGAGATTAGCGTTTACAAACAAACAGACAGACAGACGGATTTTTTTGTCAAAACTTGTATTTTTATGTTTAGCTACACTCCCTTTATTATCAGCTATACAATCAGTTTTTTTTTTAAAAACAAACCAATCTGCCGGCACGCCGATTCTTCAGTTTCATTATAGTATAGATGTTACTCGTATTTACGATGTGTTTTTGAATTTATGTCATTGAAAACAAAAAACACTAAATTTGTGAATGAGGTCCACAGATGAAGTTCATATAAAAGCTTTTTCGTTCGTTCTACATTAGGGTGCTCCCATCCAACCAAATAGGGAGTAACATGATGTCATCTTTAGGCGTCTATTACTATAAATCGAAGCGGAAAATGAAAATCATTAAGCTCAAGCAGGGACTTGACCCCGCATCTTCAAATATTCAAATTTAGACGAAAAATAAATTATAAATGTGATGAGAGTGAAACAAGGTGGCGATGCAGGGCACCACGTTACAAGATAACGAAATTCAAATCACTGAAGAGACAAAACTTTTTAATTTTCCACTTCATTCGTGCCAAACCATATTTAGACCAACTTTCCATATTCACATAATCACTTAAATCAATAAATCATATTTACGATCACGCACCTAGAATGCGAATGTAATTTTTAATGGACATGTCCTTTTATAATTGCAACGTGGTCGCTGTGTGCATAGTAATGAAGACCACCAGCCAAGATGGATGATAGACTGTGTGAATGTTAATCACCTATGTTTGCACCTACAGCAGCGATAGATTATTATTATCTGTAACATAATGCCTGAGTTCAGAATTTTTAAAAATTGCTAAATAAAAGTGACGTAAACTATAGAATTTTTAATAATTAGGATTCTTAGTAATTTAGTAGTTTTATTTTTGTTTTATTATTTTTCTTTTTTATTATACCTATTGTTTGTTTATTATATATACATAGTATGATAGGATCATAGGACCGAAGCTTCGATATTTCTCAAGGAAATTTTGTGTCTCCCTTCTTAAGCCTTTAAAAAATACATGAATATGTCGTTACGTTTAGCGTCAAAGAAGCATAAAGAAGCAGTTTCACATTATAATATGATCTGAATAGAGTTTACCCTTCCAGTCTGCAACTCCTTATACGATCAATATCTTCGATCTGTATGTCTCATGTGTGGTCTCTGCATATGGATCAAAGAGAATCATGTTTATTCACCGTCTCTGTAGGTAGGTACAAGAAATACATAAAATGACGTGTATCATTTTATATTGCCTTTTAAATTAAGTTACCTACATCTATGGTAATACTTACTATCTTATATTCTGTACCAACTTTGGACCCGATTCTACATGTTACGCTCTAACTTAAATTTAAAAACCATTATGTCCCTAAAACGAAAAGGAACAGGTGATTGACAACTTAAATTTAGAGACGTCAAACATCGATTTTACGCGTAGTACGCACTAGTTTAGTAGGGATGCGAAAACGCATCATTCATTTAAAATTAAATTCATTCATCTCCCATCCTTTCCGATTCCAATAAGAATGAAAGAGACCAACAACTTTTAGCGGCCACGCCGGAATTGACTCCATTACCAATTTAATTATACTTACTGCAAAAATAATTGCGTATCGTCTGTAGTATGATATCGAGCAGAGCACGGTCTAATGCAAGGTAAACTAAACACGCACATCGCGATTTTCTCTCTTCCTCAACGGACATAAGAACTGTGCAAATTCAAAACTGTCCAGCTTAGTGTGCTCTTGACGGTATCATTTATGATCATAATGATGATGTTAACAATAAAAATCAGACCATGTTCAGAAATACATTCTAAGATTCATAGGGCCCATAATAATAATATAAACTCATATTTTTAAACACGCAAGATTTTGCTAGAACTATTAGAACAAAATATACAGGGCGTCCCACGGCTATGCCACATGGAGGGAAAGTACCTTAAATATTGTAGGTAGAACATTTTACTGAAAGAAGACATTATTTTATTTCTAAAAACTATCAGAACTGCATTCATACATTTTTTAATAATTACATGGTTGAACCGGGAATCGAACCCGTTATACGAGAAAAAAAATATCCTGTAGTTTTATCATACCGATCAAAAGGCTTCATCATAAGGGTTATTTTTTGCTAAATAACATAGTGTCAGAAATAAAAGGAAGACTATGTATTTTAACATTTTTAGTACAAAATTTATCAATTGTAACAAATGTTCGAAATGACCCGTTGAATACAAATTACACTCTTTATTTCACTCCCTGTCGATTTTTTAACTTGTTGTGGTGGATATTTAGATTAATACGTCTAAGTTCTGTTTGTAGCTCGTGGACATTTTCTTACCGGTTCTTGTCAACAAAATTTTTTTACATAATCCCATTTTAAAAATCTAACGGGGCTAGATCTGGCGATCTCGGCCGGCCACTTCAAATGTTAAAATTCATAGTCTTTCTTTTATTTCTGACACTATGTTATTTAGCAAAAATAATCCTTATGATGAAGCCTTTCGATTGGTATGATAAAACTACAGGGTGATTTTTTTTTCTCGTGTAGCGGGTTCGATTCCCGGCTCAACCATGTAATTATTACAAAATGTATGAATGCAGTTTTGATAGTTTTTAGAAATAAAATAATGTCTTCTTTCAGTAAAATGTTCTACCTACAATATTTAAGGTACTTTCCCTCCATGTGGCATAGCCGTGGGACGCCCTGTATACGTTTTTAAAGAGCTATCAGCTTAACGCCCGACAAATCCAACTCCTTAATCTTAATTTACGTAAAATATCACCAAGAACAAGAGAAGAGGCGGTGTTCTTTGATCCGGGCGGTGTTGATTGATGTATCGTTTGGAATTGATCGCCGAGGGTGCGGCTCTTCTGATGTGCGTAGTGACAATCAACACATGGCCCGATTTCTTATTCGTAAAGTGGTTTCAATCACTTAGATTTTTATTGTGATTGAGGATGAGGAAATCGATGTCTCGGTTTGTATTGGTTATGATGAGGCGAATGAAGAAATGGGACCTTAAGATCACTGATGATTACACTCACATCTTTTTTTTTTAATTGAGCTATGCTTGTGTCGAAAAAGTACGACCATTCAAGCTTCACCGGACTTGCACATTCACATCAACATAATTATTGTCTCATCATAATATTTAATTACTTAATACCAAATACATAATAGAATAATCTGATTATGAATACATACATGGGTAAAAAAACATAGCCTGCTGATGCCCAAGAACTAATGTTATCTTTAAAATGAGAAATAAATCTGTTTCTGAAGTGATAAACACGAAATTTACTTCTGTCTGCATCTGACCTTTATTTTACAAAGATATGTACACATTTTGGTAAACACTCCATAAATCAAAGATAACGTTGTACAATGAAGTCATTATTCTCATAGAAAAAATAGAGAATTCACATAAATAATACTTGATAAAAACGACTGATATAAATTCTAGCAATACGACTTTAAGATACTGTTCAATAGTTTTATATTAATCAAAAAATCATCACCTAAATTACAAATCCTTACTTAAACAGCACCTAATTTAAGGAGCACTAAAATTTTATTCGACGTTGTCCTTCAAATGCCGACCTTTTGTTTCTGGTAACATTATGCAAAGTCCAAGAGCTATTAAAGGAATGATTGATAAATATAACGTAAAAACCCACGCAGGTTTCAAATATACTATAGATTGTGTCAAAAATGCTCCTAGTATTAATCCTGAGGTACCCGATCCAAATGCAATACCTCTTATTGGAGTTGGATACAACTCAGCAGTCAAAATACAAATAACAGAACACGAAACTATAATACTACTATGGATTATAGCTACAGTAAAAACTGCAATCCAAGAATCTTTAGAAAGGAAGTAAAAAGTTGTCATTGACGTCACATTAACGAATAAAGACGTTATAAGGACGATGCGTCTTTTAAAAATCTTATTGAGAGCTATTGAGAGCAAGCTAGCTAATACCTGAAAGAAATAGAAAGAATACTTATTATTAATAATGATCTTGTCGTTCTTTAGGGTAAATCTGCGGATAATAATTACTCACCTGAATGAAGCCAATAAATAATAGAGAGGCGTAAATATTGGACATGAGGGATGTAATGTAATGATGTGCTCCACAAATTCCAATGCCAACTTGAGTAAACATAGCAGTCACACATAAAGTATTGCTCATCGTGGCCTCTCGGTACAAATAAAGCATATGATGCGGCTTGGGTTTCTCCGAGAGCATATTCAACTTCTCTATTTGTGTCTTCAAGTTCTCTTCTATGTCACTTGTATTTAATTTGTTGCTAAAATATCCAAAAAAAAGGCTTTACATTTTTTGTTTTAATATTAGCAAACATATAATTTATAGGAAACAGTAACTTACAATGTAGCAGCTTTCGTTGCAACCTCAACTGCTCTTTTTAATCTTCTTTGAGATATATACCATCTTGGCGTATCAGGTAAACCGAGGATCAGAATTAAAATTAATCCAGATACAGCAAAATATTCCAAGATAAACATGTCCCAAGTTACGGAAAAGTATATGAAAATAGTCATTATGGCTTTGGAAATACCGTCAATTGAGAGGATCCAGCAAACTGCAAGCTCTTTGTGACTAGATCCAACTACTTCAAAAACGTATACGGTGCTAATAACAAAAATAGCACATGAAGTTATTCCAAGTATAAATCGAGTAATGATAAACATCCAGTAGCTGACAGAAAAGCTAGAAATGAACATGAATGCGATATTGAATAAGTTGGCTATCCGGAGACTAACACGGCGTCCTTGCCTGTAAAGAAAATAATCCATTATTTACTAACCCAGCGAGGTACTTCTGATTGATGTCTAGCTCCATTAAAAGAAATAAATTATATTATAATACATTTCATACACAGAGCCGGACTGCTTATCGTGGAGACCAAGGGGAGCCTTTTATCTAGCAGTGGACATCTTTCGGCTGAAACGATGATGATGAAATTTATTTTATTGCAAAATTATTGCAAATATTCCTTCATCAAGGTAATATTTAAAATTAGCTGTCCGCCCGCGGCTACGCCCGCGTTATTTTTTTACTTTTCCATGCACAGTTTTTTCTTTAACTATCTTACGGGAATTTTAAAATTTTCCGGAATTAAAACTATCTAAGATGTTGACCGGGGATATAAGGTACTACCATGCAAAATTTTATTCAAATTGGTGCAACAGTTACGGAGATTAGCCCGTACAAACAGACAGAGAAACAAAAAAATTGGGGAAAATCTGGATAAATGTTCTATATCACTTTTTACATCCCACTGAATTCTAGCTTTTTTTTTAATGTGACTTTGACCTCTGCAATTTTATTATAAAGATAGATAGACTAATAACTTTTCCACTACATAACAAACGCTCAGTTCACCTTATAGTACAATATGTACAATATTTAAACAAGTGTCTACTTTCATTTACCTGTCTGAGAGCCATCCAAATAACCAAGCACCACATAGTAAACCGAACATCAACACAATTTGAACAAAATCAGCAAGCCATGCTTTATCACAAATCAAATGAAACTTGGATATCACTGTACTTTGAAAAACTTTATGATAATATTCATATTCAACACAATCATTGTAGCATGTCGAATTATTCACTTCTATGGAGGCATTGTCCTTAAATTTCTTGCATAAAAATTCTGTTTTTGATGTTATCAGTGTTGATGATGATAACAAATTGCACATGGCAGGAAATCTACTTAAGCTAACTACAGTACAAACTATCAATTGGTACACTCCAAAAGATCCCATATTCTTTGCTATATAATCTTCTTCTGCGATATCATCTTCATCTTCTGTATCAGTTTCTTCTTTGCCATTTTTTGTTTTAGCCAAAAACTTCGCAAATGCAGTTTTCAATGCTTTTATTTTCATATTTAATTCACTGTTCTTGACGTCTTGCTTGGGCAAATTTAATTAACAATATGATGCCATGCGTGTTCTATCTTTCGTTTACATTGAACGATAATTTTGTACACGATATTTACGTGTTTTGTACACAATTAATTAATTAAATATAATAAAATTGTATAGTTGTCGCTACTACTTTATAATAAGGTTTTGAAAATAAATATCATCTAAGAATATTCCCTAATACACATTTCTTAATTCTTTCTACCATCAAGATTTTACAACAGAATGTGAACAAAAAAATTGTAGTGACTGTAAGTGACTGATTGCTACTAAATGTACAGGGCAATATAGAAAAATTGGTTTTACAATTTACTTTCTCGTACTAGGCCCAAGGCCCTTAATGTTACGATACCTACGACTTAGTCATAAAATTATATTGTTTTAACATTGTCGTGCACTACATGTTCGTACGATGTAAAGTTGATTATCAAGCAAAAGTAAATAAACAGGTACTTTACGTATGAAACAGATCCAAGGTTATGTATATTTTAAATTTTAACTGGTAATAATATTATTTATTTCTTTATTAAATCTTTGCGGCTTTTGTCCGTCAATGGCTGTATTTCAGCTGAAATTAAGTGTTTTGCTACAAGCGATAAGACAGTCTTTGCGTATATTATTCAGTGTTATCTTTGTATTTTGTTACTGTTTTTAAGTACCTTCTTACTCCTTCAGAAAATTTAAGCTGTCATTTTAGATGTCCCTTTTGGTATCTTATGTCCAGATTAAGCATAATAAAAACATCCTGCACTATTTTTACTTTGCGCAAAAAAACTTACAACACTGTCAAAATCAAGTAAAATGATGACAAACAAGAACCCATCAATTTTTGCTTTTTATTCTCAAGATTTCGTTTTAAAGCAACCGAGACCATCACTTTCGAAAAATGTAAGGTTACGGGTCCTCACTCAGTGTAATAGCACGTTAAAGGTCCGACAAGACCTTGTTAAGTTAAACATGATGGGGGCTGTAATGGGCCTCTTGCCCTTAGCCTGTAATTTAGGATACTGGCTATAATTTACGCCACTTGAGTTCTCTCAATCAAGATACTGAACACTGCTTGTCTGACAGTTTCAAATGATTTGCTGATGTTCCATATTTCTTCTTGGATTATAAATGTGATGGATTAATTTTATCAAGTGAAAAGGAAAGTGCAATATACATAATCATACGTTAAGAAAAGAGCCCGTGAAGTCTTAAACCAACCTCATTGTCTAAATATTATGTCAATTAAACCTATTTAGACATATCTCACACATGGTCGTCTGACCCTAAACTAGGCCAAACTTTTACTATGGATATCTATCTGCGACAATACATACTATTAAACAAACATATTTACATAAATAAGCAACTTCCAGACACAAATTAGACACTTGCAAAATATACTTTTCAAAATGTTCACGGTTGTATTCATAACTATTTTTAAAAAATACTTGCAAAATATTTGCCCTGGGCGGGATCGAACCCTTAACCCTAAGAAGGCAGGCGTGTTTACAACTATAAACTCGAATGAACGTTCAAGTTTGAGTGTAATAAACCATCATACATCCCACGAGCGCTAAAATTGCTGAGCACTTTGTCTTCAATGTCTTGATGCCATATATTTTATCTTACAACAGTTATGAAGCTTCTCAGTACTAAATTATGGCTCAAATAAGAGGTTAGGTCTTATAACGTTAATCATAAATGAGGGTAACTTTTCGCCCGTAATCTTGGACCTGAATATTATCGGCTACGTCACCACCCTATAATTTAAGACTCTGTTCATAGTACGCTAAAATATTCAGAAAATGAACACAATCTTATGTCAGCCAAAATGTATTTTCAATTTTTTTAACGTAAAAATCTTTGTCCTGCTATTGTTGTATTAAAAGAACCTGGATGGGAACCTCCGCCATTTTTCCAATTTGTGCTGGAACCAACACAACAACAGTCAACAGCTGGACTAGGATATCGAATTGCCATGATCCCCACTCTTCGTAGGTGGGTTAGAGATTGCAGTTATTGATGGTAAAACTGATCAGAAAACCACATGACCATTTTTTCGTTTATTGTTATAAATATAAAATACACAGGCCAGCACATGGGGTTGGACATTCGCTCTCCGAAATTCAACCCTACCGCTACAGAATACGGGCGCTCTCTAGGTCAATATGTCCAGCCGCATGTGCTAAATACTATATAATTATAACATGTCTAAAATAACATCTTAATTTATGTCATTTATGTTATCTTTTAACCTTAGAGTATAAATAGAAAAATTTCTGGGCTTTTAACCATCATTATAAAATATTACTATTTTGGCCATGGATGTTATAAATACTACAGATAACATCCTTGATTTTGACAGATGGGAGACAAAAAGGAGTTGATTTGACCTAAAATGAATAACTCCTATATAAAATCTTTGAATATCAGTTCTTAGCCAAGCTCAATTGAGGAGATTAAACAAGTTTGTGAATTCAAAATGTCGTCGTTGTGAAGGAGCCCTTATTTCTAGATTTATCGCGCTCTAGGGCGGTGTTCAGTCAGCTATTACGATGATCCGAGCGACGGCTGTCCGAGTTATTCCCGACCAGACAAATTGCTGCCTGTATCTGATTTGATTTGTGAGCCCCGTCTGATCTGCAGAAAAAAAAAACAAGTAGGTTTTGATTTAAACGATTGGAAAAATAGCGAAAGCTATAGGGACAGATTGGACAAAAAAAGATTGGAATTTTTTGGCAGTTGGTTATATTTTTCATATTTTTAATACTTTTGTTTTTAAATAATTGTTCCTGTAACCTCGCTTCCCAAATTGTATCAAAATCTATTGAGTAAAATCTACTGAGGAACAGCCATAATTTGGGAGCCCACTCCTGTCAGGCGGATTGGGGATTACAGTCGTTGTACACATTTTCAAAACAATACATAGGTACAGAACTTTTAGCACACAAGAGTAAACAATGCTCCAAATTCACAAAATATTTCAACAAAATTTTCTTTATTTACTTAAACATATCAACTCACTGTAAAATATATAAATTAAGTAACTAAATTAATCTTCGCTAACGCCTCAGAGACTTCACTTGCAAATTTCCAATCATCAACAACAAAGAAGCATTCCAAATCTGAATCCAAAAAAAATAAGAGAAAATTTTAATTTGATTCCCAATTCAAATAGAAAACCGGCCGGTAATATTTTCTTTTTAATTTCGTTCCAGACGAAAGCTCTCGAACCGAAGCAAAGACATCCCCTTTCTTGACATCCCGTAAATATTTGAGAAGAGTTTTAATCAGTCGTGAAGCGATTTAAAAATTAAACAGGAGCCGTGTTGTGAGAAAATATCGTAAAA
The DNA here is from genome assembly GCA_948473455.1 of Teleiodes luculella. Classification (NCBI taxonomy): domain Eukaryota; kingdom Metazoa; phylum Arthropoda; class Insecta; order Lepidoptera; family Gelechiidae; genus Teleiodes; species Teleiodes luculella. Next base: position 13,237,397 of record OX419589.1, read on the forward strand.
TTTGCGAGAGCGTTTCCATTTTGAAGTTGGATAAAAAGAAATCTGAGTCAATGTTTAACTCCGGTCTACGACAGCTAAAACAAGACTTTGGTCTTTTTTAAAGTCAGAAAGCAATGAGCAAAAAAGTCACAAGAATATCAACTACAACCACAACCCTATTTTAAATAGTGAAAGTACGAGTAATTAGACGTTCTAGCAAGCGACGGCGGCGGCGGCGTAGCACGTTTTGTCTACGGCGTAGCAGCTTTTGGGTACCTACATTGCTACGAAGACTTACCTAACAGCTACTGGAAATAAAAAGATATAAACGAATATATATGTACCTATGTATTAATACAAGATTTCGTATCGTGCGACAATGCAAACGCACAACAAAAAAGAAAATATGGCCGACGCGAACCGGCCACAAAAAGCGCGAAAATTCGCTCATCAATTATCATTACTACGGGCGACGACGACGGACGGGGGGGCATGACGTAATTGAGTTTTACAAATGGCGGCGGCTGTCGCCGGAGGCGTAACGTCATCACGTGTGCTTGACGACATTATTAATTGATCTTAGATTTTTATGCTCCGTCCGTTCCTCATACCCAGTGCTATTGAAGAAGCTGTGAAGAGGTAATTAGGTACCTTAATTGTTCTTTTTTTTTTTAATCTGTTCTTTCGAACAGGCTAAGGTCAATGACCATGCTGCCTAGTCTTCAGTTGCAAATCTTTGCTTATGTATTTACCTTAATTGATTTATGAGGCTATTAAAGTATTAGGAATAAAAAAATATTACTTTTTTGCTGTGCCAGTCATTATTTGATAGTTTGAATCAAAAAGGTTTGCTAGCAAAGAGTACATGGTTGTGACTAAGAATAATTTTAGTATAATTAGTTGATTAATTTGAATGTTTTTTATAATCCAATAGTTCTGTATTTATTACCGATTACCTCACTATTTACTAGTGTCATCTGTTGAGCCGTTTTGTAAGATTTTTTCTTTTTTTTTCTTAGTTTTCTACTGGAAAACTTCCAATTGAGTTTTGAAAATATATTCTAATATACCCTAACCCTTAACGTACCGTAGCCCTTTTTAGCTCCCTACAATGTAATGAAGCCATCTGAGAGTGAAAAGACCCACAAATTGATCAAACGACTCGTATCCATAACTCTTTGTTATCATTTTGTCGTTTTCTTTGAAATGCTCCGGGCTCTTAATAACTCTTCCACTACTGGGATGATGCTTTGTCATTGGATACGGCATTGGGTGTTTTAAATTTACTGACTATGCGTGACTGAATGTTTACTTTCATCCTCAGAAGAAATAATTTCTCTTAAAGTTCATGTTATAGTAGCAAATACAGGAACGACCATAGAACCACAAAACATTTTTTTTTCTATTCTCATACATAAATATATACATACAGTCACGCCTCTTTCCCGGACGGGTAGGCAGAGACAGACAGCATATAAACTCGGATTCTGCGTGTGGTTACGCCACATCAACCTTTTCGTAGCTCTATAACATCCCTTATCTCAACTTATCAGACGACGTCTGACAATAATCGTTAATTTTAACTGTTACAATAACAGTTACACTCACACCGACATAACAGTTAAATGGAAGGACAAGGTGTCTCGGAGATCGTAAATTGACAGTCTCCAGATAACAGGTCACGCGATAATAGTTACTTGTCACTGTTATTGTGACAAATAACAGTCTTAATGTGTTGAACTGTTCTATAGTAGAACATGATAACGGGTTGTAAATTGTAACGATAATAACTTTCAGATAAAAATGCTCTAAAAATGTCAATGCCGTCTGGTGTCTGGCCTCCCATCAATTTGCTATTCATGATAGCTTTTTTTCTTATAAACAAAACAAAATTTCATGAATGTTCAATTAAAAAAATCCACAATATTACGATACCATCTTGAAAAAATATCTTTTCCGATAGGATTAAGAACTGTTAGGCAATATAAGTGTTGAAGACTATATTTTTTGTAACCGATGATTTTACTTTAATTTGTACTTTCATTCATTAAAAATTTAAATAAAAAATCATCAAAAAAATAAATTAACACTTTCAACAATTTTCATATCAAAGAAAAGCATTTTTTTACTGAAGAAAGTAAGTTCCAAACATCAAGAAAACAATTTGTCACAAGATTTCATAAAAAGCAATTCAATCATCAAAGGGATATTAAAACACTTGGTCCAAACATCAAAGGCTAATTAAAAATAAAATGATATTTTGAAAGGGAAAAAACGTTATGACAAAGAGAAACGAGCTGCTGCGAGGTATTCTTCCAAATTAATTCTTAAGGGCCGCCGATTTATCTCGCTCAATGATGGCAGTAGGGTGACCAGCGTGTAGTATGATAAAAATATCATACTTAAAGCAAAACTTCGAAGAGACATTTCTAAATATAAATGAGTAACCCCTTTCGTTTCGGTTCATTAAAAATTACTATTTGGGGCCAATATCTTAAGTTTTGAATTAAGATTTTTATTTATATTTTGCTATAGTAAGAAATAAACTGATATTAATTTAAGTGTTTCAGTACTTGTATGTTACACCTTATTTAGTATTTTTACGGCTTTTTGTATGTTACATATTTTACATAACGATGTATTGCTAACTCCAACAATTCTTAATAAAAATGGAATAAATGAGTTCGCAAATCATATCCACCCTAGTCGTTGAAGATTAAGAGTGCTCATGAAAAAAACCGTCGGGGAGGCACACGGGCTTATAGCTTAACTTTTCATCCAGGCAAATTAACAAGGGTGCCGCCTTAACGTAAATAAACACTGATTAATTGCCAGCGCTGAGCAAGAAAGATGTTCAAGCATTAGATTCTTGAATGAGAGACCAAATTGGTTAAAATGTTTGAGGACTTTGGTTATTAGACGCTTGAAGTGTCATTCATATCTTGAAATTGCCTTCTGTTTAGTGGATTACGTGACGCAGTGAGTAGGGCTGATGCTTCCCGATTGGGAGATATAGGCACTGGGCGGTCACTCCATAGAGAAAACGCGTTTTGACAATGTCCGTAACATCAGCTTCCTCATAGGTGATAGGATGATTCTACATATGCCAGTATTAAGGGCATAATTACAGCCTTCGAATATCCCAGTCTTAAAATAGGAGCCACAAACACTTGGCGAATATGAACCGTTTAGTGTGTGTCAGCTGGAGAGATGTCACCCCAGCTTACACAAGCAATACAGGCAAACCAGCGAGGATAGGGTTTTGGACTATAGTCAGTAATTTAGGGCATAATGAGAGCACAAGGCAGGAATAATCTGAACGATAATACACAAAAAGATTCGAAACTGCGATCAAAAAACAGTGTGTAAGCTGGTGTTACGTCACTCCAGCTTGCACATGTGTAATAATGAAACTATCAATCGCAGAGTATTCATTTAAATGTCAAAATGTGAGGAATAATGGGAGCAATAGGCTCCAAAATTTTCATACTCCTGGTTAAAGTACTTTACGAGTTATAAGCCGTTGAATATGTGTAAGCTGATGTTACGTCACTCCAGCTTGCACATGTGTAATAATGAAACTATCGATCGCAGAGTTTTGATTGAAATGTCAAAACGTGAAGGATAATAGGAGCAACAGGCTCCAAAATTTTCAAATCTCTAAGCCTCGTAGTTTCCACGTAAAACAAAAAACACTGAATTCGCGCCAAAAATTCAAATTATCGCCTCGAAAAACCTTAGAAGCGCGGTTGCCGTTCCGTGCGCTATGTTATTGGAATCGAATTTGATCCTTACTGCGATTGTATTAGGAGTCATTTTAGCTCGAGCTCAATTTTTTTTATATTCTTATTATAATAATATAGACCGAGAGCCGACTGAACTATACGGAACTATAATTGCAATATTGAAATTTTTTTTCTAATCCTCTTATGACAACGAGAGAAACACTATTATTATTATGTGACTTGTTTTCTGTAGTTACTAATAAAAAAGATATTCGCGAGACGATCACTTATGTATGACACTTTACAAAAATACAGGGTGGTATTTTCAGGTATTTTTTGTAAAGTGTCATAAGTGATCGTCTATCTACGTGCGTGATACGTGAGTGAATATATTTTTGTTAGTAACTACAGAAAACAAGTCACATAATAATAATAGTGCTTATTTCTCTCGTTGTCATAAGTGGATTAGAAAAAAAAATTCAATATTGCAATTATAGTTCCGTATAGTTCAGTCGGCTCTCGGTCTATATTATTATAATAAGAATATTAAAAAAAATTGAGCTCGAGCTAAAATGACTCCTAATACAATCGCAGTAAGGATCAAATTCGATTCCAATAACATAGCGCACGGAACGGCAACCGCGCTTCTTAGGTTTTTCGAGGCGATAATTTGAATTTTTGGCGCGAATTCAGTGTTTTTGGTTTTACGTGGAAACTACGAGGCTTAGATATTTGAAAATTTTGGAGCCTGTTGCTCCTATTATCCTTCACGTTTTGACATTTCAATCAAAACTCTGCGATCGATAGTTTCATTATTACACATGTGCAAGCTGGAGTGACGTAACATCAGCTTACACATATTCAACGGCTTATAACTCGTAAAGTACTTCAACCAGGAGTATGAAAATTTTGGAGCCTATTGCTCCCATTATTCCTCACATTTTGACATTTAAATGAATACTCTGCGATTGATAGTTTCATTATTACACATGTGCAAGCTGGAGTGACGTAACACCAGCTTACACACTGTTTTTTGATCGTAGTTTGGAATCTTTTTGTGTATTATCGTTCAGATTTTTCCTGCCTTGTGCTCTCATTATGCCCTAAATTACTGACTATAGTCCAAAACCCTATCCTCGCTGGTTTGCCTGTATTGCTTGTGTAAGCTGGGGTGACATCTCTCCAGCTGACACACACTAAACGGTTCATATTCGCCAAGTGTTTGTGGCTCCTATTTTAAGACTGGGATATTCGAAGGCTGTAATTATGCCCTAAATAATGGCATATGTAGAATCATCCTATCACCTATGAGGAAGCTGATGTTACGAACATGTTTTGACAAGCTACTTCTTTTTGAATATCAACTACAAGTCAATGGCGCTAGGCGCTATGTAAAACACCCCCGAACACCACCGGCGGAGTCCCGCGGTGCCTGCGGGGTGCGGGGCGTGGGGAGCTATACCGGGCGGAAACTCATTTTGGCGCGGGGGGGTGAGTGTCCTTTCTGTACGGGTTAGTACTATTATTTTCTTCTGTGATATAGTTTCGGATGTCTCTACGTAGGTACAGTCAAGTAAGTAAGCACGACATGTATCAAGGATAAGGTAATATAGTTGACTTTAACTATTAAGATTTAAAACGGTATATTTACCGTGGTATTTGTTTTGTGTGAGTGCCCGAGGTATCGCCACACCACCACCAAACCACCACGGTAAATATCCCGTTTTAAATCTTAATAGTTATGAAAACAACCGTGAAAGTTTTAAAAAGTATATAATTGACCTTTTTGACCTTTTTTATAATGATAATAAAAAAATGTTTATTTTCTGAGGCACTTTAGGCTAATAGAATACAAAATTTAATAATAATTCCAAAAGTCTATGAAAGTTTGTAGAAGTAGCAGGGGTCCCCAAAATAGGCAAAAACCTGTATCTCGAGAGACCAAACTGATATGATAAGTATCTGAAATTTTCCGAAAATACTTTTGAAAAAAAGATGTCGAAAGAAGACTACCTACCTGTCAAAAAAGAAGTGTGGCAAAACGTAATTGGTATATAAATATAAAGATAATAAGCGTAAAGTTTAAATGATCATGAATAAACAGAAAATCTACTTATTAGAAAGGCAGTAAGCTCTTTATCTACTATCTTGTCATAATGTAATATCTGAAACCAACAACAAAATCTGAACAGTACTGTGTTTTCAGATTTAGCTTGTATAAATGTGCACTGTTTAATACCATAAACAACATTTGTCAATGCGATTATAAATTGTCGAAAATGCAAAATTAGAAAATCTTGCACATCAAATAAGAGCTGTTTGCACATTGTAACTGTTTGTTTGTGCATTTGATTGTACTTTAATGACTCGAAAACGATCAGAAATTTTGATTTTATTCGTTTCACCAGATTGCCGATTGCCGAATCCACATGTGGTGGCCTGATTATAAGGAGCGTTTTATAACGGCTAGCTACTTGATATGTAATAATACTATCATTAATTTTAATATGCGAAGCGAGCACTAACCCACACACGATTATTTGACCCCTAAATAAGGCAGAACCTATATGTACTATTAGTATATTGGACATAGTTTTTTTAGTACACTTGAAAAATATATTGATGACTACACAATTGAATTACTTCTTTATTAAGGACAATAAACAGTTCTGCAGTGAAATTGTTCATTTTAATAATAATCTATAATAATAATATTCAAACCAACAACCCCAATCTTCTGAGGCAGGCATTCTTATAAGGCTGTGAAACTATCATGCATGATAAAATTGTGATAATGATAAAACAAAAATGAAGTCTTTATCGAACCATAAACAATAAACAGTTTCAACCGAAACCAACCACAGAACTACCACCATAACGTAGATAACATTTGACAAACAGCGCCACAAATCATCACATAACTCAGTGTTCTGTTTGATAAACGAACGAACATTTTATTAGTCTGTCCTCAAGAACGTAACTTCACGCGATAAGACACTGTATACTATAATAACTTCCCACTTGACGACGTATTGAAACTTTAGGTTTCAGATTTACGACGCCGATAAAGCAAGTTTAGTTAAGATAGGGAGATGTCTACTTGAATAACTTTACGTAAACAATCAGCTATGTCGGCACTATAGACATTATTAATAGGTATCTAAAAAAAAGCATGTTTTTAGGGTTCCATAGCCAAATGGCAAAAAACGGAACCCTTATAGATTCGTCATGTCTGTCTGTCTGTCTGTCTGTCCGTCCGTCCGTATGTCACAGCCACTTTTTTCCGAAACTATAAGAGCTATACTGTTGAAACTTGGTAAGTAGATGTATTTTGTGAACCGCATTAAGATTTTCACAAAAAATTAGAAAGAAAACAATAAATTTTGGGGGTCCCCATACTTAGAACTGAAACTTAAAAAAAATGTTTTCATCAAACCCATACGTGTGGGGTATCTATGGATAGGTCTTCAAAAATGATATTGAGGTTTCTAATATCATTTTTTTCTAAACTGAATAGTTTGCGCGAGAGACACTTCCAAAGTGGTAAAATGTGTGTCCCCCCCCTCTAACTTCTAAAATAAGGGAACGATAAAGCTAAAAAAAATATATGATGTTCATTACCATGCAAACTACCAACGAAAATTGGTTTAAACGGGATCTAGTAAGTAGTTTTTTTTTAATACGTTATAAATCGTAAACCGCAATTTCCCTTTCACTATTACTGAAACATCGATCAAAGTTACAACGAACTACAAGAACTTTTATATTATGTTACTTGCTGATATGGAACCCTTCATGGGCGAGTCCGACTCGCACTTGGCCTGGGATCGCATTTTTACAGTCTCAGTGTGACTAACTAATTACCATCAACTCGACAGAAGGAGGAGAAGAGTGTAATACACACTCTTCTCTACTCTTATGTCACTTTTACCTCGAAAAGTGAACAGGCATCACATTTAGACAGACAACAGAGTGAGATTTTTTTTTGCTTAAAAGAGACAGTCAGAAAGCTTAGTGAACTTACAGTCTGACAAAAAAGAATAGAAATTAAAAAGTAGCAACACTGTAGTTTCGTCAATTTTCAACTAATTCATCGTGAAAATAAGACTACACCACAGTGTTGCTACTTTTTAATCTACTCTTTTTTGTGAGACTGGAAACGTGGCTTAAACCATATTAAACTTCAAAGGTGTAATGACTAGACACATTTTCTATAAATTATTTTCCATTTGGGTGACGAGACCTCAATTCAATTCTGCAAGTTTAAGATTATTCAAATACATACATTTTATTTCAATTAAATTCAACGGTTCATCATCATGGTAAATCGTAGTAATTGTATCGGCCATTAGTTGACTCACGCCGAATTGTTCGCGACATCTCGAATCTCTTAAATTTAGGGTCCTATCATAAACCTTCTCAATAACAAAAGTGGTCTATCCTATGTGTGATAACAACAAGAGAAAAGAAAAGTATAAAAGCACTTTTCATCTTTCCAGCAAGCAAACAAAGAAACTTATCTTCGTTTGCATAATTTATAAAATCTCGGTAAACTAGGTCAGTAAGTTGCAAACAAGTTGGCCCCTATTTTTATGAAAGATGTCCTCTCGCGCCGTTAGTCGGGTTAAATGGTCTGCCCCGCGATATTCTTGAATTATGAGTTGCGAATGTACCGCTAAATTTATGGCCACAACCCACAAATTGATAATGTCTATGGAAACTTGTGATTTTAGGTGAAGAAAGTATTTTTCCGAGAAAGATGAGAACTAAAATATTTACATTCAAGGGAACGTCAAGCTGAACATAGAGTCCGTTGAATAAGAGAGATAATCGTAGTGCGCTTGTTTAGCTTCACGTGTTTTTGACTGTACTAGAGTTATGCACAAATTTGAATGCATTTTAGTTTATAAAAGTATGTAAACCCGCCTGCTAATCAAAGTTCAAAATATTTATTTTTTTACTTTAGGATACTCGTATTAACATCACTTAGTTAAGTCAGATACATATTCTTTTCTGGGGAGTTCAACAATTTTGGCTGTCATCTGTAGAGAAGAACTCGCCGGAAGAAACTCAACAGGCGTTGCATCTTCTCAAAATATTTTTACAACAATATCATAAATTATCATATTTTATAAATTTATTTATTAATATCACAAAGAGTGCAAACGAAATATACAATTAGAAGAAGGCAACCAGTCAAAGTAGAAATAATAAACTATATAACAAATCAAGCTATCACTAGCACAGCTGGCAATCGACTAGAGCGACCACCAGTCCCCCCAAGCAGCACCACGTTCACGAGTGTGACGCATGGGTCAGCCATCGCCGGGCTCAACCATATTAGACGGAACCCAAAGACCCGGCCCACGACGACGCCACCGCAAGTTTGGACACTTTAGTGAGCTTGAAATCATGGATATTAAAACAATACATGTCATTAGTTTTCTATAAAGTGGCTTAGTAGAGGTTTATATTATTGCGCTGAAATATCGGGCACTCTCATAAACTAAAACTAATAGTACGGTAAATATTCCGTTTTAAACCATAATTTGTTATATTATTTCCTCGATAGGAAACAAAGCACATCCATACCAATAAAGAACAATACAAAAATACTTCTTCAATATAATAAAGTTTAACCTACAAACATATGTAGGTGGAGGCCGCAACCGTTCTCGACCCGTGGAAGCCGTTCAACCACAGTATTTCACGTTAAATGGCTCGGCTTTTTGTCGTTAAATTTGTAACTTATTGCCGCGAAGTAGGGCCCTCATTCAATTTCATTTTGTCGGACAGAAAAGAACTCATTACATATTAGAACTGAAATATAAATTAGCTTTGTCGGACAGAAAAGAACTCATTAGAATTTAATAGTTTCCTTGTTCATTTTAAAAGACAAAATGGACTAAAATCACAAATGAACTAACTTTTTTGTTTAGGTTCTGTTTATATGTATCGATTTCTGAATTCTGAATTTCTGAATTTCTGTCTTCGCTTGTAACCTAGTGAGCTGTTTCTTTCAACGTGTTCAGTTAATAATACTATCAGTAATTCCCATCAAACGCGGAAATTGATTTCACACTTAAGTCTTACACAAGTTACTCGATAAAACTACGGCGACGACGTGTGTGAGGAGTTTCAAACTATGTCCGTATATTGCTATCTCCGTTTAAGTAGGCTTCGAATATATTAATGACTCGAGTACAGTTACTGCACACTGACTTAATTGGGGAGTATGGTCAAACAAAACCTATATAAATAATTATTTAAGGGTTTTATTTCCACAACCCGTCATGTCAATTATAATTAGAAGAGTCCCATGTATATCTACATGGCATATGAATGCCTTACAATGTTTTCCGACGAGAACGAGTGTATAGATATAACGAAATATTCTTCAGAGAATTGAGTTAAAAAAACTTTTTATTCATCAAACTTTAATTGTAGAAAATGTAACACAGTCATTCGATTTATTTCTTTAACAATACAAATCAAAACAAATATCTTTGTACTCATGGTCACCCTAGCGTATATCTCACGCTTGGCTATTTTTCCGCGGAGTATTATTTACAGCGCGGTCGTATTTAACGCGCCCATGTTTGATATTAAAGGGCTTTCCCGAGGATTTACGGGGACTTAACCTGTTCACTTGCAGTCATACCACACATACTGCCTAGAGAGAAAGAATTCAAGGTGTATTTAGACGATTTGTAGTAGATTTTATGGTTAGTTCTAGAGGGAAACTACATTTTCAGAATGTACCTATTTAAAGATTTTTGGCTTGGCATACTATAGTTAATAGTCATCGTGACGGTGGGTAAACTAAAAACACGAGGTAAGAGAATATTTGCCTTAAATATAAAGACGGACCCAAAAAACAAAATGTGTTTTCAATGCCTTATTGCGGCATTTCAATAGAACAAATTTTTATTATGTAATTCGTTGCCAAAAATATAAAACAATAATGTAGTGCACCCAGATGTAGTAATTTTCGATAACAAAACAACTATATATTTTTAACAGAATAACAGTTTATAAGTAACCACTATGACCACCTTGATTGAACGAGGTTAAATCTGTACCCTCTGTGAAGAGTGATACAACTTGAGATAGATCGGTTATCAAGTGATTGTAAATCCTTAAAGAGCAATTTTTTTGCTATTTTTCTGTCTAATCGGTGTAGCTCTAGCCCTTCTAGAAGCGAAGATAATTTTGATACATCTCGCATTTTTAACATGACTCTATGTGTAAAATAATATCACTCTACTTGAATTACAAAAAACTATGTTTTCCGATGATAATTTTTGTGAAAAGTGATATAACAACATCACTATTCTTTTTAACTGACAAAATTAATGTTTGTAACTAGTGTATAATGTTTCAACTCAAAACGAATCTATTACCACGAGAACTATTACAAAATATTTTTGGTGTTAAGTGATCTAACTTGAAATATAACATTAATAATACTAAAAACGTCTGTACGCAAAACGATTCAAGTTTGTGAAAAATGTTTTAACTATTTCTCGGCCACAAGAAAAACAAAGATCTTCACATCAATCGGTCTTACATTGCTCGCATCCAATCATCCAAAAAACCCCGACCCTCACCAGATCGTCGGTCTACCTTGTAGGGCGCCTGCCCTCTCTATGCCTTCCTTTATGTATTATGGACCTTTCTGCCCCAACGTCCACTGTCACTTATTTGAGTTTAATGATTCTATGGGCTATGTCGGTGACATTGGTTCGTCTGCGGATATCATCATTCCTGATTAAAATCTGTAGGGAAACTGGAAGAAGAGCATTTTGCTTTTTGAGTGACTACATTATGAGCAAAGTTGGGTCTACCTAGCTGGGCTGACATAATGGGGTATAAATTCGAGAGCAGAATCCCCAACATTTATTACATTTTCCTTCTTCACCTTCATCTTCTGACTAGTTGGCGAATCTGTTGAGCATCTATCAATACAGAGGACTTGTGCGAGTGGCGCAGACAGATGATCAGTTTCCGATATGAGAACTATTTCACCCCTAATCCCAAGTGGAGCATTGTGAGGTCTTCTAAGGTCCCAACCATGACTACAATATCCGTCATATTTTTTGCCCTTAATGTTGATGCCACGCCCATCGAAGTCCAAAGACTTAAAGACATTCTCCAATGCAGCTGTGTACATTTTTTTTAGAAATAACGTCTTTCTGTCTCTCACCCCGCTGTAGCTGCATTAATCTGTAATTCTGATCCTGGAGATGCACTGACATGGTGGCATTTTCATCAAATATTTCAGTATCTTTAAAGACCGATAGTCAATTTGAACCCTCTGAAGAGACTGCAGTACTGCCCAGGTTTCGTTTGAATAGAAGACTTTATCATAGTCCACGAACGCTAAGTATAGTGGCTGATTATATACTATTCTTCAGTCTTCTGTATAACATGTGAAAGTGGTCTAATGGTAATGTAGCTTTTTCAGAAACCGACCTCCTCAGGAGGCTGGAAGTTGTCAAATCTACACACGAGAAGGTTTTTATCGACTCTCAAAAACAATTTGTAAACATGGGCTGAGAAGTAAGATGGGACTATAATTTTTTATCGCGCTTTTTAAAGGGACCATTGTACTTCTGTGCCATACTTGCGGTTCTATACCTTCAAAGATGACGGACTTAAAATTAAATCGTTTCTGAAGGGTTTTTAAGAGCCGTGTACCACCTGCTCAGAAGTTATTCTGTCATCAATCACCCAGGACCTTGATGGCTCTCAATCTCGTACAGGCTGATGTCAGGAATGTTTTCAATATATTGTCGGGTTAACCTAGCTCTAGGGTGCTCTAGGGTCAGTTGCAGTTTGACTACTGACATGTGTTCGTGTACAAGTTTCCATAGAATTCCTTGATTTCTTTTAGTAGCTCAAAGTGAGGTGTCACAGTTCTACCGTCTGCAGTGTTTAACTTGACTGAATTTGCCTAATAGCCTGATCTCTTACGCACACTTTAGTACATTTATTAATCTCGATGGCCTCTTTAATAGGTACGATCTTTCCATACGACTTGACGAGATCTGTCTATTGAGCTGCCGGTAGCAGGAAGCATCTGTAGACTGCAGAAATATCCTCCGTCTTTCTTCGATAAACCTGAGGTCTTAAAGATCTTAAAGAACTTTAATCCAGTCGTCGTCGTAAAGACAGCTTCTACGAACTTATCATTGTAATCCTCTACTCCTTCCTATTCTACTAGGGATTCAAAAGAATGTGTGGTAATTTCAGTATTTAGGGTTCTTTATATTAGCAATATTATAACTCTTGCAATACTATTGCAATATAACTATTGTAATAAGTAACACTAATGTTACTTATTTACTTCTTACTTATGTTGACAAATTGACGCTACTTACAAAAAATATTTCAAAGAATAATAGTCAAAAACCTGTTACAATTTTACTAAAATTAAAAGAGCATTGTTTTTTCCTTTATTTAATTTGCTTACCCAACTGCAATTCGATCATAATAACATAATTTATATCAATATACACAATTCAATGAAATAAAATGGTAATTTAAATCATTTTTCACCTTAACTGCACGGTCAAAACTTTGTGTATATTGATATAAGTTTGCAAAATACTTAAGAATTACAAAATAAAGTAAAGAATCGTAAAGAGGGTACTTTAAATAGTATAGTTTCTTCCAACAAAAATACGTGAATCATGTTTATAATATCTAAAATGTTAAAAATATTAATACTATATCACTTCACACAAAAATGCTAGAAGCTGTGTAAATTGATATAAGTTTACATAAATCACTTAACACTTTGTTCGATAGGCGTGGAAAATGATATATATTCGTATTTTTCGCAATTTCCCACAAAATTTTGTATTGCAGCATAATTTTGAATTAGTGTTTTCAAAACTTCACATTAATACCTAAGTGAATTTGTGAAAATCAAAAAGCTACAGTTAATACAAATGAAGTTATATTTTTTTTTAATTTTCAAAACTTTAAGTCGCGATATCTCGAAACTGCTTTTTGAAACTTGTATCACTGTTCACCGAGGGTACAGAAATATTTTCAATAGAACTTTTTTCATCGCAATAATATTTCTGTACCCTCTGTGAAGAGTGATACAACTTGAGATAGATCGGTTATCAAGTGATTGTAAATCCTTAAAGAGCAATTTTTTTGCTATTTTTCTGTCTAATCGGTGTAGCTCTAGCCCTTCTAGAAGCAAAGATAATTTTGATACATCTCGCATTTTTAACATGACTCTATGTGTAAAGTAATATCACTCTACTTGAATTACAAAAAACTATGTTTTCCGATGATAATTTTTGTGAAAAGTGATATAACAACATCAACATTATTTGTAACTGATAAAATTAATATTTGTAACTAGTGTATAATGATTTAACTCAAAACAAATCTATTACCACGAGAACTATTACAAAATATTTTTGGTGTTAAGTGATCTAACTTGAAATATAACATTAATAATACCAAAAACGTCTGCATGCAGAACGATTCCAGTTTGTGAAAAATGTTATAACTATTTCTCGGCCACAAGAAAAAACAAAGATCTTCACATAAATCGGGCTTACACTGCCCGCATCCAATCATCCAAAAAACCCCGACCCTCACTAGATCGTCGGTCTACCTTGTAGGGGGCCTGCCCTCTCTATGCCTTCCTTTATGTATTAAGGACCTTTCTGCCCCAACGCCCACTTGACTGTCACTTACTTGAGTTTAATGATTCTATGGGCTATGTCGGTGACTTTGGTTCGTCTGCGGATATCATCATTCCTGATTAAAATCTGTAGGGAAACTGGAAGAAGAGCATTTTGCTTTTTGAGTGACTACATTATGAGCAAAGTTGGGTCTACCTAACTGGGCTGACATAATGGGGTATAAATTCGAGAGCAGAATCCCTAACATTTATTACATTTTCCTTCTCCATCTTCATCTTCTGACTAGTTGGCGAATCTGTTGAGCATTTATCAATACAGAGGACTTGTGCGAGTGGCACAGACGGATGATCAGTTTCCGATATGAGAACTATTTCACCCCTAATCCCAAGTTGAGCAGTATGAGGTCTTCTAAGGTCCCAACCATGATTACAATATCCGTCATATTTTTCGCCCTTATTGTTGATGCCACGCCCATCGAAGTCCAAAAACTTAAAAACATTCTCCAATGCAGCTGTGTATTTTTTTTAAAATAACGTCTTTCTATATCTCACCCCGCTGTAGCTGCATTAATCTGTAATTCTGATCCTGGAGACGGACTGACATGGTGGCATTTTCATAAAATATTTCAGTATCTTAAAGACCGATAGTCAATTTGAAACCTCTGAAGAGACCGCAGTACTGCCCAGGTTTCGTTTGAACAGAAAACTTTATCATAGTCCACGAACACTGAATATAGTGGCTGATTATATACCTGCTACTCTTCAGTCTTCTGTATAACATATGAAAGTGGTCTAATGGTAATGTAGTTTTTTCAGAAACCGACCTCCTCAGGAGGCTGAAAGTTGTCAAATCTGCACAAGAGAAGGTTTTTATCGACTCTCGAAAACAATTTGTTAACATGGCTCAGAAGTAAGATGGGACTATAATTTTATTTGTTTATTGCGCTTTTTAAAGGGACCATTGTACTTCTGTGCCATACTTGCGGTTCTGTACCTTCAAGGATGACGGACTTAAAATTAAATAGTTTCTGAAAGGTGAAGAGCTGTGTACCACCTGCTCAGAAGTTATTCTGTCATCAATCACCCAGGACCTTGATGGCTCTCAATCTCGTACAGGCTGATGTCAGGAATGTTTTCGGTATAGTGTCGGGTTAACCTAGCTCTAGGGTCAGTTGCAGTTTGACTACTGACAGGTGTTCGTGTACAAGTTTCAATAGAATTGCTTGATTTCTTTTAGTAGATCTTTCCATACGACTTTGAGATCTGTCTATTGAGCTGCCGGTAGCAGGAAGCATCTGCAGACTGCAGAAATATCCTCCGTCTTTCTTTGATGAACCTGAGGTATTAAAGATCTTAAAGAACTTTAATCCAGTCGTCGTCGTAAAGACAGCTTCTACGAACTTATCATTGTAATCCTCTACTCCTACCTATTCTGCTAGGAATTCAAAAGAAAGTATTAAGGGTTCTTTATATTGACAATAGTTAGGTTAGTGTTACTTATTTATTTCTTACTTATGTTGACAAATTGACGCATAAAAAAATATTTCAAAGAATATATAGTCAAAAAACTGTTACAATTTTACTAAAATTCGAAGAGCATAATATAGCATAGCTGTTTTTTCCTTTATTTAATTTGCTAACCCAATTGCAATTCGACCATTATAACATAATTGATATCAATATACACAATTAAATCTGTACCCTCGGTGAACAGTGATACAAGTTTCAAAAAGCAGTTTCGAGATATCGCGACTTAAAGATTTGAAAATTAAAAAAAAATATAACTTCATTTGTATTAACTGTAGCTTTTTGATTTTCACAAATTCACTTAGGTATTAATGTGAAGTTTTGAAAACACTAATTCAAAATTATGCTGCAATACAAAATTTTGTGTAAAATTGCGAAAAATACGAATATATATCATTTTCCACGCCTATCGAACAAAGTGTTAAGTGATTTATGTAAACTTATATCAATTTACACAGCTTCTAGCATTTTTGTGTGAAGTGATATAGTATTAATATTTTTAACATTTTAGATATTATAAACATGATTCACGTATTTTTGTTGGAAGAAACTATACTATTTAAAGTACCCTCTTTACGATTCTTTACTTTATTTTGTAATTATTAAGTATTTTGCAAACTTATATCAATATACACAAAGTTTTGACCGTGCAGTTAAGGTGAAAAATGATTTAAATTACCATTTTATTTCATTGAATTGTGTATATTGATATAAATTATGTTATTATGATCGAATTGCAGTTGGGTAAGCAAATTAAATAAAGGAAAAAACAATGCTCTTTTAATTTTAGTAAAATTGTATCAGGTTTTTGACTATAGGTATATTCTTTGAAATATTTTTTGTAAGTAGCGTCAATTTGTCAACATAAGTAAGAAGTAAATAAGTAACATTAGTGTTACTTATTACAATAGTTATATTGCAATAGTATTGCAAGAGTTATATTGCCAATATAAAGAACCCTAAATACTGAAGTTACCACACATTCTTTTGAATCCCTAGTAGAATAGGCAGGAGTAGAGGATTACAATGATAAGTTCGTAGAAGCTGTCTTTACGACGACGACTGGATTAAAGTTCTTTAAGATCTTTAAGACCTCAGGTTTATCGAAGAAAGACGGAGGATATTTCTGCAGTCTACAGATGATTCCTGCTACCGGCAGCTCAATAGACAGATCTCGTCAAGTCGTATGGAAAGATCGTACCTATTAAAGAGGCCATCGAGATTAATAAATGTACTAAAGTGTCCGTAAGAGATCAGGCTATTAGGCAAATTCAGTCAAGTTAAACACTGCAGACGGCAGAACTGTGACACCTCAGTTTGAGCTACTAAAAGAAATCAAGGAATTCTATGGAAACTTGTACACGAACACATGTCAGTAGTCCAACTGCAACTGACCCTAGAGCACCCTAGCCCGACAATATATTGAAAACATTCCTGATATCAGCCTGTACGAGATTGAGAGCCATCAAGGTCCTGGGTTATTGATGACAGAATAACTTCTGAACAGGTGGTACACGGCTCTTAAAAACCCTTCAGAAACGATCTAATTTTAAGTCCGTCATCTTTGAAGGTACAGAACCGCAAGTATGGCACAGAAGTACAATGGTCCCTTTAAAAAGCGCGATAAAAAAATATAGTCCCATCTTACTTCTCAGCCCATGTTTACAAATTGTTTTCGAGAGTCGATAAAAACCTTCTCGTGTGTAGATTTGACAACTTCCAGCCTCCTGAGGAGGTCGGTTTCTGAAAAAGCTACATTACCATTAGACCACTTTCACATGTTATACAGAAGACTGAAGAATGATATATAATCAGCCACTATACTTAGCGTTCGTGGACTATGATAAAGTCTTCTATTCAAACGAAACCTGGGCAGTACTGCAGTCTCTTCAGAGGGTTCAAATTGACTATCGGTCTTTAAAGATACTGAAATATTTGATGAAAATGCCACCATGTCAGTGCGTCTCCAGGATCAGAATTACAGATTAATGCAGCTACAGCGGGGTGAGAGACAGAAAGACGTTATTTCTAAAAAAAATGTACACAGCTGCATTGGAGAATGTCTTTAAGTCTTTGGACTTCGATGGGCGTGGCATCAACATTAAGGGCAAAAAATATGACGGATATTGTAGTCATGGTTGGGACCTTAGAAGACCTCACAATGCTCCACTTGGGATTAGGGGTGAAATAGTTCTCATATCGGAAACTGATCATCTGTCTGCGCCACTCACACAAGTCCTCTGTATTGATAGATGCTCAACAGATTCGCCAACTAGTCAGAAGATGAAGGTGGAGAAGGAAAATGTAATAAATGTTGGGGATTCTGCTCTCGAATTTATACCCCATTATGTCAGCCCAGTTAGGTAGACCCAACTTTGCTCATAATGTAGTCACTCAAAAAGCAAAATGCTCTTCTTCCAGTTTCCCTACAGATTTTAATCAGGAATGATGATATCCGTAGACGAACCAATGTCACCGACATAGCCCATAGAATCATTAAACTCAAATAAGTGACAGTGGACGTTGGGGCAGAAAGGTCCATAATACATAAAGGAAGGAATAGAGAGGGCAGGCGCCCTACAAGGTAGACCGACGATCTGGTGAGGGTCGGGGTTTTTTGGATGATTGGATGCGAGCAATGTAAGACCGATTGATGTGAAGATCTTTGTTTTTCTTGTGGCCGAGAAATAGTTAAAACATTTTTCACAAACTTGAATCGTTTTGCGTACAGACGTTTTTGGTATTACTAATGTTATATTTCAAGTTAGATCACTTAACACCAAAAATATTTTGTAATAGTTCTCGTGGTAATAGATTTGTTTTGAGTTGAAACATTATACACTAGTTACAAATATTAATTTTGTCAGTTAAAAAGAATAGTGATGTTGTTATATCACTTTTCACAAAAATTATCATCGGAAAACATAGTTTTTTGTAATTCAAGTAGAGTGATATTATTTTACACATAGAGTCATGTTAAAAATGCGAGATGTATCAAAATTATCTTCGCTTCTAGAAGGGCTAGAGCTACACCGATTAGACAGAAAAATAGCAAAAAAATTGCTCTTTAAGGATTTACAATCACTTGATAACCGATCTATCTCAAGTTGTATCACTCTTCACAGAGGGTACAGAAATAAAATAAAATGGTAATTTAAATCATTTTTCACCTTAACTGCACGGTTAAAACTTTGTGTATATTGATATAAGTTTGCAAAATACTTAAGAATTACAAAATAAAGTATAGAATCTTAAAGAGGATACTTTAAATAGTATAGTTTCTTCCAACAAAAATACGTGAATCATGTTTATAATATTTAAAATGTTGAAAATATTAATGCTATATCACTTCACACAAAAATGCTAGAGGCTGTGTAAAGTGATATAAGTTTACATAAATCACTTAACACTTTGTTCGATAGGCGTGGCAAATGATATATATTCGTATTTTTCGCTATTTGACACAAAATTTTGTATTGCAGCATAATTTTGAATTAGTGTTTTTAAAACTTCACATGAATACCTAATATAATTTGTGAAAATCAAAAATCTACAGTAAATAGAAATGAAATTAGAATTTTTTTTAATTTTCATAACTTTAAGTCGCGATATCTCGAAACTGCTTTTTGAGACTTGTATCACTGTTCACCGAGGGTACAGATTTATATTCCAATAAAACAACTGCGAGCAAAGCCGTATGACAGAAAGTTGTTTAAAAACATGTTTTTATCTTTTAAAGTAGCGACGATGAAAATGAAAATTTTCTTTTCAGTCTCTAAGAAGCAGTGGACTGCGATGCCTTTACGACGTGTCTTCCTTTCAGCCAGGAAGGCCAAGTGGTCGTGAATAAAATATCCGGTCTGCCACAGCGAGTCAAGACAAATGGATATTCCGCCTTGCGCAGTAACAGATCATGAAGGTGAAGTGAGGTTGATTTGTTGGTAGGAAAACTGTGTTCCTATCTAAACAGTATGACTGTCTACTGTTTAGATAGGAACAAAATATTTGAGGGTTTTTCAATATGGTCTAATTAGCAAGGTACAAAATAAAGTCATATTATTTTCAAAAATCGTACACGATAACGTAACCGTAACTAGGAATTTGTAGCAAATATTTCCAATTCAAAATTTGCTTTTTCTTTTCATTTCTAATATTTTTGATAAATCTTTTGACTTGTTTTCTTCCAGGTTTTCTTTTCTTTTTACAATACGAAAAATATCTTTCTGACAGAAAATAAATAATTAAATTGCGTTCCATTTATTCAGAATACCTCATAAATACCATAAAATACGTCAGTCGAATGAAAGAATAAGGTAAGCATACCCGCAGCTAGTTCACTAAGCGAACGAGGGTGACACATAATTCACAATTTTTACGGACAGCGGCGCCCCGTTCCATTTCCACGAAATGTGTACTTACCCGAACCATTTTAAAGTGAGGGTAGAATTTATAATATGCTGGGTTCAGTACGGTTAACTTATATAACTCTAGTAGAGTAATAATAATAATAATAATAATAATAATTTATTTATTTCTCTCTATTACAAAAACTATAACAAAAGAATTTTATTGTTTGTAAATAACCCTTAAATTAGATATAAAACATAATGTTGGAAATCTTAACAATTTGTAGGAAATCATTCGCTTTTAATAAGAGTACAGGAGTTCTACAAACAAACATAAGGAAGAAAGAGTTGGCATATGTTATCAAATTTAAGAGCATAAAACCCCACACTAGGCTAAGCCTGTCTTGTGGGCATTTTATAATTCAAAGAGGGTTAACTTAATCTCGAAATACCGATCTCAAGCACAAGCAAATTATACATATTATGCAATTTCAGGTTAGATTATATAGTAAAAACAAAAGATAAAAGGAGAAAAGTAAAATAATGATAATAAAAAAAAACAAAAGAAATTGAATTTAAAATATTGTTTTCAAAAAACTCTCCGTTCGATCGTAGGTCCAATCCATTAATTCTTTATGCACCTTACTTTTGATTTCGTGGGCCGACAATAAATTGATTTTTGTAATCTTATTCATTTTGGTATAAATAAATGGTTTTCTATAACTACTGAAACGTTTGGCGAATGCGGACCGAACAGCAGGGAGAGGTAAGCTAAACACGCGCTTTTTACACAGATCTGAGAAAGTCTCCGTACTCGCCATCTCTTTATGAGTCTGTAAAACCATCCTGAGGATATAGAGCTTCCTAACACTCAGAACCTGAGCATCCCTATATAACTGGCAGGTTGGGTAAAGCATCGGCTTTTTCAGCATAGTCTTAAGTACAGCACGCTGTGCTCTCTCTAACCTAATGAGGTAATTAGATGCTGAACCGCCCCATGCCAGGATGCAATAGGTCAGGACTGACTGACATAGGGCCAGATAAACGGATTTTAAAAGTGGTGGGTCGGCTACGTCACGTAATAATTTCATTACATAGGTAATCTTTCTCACCCGGGCTGTAGTTGCGTTAATGAGACTTTCAAAGTTCAACTTCTCATCAATCACAACACCCAGGTATTTGGTGGTAACAACCCTTGCCACATGCGCGCAGTTACAGTTTCCTGGAGGCAAGAGGGGGACCTGGTTGCAGGAATGAATACACAATCCAGCAGAACAAGGAGGGGCGGAAGCAGCCGTCTTATGAAAACACAAAAGATTGGTCTTAGTAGCATTGAGAGTCAAGAGATTATCCGAGAACCACTTTGCAATTTGAGAAAGACCAGCCTGAGCTGTTGAGAACGCCTGATCCCAGGAGCTTTCGTGGAATAAGATCACTGTATCGTCGGCGTAGTTGATAACGTCAGCGTTTTTCAGACAGATGGTAGACAGATCATTTAGGTAGATCAGGAACAATGTGGGTCCTAGAATACTACCTTGTGGTACGCCGAAGGATACAGGTTCAGAGTTGCTGACTACACCACACAACCTCATGCACTGTCTGCGTTCCCCAAGATAGCTACCAAACCAATCCAGAGCAAGACCACGTATCCCGCAGCACTCTAGTTTTTTAATCAGAATCGGAATCGACACAGTGTCAAATGCCTTGGCCAAGTCTAAGAAAAGGCCAAGACACTTGTCGCCCTTGTCCAAGCGAGAAGAAACCAAGTCTGTCAAAAGGGCGACTGCCTGTTCCGCAGACCTGTTATGCCGAAAACCAAACTGCCTGTAGTAAAGAATGTTGTTCTTTTCCAGAAAATCCATCAGTTGGTTGTTAACAATCCTCTCCAACAGCTTAGAGAAGGTACAGAGAAGAGAGATTGGCCTATAGTTATTCGGAGAGTCTTTACTGCCACTCTTATGCACAGGGATAACCATTGCGGTTTTCCAGATGGCTGGAAAAATTCCGGTAGCGAGACTAAGATTGAAAATGTGTGTCAGAGGTTCAACAATGTAATCTTTAATAGATTTTATGAGTCTATTAGGAATTTCGTCTATACCAGAGGCACCTCTACAGTCTAATCTGAGAATCAACTTTTCAACTTCGCCAGGAGAAGTAGGATGCAAGAAGAGCGAGTGCGCATGGTTAACTTCGCAATTAACTTTTGCTGCAAGATAATCCTCAGTCACGTTGTTGGAATGTAGAATTTCATTAGCTAAGCGCTGACCAACCGAGCTGAAGAACCCGTTGCAGTAGTTCAGAGACTCTGACACAGTGTTTTTAATCCTGCTGAGTTCATTTGACCCGGATCTATTTGATTTGGAGTGAGTTATACGCCCTATTGATTTCCAAAGTTTAATAGGATCTGACTTATTGGAGGTGAGGTCAGATTTATCATATTCCGCTTTAAGTCTCCTGATTAGATCGTGATAAAAATTACGATACCGAGTATAGATTTTATGCTTCAGAGGGTCATTTGGGTGTTTCTTAACCTCTAGATGCAGTCTGTCTCTGTGCTTTGAGCATCTAATCAAACCTGGGGTCATCCAAGGGTTTAGGGGAATTTTAGCTCTACCCCACCTGCTGATACGTTTGTACTTGTTAATCATGCCAGACAAGTGGTTGGTAAACACAGATGCTGCTTCAGAAGGACATGATTTTTCAAATACAGCAGACCAGTCACTCTTGCAAAGATCGTTCAAGATGGCTTCATAGTCATACGTTACACGAGTCCTATTTTCAGCAAAAGGTTTGAGAGCGATGTTAATTCCTATCAGTGCCATTTTGTGATCAGTGTCAGTTGAAGCGCAGGTCATCGCTTCCATTTCCAGCTTTGAGTTGCAGAATATATGATCCAGACAAGCCTTACCTCGCGTCGGCTTATCAACTGCACATCTGAAGCCGTGAGATGACATCAAACATATGTATTCCGAGCAAGCCGCTGGATCTTCAAGGTGAATGTTGATGTCCCCAATAGTTATTTGACAAGGGCTTTTAGGTAGCGTTTCTAAGATAGTCCCTAAGGAATTTATGAAGTTCGTAGTGTCAGTGAATGATGGGGAGCGATATATTCCTAGTACAGTCACCAGATCAGGAATATGAATAAGTAAACAATTTGCATCTAGCAAGTTAGGTTCACAAACCGAGGGGCTTAAAGAAGACTTTGTGTAAATAACAATACCTCCCGCCTTATTAATGAATTTTGCAGATGAGTATGATGTATATCCAGAAATTTGCCCTATGCAAGCATCGTTGGCTAGCCAACATTCCGTCAATATCATAATGTCAAAATCCACTGTCATTCTTCGTAAAAGGACCAAGAAACCATCAAGATTGTGAGACAGGCTTCTAACGTTGTAGGTTAAAATTTTAAGCCCATAATTTGTTAAGTAAGTTTTGCACTCCTCACAGGAATTTAATTCGTGGCAAATTATATTGTAAGAATTATCCAAGTCTTGTAAAATATCAACTGACGCCATAACTAGTCCAAATAAATGCGCCTAGAAAAAAATGCAAGACGAGATGCCACGAATTTTGAGACTAAACTGAGTTCATTTAAGTGTTTGAGGTGAGCAAGAGAATTTAGAGTTTTGGATGTGACCTTTATCGATGAGAGTCTGGATAGCAAAGAGAGAGTCAGATTTTTACAAGGTATACAGAAATACATGATATAATAATAAAATTTTTCATTAAAATTAAAGAACAGTGGAAATCGGGACCTAAGCCAGGGTGCCCTCTGCATACTCCTGGACGGTCTTAACTTTGACAGCAATATCTTCCGGATACGGCCCGATGAGCTTGTCAATATCTTCGCTGCACCGGATCGTGATGAGCGGAAACTTTTTATCTTTTGAGTTTGAATGCTTCCTGACGTGAATGTTGCCGTTTCGGACCCAGCAATGTTTGAAGTTGAGTATATTAGCTCGTTTTCGAGCCTCCCGAAATAACTTCCGATTCTGTGCCGACAGTCGTTCGTTAAGGAAGATCCTAGAAGCCACACCGTCGACTATTCCGTCCGACGTCAGGTTTTTCCTTTTGATGGAGGCAGCAACTAGTTCATCACGTTTCGATTTTCGTACCAGCCTGACAACAATGGGCCTAGACTTTGCAACCCCGGCAGTAGATGCCTCAGGTAATTTGGGACCCACCCTACGGACTTCGTCAATCTCGTGATCTTTTAGTTCACCTAGCAAGAGTGCAAATTCAGTTCAATTTTTTAATAAAATTTGAACGTCAAAAATCACACACATTATTATTATTATTTTTTATGTAATTATTAGTAGTTCTTCATAATATTGTGTATTTTAACTCTCATTCTTTTGAAAAATTACAGTCCTACCGAGATTTGAAATCTTTTAAAAATTGTTACTATCTAAGTATTTTATTAATGATTTTAAATTTTTAGTCACGATTTAGTGACAGTACTCGTACAAATAAAAGTGGAAACTACATACCCTCCTTGATATATTTTTAACGTTTTTTAACTTTTAACCATACTTTACTCACCGAACCCCGAACATAAAATTTCACGAAATGTTTTATAAAATCTGCTTACGGTTGAAAGGGCTGTTTATTTAATATTCATAGAGTCCCCGTAATATTGGGGTTTTGTTCAAATTTATTCATTTTCAGGATGGGTTCTAATGTGTTTAAATATAATTTTATACCCTTTTTATTTTATTTTTTTGGTTGGGAAAAAAAACATCTTGCTTATTTTACGAATGGTACTCTAGAGAAGACTTTTCGAAAACACTTATAATGAGAAATAATGATAACTGAATTGTATTATATAATTTTTTAAGATGACGTAAATAGATCACACACTATCCGTACCGCTAAAAATAAAAATAAAATCTTATATTAGAAACTGTATTAAAGAGAGAAGTGCGTTACTGTAAGAAGAACTAAATATGTAAATAATAAAAGCGTGTTATAAAACTGAAACTGTAACATTTACAACGCGAATCAAAAATAATGTTTTATGTAACTATAAAGCTAAGAAACATAATATCGCGCTTTATTCCTTAATAAATTTACCTACCTACCTAAGTTTTTTTCTATTTTAAATTACAATTTATGACTAACAATTTAGATTTAGAAATAACTTACAAATAATAAACAATTTACAATACTAACAAATTTCGTCTAGAGCTGCGTCTAATATCGTACCGTCTAATACCTTTAGTTCTAGTCTGTGGTTCTAGTGTATTTACTTACCAACATTTCTACACCATACACACGTACGAGTAGTATATAGGTACATAGAACACAAAATTGCTACACTCGCTACGATATAAGCAGCATCATTGAATCTGTTCAATTATAAAATCGTCGACGAGACAGCTTTCATACAGCCGCGGTCTACAAAAACAATTTGCAACAAAAACAAACCTGCTATACGAATACTTAATTAAAACGCAAATTGGTGGCCGCAACCCCAGTGGCGTAGAGATGGGCACCCGTGGGAATATTGGGGTGGAATTCCAGAAAATCGGTATAGGTATGGGAGTGTGTCGGTAGTGCCAACATGACAAACTGCTAATGTTCGTAATACCAACATTACACTATGAGAAATGCTTCTCTGGGTGACATGAAAGTGACTAGTTGTAAGTCTAAAGAAATCAAATCAAAATATACTTTATTAGGTACACAAAATCTAACAGCCTCTGTGGTCGAGTAGTCAAATATTCGTCTCATGTTACGAAGGTTCCGGGTTCGAATTCCGGTTCTCGTCGAACAAATATCAGTTTGTGACACTTTCCCCTAGATTTATCTGGTTGTCCGAAAAGAAAGATGATTCCGTGCTTCGGAAGGCACGCAATGCCGTTGGTCTTGGTTACTATCTACAGATGTAAGTAGTCGTTACATGAGCCATGTCAGAAGCCATAGGCGGCTCAATGATTTTGACACTATGATTTGTTTCATATTGATCCGGACAAAAGGTCATTGACGCCTGCATACAAAGCGCAATTTTTTTTTTTTCAGACAATTCGATAAAATTATATGAAATTATCGCATAATACGTAATTTGGCATACCGTAGTAGAAGGCGGGGTGAGCGTGTGACCTTGCATTTTGGCGTTACATTATTTTTAATAACTTTCAAGAAAAGAAAGAGGTGTCAATGGAAATCTACAGCAAAAAGCTATCGACACGTTCCCTTCCCTAACTCCTCACATTTTGCATAATAAACGCTGGGCATTTACATAAAATCACCGGGGTCTAACAGCTAACCTATTTGACTTGCAAAAAGTCGGGCGCCCTCTGGTCCCGATCGGGTATTAATTTTAATCATGGCCTCGAATAATTACGGGCAGATTAGGTGCTGCGGTCATGTCAGCTGTTACGTTATACTGTTAGCAATCGTTGCAAGTTGTATAATATTGTTATCTCTTTCTTGATCGACTCATATCTTTTACCAATATTTACATAGACTAATGCTGTATATTTCATCCCAGAAGGAGTGGTTAAGAAATCATTTCTTTGCAAAACGCTTGGTTGGTTGGGTAAATACATAGAGAAAGAAAGGGCACATCAAAATTATTTTAAAAAATGGCAGATTTAGGGCGTTACATTACAAGTCGTCAATTCTTTCACCATTAGAAAGCTACATTCACCAAGTAACATAGGCTACCATAAACTGTTAAAGCGAGCGGAGTCGCGGCGGAAAGTTAGTTATTACAAAACTTTGACGTGTCGTATTCTCCAACCCTGATATTGACAGAATTGTCACCACTGACAGAAGCCACAATTGAATTAAATTGAACTTACAACAGCCAGGAGAAGAGACTCAAGTCATCTGTGAAGCCCAATCTGGCCCCGTCATAACAAGTGTATCGCCTGAGGCTACAATATGGCTGACCACGCTTGCTACAGTCCTCTCCACTTAGACCCCAACACCCTATCATTACCCAGCCTTTTTCCATCCACCAACCACACATTATTATTTGTAAACGGTACATTAGAAGCAATTAAACCGACCTAAAACACAGTGCATAAACCCCCTAATAATATCTTCGGTGAATAATTTGTAGATGGAAGCAACTTTGTGGTAGTTACGAACTCTTGTTAAAATCCACGTTTTTTGTTTGAAATTTTGATGTTATAATTGCGTTGTAAATGCATTTTGATTGGGATCAATCATCGAATGGTGAATCATTGTAAATTGACGGAATAATGATGATAAATTCGACCTAAACGTCCGTATTATGTGGTAAAAACTGTGAGTTAAAATTTGGAATATCGTTTCCTTGAATAACCGGAACCGTAGCGTGTAGAGTTGTAATTTTTATAATTATTGTTATACTAGCTTTTCGCCCCGCGGCTCCGCCCGCGTTAAATTGTTGTCAATTTTTTTTATTTATTTTTTATATCTTTTTTTTTAATAAAAAGTACCCTATGTTACTTCTAGTACCTCCCAGGATATGTGTACAAAGTTTCATGATGATTCGTCAAGTAGTTTTTGCGTGAAAAGGTAACAAACATCCACGCTTTCACATTTATAATATTAATATATATTATTATATTATATATAAGGATAAGGATTATAACCTGTGTATAGGTAAATGTTTGGGTGATTATGTTTTCTACTTTTCATGTACGTTCAAAGTATAACAAAAAACAAAAGAGTTCAAGGAAAAGCCTATATTAAATCGTACAGTTTTTAAACTGAAAATAAGTATACTGTCAGTCCCGTAAATTTTATAGTGTTCAGTACCCCTACCATGAGTTGCTAACGTAACTTACGCGCTCGATATCGACTACGTAAACGTGCATTTAGTATGGAATTAAAACTACGCCATCTATTGACAGTTATCTGAAGTAAAATTTCTCCATACTAAATGCACGTTTACGTAGTCGATATCGAGCGCGTAAGTTACGTTAGCAACTCATGGTAGGGGTACAGAAGAATTTAAATTACACAGAAACAGTAAATCTATTACAAATTTAACAAAAACATGTCGAAAGAAATTGCTGGCCATGAACAGTCTAACTAAATCTAATGAATGACATTTAAAAATGGATGAAATAAATACTACCGTACAATTAGTACTCATAAAATCCGGGCAATTAAATAATAATAATAAATTCATTTATTTCAGGCAATATTTACATATAGATGTTAAATATGTAAACAGAGGCCCATAAGATAAATACCTTACAGATTATCATACATATTTTAACTATATCTAAAATATAAAACTAAATACACAGCACTTTACACGCAAGCCCAGGGTATCGTGTCCTTCCGCGGCAGGTTCCTCCTGAAGCGACGAAACACGACCCCCTACAAAAACAAAAACCACCTTAACCTATTGAATTAAACTACAAAAATCACCTATAAGTACTACGACTTCGCATGGAAGTGAGTGGAGTGAGTCCTGTCACAAATTAGGAATATGGCTGGGCCTAATGTGTAAACAGAACCCGCTATTCCCGCGAAAAACATATTTTTGCGTAACAAAATACCCTATTCTGTCACCACTCGCTAATCTGAGTGATAGGAAACGTGTTTTGTTATTCGAACCCCTCTTTTGTCACATACGTGTTACGGTTCACTAACTAGACAGATATTCTTTTGTTACCATTTTATTTATTCGTCTTCATACAGATATTTTATGCGAATGTCCACCTTATTAACAAGGATTAAGAGCATTTTGTTTGTTTGTGATTTTATGTGACTGGGTGCTTTTATTTGGGGATTAAGCTGTGATGGTCATTTGACTCTCAGTTTCCGATTACATGTGTACAAATAGGATTTAGCTACTGGTAAATCCTTACGCAAAAGTGACAAATTCTATTGTTATTTTAGCTTTTGTTATAAATATTCAAAAAAATATCACGATTCCGTTATAAATAATGCGATAGGAAAGCTCTTGTAATTTACGAATAAATTAAATAATGAAAAGTTGAATATTATTTTTAAGATTTAAACCTATGTTTCTTAGGGTAAGTTGTTCAGTTTCATGAGTACTACCACTATGTTGCGTATAAACAAACAACCAATTAAATTTCACGGTGTACGTATAGCTTTAACACTGCATCAGTTTCAACCTCTTATGTAACTGTTATTATGAACATATTACCTTATCAGGTAGACAAACTTCTAGTACCTAAGGTCTTTTATGACCAAATTTCTTTATTTAATATTTTGTAACAAACATTTTTTACCAGGCCATGTTATAAAATGTACCTACCTCAAATATACAAAAATGTTAATTGAACATTCCATAACAATAACTTGGTGAAACATGCTTCATTCATGCATACAGACCAATTATATTGCTACACACGACAATTTTACACGAATATTATAAAAGTATTTGGAATGGAAATAATGAAATCACGGAATGATTGACCCAGTTTTATCTTGATAGACGTGAAATATTATAGTTACATGATTAAGATTTTTAAAATTTACGTTATGTGATGTTATTCACGATAAATATGGAATCAAAATGTTTTAAACAAAGTTATTAGGAGTACAAATACAATACAATATTCTTTTTCTTTCTTTTTTCTTAATTCTTTATTCTTTGTACAAGTATAACATTACACTTTTATTGACACTATTTGACACCAACATAAAAGTACACTGAAGAAGATAAAAGTAGAAATACATTGAAGAGTTAAAAGGCGGCCTTATTGGTAGTACTCTTTTTGAAATATTACCGTCGTTGTCCTCTTAACTTTGTTTTTACCTTTAAATATTTTTAAATTGTTCTAATTCAACTGGATAATAGAATTAAAATATCACTACATAGTATAAAACAAAGTCGCTTTTTCTGTCCCTATGTCCCTATGTCCCTCCCTTTGTACGCTTAAATCTTTAAAACTACGCAACGGATTTTGATGCAGTTTTTTTAAATAGATAGAGTGATTCAAGAGGAAGGTTTATATGTATAATACATGCATAATATGCTTAAGGATAACCCACAATAACCATTTTCCCGTGCGGAGCCGGGGCGGGTCGCTAGTATTGATATAATCTAGTAAATAATTAAAATTGTTTCTCCCTGATTGTACCCAAAATGCCTACAGAGTGTCTCCATGCATCAAAAGCGGCCTACTCATCACCATAATTAGCGCCTGTCGACGTCAGATCATGCATAACTGACGACACGCCTCGTGTGACAAAGGGAGGATGAATGGGCCACCTTATTCCATGTTCTTTTTTTGAATCACTGCTACCCTACTTTCGTAAAGTAATCGAGGAGCATTACCTACCATGTAGAGTCTATTCTGTAATCTCTACCTATCTACTACGCCAGTATTAATAAGTAGATATTTTTAACATAGGCTGTTAAAAATAATAAATCGGAAAGATAAGGAATGGAACTTTACGACAAATCACACATAAATTAAGCCGTATCATTATCCTGGTAGGTTAACTTCGAAATCCACACGATATGAGCAAGCATAGATTTATTTACCAGAAATCAAAAACATCTGTTGAAAATACTGAAGAAGATAACGCTTCACACAATAAAGTATAAACGTGCGTTAGTCGGTGACTAAACTAGTTATTACTACATGTTATCATTCTCATACAGAAGTACAGAACTTAAGGTAGACAGGTCCCTTGAATAGGTATTGTTGTCCTGTCATTCAGTGACGTAATCAAATTCGGTGGGCTGTTAACACACGCAGCTTTATCCGTCTCGACTCGACGACACAATGCGACATTTTATATTTCCTGCCCTTTCATAACAGGATTGACGGACAGTCGCGAAGAAATTTAATATTTGAAAATTATTATGATAAAATCAGTTTTTTGAAGAAAATTCTAGGTTCTTCATCAAGGCCTGGACTATGATAAAATACAACTTAATTTTGTTATAATCCCGAAAATAATTAAAAGCTTTTATTTAACTTCTGTTTATAGTGAAATAAACTCATGGCCCGATATACATACCGATTTAATTCAAGATGCTTATCATAGAGCCATAAAAAATTTAAGATCTGTGCATGTCATTTAACTTATTGAGTAAAGTATGTTATCTTCAGACCGCTGACTGTCTTAATTGATTACCGTCCCAAGACCGGTGAAGCTTGATCCGTCGTACTTTTTCGACTCAAGCATAGGTCAATTAAAAAAAAAAAGATTACCGTCCAAAAGTAATCAATCGATCATATTTATACCAATCTCTCTTAATAGATAAAAATTAGACACGTACCTATACGTAAATAACATAAAATTAAAAAAAATAAAAACGCTGGCCACAAAACCGTTACTTGATCCTTTCAACAACTAGAAAAGAGCTGATAATCTACAAATCGCTGAAGATATTTTCTTGGACCATAGCTAAGAACAAAATCGGCACATCCGCTTAGGACCTACGATGCCACAGACAGATAGACAGACACTCACGTCAAACTTATAACACCTTCTTTGTCAGGGGTTAAATAGTTATAAATAATCTTATTTTCAAAGAAATATAAACAGTTTGTCACCCTTATATTCACATTTACTGGGCAACACCAACCAAACACATTTTTGAAATATGCCCTACGTTTTTGCTCCCAACAAAGCTCCCCACATTTGCTATGATGTATTTTCCTCTCCACTGTACAAGTAGCGATCTTATCGACCTGTCAAAATGACAATAGGATAACAAGGTTTCGGTTTACTACGGGCAAACATCGGACAATGGAGGGATTATGTTGCCCAAGCCAATTTGACAGCTGTCACTTGCCTTATTGCCCCGTAATAGAGCTCAGATTCCTCTGGCGTCGTCGAGGGATTAGAACGCAATCCGAAATGAATGGGGCTTAGGTTGAGGCGTGAAATTGATTTTTTTAGTCTATGGTTTGGTAATTATAGAGCGCAAAGTGTGGAGTATCGAGTTGGTTAAGCTGTTCTTATTTCTGTTTGGGTAAATATAAGTACAGTTAAAATAAACATACATACGACAGAGTGCCAAGTGCGAGTTTTTTACTCACGAAACGCGCTCGATAACGACGACGTAAACGTGCATTTAGTATGGAGAAATTTTAGTTCAGCGAACTGTCCGCAGATGGCGTAGTTTCAATTCCATACAAAATCGCGTTTACGCTGTCGATATCGAGCGCGTTTACTTTGGTTACAAAACTCACACTCGGCACTCAGTATAACAGCAAACCGTCCCGTCAACGCATTATTAATTAGCTACAGGCCAAAACAACGTAGGTAGGTTACACTCGTGACACTGCTTCAGCTTTATTTGATTTTACAGAAATAAGAGGCTTTTCAACTTTAATATCGTCCAATAACTAGCCTCTTTCTCATATTGGATGGTTTCAGGTTAGTAAAATTTTCCCTTTTGTGTTCTCACTGAAAACTTATTTTCCGAGCACTATACCTTGTAGTTCTGGGTCCAATACAAACATATCCTTTTAAATCTCATCCAGTCATCGATCAATCGAATATTATCATACCTAAATCCTTTTGATTCAACCAACATACTGACTGAACATTTTGCATGCTGCCGACTTATAAATCACCTGTACTGCAGACATATGCAAAATACTAAACAGAAATACACAAACAAACGGACATGTCGATGGTATAAATGGTATAAATTAGCAATATATCTAATTTATCGATGTATGGTATCCGCAAATTGCGCTTACGCATGTATAACTGATTAGTTATTGTTGGCATTCTGTTAGATGAATAAAACGTTAGTAACATGTTTATATCTTATTTATAGTATTACTAGCTGTCCGCCATTGGCTACGCCCGCGTTGTAATTTGACTTTTCCCTGCACAGTTTCCCGTGGTAAAAAGTATATAAGATGTTGACCGGGGATATAAGGTACCACCATGCAAAATTTCATTTAAATCGGTCCAACCGTTCCAGAGATTAGCGTGTACAAACAAACAGAAATACAGACGGACATTTTTTACAAAACTTATATTTTTGTATTCAGCTTCACTTTCTTTTATCACCTAAAATCAGTTTTTTGAAAAACAAATCAATGTACAGACACGCCGATTCTTCTATTTTATTATAGTAGGTATAAAAGATAGAAGGAGATTTATTGTACTACGGTCGTTTAAAGACACACATTATTATTCTATTTTCATATACAGAGTCAAGTGAAGACTTAGCAAATACCACTAAATAAGTATCAAAGTAGAAAATCATACTAATTAAATAGAAACATACCCAATTATTTACAATAGAGATACAACTGTCTGAAAGAAAGGAAGCTAGTTATTCAAGTACCTATCTGCCAATTAGCGGAAAATAGACTGGACTAATGAAAAGGTATAATTTGTAAAATAATTGGAGACACGAAGTGAAGTAAGTAATAAACTTACAGTTTTTTCTGCTCGTACCTATACGTTCATAAAATAAAACGTTTTTTGAATGTCAAAAGAATAAACAGAAAAAGAAAACTTCTAAATATTACTTATTTTATTGCCTTACTAAGTAATCATAATGATGAAACTAGAAATACAATTAACTTGAGACAATGCAACGTGACAAAAGGATATTTATAAAGTTATAGATACTTTTATTATTATATTTTAATACTAGCGACCCGCCCCGGCTCCGCACGGGAAAATGGTTATTGTGGGTTATCCTTCAGTATATTATGCATGTATTATACATATAAACCTTCCTCTTGAATCACTCTATCTATTAAAAGTAGTTTAGTAGTTTTAAAGATTTAAGCGTACAAAGGGAGGGACATAGGGACATAGGGACAGAGAAAGCGACTTTATTTTATACTATGTAGTGATTCAGCAACTCTTGAACAATCTGTGCAATAAAAGCATTTAGTATTTTATAATTGAAATTATTAATGATAACTGCCTGTTTTATTGAGTTAACTCCATAACATAATCTAATGAATAATGATCTACAAAACAAAAAATAGTTAACGTACCAGTCACTTCGCGCCTTTGCGGGTTTATTGATTGTTTTATTAATGTATTAACTTGACAACTGACGACTAATAATCACAAAATCGATATCTATATAAGAGGAACATAAATAAATTAACTATAAAATTAAGGAAGGAAGTGGTATCTGCCTACCTAAAGAGGCGTGACTGTATGTATGTATGTATATGTATATTAAACAAGAGCTTTTCTGCTCAAATTAAATTAAAATTTTAGATGCAAAATCATCATCATTTTACGCGATAAATAAATATTCTTTATGTTATTATCATAGAAATATTTTATCTCACAAAAACGGTAGTTCATGAATTTATTTCAGAAAATAATTAGCAGAACAATATTTAAACAAAACGATGCAATTAATAATGTTTAATTTGATCGATGCGTTTTATTTGCGACATCAAAAAAATGCAACAAAGCAAATTAGTTAACGGATTAATTTTGCTGACATTTTAATTGTTTTTAAGGTGCTGTTAAACACTTACCAAAAGCGAAATAGGCAGGTATAAATGTAGGGCAGAGCCATTACTTATAACTATAACTTTATTTGCGTCGTAGTTTGTTATATTCTCTTTGACGTCATTTAGATGCTAACTAATGACAAGCATGGCGACCTCGATCCAACTTGTAATTTGAATGTCAAATGAAATAATTCCTGCCATCTTGTGATATTATGTCTCAATTAGCTAGAGTCGATATTGAAAGGTAAAAAAGTTTTCTCTAGCCATTTATTAACGTGCATATTAAAACATAATACTAGGAAGTAAGTATACTTTAATTGTATTGTAGCAAGAATGATTTTATTATTTATTGTTTTTGTTACCATAATATTATGCTATGATATAAATGACGTCTTTCGGCTAAATTATGACGTAACAAAAATTATATTACTAAAATTTACAAAAACAAAGACAACTGAAGCTCGGCGAACAAGATTTTAAAACGCCTGTGGAACATATAATAGCAGAAGCAAATGGAAAATTTGCTATTTATATTTTGAAGGCGATAAACAACAAACATAATCTAAATCAGTGTGAATACGTTTTAGTCGACAGCGCGCTGGTCAAGTGCGAGTGTGTAAATTTCATAAACAGCATTTAATTTAGTTTATTACTTTTTGTCAAATAATGCACATGAGCACTCTAAAGCAGTTAGTAAAAAAAGCGTTAAATAATTTCGTTGAGCTTGTACGAAGACTTGGTTGGAAAAGTTTTTTAACTTCTGAAATGACGTCATTATGTGTTCTAATGTGCCTATAAAGAATAAAATAACTTTGAATTTTTTGAATTTTGTTTTAAGCCCATGCCTCAGGTGTGTCTATGTTCAATTTCCCATTAACACGAATAGACCAGGAGATGAGAAAGTGAGATGCTGCGGTGGAGTTTATTCGCGCCTCCTAGCGGCGTGACAGAGCACTTCATCAGGTAGTAAAACATCCAGCCAGAATCGCGTGCAGAACTAACGCCTGTCTATATTTGAATATTGTATAATTTTTAATTATTATTATTTCATCCGAGCATCGAGCATAAAGCGTCCGGTGGGCAAGTGGCTAGTAGAGCCATAATTAACAACTCATATTATTATGTCCCTCGAACATACTAAAGAACGTCAAACGTACATATCGAAAATCTAAAACATATTGGTAGGTACCTACATGTCGAGACATGAACCCGCGAACTTCCGAATGGAATCAACGTTACCATTTGGCCACCGATACTCTCCTTACATAGGATTAGTAAAAAAAAATGTTTATTACTATTACTATAGTATTATGTGGACTTGAAATACTCCAAAGTAGATAGTAAGCTAGCCAGAGTAACGCCGGGTCGGGTCGTAGGTCGGGTCGGGTCGGGTCGGGCGCTATTCGTCACCCTGTCGCGGATTACTCTAGTTCCTCATCGACTCGCCAGAGTTATGCACTTTGCTGTTACAGTTTCCAGCTGGTTTGGATGCATTGTTTGAAAAAAAAAATATTTAAATAAAGTTTCACACAGCAATTGCAGCCAGAGCCAATGCGCTAAAAATTTAAGATAATATAAAAATAAAAAGTCAAACCTAAAAAATAACTTAAAACATTAAGAAAATCCGTCGAAGTTTAGATCATTGGTCGGCAAACAAGTTGCTATCTGACTCTACAGAATATTTCTTGTGTTAGTACAGTAGCAGTACGCATTAGATTCAGATACTCACCTAAATATTACTATTTAATAAGAGTTAGGTACAGTAGCCAGCACATGCGGCTGGACATGCTGACCTTGAGAGCGCCCGTATTCCGTAGTAGTAGGGGCGAATTTCGTATCGCGAATGTCCAACCGCATGTGCTGGCTTCCGTACGTAAATCAATTTACAAGACCATATTTCGATCCAACGAATTCTTTGCTACGACGTAGTATTCGTAGCTCTACGGCGTAGCGCTCGTAGCTACGGTGCTACAAAAAAATCTTTGAAACACAATACGCAAAAGAGAATGAAGACTATTAAAAATAACGTTAATTTATTAAGTTTAAATTACTCAGCTAATTTACGTAGGTCCTTAAACAAACCCGAATAAAAACACGAAATCATTTACTAAGTAAAACCAACGCCTGAAACTCCCTTCGCCCTCTCACTAAATACCCAAAAAGAGGACAATCCAAGCATTATCCCGTCAGAGAAAAAGCGGGAAGTAACATAGTGTAACAGATTAGAGCGTGACAACTGCCCCCTCTGCCCCTCGGAGGGGGTATGTTAGGGTTGCCACCAGTACTGTAATTTGTAACACATTACAAGTATACGTAAAATAAAATAAATTAGAAGTTTATGTTAGTTAATAAGAATGTGTTGAAAGCCTTAAGCAGCTGAAATATATTTTTTTTTATTATGTTTATTGGAGATTTTGTTTTATTTTTATATTAAATAGTAAATAATTACATACATCATACGAAACATAGACATGTTTCATATTTTTATCACAAATTCACGTATTGCGATTGGTCTATATACTTCAAGTGTAACTAAAGGGGATGGGATTCTAGAATATAAAAAAAGATTAACATACTCTTTTTTTCAGTTTTTTTAAATTGTAATTAGTACCGTATTTTGTTAGTTCTAGCATTATTTACAAACTAGTTTTCCGCCGCGGCTCCGCCTGCGTTAACAGTTTTTCCCGTGGGAATGATACATTTTCCCGCGGTAAAAGGTAGTTTTTGTTACTCAGAGTGAATGTAGCTTTCTCATTAGAACCACCACCACCACCACCACCACCACCACCATCTTCACCATTGTGAAAGTATTTTTGAAATCGGCCCAGTAGTTTTTGAGTTTATTCATTACAAACATACACACACACACACATAAATACAAATATTTCCTCTTTATAATATTAGTATAATGATTTGATTAGTAATTTAAATTTAAATTTAAGATTAAAAATCGGGCACTCGCACAAAACAAATACCACGGTAAATATCCCGTTTTTAATCTTAATAAAGAAAAGAACCGTGAAAGTTTTAAAAAGTATATTTATGAAATGTATTTGTAGGAAAATCGGCGGCAACACCCAATGTAGGTGTCAAGAGGGGAATGAATTTGTCAACTCGTGATTCCCGGACCCGCCCCGCAATACATCACCGAGAGTGGTGCGATGTTAAAGGGAGGTTTTTGCAACCTTCCTGGAGGTTTTGTGGTACGCAAGAATAAGGAAGTCGGTGTGAAAACACGGGAGAGATTAATTACTGTCTTCATTTATTATTACACTAGCTTTCCGTACTGCGGCTCCGCCCGCGTTAACAGTTTTTCCCGTAGGAATGAGGAATTTGCTCGTGGTGAAAGATAGCCCATGTCTTTTCCAAATTTTATCCTATTTACCTAGATTAACTAAAATCGGTTCAGTGGTTTCGGAGCCTATTCAATGCAAACAAACAAACAATCAAATCTTTCCTCCATGCAATAAAGGTAAGATAATCTTTGGTGGGTTGGGAATCTTAAAAGTTGTAAGTTACACAGGTGAATGTTGCTGCTTTTTCCATGGGTTATACCTACTGCGTTACGCTGTTTTTGACTTACAAACTAAACAGATTCGAAAAATAAATTATATAACTGACTAAAATGTGAATGGCTATGTAATTTTAAATATCGAAAAGATATAAAAACGCGGTACGTGAGTGACATAAAAATCATAGTATTTCTGTCATTTATCGTGTTCGACACCACCGAGCTTGAAGCATTTTGGACTACAGTAATAGCCCAGGAATATTATACTATTTACTGGAAATAATCCTTCAAAGAAGCCTGATTCCTAATTTTTTTCTCTTTATATATTTCAAGATGCATTCAAGTAACAAACAAAGTCCTCTTCAAATTCAACTGCTTCCTCACACCTCCTCCGATAAATCAGGCAGTCATCATTTCCCCCAAATAAAATACAGTGTCCGAATAAAACGGCGAAACCAGTGAAATTTCCTTTGGGGAGTCCACATTTTTTCCCCGGGAGGTCGTAAATTCAGCCGAGGGGAGGGGGTGTGAAATATGCGGGACGGCCCGCCATCGCTCACCCTGAATCACCTTGCCGACAAATTTCATTCTTCTCCCTTGATGATGATAGATGGTTGCTTTTTAAATTCTAGAGGACTGACACTGTTTTATAGAAAAGGGTGGAGTTCAAATTAATGTTTATTTTCAGTAGTGGTTACGGAGTCTGTAGATGAGTGGTAAAACGCCTCACATTATGGAGGTTCCGGGTTCGAATCCTGGTGAGGCACTGTTGAATAAAAGGATCACTTCGTCAGACTTTCCCCGGTTATGTTCGATGTTTTAAGCACGTAAAGCTATTGATAATACGGGTCACGGGTACAGTAGTGGTTACACGTGTCATATCAGAAGCCTTGGGAGACTGAAAATTTAACACCAAGGATTATTAAAGAATATCGATAACCTTACAGTCTTCTTTAAATTCATGTAAGGAGAAGAATTTTCCAGATCCGATTTTTACCAGGAAACCATGGCCGAGGAACCAACAATATCTTCATCAGACAATATGTCAAAGAGCATATACCATGCATATAACTATTGCCAGACTCTGATATAACTTCATCACCATCATCATCTCAACCGAAAGACGTAACTTACTTTACAAGATTCACTTAGGTATTATTATTATTACCTTATTATTATTAGGTATTAAGGTAATCCAAATATATAATATGTTATTATTCACCTAAGTGAATCTTCTCTAACTTACCACACAATATGCAAAAAGCCAAGCCGTAAAAGAGAACTAGGAACATAAATAATTTATTTTTCCCGACAACACCGAG
The DNA here is from genome assembly GCA_948473455.1 of Teleiodes luculella. Lineage (NCBI taxonomy): Eukaryota > Metazoa > Arthropoda > Insecta > Lepidoptera > Gelechiidae > Teleiodes > Teleiodes luculella. The sequence goes on from OX419589.1 coordinate 13,276,872, forward strand.
CAGCAACCGGGAGCACATAACTCATGACAGGTAACTATGGAAAAAGCACATGAAATATGCGCTTGTTCTTTTGACTTGCAGCAGGAAACGCAAATTAGGAGCGCCTGTCTACACTAGTGTTGTAAGTATGCTGTTTTAGCATTAGTTTATAGTAGTGTACCTAGTATTACGCATATTATTATCTGTGGTTTATAGAATAGAGATGATACTGTCTTCATAATAAATTATTTTGCATTGTGCAGGAAATAAAACGTCTGAAATGAATCGTATACAACTTCAAACATTATTAGTTAAAGATTTATTTTTACAATTCGAAGTAAAATCGTACAAAAACGCTCAATGGAAATATGATGTCATAAGTTTCTATTCCTTCTAGGGTGCTAAACATGTGGTAACAGACGAACTGCACTTTGTTTGCTGAAGCCGTCGTCGCCGCGTCGCCAAATGTCGACTGCAGTGGTTATCGTTTAGAATATTTTTGGCATTTCATAAAAAAAAGCTAATTTGAGGAGCCAGTCACATCCCTATTGTCATCTCATTCCCGGTTTTTTGGACCTTAGCTGACCTTACTAGGAAAGGAACTTGCATGTTTTCCCGTAGTGCGTTGATGTGGACTCGGCTGGACGCGGCGAATCGCGCGACGCAACGTCTTGTGAAAGATTCGCGCGGATTTCACACAAACTTAAGTTTATCACCTTAGAACAGAAGTTACTCTGATAGTAAGATATAATACGCCCTACATACTCAAAGCGACTAATTAATTATAAGTCTTCCTTTTCCCATCGTCCATCAACAGATTACGCTCCTAAAAGCCTCATTGCGAAACGGTGCTAAAACACAAAAACCAAGGATTAATTTAAATGTAAAGGCAGTAACAAAGAGCCAATAAATCACAAGAACAACTGCATTAGTGTGAGGTTAAATCGCGCACTCTTAATCGCCCTGTGCAATCGTATATTTCTTGATTAAGAGCTCGTAAAAACGTCGTCTCGCTCTGATTTATGGACACAGAGCAGGAGAGGAGATTAGCCATGGCTAGGGTTGTCATTTCTATTTGTAATTGATAGTTTAATGTTTGTTTGTAACGCTAAGTTTTAGTAGTTTGGTATTGGGATTTTCGTCACATTCATTATTGCCTGTGACCCAAGTCAGTTAATTAAAAGTGAAGGGTAGGGCCAAAATTCCGAAAGTTACTTTAAAATTTAATTTACGAATATGATATTAAATGAAAAAAAAACTAAATTTAACTTAATTGGATCTAACTGAATTTAGAAAGCTCAGTTCAGTAAAAAGTGACTCAGCAGAGAAAAAAGCCTATAAAATCAATGATGGCAAAAAGGTCTTCACATTTCATATTTTAAGTATACTAAGTGCCACGAAAATAGAAAATACACAACATTCACAAGTAGGCCTTACTGCGAAATACAAAATATTCCAGGTAACCTTAATAAGACTGTATTACAGGTACAGAAAAAAACAGCCGAAGCTTTAGTTGTAGCAAGAAGGAAAACTTCCTAATGAAAACATCCCACAGTGGTAACCCTAACTAGCCCTGAGCTGGACTGTCGTGATGTATAGTGATTGATATGCTCCTCCCGGCAACAAAGTCGGGAGGCTACGGCGTTGTAACTTATGTCAAATTTACGCCAGCCATCTTGAGCCCATGTCAATTTTGTTAAGACTTACTGCAGCAGGTTTAGCCGTTTCAGCAGTTTTATTTTTATTACCATACACAGTGGGAGTGGCAGCGTAGCGAAAACTGCAACATTTGACAAGGACGATATGATTTAACCTTCTCGAAGAAACGTTTCTCGGAAATGAAAAAAATAGATTTCTCCATATACACTGTTCGATTAAAATTACCACTTTGTATCGGAGCGTCGAGTATCTTCTTAACTACCAGTTATATGTATAACAATATGTATGTAATTGTCGTTTCACAATATGTAACCGGGTCCGGGTATGTAGACAGGTCCTTCTCTATTCCGGCGTAAGTACTTGAGGTATTTACGAAAAGGATACCTACATGATTGAAATCAGTGAGGAATTGAGAAGCTTGGAAATCATATTATCATACTAATATTATAAAGAGGAAAGATTTGTATTTGTGTGTGTGTGTGTGTGTGTGTGTTTGTAATGAATAAACTCAAAAACTACTGAACCGATTTCAAAAATTCTTTCACCATTAGAAAGCTACGTTCACCTTGAGTAACATAGGCTACCTTTTAATGCGGGAAAATGCCTCATTCCCACGGGAAAAACTGTTAACGCGGGCGGAGCCGCGGCTGAAAGCTAGTAAAAGAATAAAATTATGAATTGATAAATGTTTTGTCAGACTGTTATTATGCTTTATGTCTAAACTTGAGGAGAGCAAGCGTAAGCATAGCGGACAGCTCCTGAATTACAGAGATAATTATTATTAATATGTGGGACATCTCACACACGGCCATCTGATCCCAAACTAGCTCTCCTGTAATATGGGTGTCGGACAGCTGATATACATACATATATAAATATACAACATCCAGAGACAGGGCAAACATAAGTGCTCATTACACGAATGTTTGCTCTGGGCGGGATTCGAACCCGCGACCCTGTGCTCAGTAGGCAGACGTACTATCAACTAGGCTACGGGGCCGTCAAGATGTGCTGAAGCGCCACTTGACAAAGCATCTGATCAGTGGAACCAGCTGGCTGACAGGCGGCTGAAATGGAAGGTCTTAGTCAGGTCTAAGGTCTGACTCTAAAGCTAAGTAAAAACACGTGCTGAGGCTTAAACACGAGCCTTCTGAATGGGAAGAAAAATTGCTAGCCACTATAATATAGACACTCTGATTTCATACTGATAAACTATTTCTAAAATCTTGACAGTACAGTCGTCATCAACCGACAATATTTTACGGTTAAGTATACATCATCAAGGCGGACACGTACACTCGCGGAGTAAAGTTATTTCACTGTGATATATGCACGCAAGTTCCGCGGAATTACTTATCTTTGTTCGCGAGAGTTGAAATATAGCTGTACCTAACTGCGAGGAAAGTAGCGGAGTGCGATCTTATGCAAGCACTTTGGTCGTACATAATGAATCCTGAACAGTTTTCTAGAGGTCCGTCTGTGTCTGGAAAATACTGGAAATAAAACTTCACTATTATAATTATGTTAGTCGAATACAAAATCTCGATATACAAAAACATCAGAAGGTAACAAGGAAAACAACAGCTAAATTGAATTAAATTCATCTTCCGTCTTCCGAAAACGGTTTCCATTTAGCGTGAGTGTGACTTTGGAGAAAATCGTATCGTCTCTTTAGATTATTGAATTTATTTATTCTTGTTCATTAGTGTGACACGAGAGCCAGTCTTGGTTTAAGCGAAGCTTATAAACTAAAAATCATTAGATTTGACGTCGAAAGATTATTTATATAATCTTACTTCGAATAACCTTTTTATTTTGATTCTTATTTCGAGAATTACTGCTGATATTGATTGGTAGAAGTACAGGAGGACTCCCATCAACAGGGAAGCGGTGACACTTCTCGAACGCGTCACTCCATACAGCAAACGCGTTTTGACAACCTACTTCTTTTTGAATATTGACTGACACGCTATGTAAAACACCACCGAACATCCCAGTAGAGTCCCGTGGCGCCTGCGGGGTGCGGTGCGTGGGGGGCTATATCGGGAGGGGACTCATTTTGGCGCGGGGGAGTGAGTGTCCTTTCTGCACGGGTATTATTGCGGTAACGGGTATTATTTTCTTCTGTGCTTTAATCATGGTTGGTGTCGTCCTCCAATAGAATATGATTAACCGAAAATCTTCCTTGGCGAGGGTGAATTACCGCATTCTTACCGCAGCGAGCGTTCACGGCTAATAAAGCAGATAACGGCAGAAGATATTTTACATTCCGGCGGCAGTAAAGCATCTCGAGCGGGCAAATCGGCCAAAATGAGCAAAATGAGCCATTCGGACGCTCGAGTGCTACAATTTATACTGAGTCCTCACTTACATTTTATATTGTATGGGTTTTGAGGGAGAAGATGCGAGAGGGTTCACCATCGATGGTCCTAGCGAAACGGTTTACCCATGCAGAAATGTAATCGAATTAAGAGAACCGTTTACTGCTAGATCAACAATGTTTTAAAAAAAGCTGTAACAAACGATGTATCTTTTTTTTTTCAATCAATTAACCTACACAGACTGACAAGCTTCATCTCGTACTCTTAATAAATCTGTTGCAAAGATCTAAAGGCTAAAGGGGAGCACAAGGGGTTAAAAAAGATTGGTGTTGATTACTATCGGCAGCTCTATTGGTTGCTTTAACCTCATCAGTCCATCCAAAGCCAGAGTTATCTGCTTCTCTGAAAAGTCACAAAAAAATATCAGATTAAAAAGGATAGATTGGTTAAAATGAAGGGAAATAAAGTTTAACAAACTAGTTCACAGCCCAAGTAAATATTAGTCTTTATAAAGGTAAATATAAAATCCATCCGCTTAAACCTCTACATTGCTCCAAAACATTAGTTACAATATTTCACTGGGAGCAGACATTTTTATAGGTATTTAGCGAAAACGTCGCTCCTACGGGCCAATTTGCAAGTTGTTCGCGTGCCCAATAAATTAGACTGAATGTTCTTTGCCGCTTGTTTATTACAAGGGAATCACTTTGTTTACGCTGATGACGTCATTAGATGGTATTGGATGGTTTCCACGATCGATAATACGATAGGCAAGGTCGGTGAAGTTGTTGTATGTGATGATGTGTCGCCTACAATGGTGGATGAAATACTAAGATGCAGGAAGGTTTAAATAAACATATTTTTGTTTGAATATATTTTGATGACAAATTATACTCGTATTAGTCTCGGTCTTGCGCTGCCCACATCCAGCGACTTCCCGCGACCTTCACCATATCATCAGACCACGGCTCTGGACTGATCGTTGTGGACCAACCCGCACTACTCAATGTGTTTTGAGCTTTCCTTGTAATGGGTTGCCTGGAAGAGATTGTTACCTTGACAATAAGGCCGCCTGTTAAAACCTATTGTTTTCTTTGTTTTGTCATTTGTTTGTACGAGTATTTGTATTGTATTGAGATCTTCGGGGGAGGGTTTTCTCTAGCAGTGGGCCTCTGAGATGATGATGATGATGATATTAACCTCTCGATACTGTAGTTTATGAGACATACAGTAATATCAGTAGGTACGTATAGTCACATAATGGTAAGTCAAGAAAACTTTTCTGACGTCAAAGATATAATTTGCATTCATCCGAGAATTTAATGGAACATTTAAAATTTCACAAAAGTGTATGTTTTGTATTTGTAATGGAATAATCAAAAATATTAGACGGACAATATTACAGGTTTAGATAGCGATCTGCCATAAAAGATTTTTCTTTACTGTTAAGCATTTTATTCATGTAATTTTACTTGGTGGGTGTTTAGGTAACATACATATCTATAATTACGATTTTCACATTTAAAGCTAACATAAAATTATTATATACTTCCTATATAAGAACAAGGAACTGCGAAGGTACTTCTTTAAACTAGGGTTTCAGGTGAGTTACGTTCTTGCTTTCTAAATCATTTAAAATAAATAATAATAAAATAAAACTTCCTATTTTTTTATGTTTCATCTCCTTGGTCTGTTTTTGTGTACATTAAACTGAATAAAAATAATAATGGGATCATTTCTCCCACAGCCAAATTAAGCAGAGCCTAGTATTATTTCATTGTTAAATTAAATACTTACAATTTCAGGATAGACTTATGAGCTGTAATAACAACAATTTGTGACAAAATAATTTTGCTATGTTTCATGCAAATATCAGTACCTACAGATTCTTATCGGAATACTGTAGGTACTTATGGTCCGAATGTCTATACGTTTTGGCTAAACTTAGATTTATCATTAACAGCTCATATATGTCCCCACCGAGGGGCTCGGCCCTACCCTAAAATCAGGGTGAATAGGCCTTAGTCGACTACGCCGGTCCAGTGCCGACTGGTCAACTTCACACACAATTTTTTTTTTTGCAGGTGTGTGCAGGTTCCCTCACAATGTTTTCCTTCACAGTAAGAGCGTTGAATAAATGTACATATGAGGCCGAGGCTTGAACCCGAGAACATCCGAATGGAAATCAACGTCCCTAGCCACTTGATCATCGAACTTAGATCATTTACATTCAATACTTTCCAGGAAAAGAGCAACATGAGGGAAACGGGGCTGATTTTTATCCTCATTCTCGTGCTACTGCCAGTATTCTGTCAGTATTCAAAGTTTAACAGAGACGCCCCACAGACTATCACAAGGAAATCCTGTGACGGCTATGAAGTGTGCAAAACCACGGCTGGACTCGAAGACGCAGGCTATTGCGTAAGGCCGAAAAAAAGAGATCCAAATGCCTTCGTCTGGGTGTCTATATTAAAAAACCCAACAACCAACGTCATTTGTATGATTTATTAAAGAAAACCTTGTTCGAAATACGCTCATACTTATGTACGTTACATATAAGTAAGTGCTTCGAATAAATTCGACAGACAAATTATGTATTTGTATTTTATTTGCTAGTACGAGTATTATATAGCCTGACCAGAAAAAAACCTTTCTTTTTTTATGTTTGTTGCAAAATACCCCAATATGGGGAGGTTTTTTTGTTTAATAGGGTTTTACGTACTTTTAGTAGACTTTAAGTCTAGCTAGGGCCAGAGGATACAAGGGGTGTTCATGACGAAGATGCTGTCGCGAAGATTGCGAACGTACCTACCATAGAGATGTAGACGAGACTCTTTGCCGTTAGGTTGGTAAGTTTGAGTTTGGATGTGTCAGAAATGGCACATGCTTTTAGAGGTTAACTGGTGATTAGATTTTTCCAGTTATTTTAACGTTCTCAAATAGTTGAGGGTAGAATTGTTATAATCGACCGGAGTGAGGTTGGCGCGGTGACGTTTGACGTACGCTTAAATAGCGTCGCCCAGCCGGCACGCGCTTCTTGGGTCTCGAGCGGTCGTAGCGAGAGGTCGTCAAGGAGGTGAGAAATAACCGCACTTAGATATTGGATATAAAGTAAAGATGATGCAATGAGGTAACGTTAAAGATAACGTAAGGAAAGCCGGTGAGTTAATTTCCTTCCTAAACTATGTAAGTAATTTCGGATATATTCCTTATAGCCACGTTGTGGTGTACAGAAAATATGTATTGTCTAGATTTCAGCTACAATAAGAACTTAAGAGAATCAGATCTACGAGAGAGAAATGGTTACAGAGAGTTACCATTGAAACCTGAGGAGGGTTCCTCAGTAGTGTGTGTAAAGAGAGCACACTACATTGATACTGTCACATTAGAATAGGTATAGATTGCTAGACTCACTGAAGGTGAGGCAGGATGATGATAAATATATAGAGAGATGATAACTTGGCTGGTTAGGGAAAGACTATAAGGGGCAGGTGGAGGTCTTTCAAGAGAAGAACATAAAGTTCCTTTGTGACAGTGTTAATAGTAAGAAACCAGAGAGACACAAAATAGTAAGATGTCTTAACTGTTGACATTTCATTATGTAATTATAGAGTTTATGTATAATTTCTTATCGCAGGTAGTAAACTTCGCGATAAAATGGTGGAGATGCTTTTTTTTTTCTTTTGAGGTCGGGAGGCCTGCAAGTTTCACATGTGTACTTGATTAGATGTACTAACTTGATTGACTAAATTACAGAGAATACAGCAGCCCGCTAGAGAGAAGTTTCTAGCGGCCCAGAGATGATGTACAGCAGCCCGCTGGAGAGAGGGTTCTAGCGGCCCAGAGATGATATACCAGCCCGCCAGAGCGAAGGTTCTGGCGGCCAAGAGATATAAATACCAGCCCGCCAGAGCGAAGGTTCTGGCGGCCAAGAGATATAAATACCAGCCCGCTAGAATGAAGTTTCTAGCGGCCAAGAGATATAAATACCAGCCCGCCAGAGCGAAGGTTCTGGCGGCCAAGAGATATAAATACCAGCCCGCCAGAGCGAAGGTTCTGGCGGCCAAGAGATATAAATACCAGCCCGCTAGAATGAAGTTTCTAGCGGCCAAGAGATATAAATACCAGCCCGCCAGAGCGAAGGTTCTGGCGGCCAAGAGATATAAATACCAGCCCGCCAGAGCGAAGGTTCTGGCGGCCAAGAGATACAAATACCAGCCCGCTAGAATGAAGTTTCTAGCGGCCAAGAGATAATAAATACCAGCCCGCTAGATAGAAGTTTCTAGCGGCCAAGAGATGATCAAGAGCGGCCTGCTAGAATGAAGTTTCTAGCGGATTACAGAGAATAGAGAGTGGCCCTTTGAGAGCTTATAGTGGTCTGTAAGGCTACCTATTGATGTACCTTGTTATAATTATCTTGTTACATATTCAGAGTAGTAAAAACACAAAATAAGTAAGTAAAGTAAAATGTTACTGCAAAAAGATATTTTATTTATTCCCTAACAGTTTATCATTCAAATGAGATTTGCATTTTGTACAATGTTTACTTTTATTTGTTCCTCCCGTTTAACATACCTCTACATAATGTGTTTAGAGCAGCAACGAAACGACATCGTTGGTCTGTTCCGAGACGTGCAGTCGTCGGCACGTTAAAAGTAAACATTGTATTGAGGTAAATGATCAATTTGCATAGAAATAATTAACAGAGATCTGAAATTATCATTACTGATACCTGTAAGACTTGCAACAAAACTTAGTAAATTAAATCTACTTATCTACTACTTGAAGTACATATACCTGACAGTAAGTAGAAACTGTTATTGATGCATCCCGGAAAGTATTTTCTTCAAGAGTGCGTTCTGTGGCTTCGAGCGTAGTTGTTTGGGTAAAATTTAACCCGTTTGAGTTGCAACCGAGCCACTGAACGATCGAGTTGTTTTTATAACCTCAAATATTTGACTAGAGAAAATTCTTCCCCTGTCTCAATTGTTTTCTACTTTTATATACATTACAGACGTATTAGACGGATTTAGACGTATTAGACGGATTTAGACGTATTAGACGGATTTAGACGTCTGTGATATACAAATTTAACAAAGTTGTTCTAGGGTGACTGCGAAACAAAATGGCGGGCCTTTTGAGTCTTTTGACTTTGACATGGATTGCAAGCTTTGGACGTCGGGTGGCTGTCGGAGTGAAAATTAACCATCTCATTAGACGGTTGTTTGGTTGTTTCACTCTGAGCCACGGAACGGGTGAAACTACGCTCTGACAGCTGTCAGGGTAAAATTTCACCGAGCCACGGAACGGTTAGAGCGCGCACTCGTACGAAGCCACTGAACGCGCCCCAAGTTTGTGTTACTGTAGGCTAGTGATGCGAAATATAGATTACTCAAAAGAGTTTCGTGTCATTTAGCTTATGACAGCTATTTAATTACGGACGAAGTATAATTGCGGTTAAGTGTGATCCAAGCAAATTCAAATCTCTGAAGCGGGATATATGATAAGGGCGTAAAGAAGGGCTTGAAGTAAAAAAGAAAACAGTCGATCTTATTGGAGGTAGCGTCCGATTAAAACGTAAATACTTATTGAAGAAGATTAGACACGAGATCGATCAAGAGAAACTAGAATTGCAGAAAAGAAATGATTGGTCATATGATAAGACAATCGTTGTTTTTATAGAAAACACAGAGGAGAAAAGGTTGACGTCAAAAGAGGATGAGTCTGACCAAGTTCTCGATATAGAATATTATGGAAGCAGAACAGCGCCGTCTTAAACCAATGTCAAACTATTGACTTCATTCAGCTATCAAGATGATTGAAACGGAGCAGCTTCCAGCCTTCGGATCCCGCCTTCAAGATTGTAAGGAACTCAAGATTCATAAATAATTTCGCCCTACAATATTTGCAGCAAGATTATCATCAAGATTTTATTGTAGATATCATAAATACGCTAAGCTGAGAATTGATCAAGAACGATGAGACATAATACGGCATATGAACCTCGACTGTTAGCAGAGTCGTTCCATAGATGACGTGTGAACAATATTTCAATATTTATTTACTTACAATAATTAAAAGAGAAATCTATAATTCGAGCCATGGTTAAACAACTAGCAAAGAAAGAAAAGAGCGAGTGTTCCCACCGGCATTACAAGAGTAATAGTTCTTGACTAGAGAGAGAGGAGAAGTGAGATAGACCTGACTCATTCTGCACTATTATTACCAGCATGTCTGGCAGGTAGATCTCTTTCAAAAAGTTGTAAGAGATGGGCGAATCGTAAGTGACGCTGTATGACCAGAATCCTTATAATATAATATTCAATGCTACTGATTTTAGTTCAATGCGATTGCGTAGCGTTTGTGCTTGCTTGCGTTTTTTATACATTCGTAGTCGTACCTATTAGAAAGAATATGGTTTTACACGACAACGAATGTGCGGTGTATTAGATACCACGTAAGTTATTCATTTTGTTGGATACGCGATTATGACTTTTAATGAGGACGTCGTAAGAGAAATGCCGTAACAAAGTATTCAATTGAATTCATTGAATTAGCTCGTTTCTCTTTTTGTCGACTCAAGCTTATGACATTAGTCACCAGTGAACTATATAACATCACTATTACATGCATGACAGCTGCGGTTTGTGTTTGTTTGTTTATTTATTTTATTTCTTAGATAGCGGAACTGCAAGCTTTCTCACCAAGAACCAAGTTAAAATGATGCAGTAAAAATAATACTTAGTACCTACTGTAGTCAAGAAACACAATCAGTTCAAAGAGTTTCCACAGAATTTAATTTTCATCAGAGGTGTGTACATAACATTAAGAGGTATTATGTATGTGTAGTCAATCATTCAAGAAAGAGATCTCAACTTCGAGATACCTAGTACAAAGCCTAGTACTTACCTACCTTGTACTAACCACTCTAAGAAGATTAGAGTGGAACTAAATGCTGGAAGTAAACAATAAGTAGGTAGGTTCATTGCAATAAGTAAGTACCTACCTACCTACCTAAGTACCCAGTTACTTTACAAGAGACCTGGAAAATTGTTAAACTTCCAAAAAGGTCAACCCGTGTATAAGGAGATAGGTATTATTTACTGAGTTACATAGAACTCTGGTATGGATTTGAGCATAACTTACACAAAGGACAAAAATTTATCAGTTAAAATTTACATATAACCCAGGCTTGTGTGGTTGTAAAGTAGCTAGTAGTTTAGAGAACATGAAAATTATGTCTGCCCCCTGGAATATAACAAACTCATATAGAAAATTTTGCAAATCGTTAAAGGTAAACAAGAAACAAAGTTATAGACCGAGAGGGCAGAGAGGTAATAGACAAACTGAGAAGCAGCTGGCCTACAGAATTAGTAAGCCTTTCTATTTTTACAAAATGCAATATTAAGATACTGAAGTAGAAGAGAGAATTACAAGGTTAATAAATAAGGTTGGAGATCAAAAATGTCTCGGATAAATTACACAAAACTTCCCCCAGATATAGAAATAAAAGGGTATTAAGTACCTACCTAGTGAGGTGAATAAGGAAATAGATTTATTTTATTTTGGTAACAAAAAATGTGAGACATTCATATTATTTATTTCTTTTTTCTTTCATCAATTTTACATTAGTGTGAATGAAAATTCTTTATTGAATTAACAAATTAATTCAGTATAAAGATAAACTTACAACACAGGTAAACAGCTAACCTTTGGTAATTGAGAGCAGGCTAAAGGTAGTGCTGCTAACCAGCGATTAAATAATAATAAGTTCAGAGCAAAACTAGAAAGAAAGAGTTAATAACATTAACTTACATAGAGAGAATATACTACATATAATTACCTAAGAGTTTACTTTAATTGATGAAAAAAGAATAAATATTATTTAAAAATCTTAACACAGAATTAAGTTCAAAATTCAAAATCATTTATTGAATTTTAAGTTGTTCATGATGTAGGTAAATACTTCAGACAATATAGAGAAATGAGTCATATCAATTTTGTCATGATTTCGACTTACCATATTTTACAGAACTAAACCTTGACTAAACCTACCACTTTAAAGTTCTGTGAATATTTGACAGTAAAGAAATTATAATTATACTAGAGACTTTCTTTTAAGATAAGAATGTTGAGTACTTCAGTAGGAGAGTAAAGTATAGGTAATATTAACAGGAACTGGGAGACTGGTCAATCAGTCTGTCCTGTAGACTTGATGTTGAATAGTTTCTTCACAGAATGTTTCCTAAAAGAACAGCTGAAAACAGAAGACAGAAATCATATTCACGGTCTAAATGATGTAGAGTGATACCGTCTCTCTATTATCTACTGTAGGTATTAGAATAGAATTAGTAAATAGCTATGCAGAAGAAATTGCATAGTCTGTGATGTTTCTACAGTTAAAGATCAGATGATTCTATAAGTGCCCTTCCTTAAAGGTGCATCTACACTAGCCAAATTGTTACTTCAATTTAAAACTAGAAAGATTACTGAGTACTTGATATTAAAAGACTTTCATAGAAGTTAGATAATAGAGAGGTGACAAGATTAAAAATCAAAATAGTATATTTAAACCCGTTAGCAGTGACTGTCCTGTTTGGTACTTATAGTCAAGAATGAAGGTAAATATTATGTGAATGGACTAATATATAAATAATGTTTTCTGAACCATATTTCAGGACGTCAAAGAAGTTACAAAGGTACCTACAAAAGGTAAAATGAAGTTGTATCAATAAGATATATTAAATATAGATAGGTACCTAACATGAAGAACAAATGACACATGACAGATGTGCCTGCCTCTGTTTATGTTGTAGGTATGCGTATGGTCTTTTGCTTAGCCTAATTGAAACTAAGTACAGAAGAAAGAATGCAATTTAAGAATAGAATGTAGTTTTACTTTTAACAGATACCTACTGCAGAAGATAATAAAAGAAAAGAAGAGAAAAGGAAAAAGAACAGAGAAAAATAGAATAATCACTTACTTAGGTAAATATATAAACACTGTGCTTGTGGCAAATAAACTGTACCTACAGGTGGACAGCCTTGAGGCTAAAGGCAGCAGTTTTCTATCAGGCAGTCATGGGTGGATAGAGTAGATAAACGCAAGCTGGTGCAGGTATCTATCTATAGAACTACATTTTTAAACTAAGATAAAATAAAAGGTCTAATTTCCAGAACCCTACAGCTTGTAAGGAAAAATAAGCTACCTATTATACAACTTATAAAAATTGTGAAATAGCAAGTAGGTAGGTACCTACAAGAAACAAGGCGAGAAAGTCTGAGTACCTACCTATGATTGAGAGTAATAAGTACCTACTTAGACTAAAAGTGATGACGTTCTTAAGCGACGGAGTAGGTAATACCTACTTAAAGTCGACAAGAGTAGAATAAAGGACAACAGAGAAAGGGTATAATAAATCCCTGCGATTACTTATTGGAAGCCATTTTTTAACCGAACTCGATAAGAGGAGACATGATCGTACTACTGGCGTAAACTGAAGATTTAAAATTAAAACGCATATAAGTAGGTACCTAGATCGAAATGTTCTCGAGCATTGTGAACATCTCTTCGTTAAGGTCGGTTTAGAAGAATTTGTGTACCTAATGAAAGATGGGTAAATGTAAAGGTTGAATTGAACCAGGAAATTTTCATGTCAAGATTGATTATTGGAGTGGTACTTAAGGCTATTCAACTGTAATATCTGGATAAAAACTTATTGCGAGTTATAATAAGAAAGAAAGAAAGAAATATTTTTTTTATTCGAAGTAAGATTTCACAAATAATTTTTCGACGTCGAGGCGAAAAATAATAATAAAATAATAAATCCTCAAACTGGTCGAAAGTCAATTCTTTCCGTTGAGGAGGGTCTGGTTGAAAAGTAACCAGACGAAATAAGAACTGAAAGAGAGGCTAGCTCTGTTAAAAAGCCATGAGATATCTGAAGGAAAAGATGAGAACACACACTTTAAGGATTATGATCAAACGAATTATAAGAATTGATTTCGATAAAACGAGGGCATTGACTGATCAGGAGCCCAATGCCCATTAAGGAGGAAATCCGATAGAGAAAGTAGTGCCGGATAAGTTGTACATTGAAGAGAACTGATGACTACCTACATGTCAAAACAAGCCCTGCGATTGCGAACACCTGGAAGAAAGAAGCTAGGTCGACCAAGAATGACGGAGCAACGATCTGTCAAATGGGAAGCCCAGTCCCGGCATGAGCTGGCCAAAGTTGAAGATTACTGCAAAAGAACGGTTAAGAAGAGAAGTATGCTGCAAGCCCTGTATCCCTAAGCATACCTAAATAAAAAGACGTGACGACGATGATTCGGATAGAAAGTCCGTTTACTAGATATTCAATAAAACGAATTAATGGATGAAAGCAGATTTAATTTTACAAATCTTCTTATAATTGTCAAGCTAAATAAAATGATAAGCATGTCACCAAGCAACGAAGAGTTCAATGAGAAAGAGCACCACGGTGATTCTGCGAAATTGTAAGTTGATGTAAAGAACTCAAACTTTGAAGATAAACAGAATAATTTAAGGCTTTGATTTAAAGATCAAAGAGCTAAAGTAAGAGTAAAGAATTAGCAGTTCATCCGTTTACACCCCATCTGACACCTTTTAACAGTAGAAGATATTGAGGTTGGAACAACATTGAGAATTATGAAAGGAGATGAGATTACCATCGACTAGAACTACTAGAAGAAGATAAGTTGGGACGCATACACGCTGAGATCGTGCATAGTCAAAGAAAGAAGAGATAAGTAGAGGGAACACACCCAGAGAGATCGGTAAGAGTGAGTTAAGATGATTTACTAGAGTTGATACCCTTAGATATCCTCATACAAGAAAATGGTATTACCATGTTCACGTATCGTGTGGGTTTAAAGGCTTAACCTACCTAGAGTCTTATCTTGATAGATCTTTTGGCTAATACTTACTTAGTAGATCGATGTTACTGGTGAGGTTACAATAGAGAAGGTAGAGAATAGTACCTGCATAATTGACTGCTTACACTTTCTCCTGAAGTTGGGGAGTGTCGCGAAGATTGCGAACGTACCTACCATAGAGATGTAGACGAGACTCTTTGCCGTTAGGTTGGTAAGTTTGAGTTTGGATGTGTCAGAAATGGCACATGCTTTTAGAGGTTAACTGGTGATTAGATTTTTCCAGTTATTTTAACGTTCTCAAATAGTTGAGGGTAGAATTGTTATAATCGACCGGAGTGAGGTTGGCGCGGTGACGTTTGACGTACGCTTAAATAGCGTCGCCCAGCCGGCACGCGCTTCTTGGGTCTCGAGCGGTCGTAGCGAGAGGTCGTCAAGGAGGTGAGAAATAACCGCACTTAGATATTGGATATAAAGTAAAGATGATGCAATGAGGTAACGTTAAAGATAACGTAAGGAAAGCCGGTGAGTTAATTTCCTTCCTAAACTATGTAAGTAATTTCGGATATATTCCTTATAGCCACGTTGTGGTGTACAGAAAATATGTATTGTCTAGATTTCAGCTACAATAAGAACTTAAGAGAATCAGATCTACGAGAGAGAAATGGTTACAGAGAGTTACCATTGAAACCTGAGGAGGGTTCCTCAGTAGTGTGTGTAAAGAGAGCACACTACATTGATACTGTCACATTAGAATAGGTATAGATTGCTAGACTCACTGAAGGTGAGGCAGGATGATGATAAATATATAGAGAGATGATAACTTGGCTGGTTAGGGAAAGACTATAAGGGGCAGGTGGAGGTCTTTCAAGAGAAGAACATAAAGTTCCTTTGTGACAGTGTTAATAGTAAGAAACCAGAGAGACACAAAATAGTAAGATGTCTTAACTGTTGACATTTCATTATGTAATTATAGAGTTTATGTATAATTTCTTATCGCAGGTAGTAAACTTCGCGATAGATGCAGTTGTATTTCATTAAAGGCTATTTTGTGTTTCAATGTCCTTCAACCTCTTAAAGGTATACACTTGGCATAACTTTTTTCAAAACTTAAAATTCCTTTTCAAAAGAAAATCTTCATCATCTTCATAGAGCGATCACTGCGTCATCATCATCAAATTTCTGACCTCTTAGGTGCTCCTTTAGACATGGAAAGAGATGAAAATCACTAGGAGCGAGGTCCGGTAAATACGGTGGGTGCTCCATCAATTCAAAGCCAGCATCATCTGCCGGCGGATGGAATTAATTACCTTAAATTGATTATCTTAAGTCACAAATGACGTCGACATTTGAGTGGTTAATTTTTTGAATTGATTTTTTAAAATGAAATACAGTATCAGCAGACAACGGTAAACAAAAATAATCTCCTATTATTATGGAATAAATCATATTATATTTGTTTTTTTTTTACTGTAATTTCTGTAAGGTATAAACGTAGTTACTATAATTGTATAGTATAGCTTTAAACGTCATAATTATTCAAAAAGTTTTGTTTAATGTAACCTTTGTAGTTTTTCATTATTTTTCTTACAAATAATAGATTTTAGAACATTTATTTTGAGGCGTTCAAGTCTCGTTTATGCGCTAATTAACCATTATTATACGTGGCAATAAATTACGAAATAAGTGTTTTTCTATGTTACTCTTTTATTTATACTATTTAGCAAATTGTTCCATCTTTATCATACTCGTATGCCTCTAGGACGATTAGGTATCCTTCTTTACGAAAAACACTTTTCAGTAAACAAACATGGCTCTCCTGATACGTCAATGCCGAATCCCTTATATGGAAATTGTACGAAGTTACAAAATATATCAAGATACCCGCATTTTTAAGTAAACACATTTCAAAACAAAAATAAGCAAATATCGTACGATCCAATCTATTTATTTCTGAATAATTTTCAGCCCAATCCTATCACATTTGATCTCATTTGTCTTCAAAGTATTTCCAAACATCTTACCTTTATTTTCTAACACCAAACAGCGTTCTATATTCTACTGCTAAGAGCTTAGAGGTGACTTTTATTTGGATGTTTATTTTCGACGTGTAAAATACGGCTTGTATTCGTACCCTAATATTACCTGTCGCCCGTCAATTCTGTTCTTTGTGACGGCGTTTGATGTAAAATAGGTTTTTCTTTGTCTCCCAGCGAGTGTATCGAATTTTTATAAGGCACCTTGGCTTGTGAGTACTTGGCAGAATCCATTAGAGTGTCAGTTTCTACTCTACAGGGATTGGGGAGGCGTTTTTAAAGAATTTTTGAAAAGGCCAATTTAAGCGTTAGTCGCTTTTAGACTAAGACATGTGGACGTCTAGTGTTGTTGTAGACATTTGGTGATTCGAGTATTTTCCTCACTGAAGCATTTTCGACGGATTTCATAACATTGTCGTGTCGTTTGGTTAGACCTTAGACACAGAAGAAAATAATAGTACTAACCCGTACCTTAGATCAACGCGGCCGGCCCGGTTCCGTACGGTTAGACAGATGGACGTGCTGTATGATTACAGGATTATGACATACTTTAGTTGCATACGACAACGACAAAGGTGTTGGGTTGGGGCTCGTATAAAAAATTATCAGGTTATTATTAGCAGTACCTATTAGGTACCGAACGAAATGAACTAAGCATGCATACCTTTATGTAGGTTTTAGGTGCGAATCGCGGTTTCCCCACCTCTGTGGTATCCTATCCTACTAATCACTACATAGTATAAAATAAAGTCGCTTTCTCCGTCCCTATGTCCCTATGTCCCTATGTCCCTATGTCCCTTTGTACGCTTAAATCTTTAAAACTACGCAACGGATTTTGATGCGGTTTTTTTTAATAGATAGAGTGATTCAAGAGGAAGGTTTATATGTATAATACATGCATAATATACTGAAGGATAACCCACAATAACCATTTTCCCGTGCGGAGCCGGGGCGGGTCGCTAGTATTATAAATAAACACGAAAGTTTTGTGAGGATGGATATATGGATATTCATTACTCTTTCATGCAAAATCTATAGAATGGATTTAAATTAAACTTCAGCTTATAATCAGTATAACACATAGGGCTTACCAAATAATACATACCTTTTACCGCGGCGAAAATCCCTCATTCCCATGGGAAAAACTGTTAGCGTGGCCGGAGACACGAGGCGAAAAGCTAATTAAGCCATAATTGGATAATTTAGGTACTGCTGATATTTTAGAAACATCGATTTGGATGATCGTATTTACTTACTTTAGTGCACACTGAGCTACAACCTTGAAACATAATACGGATTTATACACATAATAATATACCTACTTCAGAAATAAACACTACGTACCATGAAAATTCCATTAACTCTAATTTACACTCAAGCCTTTCATACCTTAACAAAAACATAAACAGAAAAAGCATTGTAGTCGGTGGCGGCACGTTTTGGGGGCACCAACTGCCGGCGCGGAAGGCTTTACTACTTCCGGTGACAAGATGGCCGCATTCAGCGCGAACGGAAACTGTGGGGAGCACAGCGAGCTGACATAGACAACAAACGAAATGGTACAAATGAACAACTGAGGTTTTAGCAATGTAAACCGTAATGACGTGACTGTTTTAGGTTTGCTACATGGTCTAAGAAAACAAGGTCTTGCAATTAGACCATGTGACTGACACGAGCCTACGTCATTTTGCTTATTCATCCTTGTCCAATGCGTGTAATAGACAAGGATGAACAGCGCAAAATGACGTAGGCTCGTGTCAGTCATGTGGTTTAATTGCAAGATCTTGTTTTCTTGGACAATGGGTTTGCTTTCTAAGCATAGTATGATTCGCAGCTCAGAATTTGACCAACCTAATTCGCTCTACCTATGATTTGAGGCGACTAAAACATTACTTAGGAAATGAGCAACAGCGTTTACCCAGCAACAACTACCATCCTCAACCCGCTTGCCAAACGTGGGAATTATAGCATCATCCATCCATTTTGAAACCTTACTCCAGCTTTCCAGTGGATTAGGCTGTTGGTGTAACCATTAAAACTGCATTCTAGTTGTTGTTCTAGTATAAATGCGTAATATTGTATAATCTATGACAATCTGGATTTTGACAGAATTCAAAATATTGTGGTTTGTTAAAATATACATAAAAATGGCTAAACATAAAAGAATTACTAGCACAGAACACTATAGCACTAGTAGGTAGATATCAGCCAAGTCTAGAAAAAAAGACAACTCGTTTGATTCGAAAGTTGAAATTTCCGGCTACAACATGGCGCCTTACGGCCTTTCGTTCCGTTTTTAAAAACGCGACTACCGCCAACGAAGATCGGTTATTTCCTCCATCGGGCATGATGTAAACTTTTCCTGTCAATGATAACACATAATGGCCGCCGTTTGGCTTTCCACCGCGGGTGAGATAGCAGGGCTGAATTAAAAGGGGAGAATTTATTGTTTTAAACTTGAATGGTTTTGTGGTGGACCTTGGTAGTAATATTCAAAACGAAGTATAGGGAAAAACATAAATTAATATGTAGCTGGTACTATTTTACGCTGTATTATCGCTCGTACTATTTACATTGTGCTCGTACGAGTAGCAGGGTACGCCAAACAAATGTGCTTATAGAATAGAATAGCATTTATTTGCAGAATATCACATTATATAATTCACATAAACTTTTAGATCTGAAGTTCAATAAGTAATATAGTTGTATTAGTTTTATACTATTTCAGATTGTAAACTTTACTTACAAAATACTTTCTTCTGTTATGTGTTTAGCCCAGATTGTCCCATTACTGGTCCAAGGCCTCTTAAATAAAAAAATAATAATAGCTCACAAACTCTGGTGTCGGAATTATAGAACCGCCAGGCTTCCGATATGGCTCATATTATAATGCCTACATCCATAGATAGTAGCCAGGACAAACGGAATATAATTATAAAAAAAAAACCTTGGGTACGTCTTATTTAAAAAAAGCAAATAAACTATAATACTTGAAGATGAATATCAGTCAATTAAGTAGTAATATAGTTCTATAACTATACCTATGTACCTAGTACAAAATTTCATAGCCACCATGATGTTACAATAACATTCACTTGATCGATATGTTTATCAGTTTATTTTATTATTATTTAAAAGGTTTTGTTATTTATTTTATTTTAATTGGTAACAACAATGTCCAGCGATTATTATTTCAACAAATGGAAAGACGTGCTTTATCGTTTGGAGATAACTGTTGGACTCGATATTGAATACCAGGTACTTAGTGTTCCCTACTAAAACAAGTCATAAAAAGAAATAATGAGGTATAATGGAGAAAATAAAAAAAATACAATTAAAGTAATGATTAAAGTTGTTAAAAACCTACAGCAAAATGATTGAAGAAAACTTGAGATGATGATGATGACTATTCTATCATAAATTCTGTCCTTTTTCGACCTTTAAATGTCTATGAAACTACTAAAGAATATTTTAGTTTTGGAAAGGGCAGAAATATTGTATTAAGCAATGTTTATGAATAAGGGGGTATGTATTAAAACTAATCTTACAGGAAACAAAAGCACACGAACAGAAACTGTGTGCAATGGTGCAGAAATTATCTGGGGTATTGGGCAGCTATATTTCTGTTTACAACGACGCTGTAGAATGTTTGAATCAAGGTCTACAGGTTCAGAAGACGAGGTATATGCGAGAAGTAGTCCACAGCATCTCAAAAAGGTATACCCAATTGCTTAAAAGAAATTGAGAGCAGCATTTTGATACCTCAATCAATACGTACGCAAATGATTGCAGAATCGTTGAAATAAAACACCAACTTGGGAAGCTAGAACAAAGCAACTACCAATTCATGGCAAGAGGGTTAACACACTTCAAATTGACAGTGGCAGACACTGAATTCAAAGACATACCTGATAAGGTGGTTAGACCACCTTTAGTACAAGCTGCTATAGATGGCGTTTGGAAAACTGCTAACGATATAAAAGAGAGGCAGGGTAAGATTTGTTTAATTCATCACAGTTGATAAAACAGAAACACAAAATTGTAGTCAAAAGGTGTGATTAAACATACATTTTATTTACAGAAGAAGAAGAAAGACAGAGGCAAAGGGAATTAGAAGAACAAGAAAAAATGTTAGCTCAGACGTGGTGGGACGAAGAAGAAATTGATGAATTTAACAAACCGGAAGAGTTAGACGAAAAGGAAATCGAGAGAAGAAAGATGGTTAATATAATAATGGCACAAGAAAGATGCAGGTTTGAAACAAAAATAAAATTTTAGAAGCCAGTCCTTAGTAAAATAGATATGGGAAAATAGATTATTATTAAAGAGAATAAATAACACAATACGAATTTTAGGCAAGTGACCGTAAGACTTATACAAGGAAAACAAAAGCGCGCAATGTGGGAGAAAATTCTTTTAGGATTAGCTAAACCTGAAAAACCTAAAGAAGTAAAGAACCGAGCGGCAACAATGATACAAAAATTTGCCAGGTAAGTTTGACGTTAATGAATAACAATCAAGTCTTTTTCGTTCACTTACTTATTACGTAAGTAGGTACAACATTTACTTAAAAAAACCACAGACTTAAAATGACTATTCATAGAAAACAAAATTACAAACATTACCTAAAAGAGGGTTTTATTGTTTGTTTGGTTAATATGAATATCTATTTAAATAATCATCAATTAATATATCTTCAGTTAAAACAGAAAAAAAATTTACATACTTATATAATATCATCACATTTTACAGAGTATACTTTGTACTAAAAAGAAAGAAGATTTTAGATTGTCAAAGAGACGCATTATTGGGTCTTAGAATGTGTAAAAAACCTAGCGATGAGGCAAAAATAAAAACAGAAGAGGTAAGTACAAACTGTAATGTGGAGGTTAGAAATATCATATTACAAGCTTTCCACCCCGCAGCTCTGCCCGCGTTTTCCCGTGGAAATGAGGTATTTTTATAAGCTACCTATATTATCGTAGAGTTTCATTAAAATCTATTTAGTAGTTTTTGCGTGAAAGAGTAACAAACATCCATACATCCTCGAGAACTTTCGCGTTTATAATATTAGTAGATTTGGCATAAGATCTTGAGCTTGCTGAAATTGTTATTTGAATATACTTTCCTCAGATATCAGAGAGGCGTTTAGCTCTCAAAAAGAAATATGACGAAGAATGGAAGAGTATCTACGAGAAATTGAAGAGCAAGTTTTATAAAACATGTGGTGGCGAGATAGAGGAGGACTATAGGGACGAAATAAGAAATTGGTTTCATAAGTGGTTAGTTTTTTATCTACAATTTTTTGAAACTTAATATTAAAGGAATTGAGGATTTACCAATGTTTGTAACAATACGTGAGAAACAGTTTCATATCAAGTTCAGTAATGATTCAAATTTTTGCATTTAATATATCAGTAGATAAATATAAAAATATAATTATTTTAAGGTATAAGGAAGCCAAGTTTTTTTACGACATACCAAAGGCTAAGCAAGGAGGTTCTATTCTTATTGTAAAGGAAGTGGTCCCATCACCCTCCGAATGGAAGGATCAAATTCAAGCGTATATCGATCAAATGAAGGCTAATAAAGGAAAATCACCTGAGCAGGTTGTAATCATAGACTAAATTAATACCGTTGTAATTTAAATTTACATTGAATTGAACCGCATTTTATCTATACCTACAAGAAAACTGTAGAGGTCGATAATCTGTTCATAGAAAATAAATGCTAAAAACCGAGTCAGGAGGCTGTTTGTACGGGCTAATCTCCATAAATGTTAGACCGATTTGAATTTAATTTTGCATGGAACCTTATATCCCCGGTCAACATCTTGGATACTTTTAACATAAAATTTATAAAAACAAAAATAAAAATTAAGTGCTCCTAAGCTCTCACTACACTACAAGTTGTAACTAAAGATTTTAAAATCGTTTACTTAAACGTCAGTTTAAAAACTGATATAAATAATAATGCCTAAATATTGCAGCTAAAACAAGAAAAGAAGCAAGCTGCACGGGAAGGCCAGCTCTTGAAAAAAGAAGAAGCACGCAAAGCAAAGATGGAAGAGAAGATGTTAGAGAAGATGATGAAGAATCCACAAATGCACCCTGGTTTCAAGTACCCACCATCGAAAAACACCGGACCCATTTCAGAGGTTATTTAAAACAAAATAAACTATTAATACACGTTGCATTGCAAATTACTGCGTATAATACACCGTGTAATTTAACTGGTTGTTAATCGCAAGCGCAACATAATGGTAGTACTCATGAAACTGAACAGCTTTCCCTAAGGAACATAGGTAGAAATCTCAAAATTAAAATTCAACTTGTCATGTAAAGTGGCCGGCACGTGACTGGAGTTTAAATATAAAAAGTTGAATATAATTTTTGAGATTTCAACCTGTGTTCCTTAGGGAAAGTTTTTGAGTTTCGTGAGTACCACCACTATGTTGCAGATGAACAACCAGTTAAATTTAAAGGTTTATAAAAATGATATTATAATTTGTCGTTCTCGTAGTGAGAGGACCGTTTATTGATATGGACTTATTAATAGTTCTCTTATCTGCGTACACATCTAGCCTTAGTTAGAGTATAAATACAATTTTCTGGGAGGCATCTAAGCATCTATCTAAACCATATGATAGTGCTAGAGCACACACACACATTTCGCTAAGTATTTAAATATTACAAAAACTAAAAGCGACATCAACGTCCTTTTTCATAGTACGAGTAAATGTCACATACTCGTGACAACTTCAATATATGGGTAAAGGCAGAGAGATTGGAGAGCCGCTTCGCTTTAAGCGGCTCTCCAATCTCTCTGGTTAAATGCAATAAATGTTAATGATATCCTTCAAAATAGTTTGGGATAATTGTGGGTATTTTACAGTCAACAAAAATATACCTCAGTGAATGGGATGATCTTGATACCTTTGAAACTAGAGATGTCAAGGAGAAGTTTGTGGAAGACGTTGACAAAAGCAACGCATGGGCTGAAATTAAATTGGCTCTTAGGCCCAACGTTGATGACGACATGAGGTGAGCATTCAAGAAATAAGGTACGGGCGCCAAAGATGGCCCACTTAAATTTTAAGATATTTTGTTTCCCAAATAAATATACAAGGACAAATCCTTGTAAAATCTTGCAGTTAAGTAAAGTAAAGAAAAAACATAATGGAAATAATAATATATTTATTTGGGAAACAAAATATCTAAAAATTTAAGTGGGCCATCTTTGGCGCCCGTACCTTATTTTGTTGAGGCAAGTGAAAGAAGAAACTATTTCTGACCCCTATAAACTTAACTTATAGGTATTCATTCGCTAATAAGCAAATTGAGCTGTCTTTAGTACCACGATACGCTATGAGAAAATAGGTATACGAAATATTAGTAGTCACGAATTTTAATGATTTTATATGATGCAGTCTTTACAATTTTACAGTCCTATCAAATGTTAACGAGGCATGAAACACGCACGATGCAATATCATTTTGTGTCTTTGTTTCAAAACTATAATTATGAAGTGTGCGGAGTAGGGAGGATGAAATAACACGACCGTGGTTGGTAAAAGACTGAACATTTATTAAGTGAAATACAAGGGTTTATATATTAAATTTTCGTGTCGTTGAACTACATGCTTTAACCCTGACATTTACCATATCTAGAATAATATTAAGTTACATTGATATTTAATACATTGTTATTATAAACATCTTAACTAAGTTATTCCATATAAGGTACCGTTATGGTCATCTGATATTCTATGTTTTCATATCTAAAATTATATCAAGTTACTATGATATTCAATACATTTGTTTTTATAAACATCTTAACTAGGTCACTCCATATAAGGTACCGTTACGGTAATCTGATATTCAATGTTTATGTAATAAAATATTAATTCATTTATCTTATCATTTTCCTAATATGGTTAAGTAGGACATACCTTTGTACCTACACTACACCTTCCCCCTTTTTTTTGAGACAAAAATTTATTAAAAAATTTTTGGCTTAAAATACAAACTATGTACTATTTAGGAAAAATTAATATTATTATTATTACATAATATGCTGTTCAGTAATACAATTTTCTCTTTCATTTCTAAATTTGACGATACAATGTTTTTTTTTAACTTATTTATTTGGTTAATATATGTATTTCTTAGTTCTATTTTTATGAATTATTTTTTCTTTACCTGAATATAATTCCTTGCATCCTCTTGGGATTTTTGTAATCTATACTTTAATTCCTTTGGATATGATTCATAATTATAT
Organism: Teleiodes luculella; assembly: GCA_948473455.1. NCBI lineage: Eukaryota > Metazoa > Arthropoda > Insecta > Lepidoptera > Gelechiidae > Teleiodes > Teleiodes luculella. The sequence goes on from OX419589.1 coordinate 13,302,045, forward strand.
ATTGGCTCTACTTGCTTTACTATATTACTTGGTATATTACATAATTTTCCAAACACTAATTCATATGGTGTATATTGCGTTGCTGAATGCACTGTTGTATTATATGAAAAACACCAATATTGCAACCAATCTGACCATTTGTAAGCCTGATTATCTGTTTGAATCCTTAAATAAGCTCCTAATGACTTATGAGAATTTTCTAAAGCTCCAAGACTTTCATGATGGTAAGCGGTTGATTGCAATTGTTTTATTTTTAATATACTACACATTTCGCGCATGGTTGATGAGATAAATTCACTTCCCCTATCTGTACCTATCTCTTGAGGAATTCCATAACGCAATATAAAATTGTCTACTAATGCTCGTGCTACTGTTGTTGTTTCCTTATTTGGTATTGGATATGCTTCTACAAACTTTGTTAGCTCACATTGTAAAGTTAATATATAACTATAATCATTCGCATCTTTTGTTAATGGACCTACTAAATCCAAAAATATTTTCTCGAAAGCAGATGTTGCCGTACTAGTAATACAAAGTGGTTGCTTAACATATTTATGAAATTTCTGTTTTTGACACTTATTGCAACATTTTACGAAGTTTATAATATCCTTATACATTCCTGGCCAATAGTAATGACGTTTCATATTATTTGTCATTCTTCTAATACCTGCATGGCCACTAGTTGGTAATAAATGATAATCATTTAATATTACTCGTCTATCATCTTTGTTATCTATCCTTCTGACACCTTTAATTATACACAAACGGGGTCCGGACCCGGAATTACATTGAGTAATAAATTGTGCTAGCTTCTCAATAATATATGCGGTGTCATCATTATGTAGTATGCATACCTCTTTTATTTGTTGTGTCTTGCAAAACATATCTAATTCTCTCGCGAGGAAATCTCGTTTCGTACACGATCGAGTATTAGGTTTGAGACACAATGTTAACAAGGATGGCGAGTAAATGATGATATTATTTTGACTAGCAACACAATCTGGTTGCTTTAATATTTTGTAATAGTCCTGTTCATTGAAACTCAATTCCGGTAAATCTTTCGGTTTTTTAAGTATACCTACTACTCTTGGATGGCCATTCCAATTATAGTCGGAATCACTATCAACCGAACTGTTTTCTAGTTCTTCACTTTCTTTTCGTTTCTTTTGTGCTCTTGTCATAACTGCGAGTACCTGCTCTGACATTTGTTTTAGTTGTTCACTAGTAATTTCTATTCTAGATAACGCGTCTGCAGCTGCATTATCTTTTCCTTTCAAATACTCTACCGTGAAATCGTACTCTTCTAGACACAAACGAAACTTAGTTAATCGACTTGATGGGTTGTTCATGTTAAACAAATAAATTAATGGACGATGATCTGTTTTAATTCTGAATTTTCGCCCATACAAATATGGTCTAAAATGTTTTACTGCCCATACTATGGCTAAAAGTTCCTTTTCTATAGTTGGATAATTCTTTTCTGCACTATTTAAAGGTCGACTTGCATACGCGACTGGCTTACCGTTCTTATTCGATAAAACACATCCTAATGCTATGCCTGACGCATCCGTGTGTAGAATGAACTCATTGTCATTTGAGAAGTCTGGGTACGGTAGCAAAGGTGGGCTACTTATTGCTTTCTTTAGCCGCTCGAATGCCTTTTCACAATGTTTTGACCAATTAAAATCTACATTTCTTTTTAATAAGTTATTTAAAGGATAAGCAATTTCTGAAAAATGTGGCATAAATTTTCTATAATAATTGACAAAAGCAACAAAACGTCTGACTTCGTCAACGTTTTGTGGTACGGGAAAGTTTTGTACTACTGTAATCTTTTTCGGATCTGGTTTTATTCCTTGAGAGGTTACTACATGCCCTAAATACAAAATTTCCTTTTGCAAAAAGTTACACTTTAGTGGATTTAATTTAAAATTTACCTTTCTTAATCTCTGAAAAACATCCGTTAAATTTTTATTATGTTGGTTCAAACTTCTGCCCATTACTATTATATCATCTAAATATACTATACATTGTAAATAATTTAGACCTGACATAGCTATTGTCATTGCTCTACTGAATGCATTTGGACTAGTTTTTAATCCCATTGGCAATCGTTTCATTTGATAATGCTTATCTGTAATAAATGCTGTATATTTCCTACTCTCTGGATCAAGTTTGATTTGATAATAACCTTGATTTAAATCTAAAGTACTGAAATACATAGCACCGGTTAACGAATCTAATATTTCCGTTATATTTGGCAAAGGGAATTTATCGTTTTCAATCATCTCGTTTACTTTCCTATAGTCTACTACTAATCTCCATTTCTTTTCTCCATTTGAATCTGGCTTCTTTGGGACTAGTAATAGTGGACTTGCCCATTCCGATTGGGACTCTTCTATGATATCATTATCTAACATTTGCTTTATTTGCTTTTTTATTTCCGATTTTTGTGAATGTGGTAATCGATATGGTTTACTATATACCGGAGATACCTGTGGTTTTAAACGTATCTTTTGTTCATACAAGTTAGTTGTTGTCATTTTATCACCTGGTAAATAAAATATATCTGCATACTTTGCACAAATATTAGCTATTGTATTTTTTTCTTCTACATTTAAATTGTTTAGTTTAAGTAGTGAAAACAATTTTTTAACTCTAGCTGCATTTGTTTCGCATTCTTCAAAACTAAAACAATCATAATTATCTATTGATGTTATTTGTGGTGTAAAATTGTTTAAAATTATATCTTCACTACGCGTATTTAATACTTTTACTGCTATTTGTCCATTATTATTTTTAGTAACTGTATTTGCTACGAAAATTCCATTTCCTAATTCGCTTGCCAAAACAACACAATCTTCTTTATAATTCGTGTGAATTTTTACTATGGTTTCACTTCTTGCAGGTAACTTTATTTGTTTTGAGTATATGTTTTTGTTACCTTTTGTTGTTAAATTTAAAGGAATGTCATATGTTTGGTTGTTTTTATTTAAAGTGATTGTTTCCGTTTCAAAATTGATTACACATTTATATTTTGTTAAAAAGTCTTGTCCAATAATTCCATCTAAATTTATTGGTAATTCCGTAAAAACATGAAAAGTGTGATTAAATGAAGCTTTTGTTTTATTTTTTAAATTTAAATCAACTGTACCGTAAGACTTAACTCTTCCTCCTATTCCATTAATACGCGTGACTTTCGGTGTAATGTACTCGTTTGCTGACAATGCAACGTCTCGTCTTACTGCACTGAGCGATGCTCCAGTATCTATTAGCCATGTGCATGTTTTGCCGTTTATTGTAAATTGAACTGAATTCATATGATTATAGGATAGAACGTAGTTGTGAGTCACGAAAAAATTCTAACATGTCATTGTTTTCCTCACTTGGGTTTTCTGGCACAATTGCATTTACATGATGTCGTCTTTTATTATAAAATGAATTACTTTTTCCGAAATTTCTTTTATTTGTTTTATTATAGTTATTCTGTGTTTTATTTTGATCATTTCTTGAATTCATATATTTATTTTGGTATTGCGAAGTCATGTTTCTGTTAAAGCTACCTCTAAAAGGCTTCCTATAACTCCTATGACGAGTATAAAATACATGACCTGGGTTTAATGATGAAGTTGTTGTTAATTCTTCATCTTTTGCACCTTGTATCGCGTCTTTTAAAAATTGGTAATTTCGCGCTGATACAATTGTACTTGTTCTAGTATTTTGCAAACCTTCACAAAATTTGCTAATGGCTGTTTTTTCATTTATTGGTTTTAATACTTTAAAAGCTTCTGAATCATTATTTGCTTGTGCAATTGTTAAGTTTATAAAAAGATCCTCAATTTCCTGTCCGAATTGTTCAATTGACCTATGTCCCTGTCTAGTCATCATTAACTTGTTTTGTATTGCTGTATATGATTTCCTAGTCAGTAGGTGTGTCTTCATTTCATCAACCAATTGCGTTACATTATTGTAATTACCCATTAATCTGAGCTTCGCACTTTGGGATAACCTGGTTTTCATTACAAAATTAATTAATAATGGTAAATCCGTGTCTTTAATCATTGTAGAGTATAACTCTATAGCATCTATTAATTGCTTTGTGACGGTTTCTGAGCCGTCCATGGTCGGTAGTAATGATACCGCCGTTTTTAAATCAAAATTATCTTTAGTAGCCATTTTTTCTTCTTCTTCAGTAACTACGTAATACTGCTGTATTTTGTTATATATTTCTTCTATCTTTATACAATAAGAGTTTATTATTTCAACTTCTTTTGTTGATATTTCTGATTTTTCTAACTTACTGCTATATTTTACTTTTAATTCTTCAAAATCTTTAAGTAACAACTGTACTTGTTCTAACTTATTTTCTCCTATTTTTTCTTTCCTACGCTTGGGACCTAATTTTCTTATATCTTCCTGTTGCTGTTTAAACTGTTCATACAATTGTATTAATTCCGTCATAACAAATTTAAACTATCATAACGTGACACTATAATAATAACATTTATAATTTTAAAACACACAAGTTAAGAAATACACAATTAAAATAAAATTAAAATATTCTTAAATACCTTCATCGTTTTCTTGTACCTCGGTCGATGACGCACGTTACACGGGGTGTTTTCTCATCACTGCCGCTACTGCTTGACGCTCGATTTTCTTGGTTAAATACTCCTGGTACTTTCTCCAGACGAAGTATATGAAGAGGAGGGATACCATCACCAGCAATGCCGCTATCATGTAGCTCTGTGTTAGTTCTGTGTGGTCTTGGTTTGCGCTGGCAGCATTTCCTGCTCCATTCTGAGCTATTATGACTTCTTCTTTAACGTCCTCATTTTTCGAAGTATATCCTCCCATTACTCGATAATTATTCGCGTTATTAACTTTAGAACCAAAGCAGATTATTTCGAGCCGCGCGCCGCGTACGTTAGACGGTTTCTCGGGTCGGGTCGGGTCGGGTCGGGAACAGATTTTTTTCTTACTCAACGCAACAACATTGGCTCGGAACCATTTGTCCCAGCACTGTCTAAAGACAGTGGACTGGCAGGGTCGCCATGAAGTGTGCGGAGTAGGGAGGATGAAATAACACGACCGTGGTTGGTAAAAGACTGAACATTTATTAAGTGAAATACAAGGGTTTATATATTAAATTTTCGTGTCGTTGAACTACATGCTTTAACCCTGACATTTACCATATCTAGAATAATATTAAGTTACATTGATATTTAATACATTGTTATTATAAACATCTTAACTAAGTTATTCCATATAAGGTACCGTTATGGTCATCTGATATTCTATGTTTTCATATCTAAAATTATATCAAGTTACTATGATATTCAATACATTTGTTTTTATAAACATCTTAACTAGGTCACTCCATATAAGGTACCGTTACGGTAATCTGATATTCAATGTTTATGTAATAAAATATTAATTCATTTATCTTATCATTTTCCTAATATGGTTAAGTAGGACATACCTTTGTACCTACACTACAATTAGAACTATAGTTAAGATGGTAAAAAGATAAATCCAGACCCCTAATCTTTCAGACAATTAAGTAAAAAGCTGCATTTTTACTTAATTGTCTGAAAGATTAGGGATTTATCATTTGTTCTTAGAAATGAACTGAAAAAGCTGAAAGTAGCATTGAAAGAAGAATATGAGAGGCTAGAAGAAGAATGGCCATCTGTTATTGTGCCACAGAAGTTCCCGAAAATTCCTAAAATTAAACCGCCAAAAGATAATATCCCTGAGAAAACTGTTGCCAAAATGGTCGTAAGTATGGGAATCACTACATAGTATAAAATAAAGTCGCTTTCTCTGTTCCTATGTCCCTCTCTATGTCCCTCCCTTTGTACGCTTAAATCTTTAAAACTACGCAACGGATTTTGATGCGGTTTTTTTTAATAGATAGAGTGATTCAAGAGGAAGGTTTATATGTATAATACATGCATAATATACTGAAGGATAACCCACAATAACCATTTTCCCGTGCGGAGCCGGGGCGGGTCGCTAGTAATGTATAATTTACACCGTGAAATTGAACAGATTTTTTATCCGGAACATAGTGGGAGTACTCATGAAACTGAACTATTTTCCTCAAAAATTACATTTAACTTTTCATATAAACTTCAGTCACTTATGTCAAGTTCCTTAAAGAAAGTTGTTCAGATTCATAAGTGAAATACTACCAGTATATTGCGGAAAACTACCAGTTAAATTTCACGGTGTATAATAACATCTATTTGCTGTAAAATTGTAATGTTTTTGAATCTAAATTGTGATATAATATCTTAAAATATAAAGTTTATTAAATATTTGATTACTACAGAATCATTTGACCCTGTTATTAGGACCTGGTAATGCAAGGATATCTGAAACAATATCCAAAGACGAAGTTCGAGGATTTTAAAGGAGAGCCTAATTTTGCGGGCGATGATTTGCGTTGCAATTTCATGTAAGACTTTTTCATAATCTTCTATTGTCTTATTTTTAACTAATCAAATAGGATTGGAGGATTGTTCCAGTTTCAACATACTTAATATAATAAAAGCTTTTAAAAATAGTACAGGAGCCAGCCAGCACATGCAGCTGGACATATTGACCTTGAGAGCACCCGTATTCCGTAGCAGTAGGGGTGAATTTCGTAGTGCGAATGTCCAACCGCAAAATGTGCTGGCTTCTGCACTTTGCACTTAACTTCGAGCAAGTGCAATGATCAATTTTAATGTTTTAATATTAGATATAGCTAGACCATTACATTAAAGTGCTTGTGGTTAAATCCAAAGTGCGTTTAATTAATTTCAAAATGGCTTTATAGATTATTTAAAAATATTTTTGAAATACCACTAAAAAACTTATAAAGAGAACAGCTAGGGGGATGTTTGAACTTAAGAAGTTGCATTGTTCTTGTTTCATGTTGTGTAGTTTGTTATGTATTGTGATATCCTAAAAATAAATATTTCTGGTCTGAACTAGACTATCTTAATTATTTGTAAAAAACCATGAATCATTACACCCGCCTGACTCCCTCTTATTTCAGACATGCCATACCCTTTGGTGGAGAGACAAGAAATGTTTGGTGGGAACGCTGTACGGAACTTATTCATGGGTTTAATAAAATACTACTTGTGGGACCTAAAGGTAGCGGCAGAACTTTGTTGACTTACGCTATGGCTACTGTCAATGGTGGGTGTTCAAAAATACCTGAAAATAGACGCAATAAATACTTTTTATTTTCATTTGTAATAATAAAAATAATAAGTAACTTAAGTACTCAATTATTTAGTACTGGCTTTCCGCTCCACGGCTCCGCCCGCGTAAACCGTTTTTCCCGTGGAAATGAGGTATTTTTCTGCGGTAAAAAGTAGCCTATGTGTTATTCTGATGTATAAGCTAGATTCAGTACTTTTGCGTGAAAGAGCAACAAACATACATCCATCCATACTCACAAACTTTCGCATTTATAATATTAGTACTAATTAGTAGGATATTCTATTCTGAGAAATTAAGTAAATAAAGAATAAAATGAGTCAAATACGCATCAAAATACGCAATCGAAGATTCAATTTCATTTGGACAAGATAGTTCTACACGTAAAATGTCATTTAGATAAAATATAGATTTTGCATGACACTGACAAAAGTTAGATCTACTGAGAACAAAAAGTCTCACTAGATCCACAATGGATCTGGACAATGGATCTACTGAGAACGAAGGATTAATTAATTCCCCTTCCGCATTGCCATTTGGTATTCTGTAGCATTGCGTTCTTGTTTTGCATACCTCTAAATCGAAACGAAATAAAAAATTGTCTCTTTACATGTTTTTCCTCTGCGATATTTTGTAATAAGGTTGTATTTTCAGACGCAGTTCTATTCGAGATAGATATTACTCCGGCGTATTTCGGAGACATTTCAGCAGAAGACCTCAATAATCTAACCAAATCAATACTGGAATGCGCAAAGGCAGCTCAGCCAGCTGTGATTTACATTAAACAGATCCATCGCTTATTTTACTCCAAAGTAAGGGCATGTCAAACTTAAAATAGATGGTCCAGTCAAAATTATTTTTTTAATAAGCAAATTTCTGAAGTTGGCCCCGAATTGCAGAGTCTGTAGATCAATTTTGACAATATATATATAATTTGTATACGATTAATTACACAATTTCTGATAATATCGCAATATTAGTCATCCATCACCCGGTCTGGTGAGGGTCGCGGAAAACCGCTGGATGCGGGCAGCGCAGGACAGATCATCATAGAGATCTTTGGGGGAGAGAGGCCTTTGTCCATCAGTGGACGTCTTTCGGCCGAAATGATGATGATGATGAGTCATCTATATAAAACGCATAGGTGATTCCGTGCTTTGGAAGGCAAGTAAGGCCATTGGTCCCGGCTACTGTCTACGGATGTAATCGTTACATGATGTCAAAGCTTTATGCACAATATTTCTGACACCAGGGTTTGTGAGGTATGGTTGTTACCTCGAAACCCATACGATAAATAAGCAAGTATATAAAACCATATGAAATGATAAAATAATAATACAGTAAAATATGGTATAATTAAAACAGATTTTCCAATACAGGTTCCTCCAGAAGAGCCTGTTTTAGATTTCAGCCTACTGACCAAAGGTCTTTTGAAGAAGTTAACGAAGAAATTTAGCAAGTCAGATAAAGTTACTATCATTGGTATGTGCTAGATTTTTAGTTAAAATTTAAAAAAAAATACAATGTGTAGTGTAAATGACGACTTAGGAAAATCTGAGTACCTAAACATATTAGACATGCTCAGTGTCTTAGGCAATGATTCTCTCCCAAAATACTTTTATTGGAAACTAGCTTTTAGTATAGACAAAAAAAAAACACTTATCCGGACAAACCGTCCCATTAAAATGACAATTTCTATGGTAACAATACATAAGATGGTAACACTCCCAATTTATTTTTCAATCCTACTGAGTAAAATGTTGACAAAACTTTTATCGACTTTTAACGTATTCGTTAACAGCTCATATAGGTATGTATGAGCCTTAGTCGACCACGCTGTTCCAGTGCGGGTTGATCAACTTCACACACAACCTTCGACCTCCTCCTAATATATTGAATGTCTGTGCCTTCGACTGACTTGGCAGATGTGTGCAGGTTTCCTCACAATATTTTTCCTTCACCGTGAGAGCATCGAATAAACATAGAAATTCGTATTTTCGAAACCAGCAATTATTAATTACTTTTTCTTTCAGGAAGCTGCGTCGACCCTTGGATGACGCAATCAGGCAAGCTCCTAAAAATATTCCCCACGGTAATGATGATGCCGAACACTACTTATACGACCACTGCAATGATCCTCAGAGAGTGGGTTATAAAGTAATTGATTTAACTAACTAACTTAACAAAGTCAAGTCAAGTTGCATGTGATTTTCTAAATTATATTTATAATTTTGCAATGAGAGATAGATATTATATCTCTGTCTCTCGTTTGTTAAAAAAACCAACCGTTACTGACTAACTCATCTACTCTACTCGTATCACCAACAGTTCAAACTACTGAATGAATTGCGCTGTTTGGCACGTAGTTATAAAAGGGAACGCTCAAAAAACTCTTCCGAATACTTCCGATCCCCAAATAGTTTATTAATTCGTCTCTAGGTATTGAACCGATTATAATTATGTACCTATAAAACTTTATGCAGTTGAAATGGAATAAAATACGAACCACAAGAAAGTACTACGAGAGTGCTACGAAGGCGCTACGAAATTGCTACGAAAACAGAAAAGAAGAAAAATAAAAGAATCGGAAAAAATAATGAAAGACGTTGACGGTCTTGCCCATGACATGGACTTAGTAACTTACCCAATGAATGAAGTATCTTTACTTTACTTGACACTGGCACAAAATATAAATATGTAGTGCCATAACAAAAAAAAGTATCTTTTCTCTGAATCATGGGCCAAGAAAATAAGGTCTCACAAGAAGACCACGTAACTGACAAGCCTACGTCATTTTGCGCTGTTCGCATGGACTTAGTAACATAGTAGTGTAACTATGGTAATTCGTCCAAGGCTGTTCGACAAGGATGAATAGGCAAAATGACGTAGAAAGAAATGACGTAGGCTCGTGTCAGTCACGTGGTCTATTTGCAAGACCTTGTTTTCTTGGACCATGCTCTAAACCCAAGTAGGTACTGAACAAATTATTATTCGTACAGAAACAGAATGATACCTCCCGACTTGGACATCAGTAGTTTGGCTCGCGTACTGCAGGGATACAGATTTGGTTACCTGGTGCAAGCTTTGGACGACTTCGTAACAGGAAGTAGAATCGCCAAGTAAGATTAAATGAACATTGAACTTTACTAATATTTATAATTGTATAACTGTGTTCGTAATCAATCAATACATATAACAAAACAGTAGAATCCCGTTTGTCTGTACATTGAAAGTACCTAATTGACTAGAATGGAGTCAGGGCAATAGAAGAAGACCAGCAGAACGCAAATATATTTTTTTGGAATTTTTTGTTGTTTGTTCGAGCACATCTTCGTAACCACTGGATGGATTTTCATGCGGTTTTCACTAATTGATTTGGCATATTTCAGGGCAGTGTATATGTTTGTTTCATCGAAATCGGTGAAGTATAAAAAAAGTTATCGTCGATTTAAATATTTAAGAGGTTATATTTTCATTCCAATTCAAACCTACTTTATAACTTACACCGATTTTGATGGGACTTTTTTATTCAACTCAGAGTTACTCGGGTTTACAATAATGATATCTCCCATGCATTTATTTTATCTGTGTAATTAAATAACATCTCGCTATGTTGGTTGTTTGTCGATCAAGATGTTGTTTATTTAGTTAGATAGAGTCAAAACACTTTTTGAATTACTTGGTTTACTATCGTATTTAAATAAAAAAGAACAGCTAGGGATTGAAAATGTTTGTGCAAAAGTACCTAATATCTATAACTTATCTATATATAAATATAATGACGTAATATACTAACTGTCTGCCCGCGGCCACGCCTGCCTTGTTCTTCGACTTTTCCCGTAGGAATGAGGTATTTTCCCGGGGTATTTAGTCAGCCCACTTTGTGCAGAAAAATAACTGTTTCCAGAATGGCAGCTCATGGCCTGACCCCTGATGAGGTGTTGGACTTCATTACAAAGGATGAGAGTGAGAATCCCGTGGTTTGTACATTTTGCGTGTTGTGTTCATTTTGCGTTTTGTACATTTTGCTCCGAAGGGGGTCAATCCTTGTCTTACTTTTTACGTGTCTGGGGAAAAAAATACAATTTCGATTGGGTCATAAGAATTGCTTAAAATGTAGAATAGAATAGAATAGAATAGAATATACTTTATTGCACACCAGAGTAAAACAGAACAGAATGAACAGAATGTATTGCATATTCAATGAAAGTTTAAAAAAGACTTAGTAGATAGAATGTCTAAATATTCCAAAAGTAAAAAAAATAACGTTGCCTGTGATATGTAAATTTTAGAAACTGTATGAGATAAAACGGGTGTAACTTGAAGAACAGCCGCGATTTATTATGAATGATTTAACCATGAAGGAAATAAAAATTCGACGCCCATTGGGCGCGTAAAATATTTTCTTCCTTCATGGATTTAACTAATTGTCTGACGCCTTTGCCGATTGTGTTTCAGGAGTACGATAAATATTTGAAATGGTACACCGACAAGACCTATTGGGGCAAACTGGAGAAGAAGCATTTAGAAAAGCAATTGGAGTTCGAAGAGCAGGTGAAGAAGTACGCGGAGAAAGCGAAGAAGAAGAAGAAGGGCACCTCGGCCGCCAGCAGCGCAGCCAGCAGCTGGTCGGGGATTCCTGATTGAAGCATTTTTTTCTGTGAAAACATTAAATGTATAATACTGAATGTCATTTTACTTTTATATTAGACACAAGAGTATTTAATAGCAACTACTATCCTTAAAAGTAAAATTTAAAAGATTTTTAACATTTTGAAAAACGATTTTTGTAAAAGAAAGAAAACATTATGCGAAACTAAAACACAGTAAGATACAAAAAACAAACAGGGTTGGCCCTTTTAGAACTGTCAGTTGTAATAGGGTGGCTTGGCCACAATTACACGAGTTCAAAAATTTAGAAAGGAATAATTCAACATTAATTTCTTTTTATTCATAATAGGCTCCCTCTGAACACTTAATGACGTCATATAAGAAGCCAAAAAGCTTTGCTCAAACTACGACCGGCTTTCGTTTCAAACGAATGTAGGTACAAGTCTAAGCAAAGAAAAAGAGATCAAACAATCTAAAACCGTTTCGGCACCCTAAGTCCATTTCCCCGTTCGTCAAACGAGTAAATGCCTTGTTCGTCTGATTCCCCGTTCGCTTATTTCCCCATTCGTCTGATCCCCCCATAGTCCATTTCCTTGTTCGTCAAACGAGTAAATGCCTTGTTCGTCGGATTCCCCGTTCGTTTATTTCTCCATTCGCCTGAACCCCCCATAGGTCTATTTCCTTGTTCGTCAAACGAGTAAATGCCTTGTTCGTCGGATTCCCCTTTCGTCTGATAATATACGATAATATTTATAATTCTATAATATAATTAATAGATTGTAATTTTATAGATAATATATTGATATTGTAATATCGTACTAATATTATAAAGAGGAAATGTAAAATGTATTTTTGTTTGTGTGTGTGATGTTTGTTATGAGCAAACATAAAAATTACTGCTTTCAAGGAAATAGACGAGCTGTAGCCTGTTCAACCTAATTACAGGGTAGGCTCGACCCCTTGGTGGGGACGTATATGAGCTGTTAATGTAAACATTGAAATTAAAAAAAAAACTTAGTAAACTATACAAACAACCAAATAGACAAACGAGGAAATTGATGCACCTGAAAAATTATTTGCTGGAAATGGACGAACGGGGAACTGGGCGAACCGCTAAAAGTACGAGTAGACGAACGGGTAAATGGACAAACGGGGATCGACTAGACGAACGGGGAAATGGACGAACTGTGAAAAATACAATCAGTGAAATGGACAAACCGGGAAAGTAACAAACTGGGAATTGGACTTACGGAGACCAAGTTGACGAACGGGGAAATGGACGAAGGGTGCCGAAACGTCTAAAACATATAGAACATTACTGGAGTTGATTGAGACTCAGGGTTTTCTTCTAGCAAGCGAACGTAGTTGGATCAAGAGAAACACAGAAAACGCACCAAACAAGTGTGCGCGGTTGTGCAAGGTATCTTCACGTTTTATCTCCAGCGGGTAACGGAAAATGAAAATGAAAAAATGAACGAAAAACGGCGCTGTCCTGTACCGTTTTCTTAAAATTTTGGCGCGAGCTTTCGTACGATTTTTTTAAACGCTATTTTGAAGCTGCCATATTTTTATTCTGAGTAAATTACTATTATTTTGTTAATACTTGCTACGTAGTAATTACAAACGCAGTATGGGCAGTTTATGGATGACTTGAATATTATTTTGTTTTATGAAAAGGATACAAAGAAAACTAGATACTGCTAAGTGCAATGTTATTTATTATGAAAAATAGACAAGTTTTAAAAATAGGGCGGATATTATCACAATATTTTTACAAATAATTTAATTATAATGTTAACATCAGTCTTTAATTAATTCAGCATTAAAGTACATAAACATACGCACAGCAAAAGTATTCTAAAATTTGTGGGTGTTTACATAATAATAAAAACATATTCGTCAAGAAACTAAACTCTACAAACGTCTAAGAGATCATATGAAAATGCAATACTGAATTAGTTACGTTGTAAATACCTATACAATAAGTACTAGCATTAGATAAATAGTCTATAAAGCACATCTGGCCTAAAACGAACGAGGCGCACTGACGACGTCTCCTTAAGATTTCTACTGCTCCGTGAGCCCAGCCCTCAAAATGGATTATAGCAACAATACTAGGAATAAAAAAACCGGTCAGTACAAACGTAGTTCTTCGTCAACAGCCGAAACAACTGGACTAATCGAGTTCAAATTTGGCACACCATTTTTTTTCCAAAGACTAATAGCTTATCATCGAAAAGTGGCCTCCATACTTCCAATGAATTATTCTATGTCACACGTCCGTCTTTGGATCATGGATTTACATAATATGTGTACCTTTTAACTCGAACGGTCCAGTAGTTTCGGAGGAAATTGCTTGAAAACCTTAAAATACGTAGTATGTATTGGATAAAAAGAACACAAAAAACATTCGTTAAAACATTAAATTGTATAATAATAAATTGATACTACACTGACACAAAATGTTACAATTGTAAATTTATAATTGAATTTATTAAAACCTAGAATTATGTTTACCTTCGCTGCCTGCTAGCACTTCTAAGAAGTGTGTGAACCAATAGAACTAAGTGATATAAGATTGCTGATCAGAACAATATAGTCCCTTTGTGGAAATAATGGTGAAGCGCACCAAATCTGTTTTAGTTTTTAAGTACTAACATAGTTTTTAAGTGTGTCTAACGACTTTAAGGACTCAGTTGTCTGTTTTAAAATAAAATATTATTATTATTATTATTATAAAGTAACGAAGTATAAAGCATCAGTACTATGCCAGCAACATTCGCGAAATACCGCAGTTTTTAAAGAAAAAAAAAAAGAAATAGTGTCGCATATAACATACAAACACTGCTAAAACACTTTTTTATGAGCTGTCTTACAAGTTTTATTTCTTAATCCCATAATATTTTACCTCTTTATCCATGTAAATATTTAGTTCAAAGCAAGCTTAATATTTTGTACGGACATAAGTAATATTATATTATTATTTTAACAAGCCTGCAAGTGGTACTTTTATATATGGACATAAAGAGGTATTTTATGGCGACTAATATTTGTTTAATTAAGACAACTTAGAAATGCAACATTTTGCAAAACGTTCGTTAACCTATATTTATCTCAAAAAGTACTTTTCAAGTAAAAAATAATTGAATATATTTATGGAACGTCGGTGACATAGTAGCTTCGTTCTATACAAGTTTATTCGATGGTCTCAAAGTGAATCAAAACTGTTCAACATAATAGGGAAGTGTCCTGGAAAAGATAAATCGATTCTAATTAGTCCGTCAGTTAGATTATCGAAAAAAATTGGACAGGATTTTTTTATTTCAATTTGACGAAGATATATCGCATCAAAATGTAGGAGAAGAGTGCTATGACGTCACTTTTTCCGTACTATTTGTATGGCGGCGTGTCGTCACTGGAAATTTCAAAGTGCTGTATCGTCGGCATTTTTCGTTTGCCAGACAAAAATTTTTTTAGTAATCTAACAGACGGACTAATTAGATTTTTTTAGGATACTTCCTTATTGGTTGCTGTGTGGATTCACCATACTCTTAAGGTTATGCTCTTCGGATTTTGTTACTTAAGAAAGGCGAAGTTTATGTTACTTAAGAAAAATAGAAAAGATTACCATATTGTTTTCAATGTTGCCCTCCAAAATGAAATTCAATTCAATTTCTTATTGTATCGCACTTCCTTAGAGAAGTTTGACGTGTGCGTCTATCTGTCTGTTGCGTCGTAACTCTCGAATTAATGATTACGGATGTAATATTTTTGTTTGTAATATGACTTCATCGAGAATGTTGTCAGCTATGTATTATGAAACTATCTTGAGATAAAGAAGGGTTTCAAATTATTTTTATACAAGTAAGATCAATCTGACAATTGGGATCAACTTCAATTACTTAATTTGAGTGGGGTCTGCAAGATGCACAAATCATCATATTACAGGCATCGTCCTTACCTTACTATAACAGGGATTTTTTAAACGTTCTAATGATATTAAAAAAAAGGAAAAAAACACGGCGCCCTAAACTGTAGGCTTACTACGTAAGAAGCGACTAGTTCGAGAAGTTGTCAAACGCGCCATAGTGACTAGAGTCATAGTAGTTCTGTCAATATGTCGCTTATGACAGCTTCTCGAGCTTTTTTTTTTAATTGAACTATGCTTGTGTCGAAAAGGTACGACCAATCAAGCTTCAACGGACTTGCGGGGGAGCGGAAGGCTACCCCAAAAAAAGTCATGTACCAACGCGTCTAGGGGCGGCTCGAGGGAGCCTTGAACCTCGGCCTAGCGCGTTGATACTGAAAAACATCGTGAAGGAAGCTTCTCGAGCTTGTCGCTTCTTACGTAGTAAGCCTACTGTTTTTTTTTTCTCTCCAGGCTTCAGTAATCCCTAATAACCTTGCACTGAGCGTTGCACTTGGCGAACCTCTTAGGTCGTTTAGTTTGCACGAGGTCTTCGATCTTGAGCGCGGCGAGCTGCGGGTTGGAGTTGGCGCCTTCCCGTACTATGGCCAGGTCTTCCTTCTTGATCACGCCGGCTTGCAAATAGCCTAACAGCTGGGGCACATGCTCTTTTATTATAGCCTTGCGTTCATTTGCCACTTCTGCGATCCTGGTGACAATAAAATTGCTCTTCAGTATTGTGTTGATGAAAAAGTAACGGTTGCAAAATGGGAATGTTGAAAAATTTGAAATTTTATAAAGTAGAAGTTGACGAAAGAGTAGATAAAATAGGACAGTTGATGAAGACGGAAAGGGAAAATTAAAAAGTATAAAGAATTACAAAATGGTAAAGTTGATTAGTTTGGAAAGAAACTAAATAGAACCTTAGAGCAACGCCGGCCTTCTTGCTCTAAGAATAGAACTGTTGACGAAGAAACGAACAAAATAGAAAACTATTACGATGTGGGGAAGTAAAATGTACTAAATGGAAAAAAATAACGTGAACGTGGCTTCTGGATGGATAGATCGGGCGATGTGTTTGCAGAGTGGGATGGAACAGACTGAGAAGTAAGAATATATAACCATTTGTGTTCGTAGTCCTCCACTTCATGCGCCTCCGAGTGCAGAGTGCGAGTTTTAGAACCAAAATAAACGCGCTCGACATCGAGAGCGTAAACGCGATTTTGTATGGAATTGAAACTACGCCATCTGTCGACAGTTAGCTGAACTAAAATTTCTCCATACTAAATGCACGTTTACGTTGTCGATATCCACCCGCCGGCGGGGGCGCGGCCAGAACCAAAATCAAAATTGAAAATCAGAGACGGAGCCCCACAGGCGTCGTCTCCTTCACGATGTTTTTCAATATCAACGCGCTAGGCCGTGGTCCGAGGCTCCCTTGAGCCGCCCCTAGACGCGTTGGTATATGACTTTTTTTTGTTGTCGATATCGAGCGCGTTTCGTGAGTAAAAAACTCGCACTTGGCACTCTGGTCCTTGCTTGTTGCAGCAGCAGCGCGCAGTGAAGCTTGTTCTTAAAGTAAGGATATGTAACCATTTGTGTTCGTAGTCCTTGACGGCCTGCGCGCGCATCTCGTCGCCGTGGTGCGCCTCCCACTTCATGCGCCTCTGGTCCTTGCTTGTTGCAGCAGCAGCGCGCAGTGAAGCTTGTTCTTAAAGTAAGGATATGTAACCATTTGTGTTCGTAGTCCTTGACGGCCTGCGCGCGCATCTCGTCGCCGTGGTGCGCCTCCCACTTCATGCGCCTCTGGTCCGCGGCTTGTTGCAGCAGCAGCGCGCAGTGAAGCTTGTTCTTAAAGTAAGGATATGTAACCATTTGTGTTCGTAGTCCTTGACGGCCTGCGCGCGCATCTCGTCGCCGTGGTGCGCCTCCCACTTCATGCGCCTCTGGTCCTTGCTTGTTGCAGCAGCAGCGCGCAGTGAAGCTTGTTCTTAAAGTAAGGATATGTAACCATTTGTGTTCGTAGTCCTTGACGGCCTGCGCGCGCATCTCGTCGCCGTGGTGCGCCTCCCACTTCATGCGCCTCTGGTCCGCGGCTTGTTGCAGCAGCAGCGCGCAGTGAAGCTTGTTCTTAAAGTAAGGATATGTAACCATTTGTGTTCGTAGTCCTTGACGGCCTGCGCGCGCATCTCGTCGCCGTGGTGCGCCTCCCACTTCATGCGCCTCTGGTCCTTGCTTGTTGCAGCAGCAGCGCGCAGTGAAGCTTGTTCTTAAAGTAAGGATATGTAACCATTTGTGTTCGTAGTCCTTGACGGCCTGCGCGCGCATCTCGTCGCCGTGGTGCGCCTCCCACTTCATGCGCCTCTGGTCCGCGGCTTGTTGCAGCAGCAGCGCGCAGTGAAGCTTGTTCTTAAAGTAAGGATATGTAACCATTTGTGTTCGTAGTCCTTGACGGCCTGCGCGCGCATCTCGTCGCCGTGGTGCGCCTCCCACTTCATGCGCCTCTGGTCCGCGGCTTGTTGCAGCAGCAGCGCGCAGTGAAGCTTGTTCTTAAAGTAAGGATATGTAACCATTTGTGTTCGTAGTCCTTGACGGCCTGCGCGCGCATCTCGTCGCCGTGGTGCGCCTCCCACTTCATGCGCCTCTGGTCCGCGGCTTGTTGCAGCAGCAGCGCGCAGTGAAGCTTGTTCTTAAAGTAAGGATATGTAACCATTTGTGTTCGTAGTCCTTGACGGCCTGCGCGCGCATCTCGTCGCCGTGGTGCGCCTCCCACTTCATGCGCCTCTGGTCCGCGGCTTGTTGCAGCAGCAGCGCGCAGTGAAGCTTGTTCTTAAAGTAAGGATATGTAACCATTTGTGTTCGTAGTCCTTGACGGCCTGCGCGCGCATCTCGTCGCCGTGGTGCGCCTCCCACTTCATGCGCCTCTGGTCCGCGGCTTGTTGCAGCAGCAGCGCGCAGTGAAGCTTGTTCTTCTCGAACACTTTCCGCTGCTTCTCCTTCTCATTCGCCTCCTCTTGGGCCATCTTCTCTTTTAACTGAAAGTAAATTATTATAGTATAAATAACTTCCTTCAAAAAAATACTTTATGCAATATTGCATTCATATTTCTGCACTGTTTTTGATCTCCATTTGTTCAGTGAGTCCTTGGTTTCACATGTAATCCTAGTCCTGTAATACTAGGGAGTGTTATAAATAATACGAAAAAACTCAGTTTATGAATTGAGTTCGTGTTATTTTTCCAAAAACATCACCGATATAACTAGGTAGGTACAGTACTCTAGCCTATTATAAGGCAAAATTAATGCCTCTCTAGTCTTGTAAATCTTTATAGCTTACCTGTTTAAGATAGCCAGCGTTGACTTCCTGTTCCTTCTTCTCCTGTTGTTTCCTGATCTCCATCTGTTCGTTGAGGGCTGCTTTGGTCTCCCGCTTGATCCTTTTTTTCTTGGCTTTATCAGCAATATCATCCTATATCTGGGCCTATATTATCTTCCAGCCTTGAAGCCGCTTTGTAGCTTACCTGTTTAAAATATCCAGCATTGACTTCCTGTTCCTTCTGTGGTTGTTTCCTGCTACTTTGGTCTCTCGCTAGATCCTCTCTCTTCTTGACTTTATCAGAAATATCGCCTGTATCTGCCTGCACCTCTAAATGCCTTCTAGTCTTATCTCTGTATCTCTCTCTCCCTTATAGCTTACCTGTTTAAGATAGCAGGCGTTGACTTCCTGTTCCTTCTTCTCCTGCTGTTTCCTGATCTGCATCTGTTCTTTGAGGGCTGCTTTGTTCTCCCTCTTGATCCTCTCTTTCTTGGCTTTGACGGCGATGTCGTCTTGTATCTGCCTACACCTCTCTCTCTTATAGCTTACCTGTTTAAGATAGCCGGCATTGACTTCCTGTTCCTTCTTCTCCTGTTGTTTCCTGATCTGCATCTGTTCGTTGAGGGCTGCTTTGGTCTCCCGCTTGATCCTTTTTTTCTTGGCTTTATCAGCAATATCATCCTATATCTGGGCCTATATTATCTTCCAGCCTTGAAGCCGCTTTGTAGCTTACCTGTTTAAAATATCCAGCATTGACTTTCTGTTCCTTCTGTGGTTGTTTCCTGCTACTTTGGTCTCTCGCTGGATCCTCTCTCTTCTTGTCTTTATCAGAAATATCGCCTGTATCTGCCTGCACCTCTAAATGCCTTCTAGTCTTATCTCTGTATCTCTCTCTCCCTTATAGCTTACCTGTTTAAGATAGCCAGCGTTGACTTCCTGTTCCTTCTTCTCCTGCTGTTTCCTGATCTGCATCTGTTCTTTGAGGGCTGCTTTGTTCTCCCTCTTGATCCTCTCTTTCTTGGCTTTGACGGCGATGTCGTCTTGTATCTGCCTACACCTCTCTCCCTCATAGTTTACCTGTTTAAGATAGCCAGCATTGACTTCCTGTTCCTTCTTCTCCTGTTGTTTCCTGATCTCCATCTGTTCGTTGAAGGCTGCTTCGGTCTCTCGCTTGATCCTCTCTCTCTTATCGCCTGTATCTGCCTGCACCTCTCTCTCTCTCTCTCTTATAGCTTACCTGTTTAAGATAGCCAGCATTGACTTCCTGTTCCTTCTTCTCCTGCTGTTTCCTGATCTGCATCTGTTCGTTGAGGGCTGCTTTGGTCTCCCGCTTGATCCTCTCCTTCTTGGCTTTGACGGCGATGTCGTCTTGTATCTGCCTACACCTCTCTCCCTTATAGCTAACCTGTTTAAGATAGCCGGCATTGACTTTCTGTTCCTTCTTCTCCTGTTGTTTCCTGATCTGCATCTGTTTGTTGAGGGCTGCTTTGATCTCCCGCTTGATCCTCTCTCTTCTTGACTTTATCAGCAATGTATCTGCCTGCACCTCTCTTTCTCTCTTATAGCTCACCTGTTTAAGATAGCCAGCATTGACTTCCTGTTCCTTCTTCTCCTGCTGTTTCCTGATCTGCATCTGTTCGTTGAGGGCTGCTTTGGTCTCCCGCTTGATCCTCTCTCTCTTCTTGACTTTATCAGCTATATCGCCTGTATCTGCCTGCACCTCTCTCTCTCTCTCTCTCTCTCTCTCTCTCTCTCTCTCTCTCTCTCTCTTATAGCTCACCTGTTTAAGATAGCCAGCATTGACTTCCTGTTCCTTCTTCTCCTGTTGTTTTCTGATCTGCACCTGTTCGTTGAGGGCTGCTTTGGTCTCTCGCTATATCATCTCTCTCTTTCTCCTTGACTTTATCAGCTATATCGCCTGTATCTGCCTGCACCTCTCTCTCTCTCTCTCTCTCTTATAGCTCACCTGTTTAAGATATCCAGCATTGACTTCCTGTTCCTTCTTCTCCTGCTGTTTTCTGATCTGCATCTGTTCGTTGAGGGCAGCTTTGTTCTCCCGCTTGATCCTCTCCTTCTTGGCTTTAACGGCGATGTCGTCTTGTATCTGCGCCTCCAACGCTTCCTGCTCTTGTAACAGCTTTATGATTCTGTCGCGTTCTTGAATCTTGTACTGTAATATTGATTGTGAAATATAAATAACGCTTCTTAACTAACAACGCCTAACAAAATCTTGATTGTTTGTAATGTGTTTATATTTTGGTGTCAATAAAATTACTGTCGTTATATTAACTTCATACATCAATTTAAATAAATAATTTTGTATTGTACTTATTTGAACATACATAGAAACATTTGTTAAAATTTTAAATCAATTACCTCATTTGCTAAAACTTTTGCTGCTATCTTCTGATTAATTTCTTCCTTCATCTTTTGTTTTCGCTCTCTTTCTGCAATTCTATAAAGATACGAAACTTGTAATAGAACAAAACAAAGAACTTAATAGGTATCATCATCTCATCACTTTCGATGCATCAGCGCTCTCCGATAGCTTGCACAATCACCTAACTTTCTACAACAAATCATTTTTATTAAAACTATGGCTTTACTGGCTGAAATAAAGGATTCATCATCATCACAGCCGAAAGATGTCCACTGCTGGACAAAGGCCTCCCCTACACAAAAAAAAAAGGATTTTATATGGACGTCTACTGGCTGAAATGATGATGATGATGATGAATATGGACGTCATAATATTGCAGATTTATGCGATTTAGAACTATCTGAAACGGGTTTTTAACGTTAACGACGTTCTTGAAAGCCAGAAGAAGTAAGGATTAGAATATTGTCATATTAGTAAGAAAGTGGAAATAATTCGAAAGGATTCCCACAGATGTCGGTACTCGTGCCAAGTAGTTGCCTATAATAATGGTGACGTCATGTTTAGTTTAGTTTAGTTTTATTTATCTCATACTACAAGATTGCACACGTTTTTACAATAGTATAAAAAGGACATCCGTAGTATGATCGTCAATACGAGTATGTAAAAAATTAAGTACTTATATTAAAGTTTGTTAATGTCAAAGAAATAATAAAACCAAATATGTATGTCAAAAATAATTAAATTACCATAATGGTAAATGGTTTGATAGAAAACAAGCAAGAACGAATTTCGGCACTTCCACTATGCCCTCCGTGGTGTAGTTGGTAGCACGTTGGTTGCGTATAGGCCGAAGGTCGTGGGTTCAAGTCCCGACGGAAGGTTTACATTTTTGGTTGTTTTCTATGAATCTAAAAATATTTAGTAAGAAAATGGTGTACTACAAAAGGTGTATATATTTAGTACTCACACGGCAGCTTCTCTGTTGGACAAGGCCTGCTGCTGCCTCTCGATCTCCTTCTCCTCCTGCAGCACGATGGCGCGCTGCTTGTCCCGCCACGCGTGCTGCGCCAGCTTGAACGTCACCATCTCGCGGCGCGTCTTCTCTGTCAGCTCGCGTTTAGTACTCACACGGCAGCTTCTCTGTTGGACAAGGCCTGCTGCTGCCTCTCGATCTCCTTCTCCTCCTGCAGCACGATGGCGCGCTGCTTGTCCCGCCACGCGTGCTGCGCCAGCTTGAACGTCACCATCTCGCGGCGCGTCTTCTCTGTCAGCTCGCGTTTCTGCTCTAATTCTCTGCAAGCAGAATAACGGGATTAATGACGCAGTAGCTAGCACCAAAGCTACAGAAGAAAATAGTACTAACCCGTACAGTACCCCTACCATGAGTTGCTAACGTAACTTACGCGCTCGATATCGACTACGTAAACGTGCATTTAGTATGGAATTAAAACTACGCCATCTATTGACAGTTATCTGAAGTAAAATTTCTCCATACTAAATGCACGTTTACGTAGTCGATATCGAGCGCGTAAGTTACGTTAGCAACTCATGGTAGGGGTACTGAAAGGACACTCACCCCTCCGCGCCAAAATGAGTTTCCCGCCCGATATAGCGCCCCACGCCCCGCACCCCGCAGGCACCGCGGAACTCTGCCGGTGGTGTTCGGGGGTGTTTTACATAGCCTAGCGCCATTGACTTGTAGTTGATATTCAAAAATAAGAAGTTTGTCAAAACGCGTTTTCAGTACGAAAGACCGCCCAGTGCCATAGCTTCGACCGTGAAGCGCGTCTTGTTTTGTGTCAAAAACGCACGACGAATCAACCTTCACCAAACCTGCGGGGGATCAGAAGGCCCTACCTCAGAGTGGAGAGTAGTGGAGTTGCATAAAAGCCCTCCAAACATCTTTAGCAATTACTCACCTCAGCCGAAAGACGACCACTGCTTGACAAAGACTTCCCCCAAGGATCTCCACAATGATCGGTCGAGCGGCTTCCCGCGACCCTCACCAGATCGTCGGTTCACCTCGTGGGAGCCTACCCACAGTATACAGGGCATTGTAAACTCAATAAGCACATGAACAGGATGGGCTTATCAGAAAACCCTTACTGCATATTCTGTGCGGACAAAGAGGAAACCCCACTTCACATTCTCTGTGAGTGCGACGCTCTCGTCAATAAGAGGAGTCGGGTGCTGGGAGCGCACAAGCTTGCCCCCCATGAAGCCCGAAGCAATCCCACTAAAACCGTCAGCTTCATCAAAGCGGTCGGTTTGGAAGAGGCTATGTAGCCTATGAGGGCCGACTACAATAGATCCACTATGCGTCGCAGTGGTCTTGGGTACTTGGTTCCCTCTCCATCCAAATCATAATCATAATCATAAGTTTATCTTCGGGCTATGTCGGTGACTCTAGTTTGCGTGCGGATCTCATCATTCCTGATTCGATCACGCAAGGAAACTACAAACATAGCCCTCTACATCGCTCTTTGGGTGACTTTGGGCCTTCTTATCAGGCCCATCATAAGCGACCATGTCTCAGAACCGTAAGTCATCCATCACTGGCAACACACATTGGTCAAATACTTTAGACTTGAGACACTGCAGTATTTTGTTTTATTAGCATTATAAACTAAATATAAGAGACTAAGTACACTTAAAAGCAATCATTATTATTGCTCTAGTAAAATGATTGTACCTTTTATCTTCATCAGCGATAGTCCTCATAATTTCATCAAGCATTTTCTTTTCAATGAGTGTATCTTCATACTGGCACTGCCTCTGGGTTTGCCTGAAGACTAACTGCTGCTGCAACTCCTGGCAATACTTGGCATTCCTCTCGGCCTTGGCCTGGTCTTCCACTGCTTGGTATTCTTGGGCGCTGTATATGGCATCGTTTAGCTTTTCTATGGCTTGTTTCTCTTCAGCCTACAAATATGTTATAATAAATGTAGTTATATTTTTTAATTATATATTATAAATTTTTTTACCAGGAATTTCAAAATCTATCTTTTTTTATACAGAAGAAATGGTGAATTATAAAAGATAGGAAGTCTACACATGGCTTGAGCTTATCTTGTAATTATATTCCAAAAGTAATGAGAATGAATAACCATGGTTACTATTTAGATCCTGCATGAAAAATAAATACTGCAGGTTTTATAACTATTGGTAACAAATTTTAGTTCCTATATCAACATATATTTTTTTTTGCAAATAGCTATATAATATTAAAAATAAAATAAAACTATGCTAATTACTTTCTCCTGCAGCCTCCTGTACTCATTGTTTCTAATCTGTTGTTGCAAATCTCTGCACACATAAGCAGCTTCTAATTTCCTACTCAATTCTTTAAGTCCAGGGTCTCTTTCCCTTAGATAGAGTTTCCGCTGGTATGCCACATTCTCTTCTCTTTGGGCTTTGGCTACTTCATAACCAAAGGCAATTTCTTTGGCAACTCTTGCATTGACTATGGCTGCATGGTCAGTTCTCTGGAATTAGATTTTGAGAAATAAATATAAAGGAGTTTGAGTTTAAAATTACACATCCAAGTTGGCACACTAAAATGGGTTAAGATAAATTAGTACATTTTAAATGTAGGAATGTAAAAAGGTAGGTAGGTAGTGTAGGTATATAAAAACAATAGTTTGTACTTTGCAAATACCCTTTTGAGCTGAAGTACCAACTCTTCAGGGTCCATAAAAGTAAACCTCTATTAAATAATAATAATAAAGATCTCCAATAAATTATTATTGTATAGGCCTTGCTTGGAATCAAATATAATAGCTGAACATACTTTTTGCACACCAGATATAAGAAATACAGTTTACAACAGTAAGATAGAAATGTGCGGTTTTATGAGTAGGTAAGTTACCAATTCCTACCACGTCTCCCATGGCCCACGGTCTTTATATTCTTGATTTAGACTAGAAGAAAATCAATATAAACCTCTTGGTAGTCCTTCTCCATCTCAGCTTCTCTCTGAATAAGAGCCAGGCAACGTCCTGTGCGACCATCTTCCATTCTACTGTTCAACCACTGCATATCCATAGTCCGCTGGTACATTTCCATCTCCTTGCGGCGCGCATCCGCGATTGCATTTAACTGCAACTCCGTTTTTCGTTCCTAAAACACAATATAAGTATAGTTAACTAACAAATAACCACGGAAATTACGAACATTGAATTTTCAACAATGGTTCAAGAAAATTCGTAAGAAATAAAAATTCTACCATTTCGCTAATAGCTTTTTGATGGTACAATCTACAAGATAAATACACAAACAAAACCAATAAAATATCACAAAAACACAAGATTCGCTTTGTTTGTAAATCAAAAATTTGAAAATCGTTCTCTTCTCTTTCAGTCAACAAACGTCAATTCAAAACAAATAAAAAAATCTATAGTCTATGTTGTGTTGGTTTTGTATCGTACACCACCACCACCACCTAGTTAGTTGCACTAATTAATTAAAACTACTTGCGACATCTACCAATCTATACAAGAACTTCATAAAGATAGTGAGTGCCATGGATGGTGCCATCTAGGATGCTATATAGGTAACATGTTGTAATCATGACTGATTTCCCCGCATATGTACAAGGCGGCGCTAGCGTCATTTTTCTCTCTCACTCGCTCAAGTGCGGTCCGGCGACAGCAACGCATTTGGATTTTGACGTGTGACGGCAAGCAAATAGCTGCAGCCTATTTTGGATTGCAGATTGATTGTGTTTTTATTAAAATAAACGTACGGTTATGAGAAAGTGATAAAAATGGCAGAAAGTAAAGGTGCGTTAATTGCGAAATCAATGCAAAAACATGCTGGACGGGCGAAGGAAAAGGTATTTATCGCTTTATCTTCATCCCCTGTGTTGTTCTTGAGTGGTGATGGTGTTTTGAGGGGTTTTTAGCAAGCTAGGTGGGAATAAAGGTTTGTGTCGAGGCTTGTGTGCGGTTAGGGCCGGTTCCGCGGCGATTTGAGGTCGATTCCACGCACATTCCAGCTTCACCTGTTGCATAGATGCAGGTGCAACATCACGAATTGTTTACATTGACGCGAGAAGGGCCCAGCTGAGAGGCGACTGCATTGTCGCATAGCACCCAAAGCTCGGCGCAAGTCAACCCGACTTGTGACTTCCAGGTCAAGACTGATTCCTATTTTTAGGTGACAATAAGTCAGATAAATTTGTGTAGGCTTAGAAAATCTTAAACAACTAGGCTTGAGTTCATAATTAGGTTACTAATAATCAGTGTAAGACAGACTTTTATTTCATGAGCCTTGCTGAAAGTGTTCCAATTTAAAAATAACACAGTAGCAACAGTCACGCACAGACAGGGACAGACCGACAACTGTGCTAGTTTCACAGAAATAATATTATTTCTCACTCTATTTTTATGCTAAGTCTGCTAGCACTCATTTTATAAAATTATAAGGCCATTGTTGCTATGGAATTTTAAGATTTACTCTTGCACAGCACGCAGCTCTACCATTAAGAAATCTAAATAAAAGAAAGATCCATTAAGAAGGCTAAATGCATCAAAATGCTAAATCTAAGTACATAAAAGTTATAAAAGTGGTTGGTTCTTGATTCATTAAATATTTTTCTTTTATCAAGTTTTGTTATGTAGTTTTAGAGTGTAAATTATTTTTCTTTATTGCTAGGTACTAATTCAAATTAGTATGAATATATCAAAAATTAAAATTTAAAATTTTACAAATTTCTCTTCATGAAAAATATTTAAAAGTAATATATTTTCGTTACAACCATCAGTAAGATTTGTACAGTTTATGGAATGAGGAAAAGTTGTATTCAGCTCAAGAAAGAGTTGTTGACCCGCTGGCATGAAGCCCATGCTTTGAAAAAATTTGTTACAATTGCCAACTAGCACAATACTAAATGTAGAAATCTAGGAAGTACCTACTTATTCTACTAGGATAGATAAATATTTTGTGGTAGTACCATTACATCTTACAAAACAAAAAGCATTAACCATCAGTCACCATAGTTGAGTGAGCACCAATACCTTTTTTCATTTCATATTTTGTATGGAAATTTTAAGTAAATAACTTTAAATTTAAAAATCCCGCCACATAACCATTGTTTGATCCTTCAAACAACTAGAAAGGAGCTGATAATCTTCAATTGGCTGAAGATATTTTCTTGGATCATAGCTAAGAACACTCTCGATTATGTTACCTAGCAAACAAAAAAAAAATCAAAATCAGCTCATCCGTTTAGGAGCTACGATGCCACAGACAGACAGACAGACACACTTCAAACAAAAATATTCTCTATGCTATGCTTATATATACGGTTGTATTGTAATTTAAACCTAGACAATACTAAACACAGAAATTACAGTTCACATAATTGGCACCATATGACAAATATTTGTTAGTTAGTTAGTATAACATAACACCATAAAAAAAAGTTTTTGAACTTGCTGGGAAAGAAAATGTTACTTTATTTAAAGTAAAGTTACAAAGTGATTTTTGCAGATGTTTTTTTTGATAGATGCTAACAAAAGTAAATTAGGAAGCAAGGTTACAAAATATTCAGCCAATTACAGGTCTTCACTAATAAATAATGAAATATGATCTTAATCAGAGAAAGATGTTAAATATTCAAAAGTTAAAAAGTTACTAAGTTAAAGTTATTATGAACCAAGAATACATATGCAATGGTCAAATAGCCAACGAAAGTTGTTATATCCTTTGAACTTAACTTGTTGAGGGGTCATCATATTTGTTATCATCTGTTTTCCTTTTGTTGTGTGTTACTAATAAAACTAAATAATCATATTACTGAGAACTTTCAACTGTGACTATCAGCACATCGGAGTTGTTTTGTTTGATAGATAGATGCTACCTGAAGGGCATTCTGTATGATGTTTATCTTATTCGCATTGTCAGCTTTTATCGTTCGGGTGATGGATGACGCGTCGTTAAGTCCGATGAAGCTTGATCCGTCATACTTTTTCGACTCAAGCATAGGTCAATTAAAAAAAAGTCCCAATCAAGAGATACCACCTAATGCATCTACTTGAACGTAAAATGCTCTACGCGTGTCTACGCTCTCTGCCCCGCGTTATAATGTTTCCCAGCTTTCCGCCACGGCTCCGCCCGCGTTAACAGTTTTTGCCGTGGGAATGAGGCATTTTCCCGCGGTAAAAGGTAGCCTATGTTACTCAGGGTGAATGTAGCTTTCTAATGGTGAAAGAATTTTTGAAGTCGGTTCAGTAGTTTATGAGTTTATTCATTACAAACATACACACACACAAAAATACTAATCTTTCTTCTGTATAATATTGGTATGATAAAAAAGCGCATCGCTCGGGTCCCTCCCAGTGATCATCATCTCGTAATTTTTATCGTCATTAATACTAATAGGCCCTTTTGCAATTCAAAACATACTATCCTGAACTATTTTGCAGTTAAAAATCTTGCTAAAATATAGCCTCTCGCCCTTCCCCGTGATACCTTTTATCACTCTAGCTACAGATTATATCGCAATCCGTCGTTCAGGTTAGACTTGTCACATTATTAGAGAGAATGTACTTATAGAATCAGTAGTAATATTGGAAAGTATAAAACACTGAGTATTTAATTTTAAATCTAACCATCTCAATTAGTGGATAGTAATAATATGAATGTGCACTGCTCACACTATGCATAGTGAAGCGTGCAGTCTACACGGGATACAGTATAACGTACCGTTAGAACGTTAACTCCGATAACTTGACCACTTGTTACACATAAATATGCATAATGTTGTCAAGTGAAACAGGTTATAGAATCTGATCTGTCTCCAATCTTAAATTCCAATTGTGCATCACTTAAATTAATTAAAAGTATTGACGGACGGTTAAGTAGATTCGTTAATTTCATGCTTAGCTTAAATCGAGTATGTATATTATGTAAACGTGAATAATTTTAAACTATGTTGTCCAGGCTCAGCCATGCTCGCACTGTTTTTAAAATTATTCCCTGAGAATGAAAATAAAACGAACAAGCATTAATATCTTTGATCCAAAACCATAAATAATGCGTTCAGAGGCTACACATGACACAGAATACAGATTGAAATATTGAGCGATTTACGTGAGGAAAAGCAAAAATATATTTTGAGACTGTTGTACTTTTTCACTGAAGAAATCCGTAAACAAAACCAGCCCGTGTCAACTGTAGTAAGTAACTCGTCATCGTTGCAGCCGAAACAAGTCCCCAGCTAAACAAAAGCCTCCCCCAAAGATCTTTGTACAACGATTGGTCCAGCTTTACCTTTATAGATACCCGTAATTTGTACCAATTCAAATAGCTACGTAACCCTAGGTATAAACCTTATATATCTACTACTCATCATGGTAAGGTCGAAATGTTAGTCGTCCCTATTAATCAAGCAAATCCATTGGTCTAGAATTTCTCTTTTACGAGAGTATTTTCAGGGAAAGTTTTCGTATTGGCAGTTGGCACTTATCATAAAATTTTAAAGTTAATAACTTAATTAAAGTAATTCAAATAATAACTACCTACTTTATATATAGTTACTGGATGACACTGTTCTTTGACCATATTGCCCTTATAATTAACTAGCTTTCCGCGCGGAGAAGCGCCGCCGCCCACCACCCGCGTTAACTGTTTTTACCGTGGGAATAAGTGATTTTCCCTCGGTAAAAGGTAGCCTTTGTGTTATTCTGATGTATAAGCTATATTATTGTAGTTTCATTAAAATCATAAAAGTAGTTTTGCGTGAAAGAGTAACAAAATATATCCATTCATTCAGCCAACATTACAAAATTTCGCGTTTCTAATATTAGGAGGTCTTTGATTTAAAGATATAGGCATAAAAAATTAAACTGCCTTTTTACTTACCACGACCACGACTGCGCCTGCTCGAACTGTGATGTCTGCCATGGGAATAATATTATTATTCCCGTAATAAAAAATAAGTATACAGTTGTATTTTTCCTTGTATAGCTTACTACGTCAAAGTTAATCCCGTTTAAGACTGAAGACTTCATTTGACCTACAAACAAATCCCTAGAACACAAACATAAACATTTCATTTAACATGTAGAGCAGAAGATATAAAATAGGATTGCCTAAGCAAACACATAAAATATAATATCGCTACCAGAACGGTTAGTTTACTTGCTTTGCATCACACATGTCGGAAATACATCGTTTTTCTTACACATACTATACACGCAAACCTAAATAGATCGTGTTAAAAATGAACATTATTAATATTTCACCATAAAGCTACACCACGGCAATATATAGAAGCCAAGACATGCGGCTGGACACTCGCACTACGAAATGATTTTCAACTATCGTTCGCGGTCACTATCATACATAACATTTATCATACAACAAGTTTGTGTGATTTTCACTCATCCAATCTTACCAGTTCCAGTCCAGTAGTGAACTAAAAAACTAAAAAGCTAGAATAATACGAGTATTTTGCCTTGCATCAAGATGATGATGATGATATTACAATGAACGAAATATTTATAAAATGAAACTCATACAAAGTGTTCTTATAAGTCTTACAAATAAGTACAATTATTATTGTTCTCTTTGATAGGACTTTACACAATAATCCATCTTATACCTACATCATAAAGAAAATCCGCTCGAGACGAAGCTCAATTAGACAAATCAAAAGAAAAGCTTCGAGGAAATGAAAATTCCTAGTCAAACTATGAACCCTAGAAACTAAATTATGGAGCTCTAATGACAAAGCTACAGAGTTCAATTTTGAAGATAAACATCGAATTAGAATTGTACATGTGGATATGTGACGAGACGAGACGACAGTTGTACTAACTGTGCCGTCATGGGAACGATTACGAATGAAACTAATAAAACCGGCCTGTTTGTTTTGAGGAAACGTCTACTCTGCACTCTCTGCAATGCCGTCTGAATGGACGAAATTCGTGAATAATGGATATGTCTGCGGGAGATGAAAGCTCAGTTTTCATTTGGTGTTTGCTGGTGAATCATGAATTTTTAAAAGCCTAAACCATTATTTTCGGCGGTCTATCGACTATGACACCACAAAATAACGAGTTATTGTTTGCCCATATACTACGTTTGAGAAACTGAACTAGAGCAAAGAAGTCTCAGTCGATGCACTGGCCTAGTGCGATTAGGTCTTACTTCATACTCATCATTACACAACCTTTGATTTACTGCACAAATCTCGTGATGCCCTGATTTCTTTGACTGAAAGCACGATTAAACCTGTATTTCAAAATAAAGCTGTACTCCTATGATTGCAAGCTTTTAAAATCACACTCACTCAACTAAATCTCTTCCTATTTGACTACCACTTAGTATGTCAAACAGTCTCAATATGTCGAAAGCATTGGTAAAGTATCTGCTTACATTTGTGATGCAAATCCGCCAGTAGCTCGTTTTGTCCAGATGGTGCTTTCTACGTCCCAGTTGAAGCAACTCACTGAATGCCAAACTGCTTATATGGAAATTTGACCAGTGTTTAGGCGTGTTTACCGGCTATGTTTCTAAATCCAAATATTTCTCACACGGCTTAGGGCTAGATGACTATTGACGTTGTGCAAGGGCCGTTTCTGATGTAGGCAGAAACGACGTAAATAATGGTAACAAATTAAAGTAGGAAATTTCTTATCCGGGAAATGTCTCGTCTAGTTGTTCGACTCTACCACCGTACCTTTTACGGCGAAGGAAAACATACTGGCACATAGTCATAAAAAATAAAATTACTTACTCTTTAACTCATGGTCATGGGCCATGGGTAGGTAATAATGAGGGTAGGTCCCCTTGGTGGGGCCGTACAAGAACTGATTTAAAACATTTTGAAATAGTTATTTTTCTGATTAATGTTAATGACCTTGATGATTTATGATTACGTACATCTTCATTTATAATGATAGATGTTATGAATGAAAATGCTTAAAATCTCTTCGACAGCACCTTAAATTGAAACGAAACAATAGCACGAGGCACTCAGTAGTTAGCAAAGTAAGTAATAGTAGGTAGATGGTATAATCCCATTATGCCATAGTACGGCGCCGTTTACTCAGTAACAGGTGTACCGAAAACGATCGTAATTTGGCTGTTTGTTTGTTCTCCCATTCATCATTCTATGACGTTTGTGTACTTTAGTCTTGGGTGTAAAATTACGCTTGGCGAAGTAAGCACTTTAATATAAAGTGTAGTGCGATTATTATTATTTATAGTATCACATTTGATACTAGGGAATGCAATCCCGATCCCGCGGGATCCCGATCTCGCGAGATCTCGTGTAATTTTTCGGGATCAATCCCGACGCATCATATGACGAGATCCCGTTCGAGATTGACGGGATTGGGCGGCAGTGGTCACACTCGGGGCGCAAGCTTCTTTCTTCTACTACTTCTGAGCAGTGTTGGGCAAAATTTAGTTTGATTGATGATTGATGACTAATGATTAACTCGTCAATCATGATTGATGACTAATGATTTGTTAGTCATTAATCATTCCATTTTGATTGATGATTGATTAGTTTCAATCTTAATCATCAATCATGATTGACCATTAATGATTGATTATTTTAAACATCATCATACTTTTTAGAATCGAAAAATTTTGTTTTTTCAATTTAATTCAAAAATATTTTATTTCCTACAAAAAAGGAATATTAGTAATACTAAAGAGGCATTTTATTTTATTTATTTCAAAATTATTTTTCATTTAAAAATATTAATAAAAAAATTGAAAACGGGGGCATTTTTTTGTTTATTTTTATTAACATTCCAAATTAAAAATAATATAAGAAAATAAAATAGGGGGGCATTTTATTTTATTTATTTCTTAATTATTTTTCAATATTAATAAAAAAAATAAAAAGGGGGGTATTTTATTTTATTTTTATGAATTTCCCAAATTAAAAATAATATTAAAAAAATAAAAAGGGGGCATTTTTTTGTTTATTTGTATTAAAATTCCAAATAAAAAATAATATTAAATAAATAAATAATAATAAATTCATTTATTTCAGGCAATAAAAAAGGGGGACATTTTATTTTATTTATTTGTTAATTATTTTTCAATTAAAAATATTAATAAAAAAACTGAAATTAATTTTATTTTTATAAAATTTCCAAATCAAAAATATTTAAAAATAAAAAAGGGGGCATTTTATTTTATCATAAAATTTCCTAATAAAAAATATTTGAAAATAAAAAAGAGGGCGTTTTATTTTATTCTTATAAAATTTCCTAATTAAAAATCATATTAAAAAATAAAAAGGGGGGCATTTTATTTTATTTATTTCTTAACTATTTTTCATTTAAAAATATTAATAAAAAAATGTAAATGTTTATTTTTATTAAAATTCCAAATAAAAAATAATATAAAATAAATAAATTGGGGGGCATTTTTTTTTATTTATTTCTTAATTATTTTTCACTATTATTAAAAAAATTAAAAGGGGGGCTTTTTTTTATTTTCCAAATTAAAAATAATATTAAAAAAATAAAAATGGCAAATTTGCCCTCCCCCTTTTTCATTTTTTAATTAATATTTTTTGCCCCCTTTTTATTATGTTTAATTTGGATACTTTGTAAAAAAAAATCCCTTTTTATTTTTTTTATTAAAATTTTTAATTGGAAGAATAATTAGGATATAAATAAAAATAAAATAAAATGCCACCCTTTTTAATTTCTTAATATTCTGTTACATTTGGAAAAAATATAATATATTAAAAAAGTCCCTTCATTTTTATTATTTTATCACAAAAATAAAAATAAAAAGGGGTGCTTAAATATTATTTTTTAATATTATTTATTAATGAAGTAAAATTAATATAAGGGGGCTTTATTTTTTATTATTATAATTTATATATAATTATATTATTTACTTTTCACAAAAAACACAAGTACTAATATTTTCATTAAAAACAAGAATGTTCAAGCTAATAAGATGATATTATTATTATATAAATGAATTAGATCAAAAGTTAATAAAAACAAGGCATTCACATTTCATACACACTTGTTAGAAGCACAGATTTGTTAGAAGCATTAATCATTAGTCTTGATTACGACTAACGATTGATGATTTGTCGATTTAGTCATGATTACAACTAACATGGTTAGTCTTGATTAAATCAATCAAGACTAAATCAATCATGACTAAATCAATCATGATTGATTAGTTTGATTGAAAATTTAGTTGATTTGCCCCACACTGCTTCTGAGGATATGAAGAGTCTTTTTGTCGCAAAAAGTTACAAATTACCTTCTTCGCCAAACACAATTTATAAAATTGTGATGAATTATGGAATGACACTCAAAAATTTGTTGAAAAAATTTTTCTTTCGAGATGTTATTTTAGTTAACCTCACTATCACAAACAAGCAGTTATTAGCTTTTTCAGTCATCCAAATTTAACTTTTTTCTTAATTAGACGGGATCCCGAGAATTCCGGGATCCCGCGGGATTGATATTTCTAATCCCGCGGGATCTCGAATTTGCAATCTCGAGTCGGGATTGCATTCCCTATTTGATACCCTACATAAAAAATGTTCTTTCAAGAAAGCAAACCAAATGTCTAATACTAAAATCCGAAAGATATTAAATATAATAACAATACACTGAACTAAGCCCTAAAAAGTAGCACAAGCCGCAAAACTTGAAAGTCTACAGGCTTGTTGCAAAAATCTACAGGTTTGCAACTCTGCAGTTCTTAGCGAGTAGCATTCCAAAGGTCTACGACCGATGACGTCAGCGTCTTCAGTTTTGCCAATTTTTGATATTACATCGCTGCTTGAGTAAAGCCGTGTAGGTGTTAAGATAGTTTGGTTGTCCTTGCAGGCGCCCACATCTTCCAAAATGAATGGAGCTGATATTTCTCTCCCCCCACCTCCGAATTCTGACGCCTTTTGCCTTGCTTATTAGCATACACCACAGTTTTGTCTCAAGTTTCCGTTTACGACAAGTCATTTCGTAGATAGGTGCTGTGTGTTGTGATAACTCGAAAATGAAACTAAACATTTCTGGAAAGAATTTCAAGCATACGGTTTAATGTTTATAGCAGTTTGAATTTAAAGACAATGTCTTACTCATTTTACGTTATTCCTTTCCTTCTCCTCTATTATTATTATTCCTCATATGATATTATTAATTATTATATCCGTTACATCTAGCGACAGCAAATTATTTTTAAATTCTTTTGTGTACTTGCTGTCATCGTCATTCTCATTCTTGGCTGCGGCAGGTTCTATTTTTTTATCAACCTCATATTATCCCACGCGACACCCACTTCGCATTATGGAAGCACTTTCGTTCGTCCATATTGCTTAACATTGCAGATAGTTTGTAAGAATGATAGCCCCATTATGATGGCTGTATTATCTATCGGCTAGACGTATAACACGACCATTTGGTGTTGTTAATATTGGCGGTGAAAGTGATAGCGAGATGTTTCGAGTTTCTAAATTTGCACCTACTTAGAGACACTTATGGATTAAATTGGTGTCTGCCGAGTTTTCGTTTTAAATCATCCTGGTATTGGAAGTATTAAATCCTCCGACATGATTTTAAATGGACCAGAAATTCATCTTCAGAGCATTAAATTTAGTACGTAGGTTCCTTATTTGTCTGTCTTGAGACAAAATAGATAAGATATCTAATCTTTCTCAGTGAATCTTGAAATCGGCAAGGTTAATATAACCAACATACTGTGTAGCCTTTTATTTTATCTTTAAGATTGTAGCGAATTTTTAGATGATGATTTGGATAGCAAAGATGTGATGCTTGCTCACTTGGACAATCTTAGAGATTTCTTGTATATTTTATTATAAAAAACCTCTAGTCTATTCCTTTTCAGATATCTCTGTTCACTGCTTGCTTCTCTTTCAACATTAGTTTTAAGTCTGTGTAGACCTGTAAAATAATAACACTTTCGCATCTATAACATTATTTATAACAGTTAGTTATACCACCTGACAATATAATTTCATACTCATCATGGATTTATAGCATCTGTTTAACTAGAAAGGCTTGAGTAGGGGTCTTTTACTTTAAATTAGAAAATTGCTTTCTCTTATCCTATTTTATATTTGTTTTTGTACAATAATTGAAATAAAGAACAAACCTTCATTTTCTACTTCATTCTGATGTTAAATCGTAAGTATCAATTAAAACAGTTGGTTCCAACTGTATCAACACTAGCGCTGCTGTACTGTAATACTATGTATTGTACGTTGTTGTGTAGGTTCTAGTATTCGTTTCGATATTTATATGGTTTTCATATATTTTGTTTTCACGCCTATGTACTTGTATCAACAGTTTAACAGTGAGTCCATTAATTCATTATTTTCCTCATGAAAGAGAAAGAAACGCTTTTAAACTTTTTGTTGGCTGGCATAATTTTTTTAAATAGTTTTAAATTGTAGTACAAGCTGTGATAAAAGAAACGTTTGAGAATCTTATTAAAAATATCTACCTACAAATAAAACTTTCAATCATGCATTTGGTGGAAATAACAGTTCAACCGTTAGTCAATTGAACTTATTCTTAGCTCCAAGGCACAATCAATCGAAATATAAGACACGGTTATGACGTGAATGTTGATAATTCTATAAGAAAATTTTGAATTTATCACGAAGATGTTCGGGATCGAATACTAGCGTCAGCTCATCTGGCTGGTGTACAGAAATGCTTTGACATAAGACTTCTCTTATCCAACTAACTAACGTCGATCATGCAAGTCCATTGCAGTGAAGCTTGATTGATATGTCGACTATTATAAGGCAGGCGATCAAAAAACAGCAGTTATACATGTCACAAGAAAGAACAAAGTGCTTCCTTCAAAGTTCAAAGTATTTCTTTTATTTA
Source organism: Teleiodes luculella (assembly GCA_948473455.1). Taxonomy (NCBI): domain Eukaryota; kingdom Metazoa; phylum Arthropoda; class Insecta; order Lepidoptera; family Gelechiidae; genus Teleiodes; species Teleiodes luculella. The sequence continues at coordinate 13,339,333 of OX419589.1, forward strand.
CATCACTTAGTTAAGTCAGTTACATATTCTTTTGTGGCTATTTCACAATTTGGCTATCTTCTGTGGAGAAGAAATCGCCGCAATAAACTCCACAGGCGTTGCATCTTTTCAAAATACTTTCCTTCGTCAACTTAAAACTAAATACATACAAAACGTGTTTTTGGTAATGCATGTATGCCTGTCGTGTGGGTTTCGAGGTAATATGCATGTATGTATACTTACCCTTGAACATCACAAACAACAGTTTTAATAACTATAAATCTGGAGCAAATTGCTCGATTTACATGAAAATTCAAGGGCTTCTTAGAAAAGCTTGTAGATCGTTATCTTTTATATCAAGTGGCTGTTACACTTTCTTTCCAACAACTGTTTTCTAGCCAAGCTAGCTGCAATGTTTAAGTATCAGATCTGTTAATTTATTCTACCCGTGTTAATCGTCTGTACTCAATCTGGAATAATAATTCTAAAACTGATCCCAACTTAAAATACTGCAGGAACTGTTATTTGCTAAGCTTTTAATCCTAAACGACTCAGCAGGTTGCGATAAAATGTTTCCAGGAATATTAATTATAGTATCACCAGGAAGGTTAACGAAAAATAAAAGCCTAATTAAAAAAATAACGCGAACCTACTGCGGCGCAAAAAGCCAATGCGTAATATTTTGTAACCGATACACCTTCGTGCGAAGAAACATTACTTAAACGAACTTTGCAATATCAAATTACTTTGACGTAATAAAATGAAAGAGAAAATGGTGACCTTTTAAATATTGTTCAGCCAAAATGTACAAATAAACGGAAAAATAAAGTGATAAGACTGTTCACATGGCGGCTCGCGCGCACGCTCGCGCTAAATTCCTTTCCGATTGGCGGACGGGCGTGTTTTTGCCTCCACGCACTTTCTTCTCGGTAACTTGTACTTTCTCGTGACTTGGGAACGGCAGTCGCCGGCTACCATACATATTATGTGGGCCCACCTGTTTTTGAAGAATTTTCTAGAACCTTTCATGTAAGGAATAATTTGCACTAATTGAAACTGTTGAGGGAGAACTCTGCGGAGTCAGATAACACTCCGTAATTTCTGATGTCCATAATCGTATGCGCTTCCAATTTATAATTTACATGTGTAATATGATTTGTTCATTGTTTTCAGGTAAGTCGCTGTTTTCATACATCGGTGCTTCTAATTGTATAGTATCAGGTAGAGTATTTTTTACTACTCTACGGGAGTGCAGATACGTGACGTATCTGTGTGGTGCCAATATTTGCTATAAATTATGTTAAAGTAGCTATGACTTTACTCAATATGATCATCTTGGTTGCTCTACCATTTAATGGTCTTATCTTTTAATATACATATACCGCATTTTCTTGCTCTATCTTTTTTTGCAAACAGTACCTACTGCTAACGAATACCTTGATGTAACATTGTACAAGTATATCACTTTGAATTTTAAAAGTAGATTCTTACACTTTTTCCCTCCATCCGTTATCTGATAAGATTGACGATGACATCTCAATGATGAGGCTCAGTGCTGCAAGGTCGTGTCTTGGGCGTTAAATTTGTAGGTAGTTAAAATACTACTACTTATGATTTACTACTTATGTAATGAAATGAAATGAAATATGTTTTTATTCGAATAAGTAAGTACAAATCACTTTTCGACGTCGAGGCGAGTTCACAATTTGGCTGTCTTCTGTGGAGAAGTACTCGCCGGAAGAAACTCCACAGGCGTTGCATCTTTTCAAAATATTTTACAAAATTATTATTTGATACAATTTGATTAATATATAACAAAGAGTGCGAACGAAAATATGCAATTAGAGGAAGGCAACCAGTCAAAGTAAAAAAACTAAACTGTATAACCAATAAAACAACCGGCAGTCGACTCGAGCAGATAGATAATATTCTTAAATCGCGGAGTCGATAAAGCCTTGAAGTATTGTAAATATTGTAATGTTCTTGAAATAAAATTTTAGCTTTTTTTGGTTTATAATTTTAAATATTATCATATTTTAACCTTCATTGTATTTGTCTATTTTTTGCGTCGTGTTACCTACCTTACCTCTAAAGGTGATATTATTATGCTAAAGTGATGCGTAGTATTATTGAAAAAAGTCCTCCAATTACCAAATACGTTAGCATTCTCCGATAGCATTATCTGTTATATCGGAACATTTGTTGCCATTGTGTTCTGGTTCAGTTTTCATGTATGCTTTGTTTTGCTATCGAGAGTGATTATGTTTCACATTGTTCTTTCTGTTTCCGTGCGTGATACTGTATTCATGACTTCAGCATTTACTTATTTTGGGCGATAACTGTCACAGCACCAATGAAGAAGAAAACAATTCGATGTTCCATTCCATAGAAGTATTGACTTTGACTATAGATAGATACTAATTCCATATTCGTAACTGACTTGCTATGTAGGTAGGTAGGCGATACGTATGACACACAACAACGATGCTGTTTTTGGAAAGGGTCCAAAATTATTAGTCAGGGTTCCACAGGTGAATGTCCTATGCGAAAACCCACGCGAGTTTTGAGAATTTTCAAGCTCTCTGTTATTTTGATTTAATTTATATTTAATTAATTAGAAACATATTTTATACAAATTGCATCGAGATATTGTGCACTCGCAAAAAAATATAAGCTACGGTATATACTACGGTCCTAACAAGTTAAAAGTCTATTCGAATTCTGGTTAAAATTTGTTGGAATTTCCAATTTGAAACCAGGACTCCGGGAGTGATATTCTTATTTATAACGTTCTAAGTTAGTAAAATATTTTAAAAATCACTTCAAAAATTTCGAGTCATTATATTACTTGTTAAAAAATTCGTGACTGGATTTCAACTTTCCAAGCAAGATCACTTTTATACTAAAATGTAGGTATCATTATTTCATCATTATTATTGATGATCAAATTAGATTGCTGGTTCGGTGTGCGATGGTATTTATTTACTTTTGAATTCATTACCTACGTTTTAATGAAATCAAATCGATTAAACACAAGCACATTTCATGTTTATTTAATAATTATTTCTTATACTTGAATAAGCAAACTTGATCACTTACGTTTTTTTAGAAATGCAATGCGAGATTGAAGTAAACATCAGCAATTTCATTACAATAATGATACCAGCTTCTACATTACGGCTTAGCGCTCGACTTCTCGCCATATCTAGCCAGTCTATTCCTCTTTTAACAATTTACCACCGTCTCTGCTCGATATGGTCATTATTGCTCGCACCGGTTCAAGATCAAGGACCAACAGTATTCTATTGCATCTATGTGACTCCAGATTGAATGTTTTCTACATCAATTTACATGTTTTCTTTTTCTAACCATTTTAAATGGTCCAGACCGTTGGTTGTAAAAGGTTTTATAGCTTGGGATGTATCTTATCAATTTTTAACTAAGTTTTTATTTTGTTTTATAGCTTTTACTGCCATGTTATCTAACATCTTGAAGTTTGTATTTGTTTAATACATGGTATTTATTCTTGCAAGAAAAATTTTGTTGTATTTACTTATCAAATAGACGTGCCTAATTGGATCTAATTGCGGGTTTTGTTACTTTAAAAATAACTAGCTTTTCGCTGCGACTTCGCCCGCGTTAACAGTTTTTCCTGTGGGGACGAAGCATTTTCCCGCGGTAAAAGGTAACCGATGTTACTCAGGGTGAATGTAGCTTTACAAAATGGTGAAAGATTTTTTGAAATCAGCGCAGTACTTTTTGAGTTTATTCATTACCAGCTTTCCACTGCGGCTCCGTCCGCGTTAACAGTTTTTCCCGTGGGAATGAGGCATTTTCCCACGATAAAAGCTAGCCTATGTTACTCAGGGTGAGTGTATCTTTCTAATGATGAAAGAATTTTTGAAATCAGCACAGTAGTTTTTGAGTTTATTCATTACAAACATACACACACACACGAATACAAATCTTTTCTCTTTATAATATTAGTATGATGATGTAGGTAGGGATATACCATAAGCCAGTTGGTATCTAAAATATTATCTTTTCGCTTGATTTAAGTTACACATAATCCATTGGCGATGTAGTTTAACATGTTTCTCCTATATTACCAAATTCGACCGTGATCCGTTCAACGTCTCCTAATAAAGTGATCACGATTGACCAGCTCACGAAAAAGGACATGGACACGGCTGTGGTTAGCTGGCCCCTGCTAATCATAGCACCGACACTCGCTAAAAGTTGAATAGGATCGGCGCTAAAAACTGTTTGAAATTTATTTGATTTGAGATTTACGTTACCTACTAGTTTCAACGCCATCACGTACACCACCTCTCACTTTCGTATTGTATGAAATGTCTTGATTTCTTTACTTTTTTTATTATTTTGTTTGGTAGGTACTGTTTTCTTCAAATTAAAAGCTGTTTTTTCAATATTTCTACTTTGTTTACTACATTAGTGTCCTCTCTTTCTCAGACTGTTTGATGTAGCGATAACTTATGTCGTAATATGCATCTCTATTCTCTAACATACCATCCCAATGGTTCCATAAATTGTGTAGCGTCCTAATAAATGGGTTAGAAATAGAACATAACTATATCATCTGTTCGTTAAAAACCGGAAAATATCTTGCCCAACTTTAATTTATGAAAACACACACCAAAAATAAACATGAAATGTTTTCTTTGAAAATGTAAGCCCGTCATAACTTTCTTTATATCTTTTTAAAAACCCTGTCCTGTTTACCAAATCTCAAAACTAACATTGAACTTCCCGATAAATTTTCATTCAAGCGGGTTCTGTAATATATCACTGTAATGGATCTCCTAATGGTCCGGTATATTTAGCCCGCCATACTTAACCTTGCACCGTATTGTGTCCTTTTGATTTAGATTATAAAATCGGTCATTTGTCATCCGGAAGCGTTTAGGTGACGTATTGAGTTCATCGTCAACGAAAAATTACGTAAGGACCGGCGCAGACGCTGCTTATATTCGTCTCGACGTATATACTTTGTCGCATCATCTTAACTAGAGCGTTAGAAATGTGTTTTAAGCGTATGTTCACTAGGGTTTAATTTAGTTTGATTGGTTGGTGGAGTTAGTGCGTTTTGGACGGGAAGATGGGATGGACGCTAGCCAGGCCGGGACATGATGTGACTATTCCCGTCTGGTTAGCTGGATACTGTATCCGACCGATTGCTCTCTGACTTCTTTTTGGCGCTTGTCATTCAATTCAGGCGCCGTTTCATTGTTTTTCGAAATCGAAAGGTGTCGTAGAATGCATGTGTGATTTGCTTTGGTCTCTTTAAGCATTTTAGAATCTTGAATGAATTAAAGAATTGTTTGTTAGTAAGTTACGCAATATCGAATTTAAGAATAGATACTCGTGTGCTTATAATTTCTGTCACGATCGAACCACGCTCAGAAACACTGATCGACATTGTCGCCATATGTGTCAGTCATCGTCGCGTCGTCATCGATAATTATTTCGGTTGCAACGATTTTAGAGCGATGATCATAATATTAAACAACACTCGCTAACATTTGGCATGCGAGCAATGTTATAAATCAATCTACACTCTTTTCGGCTTTAGTATTGCTTTTGTTTATATTTGGCTTGGCACTCCATGTAGAATTTTGTCGCCTTTAGATCATAGATATTTTGATGTAGGTATTTGCATGTGCCTGGCTTTTAATTGTGAAAGTTAGAGCATCATCACTACATAGTATAAAATAAAGTCGCTTTCTCCGTCCCTATGTCCCTATGTCCCTATGTCCCTTTGTACGCTTAAATCTTTAAAACTACGCAACGGATTTAGATGCGGTTTTTTTTAATAGATAGAGTGATTCAAGAGGAAGGTTTATATGTATAATACATGCATAATATGCTTAAGGATAACCCACAATAACCATTTTCCCGTGCGGAGCCGGGGCGGGTCGCTAGTTAATAATAAACTCATTATTAGAGATTTAGAGTTTGGTTTGTTTATTTTCTCTTTGCAACGACTCTACTTTTTGCAGTTGTTTATCCATTCATGTCTTTCGGTGTAAGCTTGCTAAACGCACCGGTGAAGCTGTCAGCTCTTGCTTACTTGTTTTAATGGCCCCAGCGCTATAAAAGGCCGAGCTCTCTACCTTTCTCAAGATAAACACGTTTATTGATATTGCTATCATGGGTCGACAAAAACTATCGTTTGTTAGGGTTACTTTACAAAACTTAAAAAGAATTAGTTTCTCTGCAGTAACATCAATAGCAACAATCATGTTCGTTACCTATGCGGTAACAGTATTTAGGTATGTTGATTTTCAGATAATTTACCCTTAGTAAAATAGGTCTATTGATATTTAATAAAAATATATTATATATTTTATTTCAATGCTTCTTTATAATTTGTACCTGTGTCTGTTTATGTTAATACATTGTACAAACTTGTCGACATTTTTTTTCCTATTCACCGGTGGTAACCCTATGATGATAACCTGTCTATGCTCAAAGTCGACGGTGTGCTTTTGCTAGCCAAGCTGGTTTACTCTACCTGTAGTATACAGCGAAGTATGTTTTCCAATACATTCATAGCATAACTGGGTTAGAGGAATTTTGACACTCGACACTTGGGTTAATTTCAAAATTGTATGAAATTTTTAAAAACACGTAAAACCTGATGATTTATTAAGACAATCTAAGACCTAAGGACGATAATTTTAGTCTTTTATTTATGCAACTGCAAGGCTAGAAATGCTGTTGTATCCTTCTCTGATTTTACTACATGATATAAAAGACATAAAAATAACCACTTGCCTATTACCTGCCATATCATGAACTAGATACTTGTCTTGCGACGCTTGTGGTCGTATATAGAAAGACCAGGTAATATCTCTATAAAATTTATACGTTGGTTTGCTCGGAATAGTCCGCCTACTCTATGTATGGTGGGTCCATCATTTCTGCAATACGACCATACATTCGTTCTACTTTCCCCGTTCTAGGTTTAGCCGCTAACCATGAAGCTTGAAGATGATTATAATTAATTACATGGGACTTTTATCTTTATGTCCTATCAAGTTACAACTTTCAAATTACTGTCTGATAGTATAGGTACTTTAACAGGTGTTAATACGTTATTTAGGTATCTTTCGTCTGTCATACTAATATTATAAAGAGGACAGATTTGTATTTTTGTGTGTGTGTGTGTATGTTTGTAATGAATAAACTCAAAAACTACCTACTAAAACGATATCAAAAATTCTTTCACTATTAGTAACCTACATTCACCCTGAGTAATATTTAAATCCAAAATAAACGTTTTCTTTGTTTTGTTTGTAATGGCGTCGTCTCCTTTACGATGTTTTTCCGTATCATTAACGCGCTAGCCTATGTTAGAGGCTCCCTCGAGCCGTCCTTAGACGCGTTGGTACATGACTACTCTGGGGTAGAACCTTCCGCTTCCCCGCAAGTCCGGTGAAGCTTGATTCGTCGTAGTTTTTCGACACAAGCTTAGGTCAATTGAAAAAAAATATATATTGTTAAGCAGAGAGCTTGGAAAACCGCGCTTCGTTTTTAAATTCGTTATTCTGAGTTGTTGAGACTGTTAGTAATGTCAGAAATCTTCTGGGTTTATAAGTAACACTAAATTATACCACTATCAGCTATAAAGACGGACGGCAATGTGCAAGAGAGCTTGCGAAAAAAGCTGCCACGACATATTTGAATGTTGAATAGGATCCTTCTATGCCAATAGAAACAAACACGAAAGAGGTGGTCTTGACAGCGGAATATCACGATCTCATGAATATGACGGACAATACAATGGAACTTGTTATGACTAGGATAGGACCTCTGATCATCTTTGCTATGGAACCTTCACCAATTTTTCTTTTGTGTGTCCTTTTTTGGACCCTTTGTAGAGATCACCTCTCCTCCAGTTAGTCTTCCTTACCACTGTAGGGCTCGCGGACTGCAAAATTTCTTTCTTTTTTTTTCAACGTGGTATTAGTCGTCCAACGCACAGACATAATACGTATCGTCTACAATAATTTTAGATCTTGACAGTGCTATAACGTTAGTCACGTTCCGAAAAAGAAATGAGGTCAAGATTTTAGATCTGTGCGTTGTTATTTCTGTAGTAGGATTTGGACAACTTTGTCGAGTTTTTTTTCCTGATATTAACAATGTAAACAGAATGTTAGCGGTTCATTGCAAATCAAGCAAATCATGTTGACAAGTTTAGTTATATCACCAGATCATTCTTCTGAACTAGATTAGGTATTTTATCACTACATAGTATAAAACAAAGTCGCTTTTTCTGTCCCTATGTCCCTATGTCCCTCCCTTTGTACGCTTAAATCTTTATAACTACGCAACGGATTTTGATGCGGTTTTTTTTAATAGATAGAGTGATTCAAGAGGAAGGTTTATATGTATAATACATGCATAATATGCTTAAGGATAACCCACAATAACCATTTTCCCGTGCGGAGCCGGGGCGGGTCGCTAGTTCTGTTATAAAATATCAAAATTTGTCACAATTTGTATTAAAATTTCTTCAGTCTACTACTACTACTTCATATTTTTCTTATAGTTCTTTGAATTATTGCATCTTTAATACTTTCAGTTGTACAGTCCAGTACGCAATAATCATAAACAATGATAATGATGACTCACCAAGTAATTATCATCTGGTGTCGTTGACACGCGATTACTCTAACTAATTGTATTGTATAATAAATGTATCGATAAATGCGTTAATTGTTTCTAATCGTCGCGGTCATATCATAGTTAGGTGTTGATTTATTTTTATTTACATTATGCTACTGTAAAACTAATAGGCAGTACATTCCTAACTTTACGTCTAACATTAATTTTAGTTAGAAATCTGACTGGATTACACCAATTATTTGGTTAATTATAATTTCTCTTTTTAATGTCCGGCAATTAAAATCTGACTTTAAACAACTTGAGCAATGTCGTTTCCTTCTATGGAATCTCAGTACATTCCAGTGAGATTTATTGTATTCACTGCCGCACCATATTTAGAAACCTATTATACGTAACAAGCGCAGGGCTTATCATTTATCACTGCGTAGCTGCCTGCCTGGTGTGATTTTCGCAACAACAGCGGAATGCGGCAAGTGAACGTCGTCGTTGGATCGCCCGCATCCGAGCTCGGTGCGCGGGCGCCGCCGCCGCCGGTGCTCGCTATGCGGCCAAATGTCACGGAGGCAAAAGCGTGATCTGACTTACAGATGTGGCGAAATTTTAGGCTCAATATTAGCTGTAGTACTGTGTTCCGTGCTGAGTATCTAAGATGTAAACGTATGAATGCATTAGTTGAAGTTTTTGCACAATCTCCTGTTACCTGAACCTCCTAGAGTGGTACACCTAAATCGCCTTTTTTCCTAAGTCGTGCCGTTTAAAATTTTCGTATTACAATGAATTTATACATGCACGATACATGTAATCCTTCACCTACTCCTCGTAATACCCATTACCGCATCTGGAAATTAAATACATACATAGATATACTTAACAGTTTGTATAAAATTCCTACATTCACCTGTGGCAATATTTACCCTTTGCCCGTCATTAGCTTGAATTTGTAATAGCAATGTAATTTGTTCTTGTGTAATGTTTGTTATGCTACCATTGTGTGCGCTATGAACCTCATGTACTGATATTTTCGATGTGTTATAGTATGTATTCTGTGTGTGTTGTACTTATTTTTTGTTGTTTTTATATTAAGTACCATACTTTAAATTTTGACATTCCTCAGTATCAGTTGTGATCTTTAATGTGATTATAGTTTACCATTTATTTTACAGCCAATTACTGCAATATCTTATAGTGTCTATGGTGCCTGCTACAGAACATTTAAAAGAGGCCTGCAAAATAAGAACTTACCTCGCCTAACTTTTTTAACCCTCCTTAATTAATCCTCCTGAATTGAAATTAATTCGATACCGTGATTTATTTTTCAATTAACGCCCCATTTGAACGTCAGACGTATCAAGTTCCTAATTACTTGGACCATCAATACTGTTTTCTAAAACCAGATGTTTCTGTGGAAGTTGTCGACGGACCACTAGATTGTTTCTCTTTTCTTCTCAGCTACTGCAGTATGTTTTATTTCTTTCTCATTGTCGTTCCCCGCGTCCCTCTCGTTTCCACCTGTGTCGCGGTCGCGACACACATCTCTCGTCTTCCGTCCATTGCTTTCTATTTTCGCCGGTCACACTCCATCTGTGTGAGTTTGTAGGTAGGTGACATGATTATTTTTATACGATACTTCAGTTTTTATATCTACCTACGTATCTTTTCTTGAGTATTTTTGTTTTGCATTCCTATCTTAAAGCTATTTCGTTCTCTGCAAAGGTTTTTATCTTAATCAAGCTCAAGTTTATGGCCATTGTGTCAAGTGTTTTCACTGTACAAATTCTCACAAGTTGCCACCTACCTATTGTTCGTCTCGTGATGATGCATGAATATTCTAATCACTTTCGACGAGCATGATAATAATATCATTCTTCTAATTAAAGTGTCCAGTTGTTCTTATTGCGCTGATTGATTACGTTTGGGATGGATTTCCAAAATAGGTAAAGTCAGACACTAAATTCATGGGATGTATTGTTAAAACACCTTGAAACTTGAGCAATGGAACATCATCGCTAGCCATTTGTCAAGTGTCGCTAGAGCCTGCAGTCATACCTTGTCATACCGTTTGCTTAATCATCATTCTTTTTTTTACTTTGAAAAGTATTTACAGCGATAATGTGGTTTAAACTGTCTGTGAGTTTTGGGCTTAAGAAGTAAATACGTCAAATAGAGTTTAATAGAGTAAGACTAATCGTGTTTGCCTTCTGAAGGCCGTCGACCGGTTCTATTGTCGTTGGAACCCTCGATTTTATTATACCTGTTACAGTTGGGTTGTCACAAATTGAAAGTATACAGGGCTCTAAATTGAACTTTACTGACAGTGATTGATTGTTTCGTTACACTTTCGTTAGAATTTACAAGTTGCGTTAGGCCGTAAGTAAAAGTAGGTACCTACTTTACTACCATTAGAAATAAACGAATATTGCAAACAGTTAATAAATAATAATTTGTAGGTATGTACGTACTAGTTATGACACGGTGGCATAATTCCTATGGTCGTTACTTTATATATTTCCAAGTATCAGTCTTGCAGCGTATCCAGGTTTCCTGGTTACATACACCTGACGCACAGACGCCTGGGTTTAAGCCACCTGAGACTTGACCTGGCGTAGCTACAGTCTAACCTGCCTCATCTTATATGACAACTATTTATGACTTGACTGACACACAACAAATAGGTGGAGGATATTAGAACTAGGAGGTTCTAAAGCAAGGTTACTCAATCTGACAGCACTCATGCGGTCTCCCAAGCAAAACGGCCTCGCTCAATTGGGAAAGGTCGGTCGCATTTGCCCTACACACTTGCCCTCCGTAGATACAAATTGGTACTTGATAGAGTTGACATAAATCTTGTTTCGTGAATGATTGCTTTGAACTCATTTGAATGAGTATTGGATTAGACCTGACAGATGTTTTCTTGAATATCCGTATTTTCCACAGAAAAATAGTTTTTCATTATAATATCTTTTCGCTCTGCGCGGAAAAGTCCTATGTGTAAGTCCAGGGTAAGAAATGTAAAACTTTAAATTTCATCCCAAACCGTTCAGTAGTCACACTAAACATACTATGCATTTATAACATCAGCGTGAGCATCATTTATTGTATTGTAAGTACTGAAACAACCTACATTAGAAATTATTCTCCACTGAAACGAAATCATCACTGGATGAATTCGCATTCAACGCCTAAAAGAAAGAAACTATCTTGCTTCAAAAGCACTAAATGTTGCGATAAAATGTATTAGTAAACATGAAACTTGTAACATCATGAAACAGACATAAAACGTTAATAGCGTTGTTGGTATTTCATAACAACACTGCAATTCTTGAAACAATTATATTCGATTTCAGGTTACGTTACACAGTAGTAGTAGTCTTCGATTAAATCTATCAGATATAAAACTAGCCGATATATTGTACTGAATTGTGCAGTAATAAAGAAACATTAACAGGAAATTATGAATTTTGTATAAGCACAACCATATCCTGTACTACAGCTAACAACATTTTAAACATAATTTTATGTTAAAATTGTTACTAACAAAGAAATTATATACCTAGTCTTTTCACTAGAACTTTTCTTTTCACATAACGAACAAATTGTTCAAATCACGTGTTTACACACAATGTAACTTTTCCTAGCAAGAGGGTTTAGCTCGCTATTAATGAACGAAACGGTGTTGTACTATGGGACATCTGTTTACAATCAAAATTTATATCGCCTTTGATCTAAAATTAAATGTCAAGATATTTTGTTATTTTAGTTAAATTTCGTCATAAAATGAAACTAATTGGATTTTAAATTCATTATGCTAGTAGTTGTAATGCTCTCGTTTTAATTTGGTGTTTTGTCATATTCAGTTTCATGGGCATTCATTTACCATTATGCTCTTTTTAGTTTTAATACCTTCTTCACTGAACCATCAAACAACACTAATTGATTTATTACTACAACATAATTTGGAGTCAGTCAAAGAATCATGATTCGTCATTTAATTAAGCCAGTTGAACTTGACACTGAAAGTCGTGACTTTTAAATATTGTGGTTGTGTCGGTTGTGTGATCGGGGTCGTTCACTTTTAAATTGGAATTCTTATGGAGTCGAAGAAAGTGACTAATGACAACAGCTTTGAACGTAAAGGTATACCGTCTTTTGGAAAATTGTTAAACTTTGGTTTCGTTTAGTACTGAATGTGGCTGTGAAATTATATAATAATTCTTGTGTTATTTATGATTAATATAGTATTACTAGCGACCCGCCCCGGCTCCGCACGGGAAAATGGTTATTGTGGGTTATCCTTCAGTATATTATGCATGTATTATACATATAAACCTTCCTCTTGAATCACTCTATCTATTAAAAAAAACCGCATCAAAATCCGTTGCGTAGTTTTAAAGATTTAAGCGTACAAAGGGACATAGGGACATAGGGACGGAGAAAGCGACTTTATTTTATACTATGTAGTGATTAATTGGTTTATTTTCAACTTAAATTAACTTATTAATCAATACGATGCTATATTTATTTTTGTATTTCATAGAATTTTAATGCTCACATTTTCACTTGTAGTCTTCCCTCTGGCCAAAAGAGAGAGTAAAACCACTTTCACTTATACCCATTTAAAGTATGTGTGACGCGTAATGGCTTTTAGTCCTATCCCTTCTTTTTTATTTATTTTTAAAATTCGATCAGTCACTCACCATTGATTATTGGATATTTGTCAAAATTCATCGCTGTTACTCAATGATTCTTCAAATCGACAATATTGGCATTATTCCTTTATTGTCAATTTGAAGAGTCCAGGAGATTTTTTCCGTTAATCAGCTTATCAAATCTAATCCAAACAATAAATACACCCTCGCAACAGCAATGTGCCAACTATGCAATTGTTTCTGCATCGCTACTACGGATAGCATTGCTAAGGATTCAGTCACCCGACACACGACCATGGGTAATTACCTCCAGTCTGCTCTAGGATGGTGGAATTATGTTACGTACTTGTGACGTGCTGCAAATTATGCTGTGAGTGACATGCGTCCCAAAGTAATTTGTCTTGCTCATGTTTACCTTTTTGTGCAACGAGATGCGATGGCATTGACATTTTGATGTCTTCTGTTTTATACATGCATGCCATGCATCCGATCATACCTATCGTATATTGTAAGTGTCTAGTCTATATTATGATTACCCTACCATTTTTTTTACCTTTGTTACGACGACATTATGTTTTGAGTATTCCGCTATATATACACTGTATTCGTAAACTAGAGTCGACTACAATGTTATTTTCTTTCAATATGAGTAATAGGACAAAATACTTGTTAAATAAAACAAATTATCGTGGGTTTCGTTGAAGTTTCCGTTTAAGGTATCTACTACGTGGTCATGAACATGATTGTGTTATTTGTTTACTCAAAACACAGTACGAGCAAAAAGGCCGAGTATTCCGGTTTTACCACTCAAGCTACAAACATAATCCTCTCTCTGGCTAATTTTCTCCATAAGTGACGTTTCATTTATTTTATTGTGATCAACATGTTTTACTTGATATGCAAATTAATGTTAATACCTTTTCTACTTGGTCAAGATTTCACCAAGAAGATGCGCCACATTCAATATCAGGTTTCTATAGATCTAAATAACTAAAGTTACCGTGCAATTATTGAATTTTTTTTTTCTTAAATGTTTATCACTGAACTTCATAATCGAGAAGTATTTCTAAAATCTATTAGTCGCATCCAGTGAAAGCGAATTGGTAATGATGATTTGCATGATATTCATATTAACCTTGACTGCTTCGAGTGTGTTCCGTGTAAACCATGAGAATCATTCATTTATTCGACAGCCAAGCCTCAGGTGAATGTCCTACTTACCTACTCAACCAACATTCATTTGACGCGAGTGTGGTAAGGCCAAAGAGCTCAGGTCAGTCTGTAGCTTAAAAAGAGGATTTCAAGTCATGTATGACTGCACTACGTATTTCAGCTTATCTAATGTATACCTACTTATTGGCTGTGTATGCTTGGGCAAATCATATTCTAGAACAAAATTTCTAAACACAATACATATTACACTTTTCATACTCCACATGACAATGATGTCCTAAATAATAAGACTAATAAAATTATATATGTTCTTCCCTTCCCGTATTACAACCAAATCGGCATGAAGAGATAAAAACTATTTATTTACTTACTCTTTTACTTTTTATCATTCGTCCACTCAGTAGCTTCTACTCTACCACATCTGCCATGCCGTAATAAGTTGCTTACTTTGGCTTAGCAATAGATGCAGGTTTTCATTTCTGAAATTCAGCAAGCATTTGTATATAATAGTAAAATACAGCTACCGTCTTTTGTGATCCACTCCTCATTTCTCACACTTGTCGCACTTCTACAGGCCTCGTGGACGTTTTAGTAGTCTCTTAAAAGGTCTGATGAATGTATGTATTGTCAGCCGCAACAATGGACATGGCGTCCGTTCTATTGGATAGAGTTGTAATGAACAACATACTTACTGGTTGGTAGTACCTGGGACTCTTGCATTGTTTGAATGTTTTGTTTAATTTAATATATTAATAAAGTAGCTGTTCGTTGCTACAAGGTTATGTCATCATTTTGGATCGCAAATTCTGCCCTTAGAAGACCTTGCTGTTTTAAATTTAGAATACTGAAGATGCTGACTTTTCTGAGCACATTGACAGACATTTTTATTTTTGTTTATGTTTGGTTTGCCAAGTTTATACCAAAGTACAAAAAAAGTATTTGCATTCCTTGCATTAAAACATTCTAATCTACTGATCTGCCCAGCTGTCAAAGAAGTCCAGTGCACTGTTGGCACATTAGTGTGACATTAGCGACCTGCTAAAAGCACTTAGACACAAATAGCCTTTTATGTCTCACTTTCACTGTCCAGTTTGTCTCGAAGACTTAAAGGATTAGTTTAGTTATTCAAGCAGTTTCTCTCTCTTGCTTGACAAGTTCCTGTTTAAACAATTTGACAAAGGCCCTAAAGGAATTAATTGTTTTGTTGGCAAACAAAATCATACTTCATACTAATATTTTAAAGAGGAAAAATTTGTATTTTTAACCGACTTCATTGTATGTATTTTTGTATGTATGTTTGTAATTAATAAAACTCAAAAACTACTGTACCGATTTCAAAAATTATTTCACTATTAGAAAGCTACATTCACCGTGAGTAACATAGGCTACCTTTTACCGCCGGAAAAACTGTTAAAGCCCAATACACACGTAGCTATAATCTATATTAATATGCCCAGCTCTATTTATATTATATCTCACCACCACACACGGTAGCTGTATTGAAATATATATTTTCACCCTTACTGCGTTGACTTACGGAATACCTATAATATGTCGAGATTTATATTAATATGCCGTGCTATAACGGTCGCTTGCTGTGACGTCACCAAAATATGTCGACCGATATAGCAAGGCATATTAATATAAATCTCGGTATATTAATATAAATCTCTGTATATTAATATAAATCTCGACATATTTGATACATTTCAAGGGATACAGGATGCTCCATTTCATTTGAATTTATTTTTAATGGTTTCTAGTGCTAGGTGTAGCCTGGTGGAAATTACTAGCATTAAGGCCACCTATTTGTACACGTTTGTTTTTCTGGACTTTATTTCTTGTAATTCTTTGCGTGTAATTTATTTATACGTAGGTTCATATAGGTAGAGTTACTTACTTACTAAAAGAGCCTCGGTGGCCAAGTCGCTAGTGCCGTTGACTCCCATTCGGAAGTTCGCGGGTTCAAACCTCGGCATTTACAAAAGTGTTTTCGATTATCGAATTTATATGTACGTTTATTATATATTTATATTATTATAGTGTATATGGGATTCAACCCAGATTTTTCTTTTTTTTGGGCCCGCCAAGGCGACACGTAGATCAAAATCAGCATCGGAATCGTCCTCTGATGAACTATCGATTATATTTAATAGAACTTTACTAGGTAAATCCATACTGAGCCCTTATTAAAAAAGAATACCCTGTATTACGAAAGTATTCAAAAACGTGCGCTCGTGACGACGGCCGCAGATCGAATGGACGCAAAGATATATAGCCGCCGTGTGTGGTGGCGAGATATAATATATATTAGAGCTGGGCATATTAATATATATTATAGCTACGTGTGAATTGCGCTTAACGCGGGCGGAGCAGCGGCGGAAAGCTAGTGTTTTATATGTTTGTATATTATTAAATACCTGCCTGGTGTCTACCTTAAAAGTCCAAAAGGCACGGTGGAATTTATTTCAAAATTTTATCATACTTTTTTTCAAAGAACAACATAATCGTTGCAGTTCAGGTATGTAGTATAAAGTATGCCATAAACCCAATGTATAGGCCATGGTCTGCGTAACAATGACGTATCATCAGCATACCACGACCTTGTACGCTGGGCAGTGATAATTGTACCGTAATTTTGTAAACATTAGCCTGTGAAGGGCAATGTAGACCCTTGTTATACCCTCAAAGAAAAAAAAGACAAGAAAAAAAGTTGAATGGTGCTGTTTATCTTGGAGTACGTCAAGGTTGCATTCTGGGTCCGCGTTATTAAATAACTAAACGAATGACATTCGGATACCGTGTTATTGTTATTTATTGGTTTGAATTATTCTAGTTTTTTTCGCTGTAGCAGTAAATATTAACAAGCCAAAAAATAACCGCCTGACTCATTATGCATCGCTCATCAAATTATCGCAAAATTTAAGCTTCTTCGAAATAAATTCTAGATCTTAAGCTATAAAAAACGTTGAATTATTTTAACAAACTTGTATGAGTTGTGTGTATGTATAAGTACCTATATAAAATAATAGATTTGTTTGTTTTACGACTGAAGACGCAGTTGCACTTGCAAGGGCATCAGATAATGCTTGTTTCAAGTTACTCGTTTATTAAGTGACTATTATATGAAATAATTACGCGTTGTGGATTCACATGACGATGTTAATGATCACGGTTCTCGTCAGGAAATATCATATTATTATCCTCAAAAGTATCTAATGTTATTTTTAAATTTAAAATAATTTTAAAAGGAAATAGAAAATTACAAGCTACGATGCCACAGACAGGCAGACAGACACACACACACGTCAAATTTATAACACCCGTCTGTTTCGTCGGGGGTTAAAAAAGGTAAGTCAAATAATAACCGTCTTAACCATCCCACATTGCCGAAGTAGAAATCTTTCTGTCTGTTCCGAGAAGCGCGATATTGGCAAAGTTCCGAGTCGAACAGATTCCACGGCCAGCGTCTCCGGGTGATCTGTCAAGTGCCTTTGATTATTTAGATCTACGTTT